>OX463828.1:30088038-30688038 GCA_949825045.1 Argyresthia goedartella
ACTAAGAAAATATGAACGCCTGATCCTCAGAGACATGTTCGAGAACGCCAGAAGCTATCCAAGACACCACAAAATTCATGACTTACTACAGGGCAAAACAATAACCAAACAAATAAAAAACCATCGGATGTGTTACTATACACATATTCTACGACGCCCACAAAAACACCTACTCCACGCTGCATTGAAATACGAAGCAAAGAAGAAGAAAGTTGGCCGACCCATTTACACCTGGAAGGATTCCCTTAAGCATGACATCAAATACTACGGTAAAGAACACAGTTACTGGACAGAATCAGCACACAACAGGGACGAAGTCAGAAAGGCATCGAGCCAAATATACCATATTCCAGAAACAGACAGCGAAAGCGAAACGGAGACCTTACCGGATAACCCAAACGAACACGACAGGACAGGAAACTCAACCTATAACAATACCTGAAAATAGAAGGAAAACATGAAGTTGAAGAAAACAACAGCTGCTCTCCAAATCCTATATCCTCCCCATTCCACATATCCTATATTGGCTTCAGGCTGAAGAGTCGGTCGATTGAATTCACGCTCCTTCCTCTCCTATCGAGCAGGTCATTCCGCCCCCCCTCAAAACTCGTGCTCTCTGGTATGCCGGCCGAAAGACCGGAACAGGTTTAGAACCCTGGCTGGAGAAGCACCATTCATTCATTCATTCATTCATTCATTAACGTAAACCTAAAAATTCAATGCGAGTGAAGCACCGTAAAAGATTTAGAAAGTAAATTAATAATGTTGATAGCAATAATATTTCTAATACAATAAATAAAAAAATAATCTTTGGCCCAATAAATAAAACCTTATAAAAAACAAACAATAAGTAATTTGTCCGCACTGAGGATCGAACCACGATCAATCATTTAAAAGTCCGAAAGATGGACATTTCGGCCATCCCCACCTTGCTGATAAGAGCGGTGAATATTTCAAATACGTTGTTTCGTTCGGCAATGAAAGATGTGGTAAAGATTAAAATTATAATTATAAGATACTATGAGCGACATCTAGGTCGTTACAAATTAACTATTTTTCGATGTACGGTGTTTTTATGGCGAAGGACACTCTTTTTTATATTATTATAACTCTTTATTAAGGGTATCACAGTGTACAAGTCTTAATTTAGGTGTCAGATAATATTGTTCCCAAAAATATTATGAAAATTAGAGGGACCATTTTGACGCACGTGAGTGTATATGCGCAAACTCTCCCCCACTCCGTCAAACTCTGGCTAAGTTATTTTGTGGCTTCTTATATGACATCTTTATTGTTTTCAGCGCGCCGTCTTTACTCCGTGAAATAAATCATGCATCGTGTGGAATTTCTTTATTTATTTTCCCAGGACACATCACAAGCATTGAAAGAAAATGACATAGTCAAGACAAGACTACCCAAAAGAAATACTACATCCATATTATTGTAGACGGTCCACCGTTGTTCCTCTCACTCCAATGTTCCAAGGCTGCATATCGTAAAACGATATTACAAATCTGAAAAAGAATACAATTGGTTCGTTAAATGGTATTGTACACAATATTTTTATGAATCTCCAGAGAAGCCCTCTGTCACTTAAAATATAGTGAATTATTTCCTAAACGTGAGCTAAGCTGTTCCTCTTACACTCAGTACAGGAAAAGGCGTGAAACTACTTCGTTTTTTTGTATTTTAAACCGACTTCAAAAAAGGAGGAAGTTTCTCAATTCGTCGGGATGTTTTTTAATAGTTTCTAGGGTTCCGTACTTGAAGGTAGCCATATTAGGTAGGCTATTACTATGCCTCTGCTGTCCGTCTGTTTGTCTGTTCGTCCGACAGCGGGCTATATCGCATGAACCGTAACATAATTATAATATAATAAATCACAGGATGTGTATTTTTGTTGCCGCTACAGGAAAAAATAATGAACTACACGAGAATTTATAAATTAAACATTAACTGGGTCCCCCACAGAGCATAAGATATCTGTGGGTTCCCCCCCTACGGGAGACGTGTTCTGAACTTCTACACCACCCCCCGCGATATAACAAACCATATCATCATTTAAATATGATCGTAGATTTCGTGTCTTGTTTGAAAAAAATGCAAACCAAGAACGTAGACACCACACATAATACACAAAGTTATTTTTAACTTAAACATTAAAAAAAAACCAAGCCCTATTCCTTCCTCCCCGGTTGGTGTGCTACGAACTCTGTCTATCTGACAGTCAAGTCCACACTTAGTATCACTAACTTGACATTATAAACGAGAATAAGGTACTTATAGACAGAATTCATCTTATAACAACCACTGATAAGTCACAGTTAAGCAATAATAGGCGATTTCGTTTACCTGGATTTGCCAGAGGCAATTATAAGGAGAGCGACATCTTCGGGATTAAGTAAAAGGCTTGAGATGCGCGCGAATACTAGACTATACTGGACTAATTTATTATGGGAAATCCTAGTTTATATACTAGGTTGGTACATGTTATTAATGACGTGCATAAGACATAGTGCGTGATGAATATAAATATACCATATCTGTGACGGTCGTCAACTTATCTTAACACAACTTGACGACCCGAATGGCCGAGTCGGCAGTGACCCTGCCAACGAAACCAAAGGTCCCGGGTTCGAGTCCCGGTGGGGGCAAATATTTGTTTGATGAGAATGGATGTTTGTACCCTAGTCATGGTTGTTTATCTATCCAAGTATACTATCTATCTATATAAGTATGTGTATCGCTGTCTAGTACCCAAGATACAGGGAATCCTAGTTTGGGGCTAGTTCAATGTGTGTCAATAGTGTCCAAGATATTATTATTATTATTATTATTTATTAACATTACGTGAAAATATGACTAACATAGTCGACCGGCACAGATACTCCCCCCTTTAGGGAAAAAAATAAATGAATGTACTTATAACAATGGAAAAAAATCTAATTTAGATACCAAAACAAACTTATCAACTGCAATAATAACTAGGAGTATTTTAATAAACATAAAACCAGATCTTAATTGTACATACTTTAACTTAATCTATTTTTATACATAAGGAAAGTTATTGTTAAATAAAACTAGATAGTAATAGCGCATATTTCAACTTAATCTAAGGTAAATCTTACACGAATTAGAAAAATAAAGGAACCATTGTTATGTGAATTCTACATAAGTTTAAAGAATTTCTTAATATTTACCTACAGGCAAGTCTTGTGTCTGGCCGCACACTACATAAAATAAACTAAAAACTGGAAAACAGAAAAACACTAGGAAAATGGGGCTTCGCGGTTAGTAAACTAACCTAACCTATAACTGGAAAAGATCCGCAGGAGAGTCGTCTGATGCTGCAGCTGCCCATGTTTTTCAGGAATCGATGAGTCAATTTACATCGCACGTCGTTGAAGTTGTAATCACTGTTTGTTTATAATTACCTACACAAGGATGATTGTGCTGAATCAGCGTCAGCATTAAATCTGTAACCTTGGCTGTAGGCAGTCAACGATCTCGTACGTCATATGTACGTGCGTGCTCTTCACTCTTGAGTGAATATTAAGTTGTCGATTGATGAAATTTGTGTGTCTAAAAACCTTGGGATTTGGCAACATAGGGCACATCTTGTACACCAATCGTTTATATATATCTCTCTCTCTTCAGTGATTTCATTATTCTTCGTGCGATGTTCTTCCTGGATGATTTCAATATTCGTTGGATTAGGTATATCGATGATATTTCAATACTCTTCTGGGGGCTGGAACGGCTTCCTATGTCTTGAACTTGTAAAAGCTGTTTGCTGTGAATGAATTTGCCGACGCGTTCGTTTCTGCTGGTGCGAGCTCCATTTTGATAAATCAGCAGTAGGCTGACTATCGGTTCATTATTCTTGCGGTATCTTGAGTTCGATGCGGGAAATCTTCAGTTGAAATCTTTTGGCTTCTGGTCCGTCATGGCTTGCTTGATGTCGTCTTGGTTTGGGCGGGGTCTTGATTATGTCAAACCGAAGTCGGGGCTCGGGGATCTTGGATGAAGTGCTATTGCTTGCACTTCTAAGGTGGCAGCACACGGAGTTTTCTTCGCGGCTGGGTCCACGCTGCTATTACCGAAGGTTGCTGATGTTTAAAAGCCGGGTCACCACTTTGCCAGGGGCAATTATAAGGAGAGTGACATTTTCGGGAGTAAAGTAAAAGGCTTGAGATGCGCGCGAATACTAGACTATACTAGACTAATTTATTATGGGAAATCCTAGCTTATATACTAGGTTGGTACAAGTTATTAATGACGTGCATAAGACATAGTGCGTGATGAATATAAATATACCTTATCTGTGACGGTCGTCAACTTATCTTAACATTACGTGAAAATATGACTAACATAGTCAACCGGCACATTGGATGACATCATAATTCCAGACATTTTGCTTTAGAAAACAAATTACTCCACCGATGTCTAATTTTCAAAAATTAGACCAAACTGGATGGTCAACCTATCAATTAAGAAAATATTTTTTGAAATCGGTTCTTAATTTTGTTTGAGGTAAACAGTTTTGAGGAAACAAACATAAAAAAGAACCGAATTGAGAACCTCCTCCTCTTTGAAGTCGGTTAATAAATGGATTTAAGTTCAAGTCAACTTGAAGCTGAAAGATTTTTATTCATAATAGCACAAAAATTGAGACTTGATGAACGTCGTAAAGCATAATAAAACATTTAGTAGGTGCCTAATTATCAGTACATAATATATAGGGTGCAATGAACTGGTTTAATGCTAGATGTCGGTGTCTTGTAAAAAGTTAATTTTGTTGTAGGCCTTTGTGCCCAAAGTGTGCTTTATACATTTTTTTAATCGAGCTTCAGTTAAGTTTTGTATATCTTGCGGAATTTTATTGTAGAAGCGTATACAGTGTCCCATAATGCACATTCATTCCCCATATCTAAAGTCAACAACAATACCCAGGATCGTGGCCCACGGGCACCAATGTATGCATCAAAACATCATTTGTAACGGTACATGTACCAATCTGGAACTAGTCGACCAACATACGTACCTAGGCATGATAGTAGACAGTAACTTCAATTGGGGACCCCACATCGAACTTATATGTAAGCGGCTAAGGGCTATAATGGGAAAACTAGTTATACTTAAGTATAAAATTCCTTACAACATACTAAGATTGTTATATTTATCATTGGCTGACTCTGTAATAAGTTATGGACTAAATAGCTACGGTAGGACCTAAAACATATATAGATAACATATATAAACTACAATTAATTATTCTAAAAAAGATTGTACCATCAAAGATAAAAATTCAATACAAAGACGACAGCACAGCAATATTTGAATACTGTAATATTATTAATATCTATAATAAAACTAAGTTCCTAATAATGTGTGAAGAAAAAGAAAATATAATTAATGTAAAACGCCGTGCTCGACCGAAATCATTGCGCGCACTATCTTACATACCTACATTTGTTGTACCTAGATTTAAAAATGACTACGGTAGGCGAGCGATAGAATGTATGCTACCGCTAGTACTCAATGAACTACCGAGCGAGGTCATTGATTCCCTGTGCATGGACAATCACAAATGTAAAACTGTATTAAAACAATACTTCCTACAACAATGTAAACACGGACCGGCTTCACAGGTGGCGGAGGGACCCGGCAGCAGCGGCGGCGGCGGCGGCGGCGTAGCAGGCGAGCCGTGAAATTCTACTAAGAAATCGCGGCTTGCCTGTCGCGCGGGGAATATCCGTAGCCGGTTTCACGGCTCATAGTATTTCGCTCATAGAATAAAATATTAGATTAAAATGTAAACAGGGTAAAAGCGGGGGACAGTGGTCACACTTAAACCTGTCAAGGATTGAGTGGCCACCTAAGTAATGTTAAGAATAATTATAATTTGTTTTTGAATAAATAAATAAAAAAAAACTAGTAAAATTCGTGATCCTGAACATTGGAAAAGAAAGTTTTTGTTTATTTCTAGTTTGCACATTGTGGCGGTTATCAATGGTTTTAAAGTTGCTGGTATTTTTCCTCACATACATTGTGTTTTCATAGATATATTGACTTGAAACTGTTAGAATGTTGGTTTCTCTGAAGTAATCTCTTAGAGACTCTCTATTACTATCTTATATTTAAATTGGATCGCTCAATTCTGCAAAATGAAGATGGTCTCAGTGTCAGCAGCTTGTCCCCATAGTAGTATGCCGTAGGACATAATGCTATGGAAATAACTAAAATATAGAAGCCTAGCAGTTGCAACGTCAGTCAAATCCCTGATTCTTTTAACTGCATATGCTGCGGAGCTAAGCCTATGTGCTCATTTTACAATATGGAGACCCGACTGTAGTTTAGCATCAATAGTGAAGCCGAGAAATACAGTTTCATTTACTAGTTTTAGCTTTTCTTTCCCCAATACAATGTTACTCTCAACTTGCCTTACATTAGGTAAAGGGAATTTTATGCACTTTCTCTTTTTTGAATTCAGAAGCAAGTTATTGGCAGTAAACATCAAATATTTAAACATTTATATACAGGAACATACATTGCTTCTAACCCCCACTAGGATATTACCTGTATCGTGGGAACCAGAAAAAGCGACAACACACACACATAAACATCTAAGATATGATTTTTTTTCTTTACTCCCACCCGGGGTTCGAAACTGGGACCTCTCGAATGGTAGGCAGAGCCACAACCACAGCTACGCAGAGGTCAATCCATGCACACCTATTTGAGTTTTTTATATGGTATCTTGTGCATTTGCCGTTCTCGGGAAGTATCACTGCCTGAGTGATTACAACTGCATGATGTTGAAGACCAGGGATTGCCACCGGAACTATTCAATTGGAGTTGGGATACGATTGGTTAAATGTTTGCTAAATCTATAGTTTTACTTTTTGTTTAAATTATAAACGATATTTTAAACAAAAAGTAAAACTATAGATTTAGTATTAGCAAACATTTAACCAATCGAAACGATATTTTAAACGTTAAGTCAAGACTAGTCTATCGGGACGGGGCTAACACTGCATCCAGATACCTTAATTTATGTATAATCCGAGCTTTATTGTTAATCATCTATCCGTCAGTGACTCCAAACGCCGCGCCGCCGCCGCTGAACCTGCCTGCGTTACCTTTCCGGCGCGACTCCTATCTCCCGCTGCAGCAGGTCGGCGAGCGCGCGCACCACGTGGTGGTTACGCGCCGGCCCCACAGCGCCGATGGACTCGAGCGTCGCCACTGCGCCGGGCCGTGCCGCGTCGCACGCGAAGCACAGCGGCGTGTCCCCGCTGATCGTCACCATGAACTTCTGTTGGTGACAGATACACATGTTTATACCTGCACGCACGTATTTGCATTGCTTCTGGCCCCGCACTAGGATAACCTATGTTGTGCGAACCAGAAGCAGAAACGTCAAAACATATAAACATCCGAGACCCGGGGATTCAATGTATTTATCATCACTCATACCCTGAAAACAATTGGTATTTTACTCGATATACGGAGGCAAGTAAATTTGAAAATCGAACGAGGCTCCTTTGTTTGTTTTTTGGGACAGTGCCAAAATGTGAGGCAAAACCCCGGCAAGAAGTAAGTGACACACTTAATTGTTTTTTTTAAAGCGAACGCACTGCCCAGCAAGAAAATTACATCTTGTTGAAAACGTTATTGGAAATATTTTTAACAAAAATATATTTTCCTCTCATTAGTGATGAAAATTAGAGTATTTCATTTGGGTGTAAGTGATCGATTACATCCTCGATCCATAAGCACCCTTCCTCGCGTAGTTAGTGACTTACCTCCCTTGTTTCACAATCTACTATGTCATTTCACTGAAATACCTATGGTTTGCTGGAGAAATCTCTTGTTAGAGGTAAGCTCGTGTTGAAAATATTTACACTATGACTTTAAAAGATTTCTGTTCTTTGCCTGAAGTAAGTGAACTTAAATACTATAGGAATAATTGAACTTACCTCAGGCTCCTTCCCCACTGAAGCAGCTAACACCGGTATCACCTTCTCTACGAAATCGGCTGGAATCTTCCCCTTCGAAACATTTGTAACAATTTTTAGAAGCGGCATTTTAAAAACTCGTCTCTCTACTTAGCTAAGCTTAAGTCAACATGGAACTGATTTAAGATACCCTGCTGTTGTATTGGCATGTATGGGAGGGTGATATTAGTGATAGATAACACACATTTATTGATGTTTTCAAGAGTTCTTATCAGCTCCAGATAACTTGATTATATTTGTATAAAGATATCTCTGTTACTCACTTAACCTATTTAACATAATTTACTGATCTAGTAAGAGTTTAGTCGAATTACGGAAAATTGGGATGATACAGTTTTTTTAATTTTAATATTGCAAGGTATCCCTACAGCTACATATATTTTAACAATAACAATCCTATAGGTACATATACCACCAAACCGCACAAACGATAATTACAAAAGTCTTGACCCCTTTGAGAATATTTAGTTTACAAAGTTACTTATCAGTTATCGTTATCGTTAAACAAGACCGAGAAAAGTCGATACATCAATAAATGATAATATTTTAATTAATTCAGACTGTTTTATGTTTTGTTCGAAATACTCCGAACGAAACATGCACCATTTTATGATGTTTTTTTTAAATTTTGTTCGTCCTTCTGAATAGGTCAAAGTCTTTCTACCATAAAGCCATGAAATGAAATGAAATGAAATGAAATGAAATAATTTATTTGCGTTGATGTGGTACAGTCATAAGTCTTATCATTGAGTATTATAATAATAGAGCAACACATTCAGCCAATTTGTGGCATGCAAATAGTATTTGTATGTACAACGACATACGTTCTCTAATATTATAATCGGTAGGACCGTTAGGTTAGTATACTAACCTTAAATGTCATTGAATGAATTAATAATTATTCATATCATAATAGAAACAACACAATACACATTAAATTCAATAAAACCATGATAATATTATTACATAAAATTTGTTGACTTTTTGTGTCGTTTTGCCAATTCATATTTATTTTATTACTATTATTAGATATTTACATATACTAAGTAAACTAGTGCAAGCACTCTTGACATCTCTTCCACACGAAATCAGCACTTTGTGATTTGAGTGTGGAACTCTGCATTGTGAATCACTGGGTAGAATGGAACAAGTTTGGCCCGGTTCCCCATCGCGCCGACCCCCACGGTTCCCCATCGCGCCGACCCCCACGGTTCCCCATCGCGCCGACCCCCACGGTTACTGGGAAGCTTATTTATTCTAGTTTATGAAAATATATACATCGTATAGACTTGCTCTGAAAATTAATTAAAAAAAAATCGGAGGGCGTGCGTGGCGCTCACTACAAGGGACCGTGCTATGTTTTTCAGTACTAATAACATTTACGGAAACCAAACTTATGTTTGCACGTGTTGCTGTCTCAAAGAATTATGGTTGGAATGGTTTTTTAACCCCCTACTAAAAAATGAGTTTTTATAAAGTGTGTAAATAAACATCTGTGTGTATTTATGGTATCGAAGCTCTTACACATATAAATCGATGAAAAACAGTGAATTATAATTGATATTTGTTACTATGGGGTCTTGCGGTTGTAAAAATCTTCAGCTTTTTCATAGCTGCAATGGTTTTTTAAGGATTCTTTTTGACTATTTCAGTTTACTTTATACAAAAATCTCATCTTATCTCATATTCTTTATTGCACAGAAATCTTAATAGTAAGGTAACAAAACATTTTATGAGCAAAGGTGAGCTTGCCTCTAAAGAGATATTTCTACCAGCAAACCTAGGCAGGACAGGAAAAATTGTGCAACAGGAGAGTCCTAGTGCGCAATAAAACTGTATACATATAATTGTTTACAACTAAAACATAATAATGTAATAAATAATATATACTAAATCAAATATAAAAGCACAAAAATAAAATATATATCAAACAAATCTTTGAAGACATTAATCGTTTAACCTCTCGTTCTCATCTCGCGAGAGCGCCGGCGCTCTTGACCATTCGTGACGTTTTTTTGTATTATATATAATAAAATGGAACACACTAGGCTATAGTGTTGATGGATTTCTTGTGTAGTTGGTAATATGCAAAACAAAATAAAGATACCACAAAATATGTAGTTTTTATATTTATTGCTGAATTGTGTGGAATTTTGTTAGCATTTGAATTTGCAGGGATCCAACATATACAAAAATATTAGAAGATGGGGTAAAAAATCAGAAAGCCATGGTAAATAAAATCGGTTCGGCAGCAAGTACCGTACAAGCAACTTCTCTTGAGAAGAATTCTTTTTTTTAATGTTTCGATACCTAGAAAATCATTTGAGAATTATTACTGGATTGAGAATTATTAAATTTTATCGAATTTAAAGAATTTTCACGAAAAAGATGACGTCATAGTGGGTCCGCCATTTTGAATTTTAAAAAACTGATGAAAGATTCGAAACCAGCACCCTCAAAAACCCACATCTACCCCTCAATACTTGGAATTACATACAAAATTAACGTTGCGTGTTCAAAAAAGTCAGTTTTTTACAAATAAAAAACGAACCGCTGGACCGATTTTTTCTAGACTCCTTTCAGATCTAAGTCATGACGTGGCGTATCGATTGATATGGTCATCAAAGCGATTCGGTCCAGTAGTTATTGAGAAAACGAATTCCATAATTTTGATCACGTACATACGTACGTACACACACACACACACACACACACACACACAGACATCACTCTAAAAATGATTGCAAATGATTCTCCAGGTCTTAAAACGTAAAGAAAACACAAAATTACCTATTTCAATTTTCAGACCTATTATAATAACTTCTCAAGAGAAGTTAATAATATTATTATTATTATTAATTAAATTACTACCTATAATAATAATAATAATGTAGTCCATTAATGTCCCTACCGAGGGGTACGGGCGTGGGCACGGGTTGGCCACTAGCCTGACACCCCCCATCAACCCACACTGAGCCAGTGTGGTGGATTATGGCTCTATCTTACTCGTATCCCTTTACCTGGATACGAGTAAGATAGAGCAATAATCCCTTTACCTGGATACGAGTAAGATAGAGCAATAATCCACCACACTGGCTCAGTGCGGGTTGATGGGGTGGTGTCAGGCTAGTGGCCAACCCGACTATCAGATGTTTTCAAGCTGGCCGACTTCTATCACCTTGACTTCTATCTTAACGTGTCATCCGAAACACGGAAGCACCTGAAACAAATGCCACATAGAAACGGGCACCCATTCAGTACCTATTTCAGCTTTGCTACCCGCACAATCGTTTCCGACATGCGAATACCGCTAGGTCACGGACACTTCCCTTCCCGTGAAATAGTGGTAAAGCATTGGATTTGGCTGGCCCTGAAAATATATTATAAATTAAAAACCAACGTATGAATAATGTTTGTATAAATTGGTGATTTTTAACAGTCCCTAAGTGAACCAACAGCTCTTCGAGTTGAGGACGTTTGGGCACAGATGATACTGCCAATACCAAAACCGTGTCTACACTTCTAACAACAATCAATACATTATAGTTCAATTCAAACACGTTCAAAGCTTCGCTTCGCGTTGGCGCTTCGGCTTGAACGTGTTTAAATTGAACTGTAATGTATGGAAAGGGTGTTTGCATTGATCGCATGAAAGGCATGAAGAGAGAAAGGTTTCGAGTGTTTTGAAACCGTACATAACGTTCCACTACACTTCACCTATAACGCCGGGAAACTTTAGTACAGCGAACCGTTCCGTTCGTACCATTTGTTTATTGATTATAATTTGACTGCTAAAACACTCACACGTACATTCATGTTGACTATGAAAAATACTTTAAATGCTGCGGCATCAAAGAATATCATTATTTTCCGAACAACGGTAGAGTTTAATTACATTACATTAAATATGAGATTTGTTAAATGAAAGCAATCACTGCAGTTCGATAAGTATTGTTTTGACAACTTAAAATGAAACGGACGGCATGGCTCTCTTTTACCAAACTCTATTCAATATATAATTTGTGGTCCATCAAACTGTGGTAAAACTAATTTGCTGATTGGTCTCTTACTACATCAAGAAGGACTTCGCTTCAGAAATGTCTATATATACTCCAAAACCTTATATCAACCGAAGTACATATATTTGGAACGTGTTTTGAGTTTAGTTCCTTCTGTCAAGTTCGCAAAATATCATGAAAACGAAAACATATTGAGCCCTAAAGAGGCTAGGCCTAACTCCATCATGATATTTGATGATGTGGCATGTGGAAACCAAACCAGTATAGAGACTACTTTGCAGTGGGTATACATAAAAATAAAGATTCCTTTTATCTCAATCAAACGTATACTAAAGTACCAAAACAACTTGTTCGTGATAACGCCATTCTCATCGTTCTGTTCAAGCAGGATGAAATTAATATGAAACATATCTATGACGAGCACGTGAACTAAGACATGTGTTGGAATATATTTAGAAATTATGTGTACCAAAATTTGGAGTGAACCGTACAGCTATCTCGTTACAAACAAGGATTGTGAGAACAATAATGGTTGCTATCGATTGAAATTCGATACATTTATTGCTGAATAATGTAGTTTATTCTATTTATGTCTTTGAAAATAAATAGTTGAATCACTACTACATTTTGTGTCTCGGAGACAAGACACACGAAATAAATATGGAGCTGGAAAAGACATTAAAAAAATACATAGTTAAATCTGCTGATACGATCTGATGACAACTGTATCGTCAAAATACGATCTTGATCCAGAATTGAATGGAAGAATTAGCGCTGCTGCTGCAGCTTTTGGGAGGTTGGAGCGCAAAGTCTTCCGATCGCATGACATCAAGCTATCCACCAAAGTCTCCGTCTATATGGCCATAGTTCTTCCGAACCTTCTCTATTCCGCCGAGACCTGGTGTCCATACCGTAAACATATCAGCGCTTTAGACAGATTCCATCTAAGATGTATTCGAAACATTTTGAACGTCAAGTGGTCTGACCGTATCAGGAATACAGAGATATTACGACGTTCTAATGTTGGTGGGGTCGAAGCTTACTTGATGAGGCGTCAACTGCGATGGTGTGGCCACGTGCGACGGATGCCAGAGGAACGACTTGCAAAACGTCTCTTATACTGTGAACTACAGAACGGAAAACGCAAGCAAGGCGGTCAGTTCTTGAGGTTCAAAGACGTGCAGAAGCGACATATGAAGAGTTGCGGTATCGACCACTCCACGTGGGAGGAACTCACGGAAGACAAGGCAAAGTGGCGACATACGGTGCACACAAAGATCTTCGATTTCGAGGCCCAACGAAGAGCTACTCTTGATGCCAAGCGAGACAAACTACGAGGCAGAACACCTGCCGCAATACAGTACACGCACCAAAATGGCGTGCTGACGTGTGGCCAGTGCAATCGCACTTTTTCTAATAAAATAGGCTACGCGAGCCATATGAGGGCACACGAACGACGCCTTCCCCAGCAGTTACAGTCGCCGTGACCGAACCCGGTCGGAGAACATCACGATCTGATGATAGATACAAGAACATAACAACAACAATAATTTAGTCTTAGAAACAATATTTAAGCCTTTATCTGATTCTTTAAACGATTTCGAAACAAAATATTCAAAAGATTCCTTCAGACAGAGACTCACGAGCGGAGAAGACATCTCGGGTGCTGATCAGAAAGCGTAAGCGTACCAACTCTGATGAGTTTTATCTTTAAACCAACTTGATGAAAGTGGGACTAGTTACTTAAAAATAAAAGAAAAATGACTGTAATAGAAAATCAATCTGAACCAAAAACTTTGCTTGCATCTTCTGAAACTGAAAGCAGTACGAGTGAATCTGAAAATGAAAACAATAATTTAAACACTTCTAATATATCTAATATAACACCGCAGCGGATGATAATGAAAGTCCGAATCTTGGTCGATGAGTTCCGCCATGTACCGAGATGTTCCATTTGGTGTGAGAATCGTTCGTGGTAAACACATGTTGGGGTCAGCTCGAGTTACTATAACAGATAAATCCGTTATAGTGAACGGGAGTATGACACAACACCTGGATTAAGAGAATTGTTGTTTTACAAATCTCCTAAAATGAATCTCATCACTTCAAAAGATTTGGAAAACTACAAACAACTGCTACTGATCACGAATGCACATCGAAGAGATTTTGATTCAACGAAACCATTTAAATCTAACAAGGGATCAAAATATCTTAATATCATCAAACCATTATTTAGGAATATTAAAAAATCTACCAGCAGTACTGAAAATTTATGTCAAGGTTCTGGATTACCTTTATTGAAACGTATGAAAAAAAAAAACTGATTTTGTTTATTGGGATGACTCTATCTATGAACTAGTTGAAAGATTAAAACTTCTCATAGCATCACGTGATGCCGGCAATACTGGTCTAGATGGATAAATAATTTCAATCTTAAATGAATTGCAGGACAGCAGTATCATTGATTAAATATATAACTATAAAGTCATACATTATACCAGTATTTTATTACCTGTCATTGAGTCAACACTCTTAAAATTAATATTGATAAATTTGGTCATCATGTACGCAAACGATTGCGACAATCAGGAAATATAGAGGTGATATAGACTTACTTCATGCTAGATTGAAAGGTTTGAAGTCACCACTATCTACAGACGAGGCAGTTAATAAAGCCTACGACGATCGATTCATAAAGTCAGTATCTACGAGGGAAGAAATTTATGATGACCTCAAGAAAATAAAAAATCTAATAGATTCCCTAGTACCACTTATTATCAATAAAAATTATTACACAAAAGATGATATTACCAATTTACTAAAAGGGAAACAGCAATCATGAGTAGACAACAAATTATTGATGAGATCCATAAACAACCACGTCAGAATTTTCCACGTCGACCTGTGACCTTAACAGGAATAGGTGATCTGTGGCAAGCTGATTTGATAGATATTCAATCATTTTCCCGTGAAAATAGAGGATTTAAATTTATCTTAGTCGTTATTGATGTATTCTCAAAATTTCATTCTTGGATATATTTAAATGTAGAAGGTCGCCTCAAAATTTGCAAACGGATCAAGGAACTGAGTTTTATAATAATGAATTTCAAAAATTTATGAAGTTATATAATTTTTTAGTATATGTCCACATGTAGATAAAAAAGAGAAAGTTGATAAAATATTATATGACAAAAGTGATGATGAATGATGATATTGTAATGTAATGAATTAATAACTCAGACAACTTTATTAGAAACCGTATTTGGTGATGGAGGTTGTTCGAGATTACAGGGTTCAGCAGAGGAATGAAGTATTGAACCGTATGTTAAAATAGAGCATGATAGTGGGTGAAAATAAAGTGTGATGTTTGAAATAATGATGATGGCGTGTAAGAGATAAATAGATAAGATGAATGATGTACTTTTAGAAGAACCTACTTTTAGAAAAATAAATACTAACAAGCCTTATTACAGGCCATTGTACACTAAACAAACACTTGACAATTACAGGGCAAACGGACAGCCTCCTGTGCAGGGGGTGCATGGAAGTGGATGAAACAGTAGAGCACATGCTACTGGCATGTCCATCCACAACAGAAACCAGGATGGCTATCCTAGTAGACACAACAAACACCCATGAGCTCCTAGAACACCCAGGCCTCCTTCTCCAGCTGGTGCAGGAGTTGGGATGGCTGAAGTAGATGTGCAGGCGAAGGGGACATGCACAAAGGCCCCGCTCAAGTGGGCCAGGTGCAGGCACCACAACCCCCTTGTAGAAGATAGAAGATAGAAGAACCAATAATATTTTCATTTTTATTTCTGCATTTTGAAAAATGTTCAGATTAGTCACAGTACCAGTTTACAGTAACATGCAAAATGCCTGTAAAGAATTTTTTTGAGAACTATGGAACCACAATTTCATTCTTATAATATAAGTTTGCTACAAGCTGTTCACAGTATTACTGCTGTGAAACACTTTGCGTTTGGAGATAAAGAAAGTTAACTATAGAATTGTAGTCTGACCAACAAATGTAGTCACTTCAAAATTATTTGCTTTTTTTTTAAAGGAGGATTTTCACAGGATCTTTACGAATTTTAAGTCTGAGATGGATTTCAGTTGTAGTCATAAAGTCAGTTTAGATAGAAAGTGGAACTTTACTGTTATAACTTTTTTATCGGATTTTATTGTTTATATAAACCCTGTATCGGTTTAAGCCTATGTTGTAAAATTTTGGAATATCAATTCATAGTATGAATGGGAGATGAAGAATTAATAAGATAAACAAAGGAGCTACCTGTGAATGAACGTGTGCATAAAGGATGTTATTAGGATTATTATTTTTTATGGAAGAAAGATTGATGAATATAAAGTAAATAGAATGGGTATGTGTGTATGTATGACTGTAGTTAGCCAGTACCTAATTAGAATGAAATATGATATGATGATGATAAGTTTAATTAGTAACTGATATTTTGGAAAAATTTACGTTGATCAGAACAGTAAGTATTATTTAAAGGGAAGATTTATTTATGTATGAGTATGGCATGTCGCCCAGCTCTGACAATGAAGATAATTAAAAAAGTGATTGTGTACGTTTTTTTAGATATCTCAGCATATTTATTTTTTATGGCAGTGTTTAAGGCGAAGACGAGATATTTAATTACTTACTACAAAGGATAGTTGTATTTTTGACTGGTAAAAGAATGTTGGTATTGTTTAGAAAGAAAAGTAAATAAGTATGTGATTGTTCCTAGTAACAATGTAAGAGAAGGTATGGAATGTTGAGATTAGAACTCATGCGCACTGAGTTCTTACTCAGCTGGGAATACTTCATTTGTTAAGCTTTCGAGAAAAGTTGGACTGATCATCCAATATTTACAGAATGTCTTAAAATTCGAAGGATTCGTATGGAATGAGTATAAGTTATGTTTTTAGTATGGTACGTAACTATTGGCGAGTCCGATATGTTATTGTATTTTCAGCAAAGTCTAAAAGGTACAAGGTACAAGGCACGAATCCTTCCATTTCGATCATGACGTGAACGAGTTTCCTTTGTGAGAAAGTTGGATATCGATGGAGCCAGGTACTAGTAGTCTATGTATTTAAGTATTGTTATAAAAAGTACCATATGAAGTAAATACCAATGAGTATAAAAAGTACCTATAAAAGTGCACTCACTATATGTGAATAATAAATGTGGATCCGGATCCCGTTAATTAATAGTAGTTTATGTGACTGCTACTTAATGGAGGGCATTAACACACGAGAGTGGGTTAATAAAACGAGCCGAAGGCGAGTTTCATAATAATATAGTATGTAAGTAAGTAAGTAAGTAAGTTTATTCATGTAGGCACAATACATTTATACACTTTGTGGGTAGCATCCCCTACTAGAAAAATCCGTATCATGGGACACAGCGTAAGGTTACATCGTGCCTATTTAGGTAATATCTAATCTAACATGCATTAGATAATGTTAAACATCAGAATAAAACATAAAAAAAAAATAACGATACAATTTTGTCGCACTTTGATCTCTAAGTAATTGCCAAAAGAAGATTCTCAACAGATTCATATTTTGCAGTTATTAGCCAATTTTTTAACTGATTTTTATGTATTTTACCTCGTTCATTTATTTCTAGTGCAATTAGTTTACTTATCTTGTTGTAAAGGTATGGTTGTAGATACCAAAAGAAACCCCTAGCAAACATGGTTTTGGTTATGGGTACATCAAGTCTAAAATTACGTTTATTGTTGCTATAATATGACGAGCTTAGGACAATTCGTGACATTATTGAATGAATGAAAATATCACTCGAGAGTTTTAATGCCTAATTATGTACAGTTACATACACTAGTTTATCTACACACATATCATAAGCTCTCTTTGATGTGTTCAGGAACCGCATGTTTGACCGGTATTGTGGCTCTGCAGTTGTTTAGCTTGTTCTGTAGCACCAACTTCGGGCGTCGGCGTTCGAAATTTGAATGTTAGTACCAACTTCACAGACAAACTAGGGGCGACATGCAGGCGGGCATCGGCGTTCGAAATTTGAATGTCATTATATGTAGAAAAACTACACATAATGACCATAATGTGTACTTTTCCAGATACGAAACGAGTTTTTACCAAGTAGTTTAACATAATGCTGATCGTAACGTGCGGTTTTTGAACGCAGTAAAGAGGGTTTATGATACGTGTGTAGATAAAGTACCTATATAAAGTGATAAGGAGATTATAATAAAGACTTTGATTGAAAGAGATTGTTTATGAGATGACAGTATATTTTGTTAGGTTTCGAAATGATGGTTATGTTATTATATTATGTTTATGTACTACATACTTTATGTAGGGTATGTTTTAGGTGACATATTGAAGATTTTGTGGAAAGGATATAAATGAGATATGACAAATATAAAAATGGTATTTACTAGATATATAAAAAAAACATAGACAAAGAGATATAAAGAAAGTCAGAGGATATAAAGTTAAAATTTTATTGTAAAATTCTGAGAGTATGTAGTAAATTAGAAATATTGTTTTGTTATTGAGAGCATGTACTTAGGTAGAGAGGAAAGTCTTTTTTTGTTGTCTGGTGTGCAAGTAAGAAAATGAATGAGTCAAAATATTGCTGATAAAGTAGGTAAGCAAAAAATAAATAAATGTTAATGTCGCCAACCCTACCCTACCCCATACTACCTACTACAAATCCTATTTTCACCAACAGTTATGTTTTAGTATTTTGTGTCTTTTTATCGGCGTAGGTTTAATTATTTACCTATCATGTATCTTTAGTTTTAGAATAGTGGATTATTATAAACCACATTTTACCCATAGTTGTAGTAATCAACCTCTGAATGGTTAATTTTTATATTTTCTATTATCAATAAACATGTATCGTTTTCTTACGTATACTTACCTATATTTTTGCAATGGCGGTGTAGTTTAAGAAGATTTATTTATGTATGAGTTAGGCATGTCGCCCAGCTCTGACAATGAAGTTAATTAAAAAAGTGATTGTGTACGTTTTTTTAGATATCTCAGCATATTTATTTTTTATGGCAGTGTTTAAGGCAAAGACGAGATATTTAATTACTTACTACAAAGGATAGTTGTATTTTTGACTGGTAAAAGAATGTTGGTATTGTTTAGAAAGAAAAGTAAATAAGTATGTGATTGTTCCTAGTAACAATGTAAGAGAAGGTATGGAATGTTGAGATTAGAACTCTATAATATTATTATTATTATTAATTAAATTACTACCTATAATAATAATAATAATGTAGTCCATTAATGTCCCTACCGAGGGGTACGGGCGTGGGCACGGGTTGGCCACTAGCCTGACACCCCCCATCAACCCACACTGAGCCAGTGTGGTGGATTATGGCTCTATCTTACTCGTATCCCTTTACCTGGATACGAGTAAGATAGAGCCAGTGTGGTGGATTGGCTCTATCTTACTCGTATCCCTTTACCTGGATACGAGTAAGATAGAGCCATAATCCACCACACTGGCTCAGTGCGGGTTGATGGGGTGGTGTCAGGCTAGTGGCCAACCCGACTGTCAGATGTTTTCAAGCTGGCCGACTTCTATCACCTTGACTTTTACCTTAACGTGTCATCCGAAACACGGAAGCGCCTGAAACAAATGCCACATAGAAACGGGCACCCATTCAGTACCCATTTCAGCTTTGCTACCCGCACAATCGTTTCCGACATGCGAATACCGCTAGGTCACGGACACTTCCCTTCCCGTGAAATAGTGGTAAAGCATTGGATTTGGCTGGCCCTGAAAATATATTATAAATTAAAAACCAACGTATGAATAATGTTTGTATAAATTGGTGATTTTTAACAGTCCCTAAGTGAACCTACAGCTCTTCGAGTTGAGGACGTTTGGGCACAGATGATATTGCCAATACCAAAACCGTGTCTACACTTCTAACAACAATCAATACATTATAGTTCAATTCAAACACGTTCAAAGCTTCGCTTCGCGTTGGCGCTTCGGCTTGAACGTGTTTAAATTGAACTATAATGTATGGAAAGGGTGTTTGCATTGATCGCATGAAAGGCATGAAGAGAGAAAGGTTTCGAGTGTTTTGAAACCGTACATAACGTTCCACTACACTTCACCTATAACGCCGGGAAACTTTAGTACAGCGAACCGTTCCGTTCGTACCATTTTTTTATTGATTATAATTTGACTGCTAAAACACTTACACGTACATTCATGTTGACTATGAAAAATACTTTAAATGCTGCGGCATCAAAGAATATCATTATTTTCCGAACAACGGTAGAGTTTAATTACATTACATTAAATATGAGATTTGTTAAATGAAAGCAATCACTGCAGTTCGATAAGTATTGTTTTGACAACTTAAAATGAAACGGACGGCATGGCTCTCTTTTACCAAACTCTATTCAATATATAATTTGTGGTCCATCAAACTGTGGTAAAACTAATTTGCTGATTGGTCTCTTACTACATCAAGAAGGACTTCGCTTTAGAAATGTCTATATATACTCCAAAACCTTATATCAACCGAAGTACATATATTTGGAACGTGTTTTGAGTTTAGTTCCTTCTGTCAAGTTCGCAAAATATCATGAAAACGAAAACATATTGAGCCCTAAAGAGGCTAGGCCTAACTCCATCATGATATTTGATGATGTGGCATGTGGAAACCAAACCAGTATAGAGACTACTTTGCAGTGGGTATACATAAAAATAAAGATTCCTTTTATCTCAATCAAACGTATACTAAAGTACCAAAACAACTTGTTCGTGATAACGCCATTCTCATCGTTCTGTTCAAGCAGGATGAAATTAATATGAAACATATCTATGACGAGCACGTGAACTAAGACATGTGTTGGAATATATTTAGAAATTATGTGTACCAAAATTTGGAGTGAACCGTACAGCTATCTCGTTACAAACAAGGATTGTGAGAACAATAATGGTTGCTATCGATTGAAATTCGATACATTTATTGCTGAATAATGTAGTTTATTCTATTTATGTCTTTGAAAATAAATAGTTGAATCACTACTACATTTTGTGTCTCGGAGACAAGACACACGAAATAAATATGGAGCTGGAAAAGACATTAAAAAAATACATAGTTAAATCTGCTGATACGATCTGATGATAGATACAAAAACATAACAACAACAATAATTTAGTCTTAGAAACAATATTTAAGCCTTTATCTGATTCTTTAAACGATTTCGAAACAAAATATTCAAAAGATTCCTTCAGACAGAGACTCACGAGCGGAGAAGACACCTCGGGTGCTGATCAGAAAGCGTAAGCGTACCAACTCTGATGAGTTTTATCTTTAAACCAACTTGATGAAAGTGACACTAGTTACTTAAAAATAAAAGAAAAATGACTGTAATAAAAAATCAATCTGAACCAAAAACTTTGCTTGTATCTTCTGAAACTGAAAGCAGTACGAGTGAATCTGAAAATGAAAACAATAATTTAAACACTTCTAATATATCTAATATAACACCGCAGCGGATGATAATGAAATTGTTCCTAGTAACAATGTAAGAGATGGTATGGAATGTTGAGATTAGAACTCATCCGCACTGAGTAAGACAGCTGGGAATACTTCATTTGCTTTCGAGAAAAGTTGGACTGATCATCCAATATTTACAGAATGTCTTAAAATTCGAAGGATTCGTATGGAATGAGTATAAGTTATGTTTTTAGTATGGTACGTAACTATTGGCGAGTCCGATATGTTATTGTATTTTCAGCAAAGTCTAAAAGGTACAAGGTACAAGGCACGAATCCTTCCATTTCGATCATGACGTGAACGAGTTTCCTTTGTGAGAAAGTTGGATATCGATGACCTAATAAGCTCGCGAGCAGGCTCAGGCAGGTAGACCTGGAGCCAGGTACTAGTAGTCTATGTATTTAAGTATTGTTATAAAAAGTACCATATGAAGTAAATACCAATGAGTATAAAAAGTACCTATAAAAGTGCACTCACTATATGTGAATAATAAATGTGGATCCGGATCCCGTTAATTAATATTTGTTTATGTGACTGCTACTTAATGGAGGGCATGAACACACGAGAGTGGGTTAATAAAACGAGCCGAAGGCGAGTTTCATAATAATATAGTAAGTAAGTAAGTAAGTAAGTAAGTTCATTCATGTAGGCACAATACATTTATACACTTTGTGGGTAGCATCCCATACTAGAAAAATCCGTATCATGGGACACAGCGTAAGGTTACATCGTGCCTATTTAGGTAATATCTAATCTAACATGCATTAGATAATGTTAAACATCAGAATAAAACATAAAAAAAAAATTAACGATACAATTTTGTCGCACTTTGATCTCTAAGTAATTGCCAAAAGAAGATTCTCAACAGATTCATATTTTGCAGTTATTAGCCAATTTTTTAACTGATTTTTATGTATTTTACCTCGTTCATTTATTTCTAGTGCAATTAGTTTACTTATCTTGTTGTAAAGGTATGGTTGTAGATACCAAAAGAAACCCCTAGCAAACATGGTTTTGGTTATGGGTACATCAAGTCTAAAATTACGTTTATTGTTGCTATAATATGACGAGCTTAGGACAATTCGTGACATTATTGAATGAATGAAAATATCACTCGAGAGTTTTAATGCCTAATTATGTACAGTTACATACACTAGTTTATCTACACACATATCATAAGCTCTCTTTGATGTGTTCAGGAACCGCATGTTTGACCGGTATTGTGGCTCTGCAGTTGTTTAGCTTGTTCTGTAGCACCAACTTCGGGCGTCGGCGTTCGAAATTTGAATGTTAGTACCAACTTCACAGACAAACTAGGGGCGACATGCAGGCGGGCATCGGCGTTCGAAATTTGAATGTCATTATATGTAGAAAAACTACACATAATGACCATAATGTGTAGTTTTCCAGATACGAAACGAGTTTTTACCAAGTAGTTTAACATAATGCTGATCGTAACGTGCGGTTTTTGAACGCAGTAAAGAGGGTTTATGATACGTGTGTAGATAAAGTACCTATATAAAGTGATAAGGAGATTATAATAAAGACTTTGATTGAAAGAGATTGTTTATGAGATGACAGTATATTTTGTTAGGTTTCGAAATGATGGTTATGTTATTATATTATGTTTATGTACTACATACTTTATGTAGGGTATGTTTTAGGTGACATATTGAAGATTTTGTGGAAAGGATATAAATGAGATATGACAAATATAAAAATGGTATTTACTAGATATATAAAAAAAACATAGACAAAGAGATATAAAGAAAGTCAGAGGATATAAAGTTAAAATTTTATTGTAAAATTCTGAGAGTATGTAGTAAATTAGAAATATTGTTTTGTTATTGAGAGCATGTACTTAGGTAGAGAGGAAAGTCTTTTTTTGTTGTCTGGTGTGCAAGTAAGAAAATGAATGAGTCAAAATATTGCTGATAAAGTAGGTAAGCAAAAAATAAATAAATGTTAATGTCGCCAACCCTACCCTACCCCATACTACCTACTACAAATCCTATTTTCACCAACAGTTATGTTTTAGTATTTTGTGTCTTTTTATCGGCGTAGGTTTAATTATTTACCTATCATGTATCTTTAGTTTTAGAATAGTGGATTATTATAAACCACATTTTACCCATAGTTGTAGTAATCAACCTCTGAATGGTTAATTTTTATATTTTCTATTATCAATAAACATGTATCGTTTTCTTACGTATACTTACCTATATTTTTGCAATGGCGGTGTAGTTTAAGAAGATTTATTTATGTATGAGTTAGGCATGTCGCCCAGCTCTGACAATGAAGTTAATTAAAAAAGTGATTGTGTACGTTTTTTTAGATATCTCAGCATATTTATTTTTTATGGCAGTGTTTAAGGCGAAGACGAGATATTTAATTACTTACTACAAAGGATAGTTGTATTTTTGACTGGTAAAAGAATGTTGGTATTGTTTAGAAAGAAAAGTAAATAAGTATGTGATTGTTCCTAGTAACAATGTAAGAGAAGGTATGGAATGTTGAGATTAGAACTCTATAATATTATTATTATTATTAATTAAATTACTACCTATAATAATAATAATAATGTAGTCCATTAATGTCCCTACCGAGGGGTACGGGCGTGGGCACGGGTTGGCCACTAGCCTGACACCCCCCATCAACCCACACTGAGCCAGTGTGGTGGATTATGGCTCTATCTTACTCGTATCCCTTTACCTGGATACGAGTAAGATAGAGCCAGTGTGGTGGATTGGCTCTATCTTACTCGTATCCCTTTACCTGGATACGAGTAAGATAGAGCCATAATCCACCACACTGGCTCAGTGCGGGTTGATGGGGTGGTGTCAGGCTAGTGGCCAACCCGACTGTCAGATGTTTTCAAGCTGGCCGACTTCTATCACCTTGACTTTTACCTTAACGTGTCATCCGAAACACGGAAGCGCCTGAAACAAATGCCACATAGAAACGGGCACCCATTCAGTACCCATTTCAGCTTTGCTACCCGCACAATCGTTTCCGACATGCGAATACCGCTAGGTCACGGACACTTCCCTTCCCGTGAAATAGTGGTAAAGCATTGGATTTGGCTGGCCCTGAAAATATATTATAAATTAAAAACCAACGTATGAATAATGTTTGTATAAATTGGTGATTTTTAACAGTCCCTAAGTGAACCTACAGCTCTTCGAGTTGAGGACGTTTGGGCACAGATGATATTGCCAATACCAAAACCGTGTCTACACTTCTAACAACAATCAATACATTATAGTTCAATTCAAACACGTTCAAAGCTTCGCTTCGCGTTGGCGCTTCGGCTTGAACGTGTTTAAATTGAACTATAATGTATGGAAAGGGTGTTTGCATTGATCGCATGAAAGGCATGAAGAGAGAAAGGTTTCGAGTGTTTTGAAACCGTACATAACGTTCCACTACACTTCACCTATAACGCCGGGAAACTTTAGTACAGCGAACCGTTCCGTTCGTACCATTTTTTTATTGATTATAATTTGACTGCTAAAACACTTACACGTACATTCATGTTGACTATGAAAAATACTTTAAATGCTGCGGCATCAAAGAATATCATTATTTTCCGAACAACGGTAGAGTTTAATTACATTACATTAAATATGAGATTTGTTAAATGAAAGCAATCACTGCAGTTCGATAAGTATTGTTTTGACAACTTAAAATGAAACGGACGGCATGGCTCTCTTTTACCAAACTCTATTCAATATATAATTTGTGGTCCATCAAACTGTGGTAAAACTAATTTGCTGATTGGTCTCTTACTACATCAAGAAGGACTTCGCTTTAGAAATGTCTATATATACTCCAAAACCTTATATCAACCGAAGTACATATATTTGGAACGTGTTTTGAGTTTAGTTCCTTCTGTCAAGTTCGCAAAATATCATGAAAACGAAAACATATTGAGCCCTAAAGAGGCTAGGCCTAACTCCATCATGATATTTGATGATGTGGCATGTGGAAACCAAACCAGTATAGAGACTACTTTGCAGTGGGTATACATAAAAATAAAGATTCCTTTTATCTCAATCAAACGTATACTAAAGTACCAAAACAACTTGTTCGTGATAACGCCATTCTCATCGTTCTGTTCAAGCAGGATGAAATTAATATGAAACATATCTATGACGAGCACGTGAACTAAGACATGTGTTGGAATATATTTAGAAATTATGTGTACCAAAATTTGGAGTGAACCGTACAGCTATCTCGTTACAAACAAGGATTGTGAGAACAATAATGGTTGCTATCGATTGAAATTCGATACATTTATTGCTGAATAATGTAGTTTATTCTATTTATGTCTTTGAAAATAAATAGTTGAATCACTACTACATTTTGTGTCTCGGAGACAAGACACACGAAATAAATATGGAGCTGGAAAAGACATTAAAAAAATACATAGTTAAATCTGCTGATACGATCTGATGATAGATACAAAAACATAACAACAACAATAATTTAGTCTTAGAAACAATATTTAAGCCTTTATCTGATTCTTTAAACGATTTCGAAACAAAATATTCAAAAGATTCCTTCAGACAGAGACTCACGAGCGGAGAAGACACCTCGGGTGCTGATCAGAAAGCGTAAGCGTACCAACTCTGATGAGTTTTATCTTTAAACCAACTTGATGAAAGTGACACTAGTTACTTAAAAATAAAAGAAAAATGACTGTAATAAAAAATCAATCTGAACCAAAAACTTTGCTTGTATCTTCTGAAACTGAAAGCAGTACGAGTGAATCTGAAAATGAAAACAATAATTTAAACACTTCTAATATATCTAATATAACACCGCAGCGGATGATAATGAAATTGTTCCTAGTAACAATGTAAGAGATGGTATGGAATGTTGAGATTAGAACTCATCCGCACTGAGTAAGACAGCTGGGAATACTTCATTTGCTTTCGAGAAAAGTTGGACTGATCATCCAATATTTACAGAATGTCTTAAAATTCGAAGGATTCGTATGGAATGAGTATAAGTTATGTTTTTAGTATGGTACGTAACTATTGGCGAGTCCGATATGTTATTGTATTTTCAGCAAAGTCTAAAAGGTACAAGGTACAAGGCACGAATCCTTCCATTTCGATCATGACGTGAACGAGTTTCCTTTGTGAGAAAGTTGGATATCGATGACCTAATAAGCTCGCGAGCAGGCTCAGGCAGGTAGACCTGGAGCCAGGTACTAGTAGTCTATGTATTTAAGTATTGTTATAAAAAGTACCATATGAAGTAAATACCAATGAGTATAAAAAGTACCTATAAAAGTGCACTCACTATATGTGAATAATAAATGTGGATCCGGATCCCGTTAATTAATATTTGTTTATGTGACTGCTACTTAATGGAGGGCATAAACACACGAGAGTGGGTTAATAAAACGAGCCGAAGGCGAGTTTCATAATAATATAGTAAGTAAGTAAGTAAGTAAGTAAGTTCATTCATGTAGGCACAATACATTTATACACTTTGTGGGTAGCATCCCATACTAGAAAAATCCGTATCATGGGACACAGCGTAAGGTTACATCGTGCCTATTTAGGTAATATCTAATCTAACATGCATTAGATAATGTTAAACATCAGAATAAAACATAAAAAAAAAATTAACGATACAATTTTGTCGCACTTTGATCTCTAAGTAATTGCCAAAAGAAGATTCTCAACAGATTCATATTTTGCAGTTATTAGCCAATTTTTTAACTGATTTTTATGTATTTTACCTCGTTCATTTATTTCTAGTGCAATTAGTTTACTTATCTTGTTGTAAAGGTATGGTTGTAGATACCAAAAGAAACCCCTTGCAAACATGGTTTTGGTTATGGGTACATCAAGTCTAAAATTACGTTTATTGTTGCTATAATATGACGAGCTTAGGACAATTCGTGACATTATTGAATGAATGAAAATATCACTCGAGAGTTTTAATGCCTAATTATGTACAGTTACATACACTAGTTTATCTACACACATATCATAAGCTCTCTTTGATGTGTTCAGGAACCGCATGTTTGACCGGTATTGTGGCTCTGCAGTTGTTTAGCTTGTTCTGTAGCACCAACTTCGGGCGTCGGCGTTCGAAATTTGAATGTTAGTACCAACTTCACAGACAAACTAGGGGCGACATGCAGGCGGGCATCGGCGTTCGAAATTTGAATGTCATTATATGTAGAAAAACTACACATAATGACCATAATGTGTAGTTTTACAGATACGAAACGAGTTTTTACCAAGTAGTTTAACATAATGCTGATCGTAACGTGCGGTTTTTGAACGCAGTAAAGAGGGTTTATGATACGTGTGTAGATAAAGTACCTATATAAAGTGATAAGGAGATTATAATAAAGACTTTGATTGAAAGAGATTGTTTATGAGATGACAGTATATTTTGTTAGGTTTCGAAATGATGGTTATGTTATTATATTATGTTTATGTACTACATACTTTATGTAGGGTATGTTTTAGGTGACATATTGAAGATTTTGTGGAAAGGATATAAATGAGATATGACAAATATAAAAATGGTATTTACTAGATATATAAAAAAAAATAAAGACAAAGAGATATAAAGAAAGTCAGAGGATATAAAGTTAAAATTTTATTGTAAAATTCTGAGAGTATGTAGTAAATTAGAAATATTGTTTTGTTATTGAGAGCATGTACTTAGGTAGAGAGGAAAGTCTTTTTTTGTTGTCTGGTGTGCAAGTAAGAAAATGAATGAGTCAAAATATTGCTGATAAAGTAGGTAAGCAAAAAATAAATAAATGTTAATGTCGCCAACCCTACCCTACCCCATACTACCTACTACAAATCCTATTTTCACCAACAGTTATGTTTTAGTATTTTGTGTCTTTTTATCGGCGTAGGTTTAATTATTTACCTATCTTGTATCTTTAGTTTTAGAATAGTGGATTATTATAAACCAAATTTTACCCATAGTTGTAGTAATCAACCTCTGAATGGTTAATTTTTATATTTTCTATTATCAATAAACATGTATCGTTTTCTTACGTATACTTACCTATATTTTTGCAATGGCGGTGTAGTTTAAGAAGATTTATTTATGTATGAGTATGGCATGTCGCCCAGCTCTGACAATGAAGTTAATTAAAAAAGTGATTGTGTACGTTTTTTTAGATATCTCAGCATATTTATTTTTTATGGCAGTGTTTAAGGCGAAGACGAGATATTTAATTACTTACTACAAAGGATAGTTGTATTTTTGACTGGTAAAAGAATGTTGGTATTGTTTAGAAAGAAAAGTAAATAAGTATGTGATTGTTCCTAGTAACAATGTAAGAGAAGGTATGGAATGTTGAGATTAGAACTCATGCGCACTGAGTAAGACAGCTGGGAATACTTCATTTGTTAAGCTTTCGAGAAAAGTTGGACTGATCATCCAATATTTACAGAATGTATTAAAATTCGAAGGAATCGTATGGAATGAGTATAAGTTATGTTTTTAGTATGGTACGTAACTATTGGCGAGTCCGATATGTTATTGTATTTTCAGCAAAGTCTAAAAGGTACAAGGTACAAGGCACGAATCCTTCCATTTCGATCATGACGTGAACGAGTTTCCTTTGTGAGAAAGTTGGATATCGATGACCTAATAAGCTCGCGAGCAGGCTCAGGCAGGTAGACCTGGAGCCAGGTACTAGTAGTCTATGTATTTAAGTATTGTTATAAAAAGTACCATATGAAGTAAATACCAATGAGTATAAAAAGTACCTATAAAAGTGCACTCACTATATGTGAATAATAAATGTGGATCCGGATCCCGTTAATTAATAGTAGTTTATGTGACTGCTACTTAATGGAGGGCATTAACACACGAGAGTGGGTTAATAAAACGAGCCGAAGGCGAGTTTCATAATAATATAGTAAGTAAGTAAGTAAGTAAGTAAGTTTATTCATGTAGGCACAATACATTTATACACTTTGTGGGTAGCATCCCATACTAGAAAAATCCGTATCATGGGACACTGCGTAAGGTTACATCGTGCCTATTTAGGTAATATCTAATCTAACATGCATTAGATAATGTTAAACATCAGAATAAAACATAAAAAAAAAATAACGATACAATTTTGTCGCACTTTGATCTCTAAGTAATTGCCAAAAGAAGATTCTCAACAGATTCATATTTTGCAGTTATTAGCCAATTTTTTAACTGATTTTTATGTATTTTACCTCGTTCATTTATTTCTAGTGCAATTAGTTTACTTATCTTGTTGTAAAGGTATGGTTGTAGATACCAAAAGAAACCCCTAGCAAACATGGTTTTGGTTATGGGTACATCAAGTCTAAAATTACGTTTATTGTTGCTATAATATGACGAGCTTAGGACAATTCGTGACATTATTGAATGAATGAAAATATCACTCGAGAGTTTTAATGCCTAATTATGTACAGTTACATACACTAGTTTATCTACACACATATCATAAGCTCTCTTTGATGTGTTCAGGAACCGCATGTTTGACCGGTATTGTGGCTCTGCAGTTGTTTAGCTTGTTCTGTAGCACCAACTTCGGGCGTCGGCGTTCGAAATTTGAATGTTAGTACCAACTTCACAGACAAACTAGGGGCGACATGCAGGCGGACATCGGCATTCGAAATTTGAATGTCATTATATGTAGAAAAACTACACATAATGACCATAATGTGTAGTTTTCCAGATACGAAACGAGTTTTTACCAAGTAGTTTAACATAATGCTGATCGTAACGTGCGGTTTTTGAACGCAGTAAAGAGGGTTTATGATACGTGTGTAGATAAAGTACCTATATAAAGTGATAAGGAGATTATAATAAAGACTTTGATTGAAAGGGATTGTTTATGAGATGACAGTATATTTTGTTAGGTTTCGAAATGATGGTTATGTTATTGTATCATGTTTATGAACTACATACTTTATGTAGGGTATGTTTTAGGTGACATATTGAAGATTTTGTGGAAAGGATATAAATGAGATATGACAAATATAAAAATGGTATTTACTAGATATATAAAAAAAAACATAGACAAAGAGATATAAAGAAAGTCAGAGGATATAAAGTTAAAATTTTATTGTAAAATTCTGAGAGTATGTAGTAAATTAGAAATATTGTTTTGTTATTGAGAGCATGTACTTAGGTAGTGAGGAAAGTCTTTTTTTGTTGTCTGGTGTGCAAGTAAGAAAATGAATGAGTCAAAATATTGCTGATAAAGTAGGTAAGCAAAAAATAAATAAATGTTAATGTCGCCAACCCTACCCTACCCCATACTACCTACTACAAATCCTATTTTCACCAACAGTTATGTTTTAGTATTTTGTGTCTTTTTATCGGCGTAGGTTTAATTATTTACCTATCATGTATCTTTAGTTTTAGAATAGTGGATTATTATAAACCACATTTTACCCATAGTTGTAGTAATCAAACTCTGAATGGTTAATTTTTATATTTTCTATTATCAATAAACATGTATCGTTTTCTTACGTATACTTACCTATATTTTTGCAATGGCGGTGTAGTTTAAGAAGATTTATTTATGTATGAGTTAGGCATGTCGCCCAGCTCTGACAATGAAGTTAATTAAAAAAGTGATTGTGTACGTTTTTTTAGATATCTCAGCATATTTATTTTTTATGGCAGTGTTTAAGGCGAAGACGAGATATTTAATTACTTACTACAAAGGATAGTTGTATTTTTGACTGGTAAAAGAATGTTGGTATTGTTTAGAAAGAAAAGTAAATAAGTATGTGATTGTTCCTAGTAACAATGTAAGAGAAGGTATGGAATGTTGAGATTAGAACTCTATAATATTATTATTATTATTAATTAAATTACTACCTATAATAATAATAATAATGTAGTCCATTAATGTCCCTACCGAGGGGTACGGGCGTGGGCACGGGTTGGCCACTAGCCTGACACCCCCCATCAACCCACACTGAGCCAGTGTGGTGGATTATGGCTCTATCTTACTCGTATCCCTTTACCTGGATACGAGTAAGATAGAGCCATAATCCACCACACTGGCTCAGTGCGGGTTGATGGGGTGGTGTCAGGCTAGTGGCCAACCCGACTGTCAGATGTTTTCAAGCTGGCCGACTTCTATCACCTTGACTTCTACCTTAACGTGTCATCCGAAACACGGAAGCGCCTGAAACAAATGCCACATAGAAACGGGCACCCATTCAGTACCCATTTCAGCTTTGCTACCCGCACAATCGTTTCCGACATGCGAATACCGCTAGGTCACGGACACTTCCCTTCCCGTGAAATAGTGGTAAAGCATTGGATTTGGCTGGCCCTGAAAATATATTATAAATTAAAAACCAACGTATGAATAATGTTTGTATAAATTGGTGATTTTTAACAGTCCCTAAGTGAACCTACAGCTCTTCGAGTTGAGGACGTTTGGGCACAGATGATATTGCCAATACCAAAACCGTGTCTACACTTCTAACAACAATCAATACATTATAGTTCAATTCAAACACGTTCAAAGCTTCGCTTCGCGTTGGCGCTTCGGCTTGAACGTGTTTAAATTGAACTATAATGTATGGAAAGGGTGTTTGCATTGATCGCATGAAAGGCATGAAGAGAGAAAGGTTTCGAGTGTTTTGAAACCGTACATAACGTTCCACTACACTTCACCTATAACGCCGGGAAACTTTAGTACAGCGAACCGTTCCGTTCGTACCATTTTTTTATTGATTATAATTTGACTGCTAAAACACTTACACGTACATTCATGTTGACTATGAAAAATACTTTAAATGCTGCGGCATCAAAGAATATCATTATTTTCCGAACAACGGTAGAGTTTAATTACATTACATTAAATATGAGATTTGTTAAATGAAAGCAATCACTGCAGTTCGATAAGTATTGTTTTGACAACTTAAAATGAAACGGACGGCATGGCTCTCTTTTACCAAACTCTATTCAATATATAATTTGTGGTCCATCGAACTGTGGTAAAACTAATTTGCTGATTGGTCTCTTACTACATCAAGAAGGACTTCGCTTTAGAAATGTCTATATATACTCCAAAACCTTATATCAACCGAAGTACATATATTTGGAACGTGTTTTGAGTTTAGTTCCTTCTGTCAAGTTCGCAAAATATCATGAAAACGAAAACATATTGAGCCCTAAAGAGGCTAGGCCTAACTCCATCATGATATTTGATGATGTGGCATGTGGAAACCAAACCAGTATAGAGACTACTTTGCAGTGGGTATACATAAAAATAAAGATTCCTTTTATCTCAATCAAACGTATACTAAAGTACCAAAACAACTTGTTCGTGATAACGCCATTCTCATCGTTCTGTTCAAGCAGGATGAAATTAATATGAAACATATCTATGACGAGCACGTGAACTAAGACATGTGTTGGAATATATTTAGAAATTATGTGTACCAAAATTTGGAGTGAACCGTACAGCTATCTCGTTACAAACAAGGATTGTGAGAACAATAATGGTTGCTATCGATTGAAATTCGATACATTTATTGCTGAATAATGTAGTTTATTCTATTTATGTCTTTGAAAATAAATAGTTGAATCACTACTACATTTTGTGTCTCGGAGACAAGACACACGAAATAAATATGGAGCTGGAAAAGACATTAAAAAAATACATAATTAAATCTGCTGATACGATCTGATGATAGATACAAGAACATAACAACAACAATAATTTAGTCTTAGAAACAATATTTAAGCCTTGTTCAGGCCTCTCGGCACCCGATGACCTCGCAGGGGCCCATAGCTACGGGGTAGCGTAGCGATCAGATGCCAAGAAGCAAGAACGTCGGCGATTCACCGAGCTAAAGTAAATAGATTCTATCTGACCTGGTCTGTGCTTCGTTCCCGTCAAACTCCTGTCTCTCTGCAAGGCCTGGGTGCACCCTAGGCTCTTCTTGGTAGACAGGTTCTTCAGCCAACCAGGTATGGCTGGCAGGCCAGCTTCGACGCGCACAGTGTTACGTAAATACGAACTTTATCTGGTTCGGAGAACCACAATACACTCAGCTATAAGACAATCCTGAGGGGAGCCCGAATACAATTCCAGATGGCTTACGATTTAATTTTAATGCCCAAAATCAATTCGCGTCACATGCGGGGGCTTTTTGTCTGTCAGTTGTCAAAAAACTGCAAAGATGGCCGCTCCCTCTAATTCAAAATGGCCGTTCCGGAACCATAGATCGAGTATCGATTTTGAATCGAACAATCACCCGCCCGGACAGGCACCCACCTGTCCCTTAATCTACGGGCAGCCGAGACAACGTTGCTACCGCTCGTTTTAGTACCGAGCCTCCTACTAGAACCTCTGCAGACCGGGGGGTCCCGTCCTTGCCAGGGAACAAGTGAACAATGCGCCCCCTGCGCCAACGTAGTGGCGGTAGGTTAGCATCCTTAACCAGCACGAGGTCACCAACACTAGGGGGGCTGGTTTTGTCAGTCCACTTAAGGCGCTGTTGTAAGATATGCAGATACTCGAGCGACCAACACTTCCAGAAATTCTGAGTAAACTGCTGCAACATCTGATACCTTGACAACCGATACAATTTCACTCCCTCGAAGGGGTGCTCGGGCAACGCGTTAAGTGGCTGTCCTATCAAGAAATGGCCTGGGGTCAGAGCCTCCAGGTCATTTGGATCCGAGCTGAGCGGACACAACGGTCGCGAATTGAGAACGGCCTCGATCTTACAAAACAATGTCGCGAGCTCCTCAAAAGTCAGCGCGGTCTGACCTACTATACGCCCTAAGTGCGTCTTCGCTGACTTAACTACGGCCTCAAAAATCCCACCCCAGTGGGGGCAACTCGGTGGGCTGAAGGTCCACTGTATACCCCGACGGGAGAGGGCCGTTCCAATATCCACTTTATTTACATTCAAAAAGTTGACTATCTCTCGTAAGCATCGTTCCGCACCGATGTAGTTAGTGCCGTTATCAGAGCGGATCAAAGTTGGAAGTCCCCTTCGAGAAACAAACCTATCCAAACAAGCAATGAAAGCCTCTGTCGAGAGATCAGCAACGAGCTCGAGTTCAGGAGCCCGACATCCCCTGGATGCACAATCAGACGGGTTCAATTCTCCTGGTACATGTCTCCAGGTCAGTGGGACCTCAGACGACACAATCTGGGAGACACGGTTCGCAACAAAAACCTCTAAGGTATGGACCGAAGCCTTCAGCCAGCACAAAACAATCTGGCTGTCCGTCCACGCGTACACCGCATCCTCCAAAACCACTGACCCACGCAACACTGTTAGAGTGTGATTCAAAAGTTTGGTCAAAAGAGCAGCCCCGGACAGTTCCAGTTTTGGAATCGTCATCCTTGTCCGAATAGGCGCTACCTTGCTTTTTGCCAAAACCAAACGCACGTCGACCTCCCCGGTGGAGGTGACGGTTCGCAAATAAACCGCTGCCGCAAACCCTCGTTCAGAGGCATCACAAAACCCGTGAAGGGTTGCCCTGTAATCCCCAGCAGGGACCAATTTCCTCGGCAGCGATACATTATTTATATTGAGGCCCAACCATTTCGCTAAATCGTTCGATACAATGCAGCCCTGAGCACCAGAATCTAATAGGGCGCGAACGTATGTTGGGTTGCCCGCCAAATCCCAAACAAGCACAGAGGCGATCGGTAACACCACCGTCTCCGGTTGGGGGGCAACAAGTTGTTGGGCCGCAAATTTCTAGCGAGGGCCCCCGGGGCCCCACTGTGCCTGTAACCGATCAGGTAGGCAGCTATACGCCAGAGGGTCCCATTGTACAAATGGCCCACGCGCCGGTTCCATTGCCACCCTACGACGCCCCCCGAAGGGTTGTGGGCGTGAATTCAACCGTGGCCGCTCCATGAGCGGGGGGGACATCACATGCGACCGACGAGGACGAGGCGACGAGCGGGGCGACAACTGAGGCGGCGTCCGAACCGCACCCGCATAGCTCGAAGTTGTCCCATGCCACCCGCCCGTTACGGCCTGCTCAACACACCCAATGTGCCGCTGAGTCGGATGCTGAGTCGCAACCGAGAACTCAGGGCCCCCCATGTGATGACCCTGAGTGCGGCCCTGCACCCCTGGGTGGCTGCGTGCTTGTGGCCCCATTGCCCGCTGAGTCGGATGCTGAGTCGCAACCGAAAACTCAGGGCCCCCCATGTGATGACCCTGAGTGCGGCCCTGCACCCTAGTACCGCCCTGTGCACGTGGGGACATTGGCCCCTGAGTTGCGCTCCGAGTCGCAAACGAATTCTCAGGGCCCCATGCCGTGTCACCCTGGGTACGGCCCTGTGGTGGCTGTTGGCCGGACCGGTTCATGCACAACAGATTGTTGTGGGCCCCACCACAATATCCGCACATTCTTGTGCGCGTGCAGTACCTAGCCATGTGTGGCCCGAGGCACAGGAAACACCAGCACCGCTGCTTGGCCATCCGGCGCCGTCCCTCAACCCTAAGTTCCCCGAACTTATTGCAATCGGCCACAGCATGGCCAATCTGCCTACAACATGGGCAGGTCTCACTATGTGGGGTCAATGCACTCACAGTCCCATATGACTGCCGGTTGGTGCGGTCCTTCCTCGTCGGAGGGCCCCTACTCACAGCGCTCCCGGCAGCTCTCTGTGGCTCCGAAGGATGGGTGGCCGTCAACCCCAAATTCTCTGCCCGTCGAGCCTCCTCTTCCAAAAATCCGACCAAGTCGGAGAAGGCGGGCAGGTCCTCGGCCGACCTCCCGTGAGACTGTTCGAAACGAGTCTGCACGTCAGCGGGTAGGCGGGAAAGTACAATGTACAGCAGTAGGTAGGACCATTCACCAACCGGAAGTCCAAGATTCTCTAGGGCCTTGGTGACGGACAACAACGGGTTCAAAACCTCCGTCTGTATGGCCCCGACCTTGTTCACAACCGGGATACTAAACAAACGGTTCAGTTGGGCATCGGCCAACCTCCGTTTGTTGTGGTAACGTCTGACCAGCAATTGCCTGGCCGTTTCATAGTTACCCTCCGTAACTGTCAAATGAGCGACCAGCTCCCTGGGCTCACCCCTCAATGCTGCCACCAGCTGAGCCATTTTGACAGACTTGGTAATGTCCGATCGCATGTGCACCAAACTGTCGAACAGATTGATGAAGCTCATCCATTCACCGGACACTCCGTCAAAAGTAGGCATAGTAATAACGGGTAACCTGGTCCCCGATCCCTGATGCGGCAGAGGTGCTTCAGTGTCACCACCATGGCTGGACTCGCGCTGCCTACGTATGTCCGCAGCCTTCTGCGTGATCGCAGCTGCCATCTCCATACACTGGTCGACATCCCCTAGCAACCGTGACAGCCTGTCAGGTGCGCAACCATCAACTGCTTCCGCCTGCGCGGACAATTCGAGCACCCTGTTGTAGCGTTCCTTAACGTCCATAGACCGCTCCAATACCACATCATGCCTATCTAAACGGTCTATCAGACCGTGTGCGGAGGAAAACCATCTGAGTTCCTTAGAAACACCCTTCTGGATTTCAGATAACGACATGATCGGAACGATACTTACTCACAATTTGCAATAACTCAATTATATTGGACCCTCCAGTCTACAACCCAAACGAGGGAACCCTAATCTATAACTTAAACAATGCTGATTTCCCCAAACAATAGAAACCGAGTTTATATCTACACAAATTCTGTAAACAACAATTTAGTTTCCCTATATCATATAACACACACAGATAGTCAATATTAGTTCAAGTTATAAATTGCTATAAACTGAAAACAATGTCATAGGCTGCTATCAATAAATGTAACTACCTATGTTAACCAAACATTCATTAGCATTACTAGACCACTAATAGATTGACTAACTGGTAACTGGTACTTCATGCAAATTTCAATTCACCTACAATGTACCTGTAATGTAATTACTATTCTGAGTCACATCTCAGTACAACTGGTCATTTAGGGAAAACTGTTATATCTGTCTGTCTACTACCAGCAATAGACTTATAACTTACAATACTACCAATCTATGTGGATACAGGAACAAAACCAAGTTAGCTAATAACCGCCTATACCTACAGATTGATAGTCCCAAATCGTGGGTTCCCGGAGCCCTTGACGGCTGCAATCTCAGGAAACCACGCTCTTGCTACCAAAATTTTTAGGCCTCTCGGCACCCGATGACCTCTCAGGGGCCCATAGCTACGAGGTAGCGTAGCGATCAGATGCCAAGAAGCAAGAACGTCGGCGATTCACCGAGCTAAAGTAAATAGATTCTATCTGACCTGGTCTGTGCTTCGTTCCCGTCAAACTCCTGTCTCTCTGCAAGGCCTGGGTGCACCCTAGGCTCTTCTTGGTAGACAGGTTCTTCAGCCAACCAGGTATGGCTGGCAGGCCAGCTTCGACGCGCACAGTGTTACGTAAATACGAACTTTATCTGGTTCGGAGAACCACAATACACTCAGCTATAAGACAATCCTGAGGGGAGCCCGAATACAATTCCAGATGGCTTACGATTTAATTTTAATGCCCAAAATCAATACGCGTCACATGCGGGGGCTTTTTGTCTGTCAGTTGTCAAAAAACTGCAAAGATGGCCGCTCCCTCTAATTCAAAATGGCCGTTCCGGAACCATAGATCGTGTATCGATTTTGAATCGAACAAGCCTTTATCTGATTCTTTAAACGATTTCGAAACAAAATATTCAAAAGATTCCTTCAGACAGAGACTCACGAGCGGAGAAGACATCTCGGGTGCTGATCAGAAAGCGTGAGCGTACCAACTCTGATGAGTTTTATCTTTAAACCAACTTGATGAAAGTGACACTAGTTACTTAAAAATAAAAGAAAAATGACTGTAATAGAAAATCAATCTGAACCAAAAACTTTGCTTGTATCTTCTGAAACTGAAAGCAGTACGAGTGAATCTGAAAATGAAAACAATAATTTAAACACTTCTAATATATCTAATATAACACCGCAGCGGATGATAATGAAAGTCCGAATCTTGGTCGATGAGTTCCGCCATGTACCGAGATGTTCCATTTGGTGTGAGAATCGTTCGTGTTAAACACATGTTGGGGTCAGCTCGAGTTACTATAACAGATAAATCCGTTATAGTGAACGGGAGTATATATGACACAACACCTGGATTAAGAGAATTGTTGTTTAACAAATCTCCTAAAATGAATCTCATCACTTCAAAAGATTTGGAAAACTACAAACAACTGCTACTGATCACGAATGCACATCGAAGAGATTTTGATTCAACGAAACCATTTAAATCTAACAAGGGATCAAAATATCTTAATATCATCAAACCATTATTTAGGAATATTAAAAAATCTACCAGCAGTACTGAAAATTTATGTCAAGGTTCTGGATTACCTTTATTGAAACGTATGAAAAAAAAATACTGATTATGTTTATTGGGATGACTCTATCTATGAACTAGTTGAAAGATTAAAACTTCTCATAGCATCACGTGATGCCGGCAATACTGGTCTAGATGGATAAATAATTTTAATCTTAAATGAATTGCAGGACAGCAGTATCATTGATTAAATATATAACTATAAAGTCATACATTATACCAGTATTTTATTACCTGTCATTGAGTCAACACTCTTAAAATTAATATTGATAAATTTGGTCATCATGTACGCAAACGATTGCGACAATCAGGAAATATAGAGGTGATATAGACTTACTTCATGCTAGATTGAAAGGTTTGAAGTCACCACTATCTTCAGACGAGGCAGTTAATAAAGCCTACGACGATCGATTCATAAAGTCAGTATCTACGAGGGAAGAAATTTATGATGACCTCAAGAAAATAAAAAATCTAATAGATTCCCTAGTACCACTTATTATCAATAAAAATTATTACACAAAAGATGATATTACCAATTTACTAAAAGGGAAACAGCAATCATAAGTAGACAACAAATTATTGATGAGATCCATAAACAACCACGTCAGAATTTTCCATGTCGACCTGTGACCTTAACAGGAATGGGTGATCTGTGGCAAGCTGATTTGATAGATATTCAATCATTTTCCCGTGAAAATAGAGGATTTAAATTTATCTTAGTCGTTATTGATGTATTCTCAAAATTTCATTCTTGGATATATTTAAATGTAGAAGGTCGCCTCAAAATTTGCAAACGGATCAAGGAACTGAGTTTTATAATAATGAATTTCAAAAATTTATGAAGTTATATAATTTTTTAGTATATGTCCACATGTAGATAAAAAAGAGAAAGTTGATAAAATATTATTTGACAAAAGTGATGATGAATGATGATATTATAATATAATGAATTAATAACTCAGGCAACTTTATTAGAAACCGTATTTGGTGATGAAGGTTGTTCGAGATTACAGGGATCAGCAGAGGAATGAAGTATTGAACCGTATGTTAAAATAGAGCATGATAGTGGGTGAAAATAAAGTGTGATGTTTGAAATAATGATGATGGCGTGTAAGAGATAAATAGATAAGATGAATGATGTACTTTTAGAAGAACCTACTTTTAGAAAAATAAATACTAACAAGCCTTATTACAGGCCATTGTACACTAAACAAACACTTGACAATTACAGGGCAAACGGACAGCCTCCTGTGCAGGGGGTGCATGGAAGTGGATGAAACAGTAGAGCACATGCTACTGGCATGTCCATCCACAACAGAAACCAGGATGGCTATCCTAGTAGACACAACAAACACCCATGAGCTCCTAGAACACCCAGGCCTCCTTCTCCAGCTGGTGCAGGAGTTGGGATAGCTGAAGTAGATGTGCAGGCGAAGGGGACATGCACAAAGGCCCCGCTCAAGTGGGCCAGGTGCAGGCACCACAACCCCCTTGTAGAAGATAGAAGATAGAAGAACCAATAATATTTTCATTTTTATTTCTGCATTTTGAAAAATGTTCAGATTAGTCACAGTACCAGTTTACAGTAACATGCAAAATGCCTGTAAAGAATTTTTTTGAGAACTATGGAACCACAATTTCATTCTTATAATATAAGTTTGCTACAAGCTGTTCACAGTATTACTGCTGTGAAACACTTTGCGTTTGGAGATAAAGAAAGTTAACTATAGAATTGTAGTCTGACCAACAAATGTAGTCACTTCAAAATTATTTGCTTTTTTTTTAAAGGAGGATTTTCACAGGATCTTTACGAATTTTAAGTCTGAGATGGATTTCAGTTGTAGTCATAAAGTCAGTTTAGATAGAAAGTGGAACTTTACTGTTATAACTTTTTTATCGGATTTTATTGTTTATATAAACCCTGTTTCGGTTTAAGCCTATGTTGTAAAATTTTGGAATATCAATTCATAGTATGAATGGGAGATGAAGAATTAATAAGATAAACAAAGGAGCTACCTGTGAATGAACGTGTGCATAAAGGATGTTATTAGGATTATTATTTTTTATGGAAGAAAGATTGATGAATATAAAGTAAATAGAATGGGTATGTGTGTATGTATGACTGTAGTTAGCCAGTACCTAATTAGAATGAAATATGATATGATGATGATAAGTTTAATTAGTAACTGATATTTTGGAAAAATTTACGTTGATCAGAACAGTAAGTATTATTTAAAGGGAAGATTTATTTATGTATGAGTATGGCATGTCGCCCAGCTCTGACAATGAAGATAATTAAAAAAGTGATTGTGTACGTTTTTTTAGATATCTCAGCATATTTATTTTTTATGGCAGTGTTTAAGGCGAAGACGAGATATTTAATTACTTTACTACAAAGGATAGTTGTATTTTTGACTGGTAAAAGAATGTTGGTATTGTTTAGAAAGAAAAGTAAATAAGTATGTGATTGTTCCTAGTAACAATGTAAGAGAAGGTATGGAATGTTGAGATTAGAACTCATGCGCACTGAGTTCTTACTCAGCTGGGAATACTTCATTTGTTAAGCTTTCGAGAAAAGTTGGACTGATCATCCAATATTTACAGAATGTCTTAAAATTCGAAGGATTCGTATGGAATGAGTATAAGTTATGTTTTTAGTATGGTACGTAACTATTGGCGAGTCCGATATGTTATTGTATTTTCAGCAAAGTCTAAAAGGTACAAGGTACAAGGCACGAATCCTTCCATTTCGATCATGACGTGAACGAGTTTCCTTTGTGAGAAAGTTGGATATCGATGGAGCCAGGTACTAGTAGTCTATGTATTTAAGTATTGTTATAAAAAGTACCATATGAAGTAAATACCAATGAGTATAAAAAGTACCTATAAAAGTGCACTCACTATATGTGAATAATAAATGTGGATCCGGATCCCGTTAATTAATAGTAGTTTATGTGACTGCTACTTAATGGAGGGCATTAACACACGAGAGTGGGTTAATAAAACGAGCCGAAGGCGAGTTTCATAATAATATAGTATGTAAGTAAGTAAGTAAGTAAGTTTATTCATGTAGGCACAATACATTTATACACTTTGTGGGTAGCATCCCCTACTAGAAAAATCCGTATCATGGGACACAGCGTAAGGTTACATCGTGCCTATTTAGGTAATATCTAATCTAACATGCATTAGATAATGTTAAACATCAGAATAAAACATAAAAAAAAAATAACGATACAATTTTGTCGCACTTTGATCTCTAAGTAATTGCCAAAAGAAGATTCTCAACAGATTCATATTTTGCAGTTATTAGCCAATTTTTTAACTGATTTTTATGTATTTTACCTCGTTCATTTATTTCTAGTGCAATTAGTTTACTTATCTTGTTGTAAAGGTATGGTTGTAGATACCAAAAGAAACCCCTAGCAAACATGGTTTTGGTTATGGGTACATCAAGTCTAAAATTACGTTTATTGTTGCTATAATATGACGAGCTTAGGACAATTCGTGACATTATTGAATGAATGAAAATATCACTCGAGAGTTTTAATGCCTAATTATGTACAGTTACATACACTAGTTTATCTACACACATATCATAAGCTCTCTTTGATGTGTTCAGGAACCGCATGTTTGACCGGTATTGTGGCTCTGCAGTTGTTTAGCTTGTTCTGTAGCACCAACTTCGGGCGTCGGCGTTCGAAATTTGAATGTTAGTACCAACTTCACAGACAAACTAGGGGCGACATGCAGGCGGGCATCGGCGTTCGAAATTTGAATGTCATTATATGTAGAAAAACTACACATAATGACCATAATGTGTAGTTTTCCAGATACGAAACGAGTTTTTACCAAGTAGTTTAACATAATGCTGATCGTAACGTGCGGTTTTTGAACGCAGTAAAGAGGGTTTATGATACGTGTGTAGATAAAGTACCTATATAAAGTGATAAGGAGATTATAATAAAGACTTTGATTGAAAGAGATTGTTTATGAGATGACAGTATATTTTGTTAGGTTTCGAAATGATGGTTATGTTATTATATTATGTTTATGTACTACATACTTTATGTAGGGTATGTTTTAGGTGACATATTGAAGATTTTGTGGAAAGGATATAAATGAGATATGACAAATATAAAAATGGTATTTACTAGATATATAAAAAAAACATAGACAAAGAGATATAAAGAAAGTCAGAGGATATAAAGTTAAAATTTTATTGTAAAATTCTGAGAGTATGTAGTAAATTAGAAATATTGTTTTGTTATTGAGAGCATGTACTTAGGTAGAGAGGAAAGTCTTTTTTTGTTGTCTGGTGTGCAAGTAAGAAAATGAATGAGTCAAAATATTGCTGATAAAGTAGGTAAGCAAAAAATAAATAAATGTTAATGTCGCCAACCCTACCCTACCCCATACTACCTACTACAAATCCTATTTTCACCAACAGTTATGTTTTAGTATTTTGTGTCTTTTTATCGGCGTAGGTTTAATTATTTACCTATCATGTATCTTTAGTTTTAGAATAGTGGATTATTATAAACCACATTTTACCCATAGTTGTAGTAATCAACCTCTGAATGGTTAATTTTTATATTTTCTATTATCAATAAACATGTATCGTTTTCTTACGTATACTTACCTATATTTTTGCAATGGCGGTGTAGGTTAAAAAACAATTGAAAATGCAAAAATACTTGTTTTAATTAAAATTATATTTGACACGTTTTCATTGATCATGTTAAACAAATAGGTTAACAAATTTAAAAATTAACATAAGGATTTTTAGTTATAATTCACTGCTTTTGTTTTTTTGTATAAGTAGTTATCAGTTATCAGTTGAAGAGTTATCAGATGGTTAAAATGAAATGTAAGATGCTTTGCAATGTTTGTCGATGTTGATCATGTTATTTGATTTGGCAAATTTGTTTAAAAGTAGTATATTTGAAATTAAAAGATCAAAAAGTTAGATTGCATTGTATAGGTTATTTATTTTAACTTTTCAAGTAAATTTTCGTTTTTATGTTAGAAAAAATAAAATACCAATTTTTTTTTTCTTTCGAAAAGAAAAAAAAAGGGGGAAGGTGTAGTATGTGTCCACATGTACGCACATACACTCACACCTTACGTCTATATAAGTAGGACTGTACTGTTATATGAGACATTATTATACTGATACACTGAACATTCAACAACTCTTTTACTCCAACAACCCCTCTATCAAGGCCCATCCTCACAATATTAACCATTACTCTTCGTTTTCAGTAAAAAATGCATCAATTGTGGAAAGATTGATTAGAACATTAAAGAATCATTTATACAAGTATTTCAGCATGGTTGGTAATTATAAATGGCTTGGTAACCCTTTAAACATTGTTATCAATACCTATAATGCTTCAAAACATAGAACGATTGGATTTAAACCAATAGAAGTAAATCATCGCAATGAAAGTATAGTTCGAAACAATATAATGAAGTCACAAAAGGAAAATACCAAATACAAAAAACAAGTTCAAAGAAGGTGATTATGTGCGCCTCAGTAAATATAAAAGTTGTTTTGATAAGGGATATACAACTAATTGGTCTTCAGAAATATTAAGTGTTCAAAGCGTAAATAAAACTAACCCCATCACTTATAACTTGCAAGATCAAAAAAAGTACTCCATCGGTTGCTTTTATGAAAAAGAACTTCTTAGATCAAAACATCCAAATGTTTATCTATATTTATATAATTGAAAATAATTTAAAAAGAAAGCTTTTTGTAAAATGGTTCGGGCTCAGTAAGAAAGAAAACAGTTAGATTATAAAAAATGATTTAGTGTTTTAATAGTAGTTTATGTGACTGGTACATAATGGAGGGCATTAAATAATATCACTCGAGAGTTTTAATGCCTAATTATGTACAGTTTTATTATTATAATAATACACTAGTTTATCTACACACATATCATAAGCTCTCTTTAATGTGTTCAGGAACCGCATGTTCGACTGGCATGGTGGCATTGATAATTCCTTTGCACTTGTTTAGCTTGTTCATTAGTACCAACTTCACAAACAAAGTAGAGGCAGAACGCAGGCGGGCGTCGGCGTTCGAAATTTGAATGTCATAATATGTAGAAAAATTACACATTATAGTCATAATGTGTAATTTTTCAGATAAGAAATGAGTTTTGAACAAGTAGTTTAACATTATGCTGATCGTAACGTTCGGTTTTTGTACCCAGTAAAGAGGGTTTATGATACGTGTGTAGATAAAATAATGTATAAGCATGAAACCTTCGTTAATTAAACATTAACCTATCGATAATGAAAAGCAAAGGTCTTGTTAATAATTCAATAAATAATTTACCTTTTGAGTTACATTTACCAGGCTACCAGTACTGGGGTCTGGGTACGCGTTTACGGGAACGCTTAGCAAGGGGAGAAAAAGGAATCAACAAATTAGATAACGCTTGTATGCAACACAATTTGCATATAATTCTAATAATAGTGAAGAAAGAAGAAAGGCTGATAATCGATTGATCAATATGGTTAAAACACGTATGCGATCCAAAGACGCTAGTAAAGGGGAAAAAGCTGCTTCTTGTCTGGTCAATAAAGTATATGTAAATGTTTGTGTGCAATAAAGAATTATGAATTCATAATTCTTTATTGCACACAAACATTTAAAAAAGTAACAGTAAAAGAAAATGCATGTAAAAAGGCGAGTTTATCTCTAAAAAGATATTTCTTCCAGAAAACCAAAGCATTATAGGAATTGGTATCATAAAAGGGTATGCAATGCACAATAAATACTATAGATAAAGTAATGAAAACAAAAGTCAAAGTGAGTAGTGGTGTCAAAATTTTTAAGAAGGTAGTCAAAGGGTTGACAAGTCAATTTCATAGTAGTTTAGGTGACTGCTGCATAATGCCTAATTATGCACAGTTACATACACTAGTTTATCTACACACATATCATAAGCTCTCTTTGATGTGTTCAGGAACCGCATGTTTGACCGGCATTGTGGTTCTGCAATTGTTTAGCTTGTTCTTTAGTACCAACTTCACGCAGACGGGCGTCGGCGTTCGAAATTTGAATGTCAGTACCAACTTCACAGACAAACTAGGGACGGCACGCGGGTGGGCGTCGGCGTTCGAAATTTGAATGTCATTATATGTAGAAAAACTACACATAATGACCATTATGTGTAGTTTTCCAGATACGAAACGAGTTTTTACCAAGTAGTTTAACATAATGCTGATCGTAACGTGCGGTTTTTGAACGCAGTAAAGAGGGTTTATGATACGTGTGTAGATAAAAAAATATAAACCTAAAAGTAAGGTGGAGACGATGCGGCGCATGCGCGTCGCATACAACAACGCGTGGCGCGCCCTGTACCGCCTGCCGCCGTGGTGCAGCGCGAGCGAGATGTTCGCCGCGGGCCGCGCACCGGGCTGGGCGGCGCTGCTGCGCCTGCGCTCGGCCGGGGCGCGCGCGCGTATATGCGCCTCTTCGAACCCCATCCTCGTGGCCGTTAGACAGTGGCCAGCCAGCCCAATACATAAAACATGGGAAGGGTACCACGCCCCGTGTCATACCTAGTATTTTTAAGGATATTAATGAAATTAATTTTTGAATTTATATTAATTTTATTGACATATTTTTATTTTTGTCTAATCTTATTTAATTTAATTGTATTTTTATATTGTAATTGATATTGGACATCATATTGTCTGGAAATTTAATAAATAATAATTAAATTTATGTACTAAGCAGCAAAAAAATGGGGTTGGTTTTGATATCGATTAAGTTTAATTTGGATAAAATGAGATGCTTAATGGACAGCTGGCACTCGCTTTTCATACCAAAGTGCTTTTCTTTTGATGAGGAAATGCATAGTTTTTCTGGAAATTCAAACTGAAAATTGGTGAACGAAACGAATTTTGCTACGAAAATCGGCCAAACGAAACGCAAAAGTATCATTCACAGACAAAATTATGAAGTTTTGTCTGTGGTATTGACATTAATGTTCGTCTGTGGTCAAAAAATGAAGCATCTTCATTCCGTTTCTCTCGTAGCTACGCGAATGTACTTTTCCTTGTTATTCTTGTTATTTACGACGACTTCGGCTATCCCTTTGGAGGCGACCCCATCTAGTTTCACTAAACCGAAATGTTTGCTTTAGGTCACTTTCTGTGCAAATACTAATATATACTCATTTCCCTATCAAATAAGAGGAATCTAACCTCAAAACTTAAAAAAAATCTATCTAAAAAGTATACATTTACAAAACATATACAAAAACTATATTGGGGGGTGGGGAGACCCCCCTCCCGCCCCCCCTCCTCTCCCCACCCCCCCTAAACTTAATCGATTCAAAAATTTACCAAAAAAATGTTTTTCTAAAAACTGTCGTGTAAAATTATCACGTATCTAATCTAATCTAATACCAAAAACAGGTGGCATATTACCACTAATTCCTATATTCGCAGGCCTTTCAGCAATAGGATTATAAGCAGGAGGTGCGGCAGGCATTGCTAAAGCTGTTAACGATTATCAAACAACGAAAAAGAACTTACAGGAATCAGAATGCCATAATAAAATGATGGAATCTATAGCGATTGGTAAAGGTCTTTATATAAAACCATATAAGAAAGGAGAAAGATTATTTGTTCGGCAGGCAAAAAACTAAAAAAAAGACTACCTACTCGCGCACTCACGAATATAGATATTTTAAACTTCACCTTGGATATTCCGTTTTTCCTAGGAGTATTCTTGAGGGATACTCTACCGAAGAAACCATATAAAAATGAATGTGCAGTTGTGAACTTAGACAGTTCTGAGAGACCTAGAACTCAATGGGTAGCCTACGCTAAAATAAATAACATCTGCGAGTATTTTGATAGTTTTAGAACTAGCTAGTAGATATAAGCCTAGCTCGTTGTGGACAACATATTCTATGCTGAAAAGTACCCTCAAGATGAAAAATGGTGTCGATATTAATTTACATATATACAAATCTCATTGCATTTTTAAAGAGACGCTCTGATGGTTTTATAAAGAAAAAATCTAAGGTACTGTCATCAAATGACGTCGAAAAATTTCTAAAAGATGCTCCAGATAGCCAGTACCTGGCAACAAAGGTCAGTTTGCACCCTTATTATATGTCAATACATAAAATAAGGATGCAAACTGACCTTTGTTGCCTACTTTACATACTCTTTAACATATTTTTTAACGACCGTCTGTAAGCTAAGTACCTATACCTTATCTAACACATTTTTATTTCTTTTCAGGTTGCGTTAATATTTGGTATTCATGGTGCATGTAGACGGCAAGAGCTTCACAATATTACCACAAAAGACATTGAAAATAAAGGCAAAATGCTTTTAGTTAAAATCACAAACACTAAAAACAAAATACCCCGATCTTTTATTATCGACGGCCCATTTTATGACGTGGTCAAAAAATATGAAGCTCTGCGTACGACTAAGACAAAAAATAATCATTTCTTTCAGAATTACCAAAAAGGTAAATGTACTGCGCAACCTATTGGCATAAATAAATTCGGTGCCATGCCAAAGGAAGTCGCCAAGTTTTTAGGATGGCCGGATGCTGATTGTTATACAGGGCACAGTTTCAGAAGAAAGTCAGCTACATTACTTGCTGATTCGGGAGCTGATATATTGACTTTAAAGCGGCATGGCGGGTGGCGTTCTAACGCAGTAGCAGAATCTTATGTAGAAGATTCCGTCCAAAACAAAGCAAAAATAAGTGCCAAAATAACTCAGACAATAAATTTGGAGCCACAATCGAAGAAGTTTTGCCCTGAGCCGCGCCCCTCTACTTCTACTGATGATACTTTTTTATTTACAACTAATGACGAATTACAATGCTCTTCTGCCGCCTTTCAAGAAGTTTCGTCGTCTCCAACATTTACCCTAACACAAAACAATGACATTATGAATAGTAATAATAATAATAACATAATTAAAAAACCCACTACAACTACGTATCATTTTAATAATTGTAATTTCACTAACTGTTTCAATAATTAAAAATGAACAAAATATAAAACGTTTTTTTTTCTGTTTCCTCGCAAATGTGTTAAAAAACGTCGTACGATATACGTGCGCATTGGTTATAACATGCTCGGCTCAATTACGCCCTCAAAATGACATAGTCAAGACAAGACTACCCAAACCAAATACTACATCCATATTATTGTAGACGGTCCACCGTTGTTCCTCTCACTCCAATGTTCCAAGGCTGCATATCGTAAAACGATATTACAAATCTGAAATAGAATAGAATTGGTTCGTTAAATGGTATTGTACACAATATTTTTATGAATCTCCAGAGAAGCCCTCTGTCACTTAAAATATAGTGAATTAGTTCCTAAGCGTGGGCTAAGCTGCTCCTCTTACACTCAGTACAGGAAAAGGCGTGACACTACTTCGTTTTTTTGTATTTTAAACCGACTTCAAAAAAGGAGGAAGTTTCTCAATTCGTCGGGATGTTTTTTAATGTTTCTAAGGTTCCGTACTTGAAGGTAGCCATATTAGGTAGGCTATTACTATGCCTCTGCTGTCCGTCTGTTTGTCTGTTCGTCTGTCCGTTCGTCCGTCAGCGGGCTATATCGCATGAACCGTAATATTATTATAATATAATAAATCACAGGATGTGTATTTTTGTTGCCGCTACAGGAAAAAATAATGAACTACACGAGAATTTATAAATTAAACATTAACTGGGTCCCCCACAGAGCATGAGATATCTGTGGGGTCCCCCCCTACAAACAATATCATCATTTAAATATGATCGTAGATTTCGTGGCTTGTTTGAAAATAATGCAAACCAAGAACGTAGACACCACACATAATTCACAAAGTTTAAAACATTAAAAAAAAACAAGCCCTATTCCTTCCTCCCCGGTCGGTATGCTACGAACTCTGTCTGTCTGTCTGTCTGATAGTCAAGTCCACACTTAGTTATAACTAACTTGACATTATAAACGAGAATAAGGTACTTATAGACAGAATTCATCTTATAACAACCACTGATAAGTCACAGTTAAGCAATAATAGGCGATTTCGTTTACCTAGATGACATCATAATTCCAGACATTTTGCTTTAGAAAACAAACCACACGACCGATTTCTTATTTTCAAAAATTATACCAAACTGGTAGGTCAACCTTTCAATTAAGAAAATATTTTTTGAAATCGGTCCTTAAATAGTACCAGTTTTGAGGAAACAAACATAAAAAAGAACCGAATTGAGAACCTCCTCCTCTTTGAAGTCGGTTAATAAATGGATTTAAGTTCAAGTTCAAGTTGAAGCTCTTACTGAAGATTTTTATTCATAATAGCACAAAAATTGAGACTTGATGAAAGTCGTAATCAAGCAAGCATAATAAAACCTTAAGTAGGTGACTAATTATTAGTACATAATATATAGGGTGCAATGAACTCGTTTAATGCCAGATGTCGGTGTCTTGTAAAAAGTTAGTTTTGTAGTAGGCCTTTGTGCCCAAAGTATGCTTTATATATTATTTAACTCGAGCTTCAGTTAAGTTTTGTATTTCTTGCGGAATTTTACTGTAGAAGCGAATACAGCGTCCCATAAAAGAACTAGTAAACTTTTGTGATCCTGAACATTGGAAAAGAAAGTTTTTGTTATAGTTAGCACATTGTGGCGGTTATCAACGGTTTTAAAGCTGCTGGTATTTTTCCTCACAAACATTATGTTTTCATAGATATATTGACTTGCAACTGTTAGGAAGTTGGTTTCTCTTAAGTAATCTCTTAGAGACTCTCTATTACTATCTTATAAATAAATCGGATCGCTCAATTCTGCAAAATGAAGATGGTCTCAATGTCAGCAGCGCGTCCCCATAGTAGTATGCCGTAGGACATGATGCTATGGAAATAACTAAAGTATACAAGCCTAGCAGTTGCAACGTCAGTCAAATCCCTGATTCTTTTATCTGCATATGCTGCGGAGCTAAGCCTATGTGCTCATTTTACAATATGGGGACCCGACTGTAGTTTAGCATCAATAGTGAAGCCGAGAAATACAGTTTCATTTACTAGTTTTAGTTTTTCTTTCCCCAATACAATGTTACTCTCAACTTGCCTTACATTAGGTAAAGGGAATTTTATGCACTTTCTCTTTTTTGAATTCAGAAGCAAGTTATTGGCAGTAAACATCAAATTTTTAAACATTTATATACAGGGACATAAATTGCTTCTAACCCCCACTAGGATATTACCTGTATCGTGGGAACCAGAAAAAGCGACAACACACACACATAAACATCTAAGATATGATTTTTTTTCTTTACTCCCACCCGGGGTTCGAACCTGGGACCTCTCGAATGGTAGGCAGAGCCACAACCACAGCTCCGCAGAGGTCAATCCATGTACACCTATTTGAGTATTTTATATGGTATCTTGTGCATTTGCCGTTCTCGGGAAGTATCACTGCCTGAGTGATTACAACTGCATGATGTTGAAGACCAGGGATTGCCACCGGAACTATTCAATTGGAGTTGGGATACGATTGGTTAAATGTTTGCTAAATCTATAGTTTTACTTTTTGTTTAAATTATAAACGATATTTTAAACAAAAAGTAAGACTATAGATTTAGTATTAGCAAACATTTAACCAATCGAAACGATATTTTAAACGTTAAGTCAAGACTAGTCTATCGGGACGGGGCTAACACTGCATCCAGATACCTTAATTTATGTATAATCCGAGCTTTATTGTTAATCATCTATCCGTCAGCGACTCCAACCGCCGCGCCGCCGCCGCTGAACCTGCCTGCGTTACCTTTCCGGCGTGACTCCTATCTCCCGCTGCAGCAGGTCGGCGAGCGCGCGCACCACGTGGTGGTTACGCGCCGGCCCCACAGCGCCGATGGACTCGAGCGTCGCCACTGCGCCGGGCCGCACCACGTCGCACGCGAAGCACAGCGGCGTGTCCGCGCTGATCGTCACCATGAACTTCTGTTGGTGACAGATACACATGTTTATACCTGCACGCACGTATTTGCATTGCTTCTGGCCCCGCACTAGGATAACCTATGTTGTGCGAACCAGAAGCAGAAACGTCAAAACATATAAACATCCGAGACCCGGGGATTCAATGTATTTATCATCACTCATACTCTGAAAACAATTGGTATTTAACTCGATATACGGAGGCAAGTTAATTTGAAAATCGAACCAGGCTCCTTTGTTTGTTTTTTGGGACAGTGCCAAAAATGTGAGGCAAGACCCCGGCAAGAAGCAAGTGACACACTTAATTGTTTTTTTAAAGCGAACGCACTGGCCAGCAAGAAAATTACATCTTGTTGAAAACGTTATTGGAAATATTTTTAACAAAAATATATTTTCCTCTCATTAGTGATAAAAATTAGAGTATTTCATTTGGGTGTAAGTGATCAATTACATCCTCGATCCATAAGCACCCTTCCTCGCGTAGTTAGTGGCTTACCTCCCTTGTTTCACAATCTACTATGTCATTTCACTGAAATACCTATGGTTTGCTGGAGAAATCTCTTGTTAGAGGTAAGCTCGTGTTGAAAATATTTACACTATGACTAAAAGATTTCTGTTCTTTGCCTGAAGTAAGTGAACTTAAATACTATACGAATAATTGAACTTACCTCAGGCTCCTTCCCCACTGAATCAGCTAACACCGGTATCACCTTCTCTACGAAATCGGCTGGAATCTTCCCCTTCGAAACATTTGTAACAGTTTTTAGAAGCGGCATTTTAAAAACTCATCTCTCTACTTAGCTAAGCTTAAGTCAATGTAGAACTGATTTAAGATACCCTGCTGTTGTATTGGCATGTATGGGAGGGTGATATTAGTGATAGATAACATTTATTGATGTTTTCAAGAGTTCTTATCAGCTCCAGATAACTTGATTATATTTGTATAACGATATCTCTGTTCCTCACTTAACCTATTTAATATAATTTACTGATCTAATAAGAGTTCAGTCGAATAACGGAAAATTGGGATGATACAGTTTTTAATTTTAATATTGCAAGGTATCCCTACAGCTACATATATTTTAACAATAACAATCCTATAGGTACATATACCACCAAACCGCACAAACGATAATTACAAAAGTCTTGACCCCTTTGAGAATATTTAGTTTGTCAACAAAGTTACTTATCAGTTAACGTTATCGTTAAACAAGACCGAGAAAAAGTCGATACATCAATAAATGATTATACTTTTAGGTTAGGTTAGGTTTTTTTTTTTTTTTTTTTTTTTTTTTTTTTTTTTTTTTTTTTTTTTTTTTTTCTTCAATGAACATACCGGGAAAATCCATCATGGACGTCTGGGAAGGGGAACCCAGACAGTGCCAGACTCCTACCGGCTAAAAACCCGATTTGTCCAGACAGTGTTTCCTCCGACAAAATTACTCGGAGATATTATAAATTATGTTTTCTTTTGTCTTCTTCATCCAATTTCTTCCGTCACGTGAGACGTGCTCACGCTTTGTACGTCTTGTATCTTCATAACATAAAAACGAAACAAAATAAAGGAGAAATGTTTATGTACATTTACTAAGAATTTTGTTAACTAATTACCATGACAACCACATCACATTTTTTTTTATTTTTTTTTTTGTTTTTTTTTTGTACTTTTATATTTATTTAAAATATTCGATTCTTTGATAGGTATTTTTTTTTTATTTCTTTTTTATTTCGTAATTTACATATACTTACTTTATATATAAATATTATATAATATACAATTATATAATTTTAGATACAATTTTCTTACATTTACATTCTTATTGCTATTTTGCTTATATATATATATAAATATATTTTTGTTGCTTATATGTTTCGAAACATGATTATTATGTTCCAAGAACATATGGCTTCCTACCTATATTTTTGCTACCATTTCTTTTTCCTGCTTGCTGAACAATTCTTTCCATAAAATCTACAAATCGATCTTTAATTTTGCAAGTTAAGAATTCCGGCAGATTATCTTTATTCATCTTTAGGTCCGTTTCGATTTCTAGGTTCAATCTGTCGGCTCCATATTTAGGACACTCTAATAAGAGATGCGTGATTGTTTCATCCACCGCCGGATCACAGATGCAGGCGGGGCTATTTTTGCATTTAAACCTGTGGAGATAGAACGCAAAACCGCCGTGACCCGTTAGCGCCTGCACAAGAAGAGGGTTCAGTTGTATATTTCTGATCACTTTATAGGCTACCACGGCATTTGGGAGAAAGTCCTTAGTTACGGAAGCAGTCTCTCCAGTAACGTAGCGGTTGTTCCATTCGACCAGGGTCTCGTGGCGAATCTGTCTCTTAACAAACGACACTGGGCAAAGACCATAATCAGGTGCCGTCTTCCTTTGCAGTGCGGCTTCTTTGGCCAGCAAGTCGGCGCGCTCGTTTCCCTCCACTCCGACATGTGCTCTTATCCAGAATAACCTGATTTTTTTATTCTGGTAATAAAGCTGCCTGATATTACTCCTTATTTCGACAGCCAACGGGTGTGAGGAGTTCGGATTCTGAAGTAATTCCAGCGAGGATCTAGAGTCACTGAAGATATTTGCTTCGATATCTCTTTCCCTTAACAAAAGTTTCGTGGCCTGTAGCAGAGCGAACATCTCTGCCTGAAACACAGTGCAGAAAGGCTCCAGCCTGAACTTCCTGCTTTTCCGTTCCGTACCGTCCCGCCAGAAAGACAGTGCAGCCCCGACCCTGCCTTCAATTTTGCTTCCGTCAATAAATACTTGTAAGCCCTGGATATTGTGTTTGGCTAGGGTCTGCAACTGCATATCTTCCAAGCAGGCGAATTCGACACTGAAGTTCTCAGCAGGATGAGGAGCTAGCGTGTAGTGCACTCTGCTCTCCAAGTCCCTCCCCCCTATAACTGCCAAAGGCTTGCCACGCTTTGCTTCGTACAGCTTCGCCGCTTCGCGCACTCCCATGTCAAGGGGTAGCAGGCCGGAGAGCGCCAGAGCAGCACTCAGTGACACTGTCCTATGAGCCTTCACTATTTTTTGTGCAAAACCTCTCTGCACTGAGTTTAGTTGTTTTTGCACGGATATTCTCTCCGTCACCGGTGCCCAAGCGCTGGACGCATACATAATAATAGGCTCTACCACTGCGACGTATATCGTTCTGATAATCTCCGGATTTAGGCCCCATGAGATTTTGGCAGCCCGACATAGCTGCTTGTAGATGTTCGTAGCCTTAACAAAGACATGGTTCACGTGTTTTTTGAAATTTAACTTATTGTCTATGATTAAACCTAGCAGCTTTATTTCTTCTTTCATAGCGATCTCAACCTCGCCCATGTGGATGCACGGGGTGGTGAATTTCAGCTTATTTGTTATCACCATAGCGTGGGTCTTGTGTGCTGCGAACTTCAGTTTGTTCGTTCTACCCCATGCCGCCACACGAGCCAGTGTTTCATCACCTTTTCTTTCTATGTCGGGTACCGAGTTTCCGGAGAATACCAGCACGATATCATCAGCAAATGCTTGGCAGTATACGCCTCTCTCGCCCAGTTCGTCCAGCAAAGGGTCTAGCAGGACGTTCCACATGGTTATGCCCCCAAAAGAGCCCTGAATGCAGCCCTTAGTTGTGGTTTTAGTAAACTCATGACCACCATAGCGGACACACACCTGCCTGTCAACGAGGTAGTCCGCCATAAAAGTCCGCAAGTTTCTTGGGCATCTCTTCTCCTGCAATCTACATTTGATGGCTGGCCACCAAGCGCTGTCGAAGGCTCCCTCTATATCTAGCGATATTACGACATTGATGAGTTTTTTGCTCAAGTTGTCTTTAATGTGTTGGAGCAAGTCGTATAGGGCATCCTCTGTGCATCGCTGGGGTACAAAACCGTACTGTCGGGGATTCGCTTGGGGTAGGAGGTGCCATCTGATCCTGCGAACCACCAGTTTTTCCAGGATCTTACCTAGTATTGATAAAAGACCAATTGGCCGGTAGGATTTGGCATAGGTGTAGTCATCCTTACCGGGCTTTCTGAGTATCACGACTGAGGCCATCTTCCAGGGCTTCGGAAAACAGGACAGCTCCAGGCAGCGATTTGCTATTGCTAGGAAGATTTCTGAATTCACAGCTATCGCTTCCGCGCAGATATCAGCTGTGAACCCGTCCGGACCCGGGGCCTTCTTTGGGTTGAAGGTTTTGACCACCTTAGGATAGGTTAGGTTAGGTTAGGTTAGGTTAGGTTAGGTTAGGTTAGGTTAGGTAAGGTTGGGGTACGAAGTCAGATCACCTCCCCGTGGTGTACCCTGGAAACACTGGTTCTGTCCCAGTGGCTAAGAGTCTGACATGGCTCCCTGATTTTCACCCTGCTCGTTGCAGAGGAGTTAGTCGGGGAGCGCGAGGAGGCCCTCCTGCATTTCCTCTGCTCATCAGAGAAAATTGCGGAGGGCAGAGGAGTGGAGTGGAGAACACCACTTTAAAAAATCCCAAATCCCAAAGTCTGACGTGCTGAGGGGATGAATGGCGGGAGGGAGTCCCGTCCCAAGCGGACGAAGCTGTGGATCAGCAAAACCATGAAATGAGTGCGAAAATTACATGTATACCCCAGGAGGGTACCACCGGCTCCGTCGGTAGAGAATCCCTCCCTGTGCCTTCGGGCACAGGCTGCCCCTCGTTCTCTGGGGAGGGCAACACCCATTTTGAAGAGGACCGAGAAGGTCGGAGATCTGCTGTTCCGGGCAGTCGCCTGGAAATAGCGCTGAGTCCTCTCAGGCTGAGAGGCGGAGGTGGCGATGGGGATGGTGGTGCTTTAAGCACGCCCCCGATGCGGACTGAGCTGGCTGCAGCTCCCCCGCGAGACGCAAAAGGGCGCTTCAGGCATCCACCCACACCAACACCAGTCATGAACACCAGGCTGGTGTCGACGGACGGCGAGGAGTCTGGTGTTTCCTCAGCAATGTCGCTGTCGAGGCCCCCATCAGCAGCATCGATAGGAGGCGGGAGTAGAAAGCGGACGCTATCCACTTCAATGGACTATGCAGACGGAGACCTGGACCCGTCCGCTGCTCCGAAAAAGACGCGGGCGAAGCGGTCACTCCCTAGCGTAGAGGAGCTGGCTGCATCTATGGCGAATATGCCTACCGCGGAAATTTAGAGTTTGATGCGGAGCAACCTTGAGACGGTGGAAAAGGTCTCTGACACCTCTAGCCATCTTAAGGGCAACTACGTCCGGAGCCTTAGGATGGCAGCGAGGAAGGTTCAGGCCGGAAGCGAGGAATTGGCTCGGAGAACTAACTCCGCTGCCAACATTGAGAGGCTGGAGCGGGAAAACGCAGAACTGCGCTCACAGCTCGCTTCTCTCACCGCAACGGTCGAGGGGCAGAGAAAAGAGCTTGCAGCCTTCTCTCAGACCTCCACCTCTCAGCCAGGGCCTAGCCGTGCTGCCAATCCACCATCCAGTATGGCACAGCCTGAGCCAATGCGTCCCCTGCCCTCCAAAGGCAAGAGCCCAGCGGCTGCGTTGCGGAGTCCCGCAGAAACGCTCTCATCTGTTGTGCCAGCTCCGGCGACGGTGGCAATACTGACCGAACCGAGGACCCCGGCAGCGGCCTGGGAAGCCCGGCTGATGGGGCGCATCGGCGTCTTAATTGATGAAAGACTCGGGAAGAGATCGACGACGCAAGCTCGGATAGCCCCGGAAACCTCGGCTCAAACCAAACAGAAGAGGTCAAAAAGGAGGAAGAAGAAAAAGGGGGAAACCAGTGATGGGAGCCAGGCACCGCCTGTCGATGTAAACCGACAGCAGCTGCAGTCTGCGCAATCCCCGCAGGCAGCCACCCAAAGGGAGGCTGCAGCCGAGGCGGAGGACACCTGGACGCAGGTTGTGAGGCGCAAAGCGCTGCCACAGACTGCGTCTGCGCCACCGGCTTCGCATCGACCCCGAATGCCTGCATCAGCTGCAGTTAAGCTGCCGAGGCCGCCTACAAGTGTCGTTGTCACCGTCACCATAGACGAAGGCGCTGAGGTGACGTATGCCACAATTATGAGAGCCGCTAAGGAGCGGGTAAACCTCCCAGACTGTGGCATTGTGACGGGCTTGCGTATGCGCCAGGCCCAAACGGGGGGCCTCATTTTAGAGGTTCCCGGCCCGGACAGCTCTACAAAAGCAGAGGCGCTCTGCGGACGTCTGCAAGTAGCACTGGCTGACATGCCAGTGCGCGTGGCACGACCCATCGCGACGGCAGACGTTCGGGTGATGGATCTCGATGACTCCATCACCCAAGAAGAACTGATTGCGGCGATAGCTGCAGTTGGGGGCTGCGAAGCTGCAGACATCAAGGCTGGTGAGATCCGACGCTCTACTGGCGGGCTCGGTACCACAGTAGTGAATGGCCCTATCGTGGCGATGCGCAAGCTGGCCACAGCAAAGCGCATCGACGTGGGATGGGCCTCCGTCAAGGTAGAGGCATTAGAGAAGCGTCCAATGCGATGCTTTATGCCTTGCGGTCGGCCACGTAAGCAGGAACTGCTCCACGGGGGTTGACCGCTCGGGATGCTGCTTTGCCTGTGGCCAAAGAGGTCACAAGGCCAGGGACTGCAAAGCGGCTGTTCCAAGCTGCCCAGTCTGTGCAGATCTGAACAGGCCCGCAAACCACAGGATGGGTGCAAAGGCGTGCAATCCTCCAAGGAGAAAGCGGAGGGGCAAGCAAGGCCCCGGCTCTGCAACCCCCACCAATGAGGCGGTGCCGTCAGGAGTACCAGCTGGACAGGGCGCAAGCCCTGCTCTAGCGGAGGCGGCCATGGAGACGTAAAATTCAACAGCTACGTCCTCCAATGCAACCTGAATCACTGCAGGAGTGCGCAGGACTTGCTACTGCACACCCTTGCAGAACATCGGGTTGCTCTGGCCGTCGCGGCAGATCCCTACCAGGTCCCGGACCATCCTCGCTGTTTCGGTGACTCGACGGGCTCAGTCGAAATCCACTGGAGGGGTGGTGAGGGGGACCCTCACTACGCCTTGCTGGAGCAAGGACAGGGATTCATCGCAGTGGAGTGGGGCCCCCTTGCCATTATCGGCTGCTATATCTCCCCAAACATACCCCTCGCACAGTTCGAAGGGTTCCTTGACCGGCTAGCGGCCTCCGCCCGTCGCTGGTCAACACAGCCGGTCATTGTCCTGGGCGACTTTAATGCGCGGTCTAGCGCGTGGGGGGATGCCCGGGACAATGTTAGGGGAGATACGGTGCTGGAATGGGCGGCAGGACTCAACCTCCGTTTGTTAAATCGGGGGTCAACAAACACGTGCGTGCGCGTGCAGGGGGAGTCGATAGTCGATCTATCATGGGCGTCTCCTTCTGCACTGCGCTTGGTGACAGGTTGGAGAGTGGCGGAGGAGATGGTCACGCTCTCTGACCACCGCCACATTATAATTAATGTGGAAATCCGCCGCCACAACAGGGCCCTGCGGCCTGATCGACGGAGCGGCCCACCGCAACGGTGGTCCCTCAAGCGGCTTGACAGAGATCTGCTCGAGTCTGCTGCCATCGTTGCTTCGTGGTTGTTAGGACACGAAGAGGTCTCGCCCGATCCTGAAAGGGAGACGGGTAGATTCGGGGAAACGTTGGCGTCTATTTGCGACGCCTCGATGCCCCGAATCAGACACTCCGATGGAAAAGGGGCGTACTGGTGGTCGGAGGAGATTGCGCAGCTGCGTGAGGCATGCCTGCGTACCCGCCGCCAGTACCAAAGATCCCGAAGACGACGGCGAGCCACCGCCAGCGAACGAGACGAGAGCTACGTGGTCTATCGAGACGCTTCCAAAGCACTCAGCGATGCTATCGCTAGTGCAAGGTCTCGGTCCTGGAATGAACTCCTCGACGAGCTGAACAGGGATCCATGGGGGCGCCCGTACAAAATGGTACTGGGCAAGCTCAGACCATGGGTCCCTCCATTGACGATGACCCTGGAGCCCGGCTTCGTGGGGAGGATGGTAGACACGCTCTTCCCCAGGCTCCAGGATCATCCGCCACCTCTAACCGAAGCGGATTCGATTGAATTCGATTCCGACAGGTTGGAGGTGACGGTCGAGGAGTTGGACCGAGCCGTGAAACGTCTCATGGCGAAAAACACAGCGCCCGGGCCAGATGGAGTTCCCGGCAAGGCGCTGGGTTAAGATCTCGCCGCTGGATTGGGTGACTACCTGAGGCAGCTGTTCACCAGCTACCTCCAAAATGGCGTCTTCCCTTCCGGCTGGAAGCTGGCGAAGTTGGTACTCATATGGAAGTTAGGTCGACCCGCAGACTCACCCTCTGCCTACCGACCCATATGCCTGTTGAGTGAAGTCGGCAAACTCTTTGAGAGAGTCGTTCCCGAGCGACTCAACGGGCATCTAGCTTGCACAGGTCCCGACCTGTCGGAAGCCCAGTTCGGCTTCCGCCGTGCACGGTCGACGGTGGACGCGATACTACGCGTCCGAACACTGTCGACCCAGGTCGTCTCACAGGGTAGGGTGGCGTTAGCGGTATCGCTCGATATTGTTAACGCCTTTAACTCCCTGCCTTGGTCGAGCATCAGGGAGGCGCTCAACTATCACCGAGTGCCCCCATACCTGAAGCAAGTTGTCGGAGCATACCTGTGCAACAGGGACATTACGTTCCCGGGTCGGGATGGCGAAAATCATCAGAGAGAGGTCGAGTGCGGGGTTCCCCAGGGGTCGGTTCTAGGCCCACTCCTGTGGAATCTCGCATACGATAAAGTACTGCGGGTCGAGGTCACGGTCGGTGTGCACCTGGTCTGCTATGCAGACGATACCCTGGTGCTCGCCGAGGGTGACGACTTCCAGAGTACCATCAGGCTCGCCGAAACCGGAGTGTCTCGCGTCGTCGAGGAGATCGAGGGGCTGGGATTGCGTGTGGCGCCTCAGAAGACTGAGGCGATCTGGTTCCACAAACTCCCGCGAGGGAGGGAACCGCCCAGCTCCTCGATTCGCGTGGGTGACGTACTGGTCCAGGTGGGGCAGTACATGAAGTACTTGGGCCTCATCCTGGACAGTCGATGGGGCTTCGAGGAACATTTCCGTCGCCTGGTCCCCCGGCTTGAGCGGACAGCTGGTGCTCTACACCGACTGCTGCCAAACCTTGGGGGCCCTGAGGAGGGAGTCCGCCGCCTCTACGGGGGCGTACTGCGGTCCATGGCCCTTTACGGGGCGCCCGTCTGGTCACCTCGACTGACGGGCGTCCGGCGCAACAGAGCACCTCTCTGTAGCGTCCAACGTAAGGTGGCCATTCGGATCGCAAGAGGTTACCGGACGGTATCCTTTGAGGCGGCCACTATCCTGGCGCGCTTTCTTCCGCTGGACCTCCTGGCAGAGATGGACGCGCGGGTGTATGCGCGTCTCCACCGGGAGGAGGCGGAGGATAGAACGCCGACGGAAATTCGGCAGGAAGAGCGGCGAGCCGCAATAGCGAAGTGGCGCGAGAGGCTTTCTGAGCCATGGATCTCGCGCAAGCGCGCCGTAGGCGCTATCCTGCCGAACCTCGAAGCCTGGCTCGAAAGAAAGACGTACGTCACCTTCCGCCTGACGCAGTGCTTACCGGACACGGTTGTTTCGGTGAGTACCTGTATCGGATCGGACGCGAACCGACGGCGCAGTGTCACCATTGCGGGAGCGACCAGGACTCAGCCCAGCACACGCTGGAGGAATGCCCCGCGTGGGCCTCCGAGCGAGAAGTCCTGGTGGCCCGGATCGGGCGAGACCTCTCTCCGCCGCGGCTATGCTGGCGGATCAAGAGTCGTGGAGCGCAGTGGTCTCCTTCTGTGAAGCAGTAATGCTCCAGAAGGAGGACGCGGAGCGGGATCGGGAGAGGGCTGATCCCGCTCGTAGGCGCAGACGACGCAGGGGCGGTGGCGTGGGCCGCCCTTGAGCCTTATGGCTATCCCTGTAGGTCGGGAGAAAGAATACATCTACAGTAATCCCTGCTCGGCGTAAGAGGCCCCTAAAAGGGAACCGGAGTTATGGGCGTTCAGACTTCCAACTCTGGACGCCTATGACTCCAAGACGACGACTGGGAGGGCACCTGAAGCTCTCCCAGGGCGGTCGCTGGCGGTCGCAAGCGGTCGGGGCGGGGGCCCTTGATCGCAACAGTGCGCCGCGAGGAGTTTACGACGGGATTGGTTGTGGCCGTTCCCGTCGTGAAGTGGGAGGATGTTGAGATGCTTCCTCCCTGGGTGCTGGGGACAGTTCCGGTGCGTGTCACCAGCGGTCCCGGAGCTGCCCTCACCATGCACCATGACGGCCACCCCGGGGGTTTTTAGTGGGTGCAAGCCCCACATAACCGCCCTGGCGCCCCCGCGCCTCGGCGGTATCCGTCAGGGATTTTCCCCCGGGCATCAAAAAAAAAAGAAAAAAGGTTAGGTTAGGTTAGGTTAGGTTAGGTTAGGTTAGGTTAGGTTAGGTTAGGTTAGGTTAGGTTAGGTTAGGTTAGGTTAGGTATGGTTAGGGTAGGTTTTTTTTTTTTAATATAATGCATAGTATGGGAATATCCATCATGGACACCTGGGAAGGAGACCCAGGTAGTGTCGGACTTCTACCGACTAAAAACCCATATGCATGCCCTCTACACAGTTAATCCCCTGTCGTAGACAAGGCCCTTGTTTATACAATTTTATTTTATTTAAAAGGTGTGCCTTAATGACATAAAAATAACTTAACCTTAACTTAAAATTTAACATAGACAGAAGCAATGGGAAAGCATTAGCTTTATTATATTTAGTTTTTTTGTTTTTCTCTCTTTTTTTTTTTTTTTTTTGTTTTTTTTGTTTTTTTTTTTTTTTTTGCTCTTGTTCTCTTATTTATTCCTAGTCTTAATTATTACAAATTTTATAACACCTATGATATTAACTTATATTCTCATAATATAATTATATCATAGTTTAATAAACTATTTGTTTCTTATATTTACTTTTGTAACTATTCTTTTACAGAATTCTAAGAATTTTTCTCTATAGGTATTAATAAGTTTTGAAAAATTTTCCTCAGTGATTTGCAAGCCAATCTCCTGCTTCAGATTAAATCTTGCCTTGGAAAAGATTGAGTGAGATTGAAATATGAGTAATCGTTTCCTCCACATCTGGGTCACAGGCGCACGCTGGACTCCCCTTGCACTTGAAGCGGTTCAAATACGCAGAGAACCCACCGTGCCCCGTGAAAAGCTGAGTCGTGACTTGATTGTGCTCTACCTTTTTTGCAAATTTATATGCCGCAGTCGCGTCCGGGAAGAACAATTTGGTTACGGCACCAGTATTGCCGTCCTTATATCTCCTGTTCCATTCTTCAATCGTATCCAGGCGGTTCCTGCGCTTGACGAATGAAACAGGGCACTGGTCATAATGAGGTCGGGTTTTTGATCTTAAGGCGGCCTCCTTTGCTAGCTGATCGGCTCTCTCATTTCCCTGCAGTCCCACGTGCGCTTTGATGCAGAACAAGGATACAATCTTGTTCTGGAGAAGGCATAATCTAATGGTGTTTCTTATTTCGACTGCGAGGGGATGAGAAGAGTCGCAGTTTATTGCAGTCTGGAGGGCCGCCATGGAGTCGCTAAAGATGATAAGTCGTTTGTGGATTTCCCTGACCGCTTGGCAGAAAGCTAAAAGTTCCGCCTGGTAGACGGTACAGTACGACGACAAGGCAAGCTTGAGGGTCCGAACCTCGGTGTCCCCTTTCCACACGGAGAGCGCCGCGCCCACTTTTCCCTCAATATTACTGCCATCCGTGTACATCCGAACATCGAAGTTCTTATTGTCGTTGTACTGCTGCTCGTCCACCAGACTACTAAATTCAAGCGCGACTTGTTCAGCGGGATGTGGGAGATCAGTTGCTGGAGCCATTCGCTCTATCTCTCGATCGCACAGAGCAGGCTGGGGCACCCCTTTCTTAGCTTCGTATAATGAGGCTGCCTCACGTATTCTCAAGTCCAGAGGCAGTATTTCGGCCAGAATCAGGGCCGAGTTGAGGGAGACTGTCCGGTACGCTTTACACATCTTTTGTGCGAAGCCTCTCTGCACCACGCTAAGCTGTTTGCGGATTCCTAACTTCCTTGCAGCTGGTGCCCATGCACTTGCAGCGTATAATATTATTGGTTCTACTGCTGCCGTGTAGATGGTTTTGGTCACTTCAGGGTTTAAGCCCCAGCTAACGCGTGCTGCTCTCGCCAGTTGTTTGTAGATCATGATGGCTTTCTTACAGGCTAGGGTGACGTGCTTGTTGAAAGTTAGTCTGTTGTCAATGGTTAGCCCTAGCAATTTGATTTCTTCTGACATGCCGATGTCGATCCCGCCCATCCTCAGACGCGGGGTGTCATACTTGAGTTTTTTGGTGACAACCATGGCACAGGTCTTATGTGGTGCAAATTTTAAGCGGTTTCTGACTCCCCACGCCCGAACGTGTTCAAGAGCGGGATTGGCCAGTCCTTCAATTTCGAGAGCTGTTATGCCATCAAAAACCATCACGACATCATCAGCAAAGGCTTGGCAATACGTTCCCGAAACCTCAAGATGGTTAGGTTAGGTTAGGTTAGGTTTTTTTTTTTTTTTTTTTTTTTTTTTTTTTTTTTTTTTTTTTTTTTTTTTTTTTTCTGGACACACGGTGAAAATCCACATGGACGCCAGGGACACCGTATGCCCACTTTCTTTTTTTCCACCTCGTGGTTGAGGTGCCTTTATACATCGTTTATTTATTATTTTTTTTTTTTTTGGCTTTAAACTTAGTATTAACATAATTAACTTAATCCTAAAATATTTACATTTTTAACATTAAGTTGCATCTATTTAATTTACTTATTAACATAATATAATGACATTGACATTAACAATAACATAAAAATCATTTCAATAAATAAATACTCAGAATAATTAATTTACAATTCATTTAATAATTAATAATTAATTAATAATTACTTGGATCGGTGCCCGGATAGAACCTATTTATTTCTTATATTGCATAACCGCACGATCTCCCTCATGAATGCCGCCAGGACTGGGCGCGTTGTTTTGTCCTGTAGGAGGTTTGGTAGGTTCGACTTAGTTATTTGGCCGCCCATGACCATCTCGGCCTCGAACCTTCTCCTCCCATACAACGGACACTCTATGAAAATGTGCAGCGGGTCCTCATCCGCATCACCACAGGGGCATGTGGGACTGTCCTTCAGTTTGAACCTATGTAGGTACTGAAGGAACCCGCCATGCCCCGAGAGCGCTTGGGTGAGGAAATTGTCGAGCTGCACATGGAGCATCGTGCGGTGTGCTTGGGCGACATCTGGGAGGAACGCTTTTGTGACTGAAGCGGTGTCTCCGGATTCGTACCGGCTCTGCCATTCGGCAATGGACTCCTGCCGTATCGTTTTTTAGCGAACGATACTGGGTACCGGTCGTAGTCGGCACGCGTTTTTTTGTGGGCCGCACGTTTTGCGAGCTCGTCTGCTCGCTCGTTGCCGGGCGTCCCCACGTGCGCCCGTACCCAGAACAGCCGCAGCTCACCACCCACTGCCCTCAACTCTGTGGCAGCGCGACGCGTTGCAAGCGCCAGCGGGTGGGTCACTCGACCGCTCGACAGGAGCTCCAGAGACGACCGCGAGTCACTGAATATGTTAATGACGGACTCTTTGCGATCTCGAGCCCGTTCCACTGCCATTTTGATTGCGTACATTTCCGCCTGGAAAACTGTACAGTATGGTTCCAGGCGGAATGTTCTAAAGGCCGCTTCCACCCCATCCTTCCACCAGGTGAAAGTGGCCCCCACCCCGCCCCCAATCTTACTGCCGTCAGTGTAGACTTAGGGGCCGACGATGTTAAGGTGGTCGACAGTGGTGGGCGCAAAATCTTCCAGGCACTCGAATGTCAGTGGTTCGTCTCGCGCTGGATGTGGTGCCTCCGCAAAGGGGGCGCGTTCCTCTATTTTCCTATCTGACGGGATGTCGCCCATTGGCCCGCCCCTCTTTGCCTTGTAAAGTTTAACTTGTTCTTTAATTCTGATATCAAGGGGGAGCAGGCCAGCCAGTACCAGTGCTGTATTTAGGGAAATGGTCCTATAACCCTTCACTATCTTCTGGAGGAACCCCCGCTGCACATAATTGAGCACTTTTTGCGTCATCTGTTTGTCAGCGGCGGTTCCCCAGACACTTGCCGCGTAAAGGATTACAGGCTCCACTACCGCGACGTAGATTGTCCTGACTACCTCCGGATTCAGCCCCCACGTGGTTTTTGCGACGCAGGCGAGCTGTCTATATATGTTGGTCGCCTTTTTGCATACGGCTACCACGTGGGAGCCGAACGTAAGTTTACGGTCGATGATGACTCCCAGAAGCTTTATCTCCTCCACCAGTGCAATCGGTACGCCGCCCATCTGGATGTGGGGGTCGTCATACTTGAGCTTTTTTGTGACGACCATTGCACTGGTTTTATGGGGGGCGAATTTAAGCTTATTTCTAACCCCCCAGGAAAAGACTGCCGCCAAGACTCTGTTAGCTTCAGCCTCCAGGGCCACCACCGACTTTCCGGAGAATATCAGGACTACGTCATCTGCAAAGGCCTGGCTATAGACTTGGAGGGTGTCCATCTCATTGAGGAGGGGATTGAGCACCACATTCCACAGGGTGGGTCCAGCTATTGAACCCTGGACACAACCCTTTGTGGTGCTCTTTTCCGCCTCCCCTCCAGCATACTTGATTTTCACCCTCGTTTCCCTAAAGTAGTCTTCTATAATGTTATAAAGGTTATCCGGGCACCCCAATTCTAATAGTTGCAGTTTAATAGCCGGCCACCAGGCGTTGTCGAACGCCCCCTCGATGTCGAGAGACACAACTATAACAATATTCTTTCGTTTCACTTCCGCTAGTATGTGTGTCACCGCATCATAGAGGGCGTCATCAGTGGATCTTTGTGGCATGAAGCCATACTGCCTAGGATTCAATTTGGGCAGTATATGGTACTGGAGTCGCTTTACTACCATTTTCTCCAGCACTTTGCCCAAGACAGAGAGGAGGCCAATCGGTCGGTATGATTTGGGCTGCGCATAATCATCCTTCCCGGGTTTTCTCAACACGCAAATGGCCGCCTCTTTCCATGACCTCGGGAAGCATCCCAGGCTCAGGCATCTGTTCGCCAGAGCCAGGAACACATCCCGGTGCCTCTCGATGGCGGCCACACAAATGTCTGCTGAGAAACCATCTGGGCCCGGGGCCTTTTTTGGGCAAAAGGAACGCACAGCCTTCATCATTTCTGCCTCCTCAAATGGTGGGTCTTGGGCGGCTTCATGATCGCCAGGTGACCGGTCAATAGTTGCCTGCCTTACGAGGAGGTGGTCCTGGTTGTCTGAGGCGTCGTCATCATCCGGGAAGAAAGTGGCCGCCAGGGCTGTAGCCGAGCATTCGGGGTCTAGGCAGGTCCCGCTCCTGTCTTTGAGCAGCACGTCATCGGGCCTTCGCGTTGTTTTGCGAAGGACCCGATATATACCATCCCAGAGGCTCTCGCGGTCTTGGGCGGCACAGAAGGACTTCCAGCTAGTGATCATCGCTTCTTTGACCGCCCTGCCGTATCTTCCGCGAGCCTCCAGGTACTTTAGGTTACAGGTTAGGTTAGGTTAGGTAAGTTAGGTTAGGTTAGGTTATGTTAGGTTAGGTTAGGTTAGGTTAGGTTAGGTTAGGTTAGGTTAGGTTAGTTTTTTTTTATTATTATTCTGGACACACGGTGAAAATCCTCATGGATGCCAGGGAAGGGAGGCCCTGGCAGTGTCGGACTCTTACCGACTAAAAACACCGTATGCCCACTTTCTTTTTTTTCCACCTCGTGGGTGAGGTGCCTTTATACAACGTTTATTTCTATTTTTTACATATAAAAACATTATTAACTTAAACTTAGTATTAACATAATTAACTTAATCCTAAAATATTTACTTTGTTGACATTAAGTTGCGTCTATTTAATTTACTTATTACCATAATATAATGACATTGACATTAACAATAACATAAAAATCATTTCAATAAATAAAAAGTCAAAATAATTAATTAATAATTCATTTAATAATTAATAATTAATTAATAATTACTTGGATCGGTGCCCGGATAGAACCTATTTATTTCTTATATTGCATAACCGCACGATCTCCCTCATGAATGCTGCCAGGACTGGGCGCGTTGTTTTGTCCTGTAGGAGGTTTGGTAGGTTCGACTTAGTTATTTGGCCGCCCTGGGCTGCAAGTTTTGCGAGCTCGTCTGCTCGCTCGTTGCCGGGCGTCCCCACGTGCGCCCGTACCCAGAACAGCCGCAGCTCACCACCCACTGCCCTCAACTCTGTGGCAGCGCGACGCGTTGCAAGCACCAGCGGGTGGGTCACTCGACCGCTCGACAGGAGGTTAGGTTAGGTTAGGTTAGGTTAGGTTAGGTTAGGTTAGGTTGGGTCAGTCGAAGTCAGATCACCTCCCCGTGGTGTACCCTGGAAACACTGGTTCTGTCCCAGTGGCTAAGAGTCTGACATGGCTCCCTGATTTTCACCCTGCTCGTTGCAGAGGAGTTAGTCGGGGAGCGCGAGGAGGCCCTCCTGCATTTCCTCTGCTCATCAGAGAAAATTGCGGAGGGCAGAGGAGTGGAGTGGAGAACACCACTATAAAAAATCCCTTATCCCAAAGTCTGACGTGCTGAGGGGATGAATGGCGGGAGGGAGTCCCGTCCCAAGCGGACGAAGCTGTGGATCAGAAAAACCATGAAATGAGTGCGAAAATTACATGTTTACCCCAGGAGGGTACCACCGGCTCCGTCGGTGGAGAATCCCTCCCTGTGCCTTCGGGAACAGGCTGCCCCTCGTTCTCTGGGGAGGGCAACACCCATTTTGAAGAGGACCGAGAAGGTCGGAGATCTGCTGTTCCGGGCAGTCGCCTGGAAATAGCGCTGAGTCCTCTCAGGCTGAGAGGCGGAGGTGGCGATGGGGATGGTGGTGCTTTAAGCACGCCCCCGATGCGGACTGAGCCGGCTGCAGCTCCCCCGCGAGACGCAAAAGGGCGCTTCAGGCGTCCACCTATACCAACACCAGTCATGAACACCAGGCTGGCGTCGACGGACGGCGAGGAGTCTGATGTATCCTCAGCAATGTCGCTGTCGAGGCATCGATGGGAGGCGGGAGTAGAAAGCGGACGCTATCCACTTCAATGGACTATGCAGACGGAGACCTGGACTCGTCCGCTGCTTCGAAAAAGACGCGGGCGAAGCGGTCACTCCCTAGCGTAGAGGAGCTGGCTGCATCTATGGCGAATATGCCTACCGCAGAAATTCAGAGTTTGATGCGGAGCAACCTTGAGACGGTGGAAAAGGTCTTTGACACCTCTAGCCACCTTAAGGGCAACTACGTCCGGAGCCTTAGGATGGCAGCGAGGAAGGTTCAGGCCGGAAGCGAGGAATTGGCTCGGAGAACTAACTCCGATGCCAACATTGAGAGGCTGGAGCGGGAAAACGCAGAACTGCGCTCACAGCTCGCTTCTCTCACCGCAACGGTTGAGGGGCTGAGAAAAGAGCTTGCAGCCTTCTCTCAGACCTCCACCTCTCAGCCAGGGCCTAGCCGTGCTGCCAATCCACCATCCAGTATGGCACAGCCTGAACCAATGCGTCCCCTGCCCTCCAAAGGCAAGAGCCCAGCGGCGGCGTTGCGGAGTCCCGCAGAAACGCTGTCATCTGTTGTGCCAGCTCCGGCGACGGTGGCAATACTGACCGAACCGAGGACCCCGGCAGCGGCCTGGGAAGCCCGGCTGATGGGGCGCATCGGCGCCTTAATTGATGAAAGACTCGGGAAGAGATCGACGACGCAAGCTCGGTTAGCCCCGGAAACCTCGGCACAAACCAAACAAAAGAGGTCAAAAAGGAGGAAGAAGAAAAAGGGGGAAACCAGTGATGGGAGCCAGGCACCGCCTGTCGATGTAAACCGACAGCAGCTGCAGTCTGCGCAATCCCCGCAGGCAGCCACCCAAAGGGAGGCTGCAGCCGAGGCGGAGGACACCTGGACGCAGGTTGTGAGGCGCAAAGCGCTGCCACAGACTGCGTCTACGCCACCGGCTTCGCACCGACCCCGAATGCCTGCATCAGCTGCAGTTAAGCTGCCGAGGCCGCCTACAAGTGTCGTTGTCACCGTCACCATAGACGAAGGTGCTGAGGTGACGTATGCCACAGTTATGAGAGCCGCTAAGGAGCGGGTAAACCTCCCAGACTGTGGCATTGTGACGGGCTTGCGTATGCGCCAGGCCCAAACGGGGGGCCTCATTTTAGAGGTTCCCGGCCCGGACAGCTCTACAAAAGCAGAGGCGCTCTGCGGACGTCTGCTGGTAGCACTGGCTGACATGCCAGTGCGCGTGGCACGACCCATCGCGACGGCAGACGTTCGGGTGATTGATCTCGATGACTCCATCACCCAAGAATAACTGATTGCGGCGATAGCTGCAGTTGGGGGCTGCGAAGCTGCAGACATCAAGGCTGGTGAGATCCGACGCTCTACTGGCGGGCTCGGTACCACAGTAGTGAATGGCCCTATCGTGGCGATGCGCAAGCTGGCCACAGCAAAGCGCATCGACGTGGGATGGGCCTCCGTCAAGGTAGAGGCATTAGAGAAGCGTCCAATGCGATGCTTCCTATGCCTTGAGGTCGGCCACGTAAGCAGGAACTGCTCCAGGGGGTTGACCGCTCGGGATGCTGCTTTGCCTGTGGCCAAAGAGGTCACAAGGCCAGGGACTGCAAAGCGGCTGCTCCAAGGTGCCCAGTCTGTGCAGATCTGAACAGGCCCGCAAACCACAGGATGGGTGCAAAGGCGTGCAATCCTCCAAGGAGAAAGCGGAGGGGCAAGCAAGGCCCCGGCTCTGCAACCCCCATCAATGAGGCGGTGCCGTCAGGAGCACCAGCTGGACAGGGCGCAAGCCCTGCTCTAGCGGAGGCGGCCATGGAGACGTAAAATTCAACAGCTACGTCCTCCAATGCAACCTGAATCACTGCAGGAGTGCGCAGGACTTGCTACTGCACACCCTTGCAGAACATCGGGTTGCTCTGGCCGTCGCGGCAGATCCCTACCAGGTCCCGGACCATCCTCGCTGGTTCGGTGACTCGACTGGCTCAGTCGCAATCCACTGGAGGGGTGGTGAGAGGGACCCTCACTGCGCCTTGCTTGAGCAAGGACAGGGATTCATCGCAGTGGAGTGGGGCCCCCTTGCCATTATCGGCTGCTATATCTCCCCAAACATACCCCTCGCACAGTTCGAAGGGTTCCTTGACCGGCTAGCGGCCTCCGCCCGTCGCTGGTCAACACAGCCGGTCATTGTCCTGGGCGACTTTAACGCGCGGTCTAGCGCGTGGGGGGATGCCCGGGACAATGTTAGGGGAGATACGGTGCTGGAATGGGCGGCAGGACTCGACCTCCGTTTGTTAAATCGGGGGTCAACAAACACGTGCGTGCGCGTGCAGGGGGAGTCGATAGTCGATCTATCATGGGCGTCTCCTTCTGCACTGCGTTTGGTGACAGGTTGGAGAGTGGCGGAGGAGATGGTCACGCTCTCTGAACACTGCCACATTATAATTAATGTGGAAATCCGCCGCCACAACAGGGCCCTGCGGCCTGATCGACGGAGCGGCCCACCGCAACGGTGGTCCCTCAAGCGGCTTGACAGAGATCTGCTCGAGTCTGCTGCCATCGTTGCTTCGTGGTCGTTAGGACACGAAGAGGTCTCGCCCGATCCTGAAAGGGAGGCGGGTAGATTCGGGGAAACGTTGGCGTCTATTTGCGACGCCTCGATGCCCCGAATCAGACACTCCGATGGAAAAGGGGCGTACTGGTGGTCGGAGGAGATTGCGCAGCTGCGCGAGGCATGCCTGCATACCCGCCGCCAGTACCAAAGATCCCGAAGACGACGGCGAGCCACCGCCAGCGAACGAGACGAGAGCTACGTGGTCTATCGAGACGCTTCCAAAGCTCTCAGCGATGCTATCGCTAGTGCAAGGTCTCGGTCCTGGAATGAACTCCTCGACGAGCTGAACAGGGATCCATGGGGGCGCCTGTACAAAATGGTACTGGGCAAGCTCAGACCATGGGTCCCTCCATTGACGATGACCCTGGAGCCCGGCTTCGTGGGGAGGGTGGTAGACACGCTCTTCCCCAGGCTCCAGGATCATCCGCCACCTCTAACCGAAGCGGATTCGATTGAATTCGATTCCGACAGGTTGGGGGTGACGGTCGAGGAGTTGGACCGAGCCGTGAAGCGTCTCATGGCGAAGAACACAGCGCCCGGGCCAGATGGAGTTCCCGGCAAGGCTCTGGGTTAAGATCTCGCCGCTGGATTGGGTGACTACCTGAGGCAGCTGTTCACCAGCTGCCTCCAAAATGGCGTCTTCCCTTCCGGCTGGAAGCTGGCAAAGTTGGTGCTCATATGGAAGTCAGGTCGACCCGCAGACTCATCCTCTGCCTACCGACCCATATGCCTGTTGAGTGAAGTCGGCAAACTCTTTGAGAGAGTCGTTGCCGAGCGACTTACCGGGCATCTAGCTTGCACAGGTCCCGACCTGTCGGAAGCCCAGTTCGGCTTCCGCCGTGCACGGTCGACGGTGGACGCGATACTACGCGTCCGAACACTGTCGACCCAGGTCGTCTCACAGGGTAGGGTGGCGTTAGCGGTATCGCTCGATATTGTTAACGCCTTTAACTCCCTGCCTTGGTCGAGCATCAGGGAGGCGCTCAACTATCACCGAGTGCCCCCATACCTGAAGCAAGTTGTCGGAGCATACCTGTGCAATAGGGACATTACGTTCCCGGGTCGGGATGGCGAAAGTCATCAGAGAGAGGTCGAGTGCGGGGTTCCCCAGGGGTCGGTTCTAGGCCCACTCCTGTGGAATCTCGCATACGATAAAGTACTGCGGGTTGAGGTCACGGTCGGCTTGCACCTGGTCTGCTATGCAGACGATACCCTGGTGCTCTCCGAGGGTGACGACTTCCAGAGTACCATCAGGCTCGCCGAAACCGGAGTGTCTCGCGTCGTCGAGGAGATCGAGGGGCTGGGATTGCGTGTGGCGCCTCAGAAGACTGAGGCGATCTGGTTCCACAAACTCCCGCGAGGGAGGGAACCGCCCAGCTCCTCGATTCGCGTGGGTGACGTACTGGTCCAGGTGGGGCAGTACATGAAGTACTTGGGCCTCATCCTGGACAGTTGATGGGGCTTCGAGGAACATTTCCGTCGCCTGGTCCCCCGGCTTGAGCGGACAGCTGGTGCTCTACACCGACTGCTGCCAAACCTTGGGGGCCCTGAGGAGGGAGTCCGCCGCCTCTACGGGGGCGTACTGCGGTCCATGGCCCTTTACGGGGCGCCCGTCTGGTCACCTCGACTGACGGGCGTCCGACGCAACAGAGCACCTCTCTGTAGCGTCCAACGTAAGGTGGCCATTCGGATCGCAAGAAGTTACCGGACGGTATCCTTTGAGGCGGCCACTATCCTGGCGCGCTTTCTTCCGCTGGACCTTCTGGCAGAGATAGACGCGCGGGTGTATGCGCGTCTCCACCGGGAGGAGGCGGAGGATAGAACGCCGACGGAAATTCGGCAGGAAGAGCGGCGAGCCGCAATAGCGAAGTGGCGCGAGAGGCTTTCTGAGCCATGGATCTCGCGCCAGCGCGCCGTAGGCGCTATCCTGCCGAACCTCGAAGCCTGGCTCGAAAGAAAGACGTACGTCACCTTCCGGCTGACGCAGGTGCTTACCGGACATGGTTGTTTCGGTGAGTACCTGTATCGGATCGGACGCGAACCGACGGCGCAGTGTCACCATTGCGGGAGCGACCAGGACTCAGCCCAGCACACGCTGGAGGAATGCCCCGCGTGGGCCTCCGAGCGAGAAGTCCTGGTGGCCCGGATCTGGCGAGACCTCTCTCCGCCAGCAGTAGTTGCGGCTATGCTGGCGGATCAAGAGTCGTGGAGCGCAGTGGTCTCCTTCTGCGAAGCAGTAATGCTCCAGAAGGAGGACGCGGAGCAGGATCGGGAGAGGGCTGATCCCGCTCGTAGGCGCAGACGACGCAGGGGCGGTGGCGTGGGCCGACCTTGAGCCTTATGGCTATCCCTGTAGGTCGGGAGAAAGAATACATCTACAGTAATCCCTGCTTGGCGTAAGAGGCCTCTAAAAGGGAACCGGAGTTATGGGCGTTCAGACTTCCAACTCTGAACGCTTATGACTCCAAGACGACGACTGGGAGGGCACCTGAAGCTCTCCCAGGGTGGTCGCTGGCGGTCGCAAGCGGTCGGGGCGGGGGCCCTTGATCGCAACAGTGCGCCGCGAGGAGTTTACGACGGGATTGGTTGTGGCCGTTCCCGTCGTGAAGTGGGAGGAAGTTGAGATGCTTCCTCCCTGGGTGCTGGGGACAGTTCCGGTGCGTGTCACCAGCGGTCCCGGAGCTGCCCTCATCATGCACCATGACGGCCACCCCGGGAATTTTTAGTGGGTGCAAGCCCCACATAACCGCCCTGGCGCCCCCGCGCCTCGGCGGTATCCGTCAGGGATTTTCCCCCGGGCATCAAAAAAAAAAAAAAGTTAGGTTAGGTTAGGTTAGGTTAGGTTAGGTTAGGTTAGGTTAGGTTAGGTTAGGTTAGGTTAGGTAAGGTTAGGTTAGGTTAGGTTAGGTTAGGTTAGGTTAGGTTAGGTTAGGTTAGGTTTTTTTTTTTTTTTTCTGGACACACGGTGAAAATCCTCATGGACGCCAGGGAAGGGAGGCCCTGGCAGTGTCGGACTCTTACCGACTAAAAACACCGTATGCCCACTTTCTTTTTTTTTCCACCTCGTGGTTGAGGTGCCTTTATACATCGTTTATTTATATATATATATATTTTTTTTTTTTTTGGCTTTAAACTTAGTATTAACAAAATTAACTTAATCCTAAAATATTTACATTTTTGACGTTAAGTTGCGTCTATTTAATTTACTCATTAACATAATACAATGACATTGACATTAGCAATAACATAAATATCATTTCAATAAATAAATACTCAAAATAATTAATTCACAATTCATTCAATAATTAATTAATAATTACTTGGATCGGTGCCCGGATAGAACCTATTTATTTCTTATATTGCATAACCGCACGATCTCCCTCATGAATGCCGCCAGGACTGGGCGCGTTGTTTTGTCCTGTAGGAGGTTTGGTAGGTTCGACTTAGTTATTTGGCCGCCCATGACCATCTCGGCCTCGAACCTTCTCCTCCCATACAACGGACACTCTATGAAAATGTGCAGCGGGTCCTCATCCGCATCACCACAGGGGCATGTGGGACTGTCCTTCAGTTTGAACCTATGTAGGTACTGAAGGAACCCGCCATGCCCCGAGAGCGCTTGGGTGAGGAAATTGTCGAGCTGCACATGGAGCATCGTGCGGTGTGCTTGGGCGACATCTGGGAGGAACGCTTTTGTGACTGAAGCGGTGTCTCCGGATTCGTACCGGCTCTGCCATTCGGCAATGGACTCCTGCCGTATCGTTCTTTTAGCGAACGATACTGGGTACCGGTCGTAGTCGGCACGCGTTTTTTTGTGGGCCGCACGTTTTGCGAGCTCGTCTGCTCGCTCGTTGCCGGGCGTCCCAACGTGCGCCCGTACCCAGAACAGCCGCAGCTCACCACCCACTGCCCTCAACTCTGTGGCAGCGCGACGCGTTGCAAGCGCCAGCGGGTGGGTCACTCGACCGCTCGACAGGAGTTCCAGAGACGACCGCGAGTCACTGAATATGTTAATGACGGACTCTTTGCGATCTCGAGCCCGTTCCACTGCCATTTTGATTGCGTACATTTCCGCCTGGAAAACTGTACAGAATGGTTCCAGGCGGAATGTTCTAAAGGCCGCTTCCACCCCATCCTTCCACCAGGTGAAAGCGGCCCCCACCCCGCCCCCAATCTTACTGCCGTCAGTGTAGACTTGGGGGCCGACGATGTTAAGGTGGTCGACAGTGGTGGGCGCAAATCTTCCAGGCACTCGAATGTCAGTGGTTCGTCTCGCGCTGGATGTGGTGCCTCCGCAAAGGGAACGCGTTCCTCTATTTTCCTATCTGACAGGATGTCGCCCATTGGCCCGCCCCTCTTTGCCTTGTAAAGTTTAACTTGTTCTTTAATTCTGATATCAAGGGGGAGCAGGCCAGCCAGTACCAGTGCTGCATTTAGGGAAATGGTCCTATAACCCTTCACTATCTTCTGGAGGAACCCCCGCTGCACAGAATTGAGCACTTTTTGCGTCATTTGTTTGTCAGCGGCGGTTCCCCAGACACTTGCCGCGTAAAGGATTACAGGCTCCACTACCGCGACGTAGATTGTCCTGACCACCTCCGGATTCAGCCCCCACGTGGTTTTTGCGGCGCAGGCAAGCTGTCCATATATGTTGGTCGCCTTTTTGCATACGGCTACCACGTGGGAGCCGAACGTAAGTTTACGGTCGATGATGACTCCCAGAAGCTTTATCTCCTCCACCAGTGCAATCGGTACGCCGCCCATCTGGATGTGGGGGTCGTCATACTTGAGCTTTTTTGTGACGACCATTGCACTGGTTTTATGGGGGGCGAATTTAAGTTTGTTTCTAACCCCCCAGGAGAAGACTGCCGCCAGGACTCTGTTAGCTTCAGCCTCCAGGGCCACCACCGACTTTCCGGAGAATATCAGGACCACGTCATCTGCAAAGGCCTGGCTATAGACTTGGAGGGTGTCCATCTCATTGAGGAGGGGATTGAGCACCACATTCCACAGGGTGGGTCCAGCTATGGAACCCTGGACACAACCCTTTGTGGTGCTTTTTTCCGCCTCCCCTCCAGCATACTTGATTTTCACCCTCCTTTCCCTAAAATAGTCTTCTATAATGTTATATAAGTTATCCGGGCACCCCAATTCCAATAGTTGTAGTTTAATAGCCGGCCACCAGGCGTTGTCGAACGCCCCCTCGATGTCGAGAGACACAACTATAACAATATTCTTTCGTTTGACTTCCGTTGTTATGTGTGTCACCGCATCATAGAGGGCGTCTTCAGTGGATCTTTGTGGCATGAAGCCATACTGCCTAGGATTCAATTTGGGCAGTATATGGTACTGGAGTCGCTTTACTACCATTTTCTCCAGCACTTTGCCCAAGACAGAGAGGAGGCCAATCGGTCGGTATGATTTGGGCTGCGCATAATCATCCTTCCCGGGCTTTCTCAAGACGCAAATGGCCGCCTCTTTCCATGGCCTCGGGAAGCATCCCAGGCTCAGGCATCTGTTCGCCAGAGCCAGGAATACATCCCGGTGCCTCTCGATGGCGGTCACACAAATGTCTGCTGAGAAACCATCTGGGCCCGGGGCCTTTTTTGGGCAAAAGGAACGCACAGCCTTCATCATTTCTGCCTCCTCAAATGGTGGGTCTTGGGCGGCTTCATGATCGCCAGGTGACCGGTCAATAGTTGCCTGCCTTACGAGGAGGTGGTCCTGGTTGTCTGAGGCGTCGTCATCATCCGGGAAGAAAGTGGCCGCCAGGGCTGCAGCCGAGCCTTCGGGGTCGAGGCAGGTCCCGCTCCTGTCTTTGAGCAGCACGTCATCGGGCCTTCGCGTTGTTTTGCGAAGGACCCGATATATACCATCCCAGAGGCTCTCGCGGTCTTGGGCGGCACAGAAGGACTTCCAGCTAGTGATCATCGCTTCTTTGACCGCCCTGCCGTATCTTCCGCGAGCCTCCAGGTACTGGTCTACGACGTGTGCTCTTCGGTGAGGAGCGGCGTTTCTAATGTGACCCCTTTTTCGACTCACTTCTATTTTGAGTGAGTCTAGCTCAGCCGTCCACCATGGGAACTTCTTTCCCTTTGCTGGAGAAATTTTTGGTATCGACGCCTCGCATGCCTTGGTTAGGTTAGGTTAGGTTAGGTTAGATTAGGTTAGGTTAGGTTAGGTTAGGTTAGGTTAGGTTAGGTTAGGTTAGGTTAGTTTAGGTTAGGTTAGGTTAGGTTAGGTTAGGTTAGGTTAGTTTAGGTTTTTTTTTTTTTGCGTGGGTGGTGGGAATCCTCATTGGATACTGCGGCCCGGCCCCGCAGCATGCCCGACTCAACTGGGAATGTTACCAGTTGCCTACGGACTAAAAACCACCACCCTGTGCAGTGTTGTGGAGTGCAAGAGCGCAGTGCTATCGGTATACACGTTGCTCTTGGCGGTGTTTTTTATTTGTAGTGTGTATGAATGGGTGGGGTGAGTTATTGTTTCAGTGTAGGTTTTTGTTGTGAAGTTTACCTATTGTGTGGGATTTGTTTTATTGTGTTTGATGGTGAATAAATATTAGGGATAATAGGTAAAAGTAAGGGATGCCAACCTTTGTTTGCTGAGCGAACCCCGGTCGTTTACTCATCAAGCAGAAGTGGGTTTAGTTAAATATATATATATAAATATACAAAGTGACATCAGACTAGCCGACCATACCCCGGGGGACGATAGCACCGACCACCATGAACAACCTTCCCAAAGAAACATACGACCGCAAACGAAAAACATTTCCTGTCCCTCAGCGAATTGCCCCGATCAGCTGATTTCAGGTTACCATGGGGGACCCAAAACTTTCCCCGTCCACGACCACATGCCTCCCGGGGAAAGCCGCCTACAACTATGGGCACCACCACCCCCCTAAACAGGGCCAGCCAATCAAACGGCACCCCGTATTTATTTAATTTTAATTATTATTATAATTATTATATTACATACACATACATACACATATACACACACACACATATAATTATATATATAAATTTATATACATACACATACACACATATACATACATATATATATACATATTATTATTATTTTTAAATGATTATTCACGTAAGTATAAACTTCAATGATAAAACAACAATATATAGAATCATGTTCCATTGAACTTTTTCAGCCTTTTTACAATATACTTATAGAATGTATGGAAGGCTTCTGCTGTTGTTTGTTTTGAAAATACTTTTTCTAAGTTGTCTTGGTCTATGTTTAACATGTTGCATGTTTGCTCGTATTCATGTCTTCCAGAGTTAAATCTGGGGCAGTACTTTAATAGATGCTGAACAGACTGCGTAGATGTGCTGTCACATGGACATTGATCGTCATTTGTTATTTTAAATCTATGGAGATATTCTTTATGGTATCCGTGATTTGTTATTAATTGAGTGGTTTCGAAAGTTAGACCGTATGTGGTTAAGTATTTGTTTATAGCTTCGTAGTCACTGAATATTTTCTTTGTGTATTTGCAGTTGTTGGGGGAGTTGTAAAGTTGCTCGGTCGACTGCTGGGCAGTCTGTTTTAATTTGTACTTGATATTGGATATTGGTATAGTTAGGTAGTCCGGTGTCTTTTTGAGATTAGCTGCTGCCTTGGCCGCCGCGTCGGCAAGCTCGTTCCCCACGATGCCGCAGTGCGCCCTTACCCAGTAAAAGTGGGTGTGTGAAAGTTGTTTGTGTGTGTGCAATAGTTTATGTATTGTGTTCGCAAGTGGGTTGTAACTATTGGGATTGGCAAGTTCCTGAAGGGCTGATTTGCTGTCTGATAAAATAATGTGTGTGGTATTGTAATGTGTAGGTGTAATTGTTTTCAAGTGATTTTGGAGATACTGCGATATCGCGAGGAGTTCGGCCTGGTATACCCAGCAACAGTCGTGTAGCTTCAGCTTTTTTGTTATGGAGTTAGTATGATTTGGTCCCACAGTGACAAAAGCCGCCCCGACTATGTTGTCGTGTCGGCTTCCGTCAGTGTAGTGTAACGTTGTAAGTTGCCGTTGTCTTCACTCTATCATTAACTGGTCTTATTTTAAATTTAAGTAGTAATTCTCTTAATAAAACTACCAAATGAGGCTAGTAATCACAGTATTAATTTTCACGCGCTGTACTAGCAACATTCCACTGTTGACAACTCACTCGCTCTGCTATGATTGGCCCGTTTTAAACTAACTAGCCGTGACCGCAACTTGACTTTGCGGCGCCGGCGTCATTCCGAAAACTCACTCAGCACTATACGCACGTCCGTCCTACTGGCGCTCTGTAACGGTCCCTTTTTACCGTACGCCGACGAACGACTCTAAACAGTAATTACTTACGTTTAATCATAACGTACTACTAGTAGTTACGTTTTAGTTTTGTCTGTGCTTCATATTAACCCCGATTGAGGTGAGTGGTGAAAGATACTGTTTTAAAATCATCTTACCGTTAGGTACTTTCGGGCTTACTCATTTGTGTCCAGAATCATCTCATTTCATTTATTGCTTGTTGCGTTTTATTCCTTTTAGACTCGCTAATTATTATTTCGCGATATTCACATCGCATTGTAACGCAAATTGCTACCCGCTTTTAGACACGCGTTAGTGTGTCTTGGCTTCTTATAGAATGTCTGGAAAATATGTTCAGCTTACTAAATTATACTAGCTACCTTTTTGTGTGGAAATTGTTGATTGTTACCGGCAGATTTCATATTTGGGCATTTCATAAAATGTCCGGATTGTTTGCATAATGTTCCAAGTGAGGTCTGCCGATAAACAAATAAATATCCTTTTTTCATATATAGAAATAATTAATGTTACCGGCAGATTGCACTTTTGGACATTTTGTAGAATGTCCGATTATTTGTAAAATGTCCCAAGTGGGGTCTGCCGATAACAAATATGAATGCTTGCTTGTTTTTATTCCTAGCACTGTATTTTCCTTTGTATATGTAACTCCGTTCTGATTGTTACCACCACGACAACACTATTCTTTTCTTGGCGGGTGGAGCATTCGGACGGAGTGCAGTAACAGATGTTAAAGGAGGAACGGTTTCGAATTCCAGTTCGGGGTTCCTGGCACCTCTTCGGGATCACCGCTTTTCCTCGCTACCCTACGGTTTCCCGGTTCCTGGCACCTCTTCGGGATCACCGCTTTTCCTCGCTACCCTACGGTTTCCCGGTTCCTGACACCGCTTCGGGCTAACCTGCTTCCCTGCTCCGGCTGCATTCGGACCGTTACTTCTCCGACGTCAGCGGCACTCCGACTACGGCAAAACCCGCAGGGAAGATTCGTTGCTGCGTAACCAAAATCAGACTACATTTGGAGAACCCACGTTAAATAAAATTTCTTGTTGGCTACCTATTTGGAATCTTTTTATTCCTCTCCAAGTAGGGACGTCACAGTGGCGCCCATAACGTGGTTAGTCTGGCCTTGCTTACGCTGTAAGTAGTTAGTTGTTTGTGTGTGCGTGTTTTTGTAAACGTTTACCTGTGTTGTAATTTTGGTTTTGCTTAGCAACTTCTGTGTACGTGGTTATTATTCAAACTTTTAAATTGTAGTGTTTTTTTCAAATTCCTACGTTGGTTTTAATTTCTCGTTCTCTTATAAAAAAATTAACCACCTACCCACTAGTTGCAATATTTTTATTTGCAGTTTTAACATATATATTTTTTTCTACATCGTCATCCACTTCATTCATACCGTCAAAACCTAACGTACATAAATCATTTTGTAACAGAACGGAGACTAATTAGTAGCGTCATTTTCAATTCCTTGATTTCTCTTCCTGTGCTGTCCCGGGAAATCAAAAAAGAATACGGCAGTTGCATTTCCTCCTGTGCATGTCGTAAGAGGCGACTAAAGGAATCAGTACACTTTCACTACTCATCTCTTTGGTATTTATTATTTGAGCTGCATCATGTCTTTTCAAATTAAGTTTCTCTCTCTAAACAAAGCAGAACTGGAGTACGAAGTTGCCATCAGAGGTGAAAACCCAGGCACTACCGTAGAAATTTTACGTAAACAAATAACTAAACTTGTGACAGAATACCCGTCAGAGGACGTTCTGTTATCTCACCTTGAACCTAAGGACGACTTACTTGCAGTCGTCAAAATCTTGGACAAAGTGCAATCTACTCTTGACGGACCTGCACCAGATAGATCCTCTCTTCTTAGGACACAAAATCTGATGCACCATGTCTATCACAGATTAAGTCGGGTACCTACGGATGAAAAGTTCGAAACGGGCCATGATCAACTGTCGGAGATTTACCGAAAATATTATTCGAAGATCCTAGCTCTCTTATCACAAGCAAAGGATCCCCTTTCAATATCTTCCTCGTCTAATACTGCGTGTAGGGAATCAACGCCATCTGTTAGTGGCGCGAGCGTGATTTCTGTAACTTGCGAGCGTAGCAATACTTCCGAACTTAGTAAATTGAAGTACGACGGGAAATCATGTGTTCGGGCTTTTATCGAAAGGGTTTCGGAACTGTGTCAGGCCAGAAATATTTCGGACTCCAAACTTCTGTCCTATGCAACGGAAATTTTCACCGATCAAGCATTGCACTGGTTCCGAAGTATAAGAGATAGCGTTAACAACTGGTCGGATCTCAAATCTCTGTTGTTAGAGGATTTCAGCCAAACTGACTATGATTATCGTCTACTTTCTGAAATTAGGGCTCGCACTCAGGGCGAATCAGAAACGATAACCATTTATCTTTCCATAATGGCAGGAATGTTTTCGCGCTTATCGAAACAATTATCCGAAGAGGACAAATTAGAGATACTATTGCACAATATCCGGCCATGTTATGCGAGTACGTTGGCCTCGGCAACTCAGATTGTGGATATTGGGGTATTGAGAACGTTGTGCAAAAATTACGAAAATATACAAACCCGTATGTCACACTTTCGCGAGCCACCAACGATTACCACACACACACTAGCACCCGAATTTGCTTACAAGCCATGTAAGACGAAATCTGACAACCATGTCTCTGCGATCGCCCCTGCAACAACTGTAAAGTCAAATAACTTTTGTCTAAGATGCCGCTCTAACACTCACGATCTTCGTCAGTGTAAGGTTAGTCGTGACGTCATCGTCTGTTTTGGGTGCGGTAATAAAGGTGTAAAGAAACCTGAATGCCCTAAATGTACTCCTACCGTTCAAAAAAACTAATTAGCCAGAATTGGGACGGTTCTAAGGGTCATTTCGATAGAGTAGATTTTGAAAAATGGCTACAAACCCTTAGAAACTTCTTCTCTAGTTTCAGAGTCGCCTCAATTCTGGATAGTAAACCAACAAAGGACAGTAGACCCTATATTTCCGTTAGAATCGGGGACATCCCTGCTTCTGGTCTACTCGATTCTGGATCTGCTGTCACTATTCTCGGCAATGATTCTCATAAATTATTGTCGGACCATGGTCTAAAAGTATTTACCGATGATTGTATCTCCGTGACTGCTGCTGGAGGCCAGTCCCTTCAAAGTATTGGCTACATCAATCTTCCCATTCACTTTGAAGAACAATTCCACATTATTAAGGGTTACGTGTTACCAAATGTGGACAGCCCACTTATCCTAGGCATTGACTTTTGGCGGATTTTCAATATTTGTCCCAAATACTTAGGTAGCATCACCTTGTCCAACTCTTCTTTGGCAGAAATAAGTATCGACAAAAATGAGACTTTTATACAGTCTTACGATAATCTCTCTGATTCACAAAAGTCCACAGCCGATTCAATTGTCAGTCAATTCCAGGAAATCTCCACTGACAGTATGGGCCTTGGTAGAACTAGTCTTATAACTCACCATATCGATACTGGTGACTCTCAACCTATAAGACAACGTTACTATCGAATGTCACCTGAGAAGCAGCGAATTTTGGTAGAGCAAGTCGACGAAATGCTAGCGTTAGATGTAGTTGAACCTTGCGAGAGCGCTTGGTCGTCCCCTGTCCTCATTGTCTATAAAAAGAATGGACAACCTCGCTTTTGCCTCGACAGCCGTAAACTGAATTCGGTCACAAAAAAGGACGCATATAACCTACCCTATATAACTGAAATATTAGACAACCTACGCGATGCAAAATTCTTATCTAGCGTAGATTTGTCGAAAGCGTTCTGGCAAATTCCAATAGCTCCAGAAGATCAAGACAAAACTGCATTCTATGTTCCAGGCAGAGGAACTCTCCGTTTTAAGACCACTGCTTTCGGTCTCACCAATGCCCCTGCCACTCAACAAAGGCTTGTCGATCTTCTGTTCGGGAATTTTGATCTAAAGGCGTTCGCATATTTAGATGATATTATTATCATCAGCAGCAGCTTTGAGGAACACGTGTCCTTACTACTAGGCGTGCTGCATAAATTAAAACAAGCGAACTTATCCATCAACCTTGAAAAATGCAAGTTCTTCAGAAATGAGTTGAAGTACTTGGGTTATGTTGTGGATGCGCATGGCCTTCGCACTGATCCTGAAAAAGTCGAGGCTATCCTTAATTTCCCAACACCCACAAAAAAAAAAGATCTTAAACGCTTCCTTGGAACAGCCACGTGGTACCGCCGTTTCGTCCCCAACTTTAGCACTATTGCCGGACCACTCAACCAGCTGACTTCAAGTAAGAAGAACGCACCCAAGTTTCAGTGGACAACTGAAGCTGATGATGCTTTTAATAAGCTAAAAGAGTGTCTTGTATCAGCCCCGGTTCTCTCTTGTCCCAATTACGATTTACCGTTCGAAGTACACACTGATGCGAGCAATTTTGGGATTGGTGCCATGCTCACACAAACGATTGATGGTAAAGAACATCCGATTGCATACATGAGTAGGGCGTTGTCGGGATCTGAGAAGAACTACAGTATAACCGAGAGGGAGACGCTAGCAGTTTTAACCGCTCTAGAACACTGGCGGTGTTACTTGGAAAACGGAAAAACCTTTACCGTTTACACCGACCACTCCGCGCTCAAATGGTTCTTGTCACTGGACAACCCTACCGGAAGACTAGCACGCTGGTGTGTGAGGTTGTCTGCCTTTAATTTCGAACTTAAACATCGTCGTGGGGTCGATAATGTCATTCCAGATGCACTATCTCGTGCTTTCCCATGTGCTTCTATCAGTACGGTCAACTCTAATTTGACTACTACTGACACATGGTACAAAAACATTTATAACGGTTGTTTAGAAAAGCCGAACCTCTTTCCTAACTACTTGATCGAAGGTGGTGCTCTCTATCGCCACTCCAAAAATAAGTGCGAAATGATTTCGGAGTTTTCCTGGAAGGAAGTGGTGCCGAAAGAATTGCGTGACAGCGTCATAGAGGAGAATCATGCTGACCCTACTGCTGCTCACTTGGGTATTTTCAAGACCTATCGACGCTTACTTCTTCGATACTACTGGCCGGGCATGCACCAAGACGTCGTACGTTTTGTTGGTTCTTGTTCAAAATGTCTCACTTACAAACCACAAAACCATCTGACGCTGGGTACGATGGGTCGACCTAAACAATGCTCACGGCCGTTTCAAATGATATCCATTGATTTCATAGGTCCACTTCCGGTCAGTCGAAAGCAGAATAGTTATATTTTGGTCGTAACATGTTGCTTCTCAAAATATTGCCTTATTTTTCCCATGCGACGCGCTACTTCGGAAGCTGTCGTCAAGGCTCTGGAGGACTCTGTGTTTCTGGTCCACGGAATCCCACAGACAATATTCCTTGACAATGGTACCCAGTTTATTAGCTCGGTAACAAATACCCTCTTTAAGAAATACAAGATACCTAACGTATTCTTCTCTCCGAGATATACTCCGCAAGTAAACACTGTCGAGCGCTATAACAAAACAATAGTTACATGTATTTCCACCTACGTGGACAATGACCACAGAACCTGGGACACTAATATTCCCAGAATACAGTATGCCATTAACAACTCCGTCAATGAAGCAACTGGCTACACTCCATCGTTCCTCGTGTACGGACGAGAAACGGTTACTTGTGGTTCTCATTATACAGATAACGATCTGGGTGAGGAACTACTATTTCTGCCACGCGACATTTACGCTGAAAATCTGGGTCACCTGTCAAAATATTTTGATAAGGTACAGGCATCTCTTTGGCACGCACATAAAAAAAATACGGCGCACTATAATCTTAGGCGGAAAGAGGCAGAATTCAGCGTAGGCGACATTGTCCTAAAACGTGCTTATGTCCTGAGTGATAAAGACAAGTACTTTAGTAAAAAGTTAGCGCCCAAATATACCAAATGTCGCGTCTCCGCTAAGAAATCACCCTTGGTATACATTTTAGAGGATATGACGGGAAAGGACTTAGGCACCTGGCATGTTAAGGATCTAAAACTAGTTAAGAATATTTAGAATTAGGTTTTGGATTTTCATTACGTATGAAAACCCTTTACTGGGCGAGGGGGTATTGTAACGTTGTAAGTTGCCGTTGTCTTCACTCTATCATTAACTGGTCTTATTTTAAATTTAAGTAGTAATTCTCTTAATAAAACTACCAAATGAGGCTAGTAATCACAGTATTAATTTTCACGCGCTGTACTAGCAACATTCCACTGTTGACAACTCACTCGCTCTGCTATGATTGGCCCGTTTTAAACTAACTAGCCGTGACCGCAACTTGACTTTGCGGCGCCGGCGTCATTCCGAAAACTCACTCAGCACTATACGCACGTCCGTCCTACTGGCGCTCTGTAACGGTCCCTTTTTACCGTACGCCGACGAACGACTCTAAACAGTAATTACTTACGTTTAATCATAACGTACTACTAGTAGTTACGTTTTAGTTTTGTCTGTGCTTCATATTAACCCCGATTGAGGTGAGTGGTGAAAGATACTGTTTTAAAATCATCTTACCGTTAGGTACTTTCGGGCTTACTCATTTGTGTCCAGAATCATCTCATTTCATTTATTGCTTGTTGCGTTTTATTCCTTTTAGACTCGCTAATTATTATTTCGCGATATTCACATCGCATTGTAACGCAAATTGCTACCCGCTTTTAGACACGCGTTAGTGTGTCTTGGCTTCTTATAGAATGTCTGGAAAATATGTTCAGCTTACTAAATTATACTAGCTACCTTTTTGTGTGGAAATTGTTGATTGTTACCGGCAGATTTCATATTTGGGCATTTCATAAAATGTCCGGATTGTTTGCATAATGTCCCAAGTGAGGTCTGCCGATAAACAAATAAATATCCTTTTTTCATATATAGAAATAATTAATGTTACCGGCAGATTGCACATTTGGACATTTTGTAGAATGTCCGATTATTTGTAAAATGTCCCAAGTGGGGTCTGCCGATAACAAATATGAATGCTTGCTTGTTTTTATTCCTAGCACTGTATTTTCCTTTGTATATGTAACTCCGTTCTGATTGTTACCACCACGACAACACTATTCTTTTCTTGGCGGGTGGAGCATTCGGACGGAGTGCAGTAACAGATGTTAAAGGAGGAACGGTTTCGAATTCCAGTTCGGGGTTCCTGGCACCTCTTCGGGATCACCGCTTTTCCTCGCTACCCTACGGTTTCCCGGTTCCTGGCACCTCTTCGGGATCACCGCTTTTCCTCGCTACCCTACGGTTTCCCGGTTCCTGACACCGCTTCGGGCTAACCTGCTTCCCTGCTCCGGCTGCATTCGGACCGTTACTTCTCCGACGTCAGCGGCACTCCGACTACGGCAAAACCCGCAGGGAAGATTCGTTGCTGCGTAACCAAAATCAGACTACATTTGGAGAACCCACGTTAAATAAAATTTCTTGTTGGCTACCTATTTGGAATCTTTTTATTCCTCTCCAAGTAGGGACGTCACAGTAGGATACCCACGAGTCTTCCGGATGGTCATCCAGAGCCCTCCCGACCTCAGCTCTGTCCTGGAGCTCCCGAAATGAGATGCCCTCCCTAAGTGTCGGATGTATCATTTCAGAAGGGGAGATAGGTTTTTCAATTTCAAGATCCCCCGGTAACAAAGGGGATACGCCCCGAAGCCTGGTATTTTCTAGTTCGGCAGCGGACTTGATCTTTGCAGGCAGAGGTGTAGGCTGTGCCAAGGTGATCGCAAGAGGCGTGTTTATGGTTCTAAAAGCATGCGTTATTTTTATCGCCACTAGGCGCTGCAGGGAGAGTAGCTTGTCTTTTATATACGGGTATTTTAAAGCCTTGTGCCAGATGGAGGAGGCATATGTCATTATAGGTTCGATAACCTGTTTGTATATAGTTCTTATGTTCTCCGGGTGTACTCCCCAGGTAGGGCGTATAAACATTTGCAGCTTACAATACAGCTTTTTGGCTTTTTCAATGGTGTATAGGATGTGCCGTGTAAATTGAAGTTTGTTATCAATAATTACGCCGAGGTATTTTATTTAGTTGACCATTGGCACCACCTAGCCGCCCATAGTTATTTTGGCTCTAGAGGCTCCATTTGTAAAGGCCACTGTTTGTGTTTTGTCCTTTCCGAAGTCCAGCTTCACGCCGGCCCCCCACTCGACGACCTCCCCGATGGCCAGATTGGTGTTCGCTTCTAGTTCTTCGACAGTTTTTGCCCGGCAGATTAGTAGGACGTCATCGGCATAAGCTTGCGAGTGACAACCCACCGATAGGGTTTTATCGAGGAGATCGTCCAGCACGAGGTTCCAGAGTACCGGGCCAACTACTGAGCCCTGTATACATCCTCGTGATAGTGTTTTTCGAGCGGAGTAGTCGGCAAACGCCAGCTGCACCCGTCGATTCGTGACGTAGCTCTGTAGGATGTTGTAGATGTTTTTCGGACAGCCGATCCGCTTGAGACGCTGGAAGATGGCGGGCCACCAGGCATTGTCGAACGCAGCCTTTTCTCAGGGATTCTCTCTCTCTCAATATGTCCGTGAGCGGAAGCCTCCGTCGGACAGCTTTGTTTAGCGCATGGTGGTTTTTTATTACTTCTTTTTTTAAAGAGTTTAGATTTTCGTTCCACCATGGGGGTTTCTGAGGGGGTCCTTCCGATGTTGGGAGTAGTTCATCGCACATTTTTTTAATTTCTTCGGTAAAGGATGCGATGATGCGGTCAATTTGGTCCTCTCCACTGTTGTTGATTTCTTCGATTTCCGGCATCTTTCCTTGCGGTACTCTCTCAATATCTTCCCTCTTTCGTTCCCATTTCACGCCGCTGGTGTCGTATTTGAAAGTACTAAGTTTTGCCTTTTTGTTCCATTTGGCTGATTTGTGTTTGGATGTAGCAATGGTGTAAGTTACTGCATTGTGGTCCGATGTAGGAAAAACCTCGGGTTAGGTTAGGTTAGGTTAGGTTAGGTTAGGTTAGGTTAGGTTAGGTTAGGTTAGGTTTTTTTTTATCTTTATTTTTTTTTTATTATAATTATTGTAATTATAATTTCTATTCTTTTCCATTGACTCGAAGTCAATGCACTTTTTTAGGTTTGTATTTTGTTTTAGATTACAGTGTGGTTTCTCTTCCTTCTTGTTTTTAAAGTTTATCATTATTACTTATTTTAAAATTAAGCTTTCTATTGCTATTCTGACATCTAAGTTTATTTGTGTTTTTATTTTTATTTTACTTACATATATTTTATTTTATTTTATTTTTATTTTTATTATTCTTTTTTTTTTTATATGTCGGAGTGCTGCCAACGCCCTCTGACGTTCGATAGCAGTACTTAGTGGTATTTGTGTTGGTAGTTGTGATTATTAAGATTTATAAACGTAAGACTCGTATTTTGTGTTTTGACGTAGGTAGTCTTGAATATTGTGATTCTTAAACGTCAAACTATTAAAGTATTCTGTGCTATTGATTTGAAACGTCAGGCTTCCGCCTGGGTGAGGTCGGTGCGGAGCTGGCAACACTTGTTTTGACAGATAGGTTGGTAGGCCTGCGAGGTTCGACCAATGAGAGGCCTGGGTTTGGTAAAACGTGTTTTGGGAGTCTACGCGCGAGGAGAGAGAAGCGCGGTCACTTTGGACTGAGCATCACTACGGAACAGAACACAAGTGTACCTCTCCGCACTGAACTTGCCGCGTTTCTTGAGACCTAATCCGTCGATATCTTTTCAATCAAGCTGTATTTTAAGGAGATGATTGTAAAAATCAAATAACTAGAAGTGTGAAGAATCGGAAAACGTTTTATTTCGCCGCTGCGCCATGTCTGAAGATCCTGACGCCCTCCCCGTCTCGTTATCAGAAGTGGGATGTAATCCAGAAGTCCCACATGACCAAACCGAAGATAGAAGATGGGAATTACTTCTCGAACAACAAAATCGGAATTTCATGGCGCTGGTGCAAGCTATCAAGAAACCTAATTCGCCGCGTGATTTGAAACTGCCAGATTTCGATCCCAAGAAAACTGACGTCAATGCCCGAGCCTGGATTTCGACGGCGGATATGTGCATCGCCGATCAAGAACAACAAGGCGCCAAACTCATGGTTGCCCTCAGCCATGCTTTGAACTACGTGGCTTTCAACAATCGCATTCCCTGGGATGACCTGGAGTGACTTCAAGGCTCTTTTCATTGCAAGGTATGAGTGCCCCGAAACTATTGCATCATTCCTGATCAATCTTCTTGCTAATAAACCAAAAGACGACGAGTGCATAGCTGCATATGCTGCCTCCCTCATGTCATCCCTGATGTCAAGATGGAACACTCATTCTACTGAACAGATTGCGATTGGTATTATCTTGGCGCACATTTCCCAATTCAATCCACGTGTTCAACGCCTCGCATTCACCCATGATATAAAGACTCGCAATGAACTGCAACAAGAACTGAAGGCTGTGTCGTTTATGAAGAGGAAAATGAACAGTGATCAAGATGGACCAGATAGTAAGCGTGCACGGTTTTCTACGGTCCCTAAACCAGTCTGCTACACCTGTGGAAAACATGGCCACAAGTCTGTTTCGTGCAACCTCCGCGTCAAGCCTACTTCAAGGAAGATCGACGAGCGTCCAAAGTCTAGCAGCAGCGTCGGAACGGGGGACAAGTCGTCGGTTACCTGCTTCCACTGTCAAGCCCGAGGCCACTACGCTAGCAGCTGCCCGAAGAGGATCTCCAAACCCAACGCGAGCAACCCCGGAGCCAGCTCTTCGGAGAAGAGGATCGACGTATGCAACGTGAATGCACACACGGGACATCTTCGCACATCTGGTGAGCAGTTCTTGTTTCATTTTCATTCTGGAGCTGAATGCTCACTAGTAAGAGAGTCTGTCGCGTGCAAGCTTCAAGGCAAGCGATTACATAATACAGTGACTATGACTGGCATAGGGCAGACTTTACTCTACCATGCAGATTGAGACTGTTGTGGAGATAGATGATATTGCTATTGTGGTTGTTTTTCATGTGTTACCGGATCACTATTTGCGTTATGACCTTATGATAGGTAGAGAGATTTTGATGCAAGGTGTAGAAGTGCATATGACTTTCAAAAAACTGAGTTTTGTCAAAACGCGTATTGTAGAGTCCTGTAATATCAAGAAAACTGAGACTATTGACTTACAGACGATCGACACTCACGTTCCATCTGACAGTAAATCTAAGCTGATAGAGATCCTAGAGTCTTTTAGGGATTCTTTTATCGTAGGAACACCCCGAACTCCTGCTGATACAGCACCCATGCAAATTCGGCTAAAAGATCCCCATAAGACTGTCAATCGTAGACCTTATAGGTTGAGTCCTGCGGAGCGCGAAGCTGTTCGAATCAAGATTGTAGAGCTACTGGAGGCTAACATCATCCGACCTAGTTCTTCTCCGTTTTCTAGTCCAATACTCTTGGTACAGAAAAAGGATGGCTCCCAACGATTGTGTGTCGACTATCGCGAATTAAATGATAATACCATCCCGGATAGATTTCCACTTCCGCTCATATCGGATCAGATAGCAAGACTTCATGGTGGCCACTACTTCACTGTGCTGGATATGGCATCTGGCTTCCACCAGGTCCCTATAGAGCAGGAATCGATAGAGCGTACAGCTTTTGTCTCGCCTGACGGCCAATTTGAGTACTTGACAATGCCCTTCGGGTTAAGAAACGCTCCATCTGTGTTTCAACGAGCAATAGTAAAAGATCTAGGTGATCTTGTCCATTCATATGTTGTCGTGTACGTTGATGACGTGATGATTGTTGGAGGGACTGTTGCTGAATCATTGGAGAGGCTAAAAGTCGTCCTAGAGACTTTATCTGATAAGAACTTCTCCTTGAACATCAAAAAGTGCTCGTTCTTGAAAGAGAAAGTAGAGTACCTTGGTTATGAGGTTAGTCAAGGACAGATTCGCCCCAATCCCCGCAAAATAGAGGCTCTCACGGCTTTACCACCACCTGAGACGATAACACAACTTCGTCAGTTCATCGGGTTAGCGTCTTATTTTCGCCAGTTCGTGTCGAAGTTCTCGCAAACTATGGCCCCACTATACTCGCTCACTTCTGGCAAAGGCAAACTAACCTGGAAACCTGAGCACGAGAAGATTAGGCAGCAGATCATATCTGCCCTTACGAATGAGCCTGTGCTGAGTATCTACGACCCAGATCTCGATGTAGAATTGCATACCGATGCGAGTGCCATCGGCTATGGTGCGATACTACTACAAAAGAAGGAAGGTAAGATGCGAGCGGTTGCTTATTTCAGCAAGCGTACCACTGACGCCGAGTCGAAATACCATTCGTATGAATTGGAGACTTTGGCTGTCGTCAACGCAGTGAAACACTTCCGTCACTTCCTTCATGGCCGAAAATTTCTCGTGGTAACGGATTGTAATTCTCTACAAATGTCTCGCAAAAAGCTTGATTTAGCCCCACGTGTGCACAGATGGTGGGCTTTCCTGCAAAGCTTTGACTTCGACATCATTCACCGAGAGGGTAAGCGCATGGCACACGTAGATTTTTTCTCTAGGAATCCTCTACCTGTAGAAGAGAAGGTCATCTCGAAAGTAGAGAAAAGGATCGTGAATTTCGCTGAGCTTTCGGACAATTGGCTTCTAGCTGAGCAACAGCGTGACCAGGAGCTTTCACAGACCCTGGCCGACTACAAAAATAAGGAGCTTCCTGAAAGCGTTGCGAAAACGTACGAACTGAAGTCCGGTGTCTTGCATCGTAAAATTCAGCGCAATGGTAAGACCCACTCTTTACCCATAGTACCTCGGTCACTTCGGTGGTCAATAATAAACAATGTGCATGAAGGAATCATGCACCTGGGTTGGCAAAAGACTCTAGAGAAAGTATTTGAGAGTTACTGGTTCGAACATATGGCCAAGTATGTGCGACGATTCGTCGAGAATTGTGTAACCTGTAAGGTTTCAAAGTCACACTCTGGTAAGATTCAAGCTGAACTCCACCCTATTCCCAAGGTCGCTATACCCTGGCACACAGTGCACATCGACGCCACCGGTAAGCTTAGTGGGAAAAATAACAAAAAGGAGTACGTGTTTGTACTAATCGACGCGTTCACAAAGTATGTGTTCCTGCACCATACTCTACAAATTGACACGGTGAGTAGCATTAAAGCTTTAAAGGCTTGCGTATCTTTGTTTGGGACCCCAGTAAGAGTGATTGCAGATCAAGGTCGTTGTTTTGCAAGTAGAGATTTCAAAGACTACTGTAATTCTGTCAATATAAAGCTTCATCTCATCGCTACAGGCAGTTCCCGAGCAAATGGCCAAGTAGAGCGTGTTATGAGCACTCTAAAGAACATGCTCACAGCAGTTGAAGTAAGTAAAAAGTCCTGGCAAGATTCTCTACAAGATATCCAGCTTGCTCTAAACTGCACTCAAAGTAGAGTAACTAAGTTCAGTCCACTGGAGTTACTAATTGGTAAGGTAGCTAGACCACTAGATGTCATGTTCGCTGACGACGTAGAGCCTGAGGTTGACATAGAACAGGTGAGAAACCAAGCTATACAGAACATGCAAGCAGGTGCTGAGTATGACAAGTTACGATTCGATAGTACTAAAGCTAAGCTGAATCCGTTCTCTGTTGGTGATTTCGTTCTGCTCCAAAATGAAGAGCGCAACCAGACAAAACTTGATCCTAAGTACAAGGGCCCATTTAAAGTCAGTGAAGTCCTAGAAGGTAATCGGTACATTTTGAAATCACTTACCTCTAACCGAACTTACAAGTACGCCCATGACAGACTGCGTAAAATGCCAGATAGTGGTACTTTTGATAACAGTGTTATCGATGATGAATCTGATGACCAAAATGAATCTACTTAATTCTAATTGAGAGTGCTTAATTTTAAAATGAACTGAATTGAACAGAACCTAATATGTTTTATGATAATTTTTGGTACTTAACTTTTATTAGTTAGAGTATGATGGATATGAGTGATGCCAATAGCCCACAGCAACTGTAGACGTAGGCGTAAAAGGGTCGGACCATTCGGGACCTGATCTTCCCGTTGCAGTGCGGCCACCTTGATTGACGGTGGCATGCGGTTGCTGATGAGGTGTGGTGATTGGCTTTGAGTTTCTGATGCTGTTACCGGATGGAGGTGACACGACCATGACCGGATAGAGGTCCTTGGTGGGTGGATGACCGGACAGAGGTCACTGTTGGTGTAACCGGATAGAGGTTACGGTGTAAAGATGAGCTGTGCACATAGAAATGAGATGCAAGGATTAATCTTGTTTTGGTTTGGATCTGTTCAGTTCTAGTTAAAATGATTCTTATTTTATGACTGACTGTAATTTGGTTTCTAAATAATTGATGGATGTAATATTGCTATCGGGTATCAGAGCTAGTTGCCCACACATATCCCTTTGGTCAGGTTGGCCGAGTAACACTTTACTCTCCGGAAACTTATTGTCCTCAGGTACGTCCTCACGCGTGGACGCGTGATATGTCATGATGGCCGTGTCGGAGTGCTGCCAACGCCCTCTGACGTTCGATAGCAGTACTTAGTGGTATTTGTGTTGGTAGTTGTGATTATTAAGATTTATAAACGTAAGACTCGTATTTTGTGTTTTGACGTAGGTAGTCTTGAATATTGTGATTCTTAAACGTCAAACTATTAAAGTATTCTGTGCTATTGATTTGAAACGTCAGGCTTCCGCCTGGGTGAGGTCGGTGCGGAGCTGGCAACACTTGTTTTGACAGATAGGTTGGTAGGCCTGCGAGGTTCGACCAATGAGAGGCCTGGGTTTGGTAAAACGTGTTTTGGGAGTCTACGCGCGAGGAGAGAGAAGCGCGGTCACTTTGGACTGAGCATCACTACGGAACAGAACACAAGTGTACCTCTCCGCACTGAACTTGCCGCGTTTCTTGAGACCTAATCCGTCGATATCTTTTCAATCAAGCTGTATTTTAAGGAGATGATTGTAAAAATCAAATAACTAGAAGTGTGAAGAATCGGAAAACGTTTTATTTCGCCGCTGCGCCATGTCTGAAGATCCTGACGCCCTCCCCGTCTCGTTATATATATATATATTTTTTTTTTTGTAATTATTACCTATTATTTTTTCTTAATTTTATTCTATTTTACACATGTATATGCTTATGTATATACTCAATATATACATCTCATATACTTTTCTTACCTATTTTTATTTCTCCTTATTGCATCTGCCACAATTTTTAAACAGAATTGAAAGAAATCATTTCTTCCTTTTTTATTTATTATCCATTCGTTGAGGAGACTGGGTGATATTTTTAGATCGTATTTTGACTCCAGTTCATATCTCATTTTATCATATTTAGGACTTTCTGTTATTAGATGGATTCCAGTCTCCTCCACGTCTGGGTCACAGATGCAGCCAGGATCTGGCTTACATTTAAATCTATATAAGTAGGAAGAGAAACCACCGTGTCCCGTGAGGATTTGTACTAGAGGAGGACTGATTTCTATTTTTTTAATCAGTTTAAATGCAGTTGTTACCTCGGGCAAAAACAACTTTGTCGTTTCTCCTGCCGCATTCTCGGTATATCTCTTTTGCCATTCATTTATAGCATTGTGTCTTATTACTCGCTTTGCGTATGACACGGGAAATTTATCATAATCAGCCGCTTTCTTAGTGTACAGCGCAGCGCTTTTTGCCAGTTGGTCTGCTCTCTCGTTCCCTTGGATACCTACGTGTGCTCTTACCCAATATAGCTTTAGTTGTTTGCCTTTGTTAATGATTTTATTTGCACTTTCTTTAATTGAGTATGCAATAGGATGCGATCCTGTTGGTTTGTTTATCAGGTCTAACGCCGATCGGGAATCACTTATTATTGACACGTCCTTATGTTTGCTGTTTTCCGCTATCTGCATGGCTTTTTCCAGTGCCAGAAGCTCTGCTTGGAATACCGTGCAATATTCTTCTAGCTTTAGTTTCACCGATTTTTTCTCGTTGCCGTCCTCCCAACAGGTGACCGCTGCTCCTACTTTCCCCTGCAGTTTGCTACCATCCGTGTAGATGCTTAACATGCCGTTCAGTTCGGGTAGGTCCTCTTCGTTTTCAATTCGATTATATGTAAGTTCCATGTCTTGTGCTGGATGAGATGCTTTCAGGAAACTTACTCGCTTTTCTACTTTTCATATTCATATTCTTTATTGCACAGAAAACATAGATACACAGACAGTTACAATAAATTTTATAGGCAAAGGCGAGCTTATCTCTAAAAAGAGATTTCTTCCAGCAAACCTAGGCAAGACAGGAGTGTTTGTGAAAAAGGACAGTCCTAGTGCGCAATAAAACAGTATACATACGTACGAAAAGTACTTTTAAAATATAAACAAAATATACCTAATAAAATATATATATATATCTCAACTATATAATACACTAGATAGCATGCACATATATAAACTACAAAATATCATACATATACTTACATAAATATGATACTAATTACGAAAGAGAAAGGAAATACGCTTTCAATCTTCTCTTAAAAGTGAAAATTGAGGGACTATCCCAATAGTGCAGGGAAGTGCGTTCCACAGTCGGATTGCCCTTAACCTAAAAGAGTGTTTGTAGGCGGCAGTTTTATGCCGAGGAGTTGACAGGAGAGACACCGTGTGGGATCTCCGATTACTATCCCTGGGGAAAAGAAATTCAAAACGTTCTCGAAGATATGTGGGGTAGCGGGGATTTCGCAAAATATTGAATAGATAAAAGAGAATGTGCATATCACGGCGAAGACGGATCGGAAGCCATCCCAGCTCCTTGCGATACTGGGAGACATGGTCGTACTTGCGCAGCCCGTAGACAAACCGAATCCCAAGGTTTTGGAGTCGCTCGAGTTTATTCAGTTGTTCTTCGTTCGCACTGACCCAACAAGCATCCGCGTAGTTAAAGGTAGTAGAAGGGACTGAACAAGGGTGATTTTAGTCTGCCGCGGCAGGAAGTACTGCAATCTCCGTAGGGAGTAAAATGACGCAAAGACTCGTCTGCTGACCTCACACACATGGGGCGACCAGGACAGCAAGTTATCAAATATAACCTTAAGATTCTTAGCTTTCTCGCTGTAGGTGATTATCGTACCCTCATACATCACAGGATCGACGGGGATATTTTGTATTGTGTTAATTGAGTGCCGTGTACCCATAATCATGGCTTGAGATTTTGCCGGGTTGACAAGCAGCCCATATGAAATTGCCCATTTACTGATGTTATCGAGGTCAGCATTCAACGCCTCTGTGGTCAGATTTACATCACTAAGAGAGAAGTGCCGATATATTTGAAGGTCATCTGCGTAGAGATGATAAGAAGAAGTAAGAACGTCGGAGATGGAGTTAATGAATACTTCTTCTACTTCTCTGTCCGAAGGCAGGTCTCCCGAGTAGTCTCCTCTTTTGGTTCTGTACAGAGTTGCGGCCTCTCTCACCCGGATGTCCAGGGGAAGTAGGCCGGTCAGGATAAGAGCTGCGTTTAGGGACACTGTACGATATGAACGGCATATCTTTCTGGCGAAACCTCTTTGAACTGTGTCCAGTTGCTTCCGTATCTTTAATTTGGTTGATGCTGGTGCCCACACACTTGAAGCATACATGATGATTGGCTCGATTACTGCTACGTATATAGTTCTGATAATTTCCGAGTTTAGTCCCCAAGAGATTCTCGCCGCTCTAGCTAATTGCTTGTAGATATTAAGTGCTTTTTTGCAGACTTCAGTTACGTGTTTGTTAAAGGTGAGTTTGTTGTCTATTAATAGTCCTAATATTTTAATTTCAGATGTTGTTTCTATTGTTTGACCCCCCATGTTTAATCTAGGTTCATCGTATTTTAGTTTATTAGTTAGTGTCATTGCGTTTGTTTTATGTGCGGCGAATTTAAGCTTATTTTCAGTACCCCATTTGTTAATTGATTCTAATGTATTATTTGCTGCTGTTTGTATGCTCTCGGACGAGGACCCGGAAAATACCAGAACTACATCGTCCGCGAATGCCTGGACATATGTACCTTGACTTACCAGTAAGTCCAGTAGTGGGTCCAGCAATAGATTCCAGAAAGTTGGCCCTCCGATTGATCCCTGGACACAGCCCTTGTTGGTCTCTTTTTCGTATTCGGCTCCTGCATATCCTACTCGGACTTTCCGGTTCCGTAGATAGTCGTACACTATCTTTCTCAGGTTTGGCGGACATTTTTTAACCAATAGCTGCTTCTTTATTGCAGGCCACCAGGCGCTGTCGAAGGCCCCCTCTATGTCCAGGGAAACCATCACTACTATATCCTTTTTTTTTATTCTGTCTTGGATGTGGTTCACCAGGTCAAAGAGGGAGTCCTCCGTGCAACGCTGGGGTACGAAGCCATATTGCCTTTTGTTCCCTTTAGGCAGCAGGTGCCATTTTAGTCTGCTTATCAGCATCTTTTCCACTACCTTACCCACCACTGAGAGCAGTCCTATTGGACGGTATGATTTTGGATGTGTAAAGTCACTTTTACCCGGTTTTCTAAGCACAACCACAGACGCAATTTTCCATATCTTGGGGAAACAGCCCAGTCGCAAACACGTGTTGGTTATGGCGAGAAAAACCTCGGGTGCCGCCTCGATGGCCGCTTTACATATATCGGCAGTAAACCCATCTGGGCCGGGAGCTTTTTTGGGATTGAAGCTAGAGATGGCTCTTCTTGCCTCAGTCATTGTGAAGGGCGGATCATCGTCGCCATGTATGGCAGTATCCTCTAGGTTTTCTTCTTCTACCATTTTCCGTGTTTTGGTCTGTTCTAATGTGTCTTGATCTTCTGTGTCATCTGGGTAGAAGGTTTTTGCCAAGAGTTCTGCTGATTGTGGCGGGGTCAATTGGTTACCGTCCTGTTCAAGCAACTCGTCATTTTGCCATTTTTTCGTTTTCCTTATTACCCGATATATCCCATCCCACACACTTTCGCCTTCCTGTTTTGTACAAAATTCTTTCCATCCAGATGTTTGCGCCTCTACTGCTTTCTCTTCATATTTGTTTTTTGCTTCTAGGTATGTGTCTATTACGTGTTTTTTCCTGACTTCCGCTGCATTTTTTATTCTACGTTTTTTAGTAATCATATCCTCTTTTAGTTTGTCCATGTTCTCTGTCCACCATAATAGTTTCGTCTTCTTCTTGGTATGCTTTTTCCTAGGGATAGTTTTATCACATGTAGTTTTAATACAATCCATATAATTTCCGACTGCCTCTTCTAATTCTTCTTTATTCTCGATCTCTTCGATTCTTTCCTTCGTTATTCCTTTCCGCTTTATTTCTTCTTTCAGCTCTGTACTAAAGTCTGACTAGTTTACCTTTTTTGTATTATATATTCTCGTGCTTTTTTTGTTTGTCTCTTCTATCTTTTCTAGGAGAACGGTGAACGTGATTGCGTTGTGGTCTGAGCTTGTTATGTCTTTATCGACTTTTCAGTCCTCAACTACTTTGAGCATTTTCAGGTTACACGCGGTCACGTCCACTCTGCTCCTATATTCTTTTCCTCCTCTTATTGTTTCGAAAGTAGGTTCGTCACCCTCATTCATGACCTGCATATTAAGCTCTTCATAGAACGTAGATAGCTCTTCTCCTCGAAGGTTTTCCTTGTTGCTGCCCCACCATGTGCTCCATGCATTGACGTCCCCTCCTATAATAAGGTATTTGGATGCGTATTTATCGTGTATCTTTTTTATATGGTTTAAGTAGGGAGTCAGGGGTTTATCTTCTTCGAAGTAGACAGAGACCAGTGCCAATGTTAGATTAGGTGTTTTTAGCGTTAGTACCGCTATATTTTCGGTTGTTAATTTTTTGTCTTCGTAAAGCTGTAGTTTTTCGTCAAAGACCATGATCGCGGCTTTGACTGGCCCCTGTCTACTTCCCAGTTTTTGGATAATTTTAACCCCTGTATATGGCTTGATCTCGCCCTCATTGCCCACGTACGGTTCTTGCACTAGTGCGCAGCAAATTTTCCTTTTGACAGCTTCTTGGATGAGCTCCTGGGTGGCTAGTCTTTTGCGTTGCAGGTTGGCTTGAATGAAGGTGTACTTAGTCAGGCCTTTAGCACTGGTACGCTACGCTAGTCTTGCTAAACTATCCCATCTTTTTTTGATGGGACAGGAGAAGTCAAATGCGTTGTGGCTAACATCTTCTAGTTTGGCTAGGTGGCAGTTTCTGCAGGTTGCATGTTCTCCTTTTGTCCATATCGGACATTCCGATCGCATGTGAGGGCCGGAGCAATGACTGCACAGACTCTCATTTTGTGTGCATAGCTTCTTGCCATGACCGAAGCCCAAGCATTTTGTGCACTGTATGAAAGGTGACTGGTCCTTCACAGTTCATCTCTGAAGGTCTATGTAGACCGCCCCGGCCGTCACCAGCCTCTGGTGTACTCTCGGTGAGACCTGCAACACCACGTGGTTTTCGTGGGGGTTCCTGGCTCTACGTCTATATTTCACGATGACTCTGTAGTCTGCGTCCGGGATATCCTGGAGCAGGTGGCCATTTTGTCGTTTTATGGCTGTTGTGATGTCTTCATCTGTGTTATAGGTCAGCAGATCCCTCACGATCACCAGCAGGTCTTTGTTGGTTGCTTTCTGCGCTTGTAGGTTTTGGTTATTTTGTATTCTATCTTCTATTTTTTTCAGGTTCTCCGCCGTGCTGCAGCTGATTACTACTTTCCTATTCTTAGCCTTGCGTATTCTGTCCACACATACTTCTCCTTCCTTTGCTTCTACAGTTTTACGTATCTTTTCCAAGACGTCCTCGCTAGTGTCGTTCTCTTCGTTAGATGTTACGATTATCGTATGGGAGGGCTTCATGGAGACTTGAGGTTTATTCCCTGATGTGACCTCTGCGTATGTGAATCTTTCGCTCTGCATTTTGTCATTGATGTGGGAGATCTGGGTTTGAATTTCCTCCAGCTTTTTATGTGTCTCCATTGTCATACGATGTTGGTTTTGAAGCTCCTTCCCGATATCCACCTGTGCTGCGTTTTCTATTTCCGTCTCTGTTCGTGTTTCTAGGTTTTTATTTTGTAGTATGTCGTTCATTGTCGTTACTAGGTTAAATAGCCCTTTTAGACTTTTATTAACCGTGTCCTTTATTTCTCTTTTCAGGTTTCCAGAGAGGTCGAGAGCTGCCTTGGCTTCATGCAAGAATTTTTTGGCGCTGGTCATGTGGCTCTGATTAGGAGTAACTGGTGAGGGTTTTGATTTACCCTTGTCGGAGACACTCTCCCTAGGTTTGAGAGGGGGGGTCGAAAACATGATTTAAGATATAACCGAGAATGCGGCTGAAGATATGTACCCAATAAGACACTGTCGGTCGACTCTACCTAGAGCTGTCTACGTAGCCCAATAAGGCCCGTTCTCAATACACTAACTAAGTCAGAATACGACAAAAGATATGTGCCCAAAAAGACACAGTCAGACCAAACTCTACCTAGAGTCGTTTGTGTAGCCCAATAAGGCCCGTTCTTAATATACTAACTAGACTACAATAAATCTAAGGTAAATAAACTAAACAAAAAAAATTTTTCTTTTTTAACTCTATGTAGAGCTTTGCTACTAACAATAAAGTCTGAAGAAGAAAATAATAACATCAACATTGAAAGCCGCGTTTAAATCGGACTATCCTGTACAAAGTTATTGCTGATTTAGTAATATAGAATATTGCCATATTGCCATATTGCCTTTTGTTCCCTTTAGGCAGCAGGTGCCATTTTAGTCTGCTCATCAGCATCTTTTCCACTACCTTACCCATCACTGAGAGCAGTCCTATTGGACGGTATGATTTTGGATGTGTAAAGTCACTTTTACCCGGTTTTCTAAGCACTACCACAGACGCAATTTTCCATATCTTGGGGAAACAGCCCAGTCGCAAACACGTGTTGGTTATGGCGAGAACAACCCCAACCCCAACGTCGAAAGTCCCGCTCCGATCCGGTCCTTGATTAAAAAGATATGGGTGTTTAAAGTTCCTCCATATAAGTCCAGCAGAGGTCTGGTTTCGCTGGGCGACCCTAATAAGTCGGGGTAGGGGGTTGAGAGTTTAGGGGTAGGTCCGGGGGGGTCGGGTTTGTTCGCAGATGGGGGGGTGATTGAAAGAGGGGGGGGGGGCAAAATTTTGTCCTTTTTTGCCTACGACGCACCGTTTTGAAGTTACAGGGTGTTTTTGGATTTGCCCTTATCTTTACTATCTTATATTTTGCCGTCGGGGTCTATCTTTCTGGAGTTTTTGATTCTGTTGTTGTGTCCGTATCTATGGTCCTTTATTTTATCTGAAAGTGGTGTTTGGTTGGAGATGAAATTTACTTTTTGGGAAAAATGTTAATAATGGAGGAAACCTGGTCAATCTATTTAATTTTGATTTTCTAAAGTTAGGGGTAGTTTTTTGCCAGCTTCAAAAGGTTGGTTTGAGGGTTAGGAATGGCCTAGAGAGATGGGGATTAATTTTCCTGTGTGAAGCACAATCCAAATTTATTTAAAAGTTTTTCCAAAAACACCCTGGGGGTGCGGAAGTCCAAAATTTTTACAATTTTTTGTAAAAATTTTGTCGGGGTTGGTTTTTGGGGGTGGCTATAAAAAGATTGCCCTTATGTTATTTTTGCGATATCTCGCACCCCTTCCGAGATACGGGGTTGACAAACTTACTTGGTAATGGCGTCGAGGGCACTGTTTATAATAAAAAATTCAGTAAAAATATAAAAAAGTAAATACTTAAAAACTAAAATGTGGTCCCGCGGATGGTGAACTACTCGATGCGATGCCACTTGCCGGGAAGTCGTCCGGGTTTTTTTTCCACTCTTCCTGACGCTGCCAAAGTTTGGGGTGGTTGACAACTTTCTGCAAATAGCCTCTGGAGCAGAAGATATGCTTCGGAAAAATACTCCACTGAAGAATAATTTGTTAAATATGATCTAAAAGGTCTATCCTGCAAACTCACAACCCCAATCTTGAGGGGTTGAATTTTTGACTCCGAGTACAAACTTACTGATGCAGTCGGATTTTGCATATCGCCTGACGGCATCCCCTGTAGTTCCGAAGATCTTAGGCCGATCCTTGTCAAAAGGGGGTTGTTGTGTAGGGCTTGAAGGGTTTAATTTTATAGATTTTGAAATTCACCCTGTCCTTGCTTTAGATTTCTCGGAAAATTTAGTTTAAAGTTCCTAGAGGATTTTCCCAACTTTCCGTTGCTTGTTTCTCAGCTTCCAGTAGGAATATTCAAAAAAACTAAATTTTTGTGTATTTCTCTTGGGACCAGCAATAGGAAACAATGGTCAAAAATATTCTACTCCGAGGATCTCGGGATTTGGTAAACACGTGGTAATCCTTTTTTGCTGAATAGCTCCCGAGGGTGCGGCTGTAAAAATATGATTTTTCGCCAGAAGTTGCTTCTAGTTGGTATCTTCGCAGAGCGCAACAAAAAACAGTGGGGCGCCGATCTAGATTTCGCAGCGTTTTCGGTTAAAGTTAAAATTGTTAAGTTCTAACCTTAAAACCACGCTGCCTCTGCAGAAGATTGTTTCCCAGGAGAGCAATACTGGCTCGATCCAGGATTTTCCACTTAAAACACTTTTCTTATCACAACACGCAACTTTTGGTACCACTTTCACTTCTTAAATCGCACTTTTTCCCATCAAAGAGAATTTTTAAGCGCGGAGCGACCGATTTTTGTTGCGCGCACGGCGAGGGGAGCCGCGGAACTGACACAACCCTTTGTGGTGCTCTTTTCCGCCTCCCCTCCAGCATACTTGATTTTCACCCTCCTTTCCCTAAAGTAGTCTTGATTTGGGCTGCGCATAATTATCCTTCCCGGGCTTTGTCAACACGCAAATGGCCGCCTCTTTCCATGACCTCGGGAATCATCCCAGGCTCAGGCATCTGTTCGCCAGAGCCAGGAACACATCCCGGTGCCTCTCGATGGCGGCCACACAAATGTCTGCTGAGAAACCATCTGGGCCCGGGGCCTTTTTTGGGCAAAAGGAACGCACAGCCTTCATCATTTCTGCCTCCTCAAATGGTGGGTCTTGGGCGGCTTCATGATCGCCAGGTGACCGGTCAATAAGTTAAACTTTACAAGGCAAAGAGGGGCGGGCCAATGGGCGACATCCCGTCAGATAGGAAAATAGAGGAACGCGCCCCCTTTGCGGAGGCACCACATCCAGCGCGAGACGAACCACTGACATTCGAGTGCCTGGAAGATTTTGCGCCCACCACTGTCGACCACCTTAACATCGTCGGCCCCCAAGTCTACACTGACGGCAGTAAGATTGGGGGCGGGGTGGGGGCCGCTTTCACCTGGTGGAAGGATGGGGTGGAAGCGGCCTTTAGAACATTCCACCTGGAACCATACTGTACAGTTTTCCAGGCGGAAATGTACGCAATCAAAATGGCAGTGGAAAGGGCTCGAGATCGCAAAGAGTCCGTCATTAACATATTCAGTGACTCGCGGTCGTCTCTGGAGCTCCTGACGAGCGGTCGAGTGACCCACCCGCTGGCGCTTGCAACGCGTCGCGCTGCCACAGAGTTGAGGGCAGTGGGTGGTGAGGTGCGGCTGTTCTGGGTACGGGCGCACGTGGGGACGCCCGGCAACGAGCGAGCAGACGAGCTCGCAAAACGTGCGGCCCACAAAAAAACGCGTGCCGAAAACGACCGGTACCCAGTATCGTTCGCTAAAAGAACGATACGGCATGAGTCCATTGCCGAATAGCAGAGCCGGTACGAATCCGGAGACACCGCTTCAGTCACAAAAGCGTTCCTCCCAGATGTCGCCCAAGCACACCGCACGATGCTCCATGTGCAGCTCGACAATTTCCTCACCCAAGCGCTCTCGGGGCATGGCGGGTTCCTTCAGTACCTACATAGGTTCAAACTGAAGGACAGTCCCACATGCCCCTGTGGTGATGCGGATGAGGACCCGCTGCACATTTTCATAGAGTGTCCGTTGTATGGGAGGAGAAGGTTCGAGGCCGAGATGGTCATGGGCGGCCAAATAACTAAGTCGAACCTACCAAACCTCCTACAGGACAAAACAACGCGCCCAGTCCTGGCAGCATTCATGAGGGAGATCGTGCGGTTATGCAATATAAGAAATAAATAGGTTCTATCCGGGCACCGATCCAAGTAATTATTAATTAATTATTAAATGAATTATTAATTAATTATTTTGACTATTTATTTATTGAAATGATTTTTATGTTATTGCTAATGTCAATGTCCTTACAATGTAAATATTTTAGGATTAAGTTAATTATGTTAATACTAAGTTTAAAGCCAAAAAAATAGAAATAAACGACGTATAAAGGCACCTCACCCACGAGGTGGAAAAAAAGAAAGTGGGCATACGGTGTTTTTAGTCGGTAAGAGTCCGACACCGCCAGGGCCTCCCTTCCCTGGCGTCCATGAGGATTTTCACCGTGTGTCCAGAAAAAAAAAAAAACCTAACCTAACCTAACCTAACCTAACCTAACCTAACCTAACCTAACCTAACCTAACCTAACCCGAGGTTTGTCCTACATCGGACTACAATGCAGTTACTTACACCATTGCTACATCCAAACACAAATCAGCCAAATGGAACAAAAAGGCAAAACTTAGTACTTTCAAATACGACACCAGCGGCGTGAAATGGGCACGAAAGAGGGAAGATATTGAGAGAGTACCGCAAGGAAAGATGCCGGAAATCGAAGAAATCAACAACAGTGGAGAGGACCAAATGGACCGCATCATCGCATCCTTTACCAAAGAAATTCAAAAAATGTGCGATGAACTACTCCCAAGATCGGAAGGACCCCCTCAGAAACCCCCATGGTGGAAAGAAAATCTAAAATCTTTAAAAAAAGAAGTAATAAAAAACCACCATGCGCTAAACAAAGCTGTCCGACGGAGGCTTCCGCTCACGGACATATTGAGAGAGAGAGACTCCCTGAGAAAACAATACGCTGACAAGTGTTGCACCGCGTCTACCAGCAGCTTCCGAGATTTCTGTGAACGACAAAAGAAAGAAGACGTATGGTCTGTGACAAACCGCATCATGCGAACTAAACCAGTCACACAACCACCCGCTACAATGACCTTACCCAACGGAATGCACACAAAAGATAGTAAGGAGACCGCCGACGCGCTTCTCAATAACTTCCACCCTGACGATACAGACGACTCTCAAGCACAACGTGTGCTGAGACAACAAACACTGGAACCCCCCGATACCGAAAAAGAACCACCATTTACGACCGGGGAGGTGATGAGAGCCTTGGAGACAATAAACCATAAAAAAGCACCTGGCTCCGACCACCTCACGGCTGACATATGTCTCCAGGTGACTAAAATCATTCCAGAAACCGTGACCGCAATTATGAATAGATGTTTACAGATTGAATATTTTCCTGATTACTGGAAAACAACCACCACTAAAATAATTCCAAAGCCGAACAAGGATGACTACTTCAGACTGTCATCATTCAGACCAATTGGACTGGTCAAGGTGTTTGGAAAATTACTAGAAAAACTCATCATAAACAGACTTGTCCACCATATGCACACAAATAACCAGGTAGTAAATCGACAATTTGGATTCAGGCTTCAGACTTCAACCACCCACACCATAAAACACGCACTGAAATTAATAGAAGAGGGAAAAAATGAAGGCGAACAAGTTTTAGTTGTGTCCTTGGACATCCAGGCTGCGTTCGACAATGCCTGGTGGCCCGCCATCTTCCAGCGTCTCAAGCGGATCGGCTGTCCGAAAAACATCTACAACATCCTACAGAGCTACGTCACGAATCGACGGGTGCAGCTGGCGTTTGCCGACTACTCCGCTCGAAAAACACTATCACGAGGATGTATACAGGGCTCAGTAGTTGGCCCGGTACTCTGGAACCTCGTGCTGGACGATCTCCTCGATAAAACCCTATCGGTGGGTTGTCACTCGCAAGCTTATGCCGATGACGTCCTACTAATCTGCCGGGCAAAAACTGTCGAAGAACTAGAAGCGAACACCAATCTGGCCATCGGGGAGGTCGTCGAGTGGGGGGCCGGCGTGAAGCTGGACTTCGGAAAGGACAAAACACAAACAGTGGCCTTTACAAATGGAGCCTCTAGAGCCAAAATAACTATGGGCGGCTAGGTGGTGCCAATAGTCAACTAAATAAAATACCTCGGCGTAATTATTGATAACAAACTTCAATTTACACGGCACATCCTATACACCATTGAAAAAGCCAAAAAGCTGTATTGTAAGCTGCAAATGTTTATACGCCCTACCTGGGGAGTACACCCGGAGAACATAAGAACTATATACAAACAGGTTATCGAACCTATAATGACATATGCCTCCTCCATCTGGCACAAGGCTTTAAAATACCCGTATATAAAAGACAAGCTACTCTCCCTGCAGCGCCTAGTGGCGATAAAAATAACGCATGCTTTTAGAACCATAAACACGCTTACACCTCTGCCTGCAAAGATCAAGTACGCTGCCGAACTAGAAAATACCAGGCTTCGGGGCGTATCCCCTTTGTTACCGGGGGATCTTGAAATTGAAAAACCTATCTCCCCTTCTGAAATGATACATCCGGCACTTAGGGAGGGCATCTCATTTCGGGAGCTCCAGGACAGAGCTGAGGTCGGGAGGGCTCTAGATGACCATCCGGAAGACTCGTGGGTATCCTACACTGACGGAAGCCGACACGACAACATAGTCGGGGCGGCTTTTGTCACTGTGGGACCAAATCATACTAACTCCATAACAAAAAAGCTGAAGCTACACGACTGTTGCTCGGTATACCAGGCCGAACTCCTCGCGATATCGCAGTATCTCCAAAATCACTTGAAAACAATTACACCTACACATAACAATACCACACACATTATTTTATCAGACAGCAAATCAGCCCTTCAGGAACTTGCCAATCCCAATAGTTACAACCCACTTGCGAACACAATACATAAACTATTGCACACACACAAACAACTTTCACACACCCACTTTTACTGGGTAAGGGCGCACTGCGGCATCGTGGGGAACGAGCTTGCCGACGCGGCGGCCAAGGCAGCAGCTAATCTCAAAAAGACACCGGACTACCTAACTATACCAATATCCAATATCAAGTACAAATTAAAACAGACTGCCCAGCAGTCGACCGAGCAACTTTACAACTCCCCCAACAACTGCAAATACACAAAGAAAATATTCAGTAACTACGAAGCTATAAACAAATACTTAACCACATACGGTCTAACTTTCGAAACCACTCAATTAATAACAAATCACGGATACCATAAAGAATATCTCCATAGATTTAAAATAACAAATGACGATCAATGTCCATGTGACAGCACATCTACGCAGTCTGTTCAGCATCTATTAAAGTACTGCCCCAGATTTAACTCTGGAAGACATGAATAACATAGACCAAAACAACTTAGAAAAAGTATTTTCAAAACAAACAACAGCAGAAGCCTTCCATACATTCTATAAGTATATTGTAAAAAGGCTGAAAAAGTTCAATGGAACATGATTCTATATATTGTTGTTTTATCATTGAAGTTTATACTTACGTGAATAATCATTTAAAATAATAATAATATGTATATATATATGTATGTATATGTGTGTATGTGTATGTATATAAATTTATATATATAATTATATGTGTGTGTGTGTGTATATGTGTATGTATGTGTATGTAATATAATAATTATAATAATAATTAAAATTAAATAAATGCGGGGTGCCGTTTGATTGGCTGGCCCTGTTTAGGGGGGTGGTGGTGCCAATAGTTGTAGGCGGCTTTCCCCGGGAGGCATGTGGTCGTGGACGGGGAAAGTTTTGGGTCCCCCATGGTAACCTGAAATCAGCTGATCGGGGCAATTCGCTGAGGGACAGGAAATGTTTTTCGTTTGCGGTCGTATGTTTCTTTGGGAAGGTTGTTCATGGTGGTCGGTGCTATCGTCCCCCGGGGTATGGTCGGCTGGTCTGATGTCACTTTGTATATATATATATATATATTTAACTAAACCCACTTCTGCTTGATGAGTAAACGACCGGGGTTCGCTCAGCAAACAAAGGTTGGCATCCCTTACTTTTACCTATTATCCCTAATATTTATTCACCATCAAACACAATAAAACAAATCCCACACAATAGGTAAACTTTACAACAAAAACCTACACTGAAACAATAACTCACCCCACCCATTCATACACACTACAAATAAAAAACACCGCCAAGTGCAACGTGTATACCGATAGCACTGCGCTCTTACACTCCACAACACTGCACAGGGTGGTGGTTTTTAGTCCGTATGCAACTGGTAACATTCCCAGTTGAGTCGGGCATGCTGCGGGGCCGGGCCGCAGTATCCAATGAGGATTCCCACCACCCACGCAAAAAAAAAAAAAAACCTAACCTAACCTAACCTTTTTTTTTTTTTTTGATGCCCGGGGGAAAATCCCTAACGGATACCGCCGAGGCGCGGGGGCGCCAGGGCGGTTATGTGGGGCTTGCACCCACTAAAAACCCCCGGGGTGGCCGTCATGCTGCATGGTGAGGGCAGCTCCGGGACCGCTGGTGACACGCACCGGAACTGTCCCCAGCACCCAGGGAGGAAGCATCTCAACTTCCTCCCACTTCACGACGGGAACGGCCACAACCAATCCCGTCGTAAACTCCTCGCGGCGCACTGTTGCGATCAAGGGCCCCCGCCCCGACCGCTTGCGACCGCCAGCGACCGCCCTGGGAGAGCTTCAGGTGCCCTCCCAGTCGTCGTCTTGGAGTCATAGGCGTTCAGAGTTGGAAGTCTGAACGCCCATAACTCCGGCTCCCTTTTAGGGGCCTCTTACGCCAAGCAGGGATTATTGTAGATGTATTCTTTCTCCCGACCTACAGGGTCCTAACCTAACCTAACCTAACCTAACCTAACCTAACCTAACCTAACCTAACCTAACCTAACCTAACCTAACCTAACCTACGCCAACATTCTACACGTATCGAGGAGAGAAATTGTTCCAAAGCCACGTGGATATAACGGCATGCACAATAAACATGCTGGGAGCCGTTCATGGCTGGGGGGTTGACCAGGGCATCACAAGTTCGGATCACAATGCGATCGTCTTTACCATCAGGATGGAGAAACCTGTAAACATAAGAAAAACGAACACAACTAGAAAGTATAACACCAATAAAGCAAAATGGGTAGAGTTCAGGCACATACTTAAACAAAATTTAGCAAAAGAAAAATTAAAGGCCAACGTTATACAGGAATCAGATACAAAAGAAAAATTGGAAGAACACATAAATAAATATATAAATAGCATAGGTGACGCATGTGAGCAAACCATCCTATTGAGGAAGACGATTACAAAGGTGAAGCTGCCTTGGTGGAGCGAAGGGCAGGCGAAGTTAAAAACTGTCATGGTTACTAAGAAAAGGAGGATATCGTCCGCAGCACCTAGGCGCCGCCCATACGTGGTCAGACACTACCTCGCTGCAAAGGAAGACTTCGAGGTGGAAGCTAGACAGGCTATAGTACAGAGCTGGAAGAAGTTCTGCGAGAAGCAGGATAGGGAGAGCATGTGGGATGGTGTCTATAGAGTCATCCGTAACACCTCCAAGCAGTATGAAGACCAGTCTTTAATGAGCGATGGAGTCGTTCTAAGTATGGAGGACTCTGTAAGGCACCTGACGAAAGTGTTCTTTCCTGATGACCAGTTTTCTGACGACGACGAAGTTCACCAATTGACGCGCCAAAGAGCGGAGGCACAAGAAGTTCAAGAACCGGGGGTACCACAAGACCCGCCTTTTACGGTGGAGGAACTAAAAGGAGTGGTCAAAACCTTCAACCCAAAGAAGGCCCCGGGTCCGGACGGGTTCACAGCCGATATCTGCGCGGAAGCGATAGCTGTGAATCCAGAAATCTTCCTAGCAATAGCAAATTGCTGCCTGGAGCTGTCCTGTTTTCCGAAGCCCTGGAAGATGGCCTCAGTCGTGATACTCAGAAAGCCCGGTAAGGATGACTACACCTATGCCAAATCCTACCGGCCAATTGGTCTTTTATCAATACTAGGTAAGATCCTGGAAAAACTGGTGGTTCGCAGGATCAGATGGCACCTCCTACCCCAAGCGAATCCCCGACAGTACGGTTTTGTACCCCAGCGATGCACAGAGGATGCCCTATACGACTTGCTCCAACACATTAAAGACAACTTGAGCAAAAAACTCATCAATATCGTAATATCGCTAGATATAGAGGGAGCCTTCGACAGCGCTTGGTGGCCAGCCATCAAATGTAGATTGCAGGAGAAGAGATGCCCAAGAAACTTGCGGACTTTGATGGCGGACTACCTCGTTGACAGGCAGGTGTGTGTCCGCTATGGTGGTCATGAGTTTACTAAAACCACGACTAAGGGCTGCATTCAGGGCTCTATTGGGGGCCCAACCATGTGGAACGTCCTGCTAGACCCTTTGCTGGACGAACTGGGCGAGAGAGGCGTATACTGCCAAGCATTTGCTGATTATATCGTGCTGGTATTCTCCGGAAACTCGGTACCCGACATAGAAAGAAAAGGTGATGAAACACTGGCTCGTGTGGTGGCATGGGGTAGAACGAACAAACTGAAGTTCGCAGCACACAAGACCCACGCTATGGTGATAACAAATAAGCTGAAATTCACCACCCCGTGCATCCACATGGGCGAGGTTGAGATCGCTATGAAAGAAGAAATAAAGCTGCTAGGTTTAATCACAGACAATAAGTTAAATTTCAAAAAACACGTGAACCATGTCTTTGTTAAGGCTACGAACATCTACAAGCAGCTATGTCGGGCTGCCAAAATCTCATGGGGCCTAAATCCGGAGATTATCAGAACGATATACGTCGCAGTGGTAGAGCCTATTATTATGTATGCGTCCAGCGCTTGGGCACCGGTGACGGAGAGAATATCCGTGCAAAAACAACTAAACTCAGTGCAGAGAGGTTTTGCACAAAAAATAGTGAAAGCTCATAGGACAGTGTCACTGAGTGCTGCTCTGGCGCTCTCCGGCCTGCTACCCCTTGACATGCGAGTGCGCGAAGCGGCGAAGCTGTACGAAGCAAAGCGTGGCAAGCCTTTGGCAGTTATAGGGGGGAGGGACTTGGAGAGCAGGGTGCACTACACGCTAGCTCCTCATCCTGCTGAGAACTTCAGTGTCGAATTCGCCTGCTTGGAAGATATGCATTTGCAGACCCTAGCCAAACACAATATCCAGGGCTTACAAGTATTTACTGACGGAAGCAAAATTGAAGGCAGGGTCGGGGCTGCACTGTCTTTATGGCGGGACGGTACGGAACGGAAAAGCAGGAAGTTCAGGCTGGAGCCTTTCTGCACTGTGTTTCAGGCAGAGATGTTCGCTCTGCTACAGGCCACGAAACTTTTGTTAAGGGAAAGAGATATCGAAGCAAATATCTTCAGTGACTCTAGATCCTCGCTGGAATTACTTCAGAATCCGGACTCCTCACACCTGTTGGCTGTCGAAATAAGGAGTAATATCAGGCAGCTTTATTACCAGAATAAAAAAATCAGGTTATTCTGGATAAGAGCACATGTCGGAGTGGAGGGAAACGAGCGCGCCGACTTGCTGGCCAAAGAAGCCGCACTGCAAAGGAAGACGGCACCTGATTATGGTCTTTGCCCAGTGTCGTTCGTTAAGAGACAGATTCGCCACGAGACCCTGGTCGAATGGAACAACCGCTACGTTACTGGAGAGACCCAAATGCCGTGGTAGCCTATAAAGTGATCAGAAATATACAACTGAACCCTCTTCTTGTGCAGGCGCTAACGGGTCACGGCGGTTTTGCGTTCTATCTCCACAGGTTTAAATGCAAAAATAGCCCCGCCTGCATCTGTGATCCGGCGGTGGATGAAACAATCACGCATCTCTTATTAGAGTGTCCTAAATATGGAGCCGACAGATTGAACCTAGAAATCGAAACGGACCTAAAGCTGAATAAAGACAATCTGCCGGAATTCTTAACTTGCAAAATTAAAGATCGATTTGTAGATTTTATGGAAAGAATTGTTCAGCAAGCAGGAAAAAGAAATGGTAGCAAAAATATAGGTAGGAAGCCATATGTTCTTGGAACATAATAATCATGTTTCGAAACATATAAGCAACAAAATATATATATATATATATATATATAAGCAAAATAGCAATAAGAATGTAAATGTAAGAAAATTGTATATAAAATTATATAATTGTATATTATATAATATTTATATATAAAGTAAGTATATGTAAATTACGAAATAAAAAAGAAATAAAAAAAAATACCTATCAAAGAACCGAATATTTTAAATAAATATAAAAGTACAAAAAAAAATAAAAACAAAAAAAAAATAAAAAAAAATGTGATGTGGTTGTCATGGTAATTAGTTAACAAAATTCTTAGTAAATGTACATAAACATTTCTCCTTTATTTTGTTCTGTTTTTATGTTATGAAGATACAAGACGTAACAAAGCGTGAGCACGTCTCACGTGACGGAAGAAATTGGATGAAGAAGACAAAAGAAAACATAATTTATAATATCTCCGAGTAATTTTGTCGGAGGAAACACTGTCTGGACAAATCGGGTTTTTAGCCGGTAGGAGTCCGGCACTGTCTGGGTTCCCCTTCCCAGACGTCCATGATGGATTTTCCCGGTATGATCATTGCAAAAAAAAAAAAAAAAACCTAACCTAACCTAAAAGTATAATCATTTATTGATGTATCGACTTTTTCTCGGTCTTGTTTAACGATAACGTTAACTGATAAGTAACTTTGTTGACAAACTAAATATTCTCAAAGGGGTCAGACTTTTGTAATTATCGTTTGTGCGGTTTGGTGGTATATGTACCTATAGGATTGTTATTGTTAAAATATATGTAGCTGTAGGGATACCTTGCAATATTAAAATTAAAAAACTGTATCATCCCAATTTTCCGTTATTCGACTGAGCTCTTATTAGTTCAGTAAATTATATTAAATAGGTTAAGTGAGGAACAGAGATATCGTTATACAAATATAATCAAGTTATCTGGAGCTGATAAGAACTCTTGAAAACATCAATAAATGTTATCTATCACTAATATCACCCTCCCATACATGCCAATACAACAGCAGGGTATCTTAAATCAGTTCTACATTGACTTAAGCTTAGCTAAGTTTTTAAAATGCCGCTTCTAAAAATTGTTACAAATGTTTCGAAGGGGAAGATTCCAGCCGATTTCGTAGAGAAGGTGATACCGGTGTTAGCTGCTTCAGTGGGGAAGGAGCCTGAGGTAAGTTCAATTATTCGTATAGTATTTAAGTTCACTTACTTCAGGCAAAGAACAGAAATCTTTTAGTCATAGTGTAAATATTTTCAACACGAGCTTACCTCTAACAAGAGATTTCTCCAGCAAACCATAGGTATTTCAGTGACTGATTTCCAATAACGTTTTCAACAAGATGTAATTAAACAAAACAAAGGGTTGACGGACACAATGAGACCGATTTAATTACATCTTCCTTATTTTATAAAGTATCCTTTTCACTAGAATATAGGTAATGGGGACAACGGGACACTTTTTAATTATTTTATTAATGTCCCCTTGTCCCCTTTGATGTGAACAGAGCCAATGGGGACAACGGGACTAAAATTTAATATTTTATTAGGGTTTCGTTGTCCCCGTTGATTTTTGTTGTCCCCATGGGGACAATGGGACTACAGGTAATTTTCTTGCTGGCCAGTGCGTTCGCTTTAAAAAAAATAATTAAGTGTGTCACTTGCTTCTTGCCGGGGACTTGCCTCACATTTTTGGCACTGTCCCAAAAAACAAACAAAGGAGCCTCGTTCGATTTTCAAATTTACTTGCCTCCGTATATCGAGTTAAATACCAATTGTTTTCAGGGTATGAGTGATGATAAATACATTGAATCCCCGGGTCTCGGATGTTTATATGTTTTGACGTTTCTGCTTCTGGTTCGCACAACATAGGTTATCCTAGTGCGGGGCCAGAAGCAATGCAAATACGTGCGTGCAGGTATAAACATGTGTATCTGTCACCAACAGAAGCTCATGGTGACGATCAGCGGGGACACGCCGCTGTGCTTCGCGTGCGACGCGGTGCGGCCCGGCGCAGTGGCGACGCTCGAGTCCATCGGCGCTGTGGGGCCGGCGCGTAACCACCACGTGGTGCGCGCGCTCGCCGACCTGCTGCAGCGGGAGATAGGAGTCGCGCCGGAAAGGTAACGCAGGCAGGTTCAGCGGCGGCGGCGCGGCGGTTGGAGTCGCTGACGGATAGATGATTAACAATAAAGCTCGGATTATACATAAATTAAGGTATCTGGATGCAGTGTTAGCCCCGTCCCGATAGACTAGTCTTGACTTAACGTTTAAAATATCGTTTCGATTGGTTAAATGTTTGCTAATACTAAATCTATAGTCTTACTTTTTGTTTAAAATATCGTTTATAATTTAAACAAAAAGTAAAACTATAGATTTAGCAAACATTTAACCAATCGTATCCCAACTCCAATTGAATAGTTCCGGTGGCAATCCCTGGTCTTCAACATCATGCAGTTGTAATCACTCAGGCAGTGATACTTCCCGAGAACGGCAAATGCACAAGATACCATATAAAATACTCAAATAGGTGTACATGGATTGACCTCTGCGGAGCTGTGGTTGTGGCTCTGCCTACCATTCGAGAGGTCCCAGGTTCGAACCCCGGGTGGGAGTAAAGAAAAAAAATCATATCTTAGATGTTTATGTGTGTGTGTTGTCGCTTTTTCTGGTTCCCACGATACAGGTAATATCCTAGTGGGGGTTAGAAGCAATTTATGTCCCTGTATATAAATGTTTAAAAATTTGATGTTTACTGCCAATAACTTGCTTCTGAATTCAAAAAAGAGAAAGTGCATAAAATTCCCTTTACCTAATGTAAGGCAAGTTGAGAGTAACATTGTATTGGGGAAAGAAAAACTAAAACTAGTAAATGAAACTGTATTTCTCGGCTTCACTATTGATGCTAAACTACAGTCGGGTCCCCATATTGTAAAATGAGCACATAGGCTTAGCTCCGCAGCATATGCAGATAAAAGAATCAGGGATTTGACTGACGTTGCAACTGCTAGGCTTGTATACTTTAGTTATTTCCATAGCATCATGTCCTACGGCATACTACTATGGGGACGCGCTGCTGACATTGAGACCATCTTCATTTTGCAGAATTGAGCGATCCGATTTATTTATAAGATAGTAATAGAGAGTCTCTAAGAGATTACTTAAGAGAAACCAACTTCCTAACAGTTGCAAGTCAATATATCTATGAAAACATAATGTTTGTGAGGAAAAATACCAGCAGCTTTAAAACCGTTGATAACCGCCACAATGTGCTAACTATAACAAAAACTTTCTTTTCCAATGTTCAGGATCACAAAAGTTTACTAGTTCTTTTATGGGACGCTGTATTCGCTTCTACAGTAAAATTCCGCAAGAAATACAAAACTTAACTGAAGCTCGAGTTAAAAAATATATAAAGCATACTTTGGGCACAAAGGCCTACTACAAAACTAACTTTTTACAAGACACCGACATCTGGCATTAAACGAGTTCATTGCACCCTATATATTATGTACTAATAATTAGTCACCTACTTAAGGTTTTATTATGCTTGCTTGATTACGACTTTCATCAAGTCTCAATTTTTGTGCTATTATGAATAAAAATCTTCAGTAAGAGCTTCAACTTGAACTTGAACTTAAATCCATTTATTAACCGACTTCAAAGAGGAGGAGGTTCTCAATTCGGTTCTTTTTTATGTTTGTTTCCTCAAAACTGGTACTATTTAAGGACCGATTTCAAAAAATATTTTCTTAATTGAAAGGTTGACCTACCAGTTTGGTATAATTTTTGAAAATAAGAAATCGGTCGTGTGGTTTGTTTTCTAAAGCAAAATGTCTGGAATTATGATGTCATCTAGGTAAACGAAATCGCCTATTATTGCTTAACTGTGACTTATCAGTGGTTGTTATAAGATGAATTCTGTCTATAAGTACCTTATTCTCGTTTATAATGTCAAGTTAGTTATAACTAAGTGTGGACTTGACTATCAGACAGACAGACAGACAGAGTTCGTAGCATACCGACCGGGGAGGAAGGAATAGGGCTTGTTTTTTTTTAATGTTTTAAACTTTGTGAATTATGTGTGGTGTCTACGTTCTTGGTTTGCATTATTTTCAAACAAGCCACGAAATCTACGATCATATTTAAATGATGATATTGTTTGTAGGGGGGGACCCCACAGATATCTCATGCTCTGTGGGGGACCCAGTTAATGTTTAATTTATAAATTCTCGTGTAGTTCATTATTTTTTCCTGTAGCGGCAACAAAAATACACATCCTGTGATTTATTATATTATAATAATATTACGGTTCATGCGATATAGCCCGCTGACGGACGAACGGACAGACGAACAGACAAACAGACGGACAGCAGAGGCATAGTAATAGCCTACCTAATATGGCTACCTTCAAGTACGGAACCTTAGAAACATTAAAAAACATCCCGACGAATTGAGAAACTTCCTCCTTTTTTGAAGTCGGTTTAAAATACAAAAAAACGAAGTAGTGTCACGCCTTTTCCTGTACTGAGTGTAAGAGGAGCAGCTTAGCCCACGCTTAGGAACTAATTCACTATATTTTAAGTGACAGAGGGCTTCTCTGGAGATTCATAAAAATATTGTGTACAATACCATTTAACGAACCAATTCTATTCTATTTCAGATTTGTAATATCGTTTTACGATATGCAGCCTTGGAACATTGGAGTGAGAGGAACAACGGTGGACCGTCTACAATAATATGGATGTAGTATTTGGTTTGGGTAGTCTTGTCTTGACTATGTCATTTTGAGGGCGTAATTGAGCCGAGCATGTTATAACCAATGCGCACGTATATCGTACGACGTTTTTTAACACATTTGCGAGGAAACAGAAAAAAAAACGTTTTATATTTTGTTCATTTTTAATTATTGAAACAGTTAGTGAAATTACAATTATTAAAATGATACGTAGTTGTAGTGGGTTTTTTAATTATGTTATTATTATTATTACTATTCATAATGTCATTGTTTTGTGTTAGGGTAAATGTTGGAGACGACGAAACTTCATGAAAGGCGGCAGAAGAGCATTGTAATTCGTCATTAGTTGTAAATAAAAAAGTATCATCAGTAGAAGTAGAGGGGCGCGGCTCAGGGCAAAACTTCTTCGATTGTGGCTCCAAATTTATTGTCTGAGTTATTTTGGCACTTATTTTTGCTTTGTTTTGGATGGAATCTTCTACATAAGAATTTTGCCTCTTCTCTACATTGGACCACTGTGGAAGAATAAGGGCGTAGAAACTCCCACAGATTGATTTTTAGATCTCTTTTAAAAATAGGTTGTGCTTTACTATTACAAATATGAAAAATTTAATTATTATGATTAATGAGCAGGAATAAATAATTACAAAATTATTAACAGCAAGTGTAATGGTACACGAGAGTCAGTACATTTGATACTTCATTTTGCGTGACAGAGGGCTAGCCCATCGCCGCGCTGTTTTGAATACGAGAATCGGTTCATATAACGTTTGGGGTTTTGAGTAGCTCAGGGTAGGTTAGCAAAAAACAATGACTCGAGCGCGTGGGATGGTTCGCGGAAGGTTACAGGTCAGGTTTTTTTTGTTTGAGATGTGTAGGGGTCAGAGCCGATTTGGCTGCGCGCTGAATAAATTATGAATAACTAAATAATGGAAGGTTATTATGGAACGATACGGAGAAAGCTATTATGTTCACTGCAAATATACAATTGCGTTTGTTTGGTATGATATGGCGAGTTTGACACCACGGGTATGAATATCATTCTAGTGGTCTTTGTCTAGCGCGCTAGCGGTCGGGAAGGCTTAAATTAATCGCAACAAGCTTTTATGGTCAGCGATCAACAGATTTTGTGTATCGGCAATACCGAATGACTTGAGTGATAACCTACGTTTGATCATAGTGAATATGCGTACACACAATTTGTAGAATGGCGGATCTGCATGGCATGGTTGAAATTAGACCCTGTGTAGTTAGTGATAAGAAGCTTCGCTTGGGCAGAGCGTGTTCGCAAAGGACGCCATTTTTTTCAGACATGTGGGGACTATAAATACGATTGCGGGGGAAGGGAGAGCATTCAGTCTCAGCGTCTAGCTACTGTGACAGTCGTCTTTCACGATTCTAAACAGTTTTGGTCTGCCGTCTTACGCGTCTGAACTATACGAATTGTGATTGCGTGTTACAGTGGGTTTTCGTGAGTGTCTGAAGCGCCGATATATACCTCGGTTCCTATCCTTTAAATCAACCTACCCCAAATTCCAAAACTATCCTTGGGTCGTTAGATAAGAACTTGTAGGTAACTGATCTGAGTCTGAGTCTGGGCCTGGAGCGACCCTAAATTCCTTTTTCCTTCACCATAGGGTTCCTGGATTGGCTCTTAGGATATTCGCGGGCTAATCCTCTCCTCATTCCTTTCGAGTAGCGAGTTTTGAATTCCCACACACACAGTCATTAAACATACAAGCACATTCAAATCAAACTCAACCATTTTCGAGTGGTGTCGATAATGGACGTGGTATAACACTAGGATTTTAGACTAGGCTAGACAGGAGTTTAGTTGCGGCTAAACCTGGGTTGGCAGGGCATAGGGAGACTGTTTGATCGATGAGGTTCCGCGGATGGAAATAACAAATTCAGAACAAAGTTAAACCGGTGTCAACACAGATAACCTATCCTGTTGATATTTTGACATTTGAGTGTTGTCGGGGATGCGCGAAGAGATCAAATTACAGTCTAACGTTCATTGTTTAGGACCGGGTAGTTTGTTTTGCTTTGCCTTGGGTCAGTTTGGATTCAAGTTGTTTAATATTTATGCTTCGGAACGCACCTTTTTTCGTTGCGCGACTCGGACCGCGAGTGATCGGAAGGGAACTAGCAGCTGTCACTTGTATAGAAACGAGATGACGAGTTAGAGGTTACCTTTTTGACATGAGAAAAATGTCGGCACATGGCGTTCGGGCCTTGGCTGTATTTTAATTGTAATAATTGTCTAACACAGGTGTCGGGCCTGGTCGGAATGTTAATTATAATAAGCACGTACCAAATCGTCGGGAAATAAGTAGATTCACGTCAGCGGAGTGAGTGCTTCGTGTTGTGAAGCTTGAAGTGGTTTGGTCCCCAATTCGTCGCGTTCGGCAGCGACGGCGACAGCATCGGGCCACGACGAGAGTAAGATTCGACTCCTCTCCCCCCACCCCTTGTGCTCCTTATCCCGTCTTCCTGCCTCGAATTAAGCTTTCGAATTCTGGTCCACGGCGTCAAAGGTCAGTACCACTTGTGATACTGCTGGTGAAAACCAACCCCACAAGATTCCACGCCCGTTCAGTTGAGGCGTGGAATTAATCATTTTGGTAGCAGGCGCGGTTTCCTAGTAGGAAATCGATTCACGGACGGTTGTAGGGTTGTTTTTTTGCCACATTGTAGTTGGGAGAAAAGAGTATCTCGGATTGGTCGGCAATCAGTTTGTGAGTGAGTCGAGTGGTCGGTATACCACAATTGTTCATTTTCGGTTAGTGAACGTATAACTGACGATTTAGTTAACAATTATTATAAATTTGTAGTCGGAAACTACTCGGTGTGCATAAGAAACAGTCATTCGGTCGGACTATAGTATTGCAGTCGGGTTCCATAGCATTGCAGTGTTATTTCGGATTACAGAGCAGGGTCAGGCTATTTAAGGGGTATTAAGCTGATTTTGCTGACCTCAGTAGAAGTGTAGGTCATATCGGAGGGGCCACTTCTAGAAGGTTCACAGCTACCTTCATTATATTAAAAATAGCCTTTTTTCTTATAATAAATTTTTGTGTGTTATTTTTTATTGTGCCTTATGGTGGCATTCTCTAATTGATTTAGAGTGTATAGTTATAAGGTGTATGTCCACAGGGCGACCATATTAAATATTTTTTAGGATTTAATTGTTTTAGTGGTTGCCTTAGTTTTGACAACTTAGTTTTAATTTCTGTGCCCAGCGCTGACGGGCAAGTGCTGGTCTCTGGCTATACTTAGTTCGGTAGTGAAGTATAAGACCAGAATCTATTAAATCGGTAAACATGGCACCTTCGCCCTTGACGGTACTGCGGCATGGTGTCCGTGAGGAAATGAGATGGCTCGCCCATACTCATAAGTATGTGGAGCGACCAGATATGGATGATGTCCTGCTCAAGCGTGTGGAGGACGCAATGACACGCGTCGGGAAGGTGTGTCGGCTGGCTGCGGAGGCTGAAGCTCTCGGGCTTACTGATGAAGCCTCGGTGGCTACAGTGAAACAGCTTTGCGCGGATGCTGACCAAGCGATGGAATGCGTGGGCGATATCGAGCGTCGCGCGGAGAAAATTAAGCGGTCGCGAAGGAATGACCGCGGGGAGGGTAACGGAGACCCACCCCCGAAGGGTGTTGTTGGACGGCTGCCACACCTGGAGATTCCGGCCTTCAGTGGGGCAATTGATGAGTGGCCGGCATTCATTAATTTATTTGATAGTTTGGTCCACGGTCGGGACGACCTGGACAACGCCTACAAGTTGGCCCAACTATTGATGGCTCTGCGGGGTGAACCGAAAGAGTTGGTCGGTCACCTAACGGTCACGGCGGGCAATTATGAGATAACCAGGTCCATATTGTTTGACCGCTACCAACACAAACGACGGTTGGTTGATGCGCAGCTGGGGAAGCTGTTTAGCATCCCTAAAGTAACCCGGGATGTTGACATCCGAGTACAGGTGCTCAACCCTGTGCTGGTGGCCACTAAGGCCCTTCAGAACCTTGGTCTTCCGGTAGACCAATGGTCATATATTGTTCTATATATGGTTTTGCCACGGTTCAAAGTCGGTTTGAACAGCTGCATGGGGGCAGTAGCACGGAACTGCCCACGCTCGTCCAATTGACGGATTTTTTGGAGGGTGAATGCAGGCGATGTGACACACTGGATACGGAGGCCAGTGTGCAGCGCCAACCCGCGCGGATGCGGGAGGGGCCGCGCCCCCCGCCCCCACGGGGGGGTGGGCGGTCGAAACAATTTGGCGTTTTGAATGCCGCGCCGTCGGGTGACGGCTGTGTGCACTGCGACAGTGCCGGTCATGAAGTGACCAGTTGCGCCAACTTTAAGGCGCTCGGGGTAGCTGCCCGCAGGAAGTAAGTCTTCCGCCACCGATTGTGTTTCGGTTGTTTGGGGCCGCACCCGCTGAGCGAGTGCTCGCGCGCGTTCCCCTGTGAGTGCTGTGGTGGCAAGCACCACATCGTGTTGTGCCTGAATCGGTCAGGCCCTTCGGACGGTCACCAGGGCCGGACTCAGGTTGGTCGGCCACAGAGCCCAATCAGGGCCGGACCCAGTCCCCCTCCGGGAAACGGGAATCACCAGCGGACGGGACCCCCCCCCCGAGGGGAAGGGGGCAGCGCGGGGGGGTAACATGCGGGATAGCCGGGGTTCGGTCGCCGCTGTCCTCGGTCAGCGAGGACTTCGGGCCGCTGGCTCACCGCGTGTTACGGGCGGGTGTCAGATGGCACCTATGAGTAGCGCGAAGGCTGGGAGCCCACCACCTTCTGCGCCACCCTGCCCGTCGCTCTGGGAGGCGAACAGGGAGGCGAACAGTCGGATGTCGCCCCCATTCCTAGAGCGCCCCAGGTTGGATCCGCTCTCCCCCATCCATCCACGGTGGCAACCGGGCACACCGTACACCGTCCGGTATGGTCGGATACCGGGACAGCGAGGGGCTTATTATGCGGGTTGGGACCCCTTGATGTACATACGGTCTGATATGCCAACGGCATATCAGCAGCCGAGTTACTCCACGGCCGACGGAGGCCTCAGCGGGTTTGGATCCCGCGGAGGTTCCCGCTAGGGACACGCCGCCCACTTACAGGGTGCCGCCACTCCACAGACGGTCATGCTCCCCACCGCCTCTGTGATAGCGTGGAGTTCAGACGGCAAATCATGTGTGGCACGAGCACTATTGGACTCGGGGGCCCAGGGGTGCTTAGTCTCGTGCAACCTTGTAAGACGGTTGGGCATTTCGGTAAGGGAGTATCCACATTCCATTCGGGGAATTGGGAACACGGAAGTCGGTTCCGTTAAGGGAGTATGTCGGATTACTCTCTCGTCACGGGTGGATTCATCGGTGAATCTGACGGTCACGGCATTAGTCATGCCTAATGTGATGGGCTCACACCCTCACGTACGGTTGTCGCCCTCGGTGCGACAGTTGGTCGCTGGGTTGTCACTGGCTGACCCGGAGTTCGATTCATTCAGTAGACATTTTATTGGGTGTCGATGCCTTGGGATACCTGTTAGTGCCAGGTGTCCACGTGTTGCAGGCGACTGGTCTGGTTTCGGTCAACACCAGACTGGGCCATGCGGTAATGGGTCCGGTCATGCCGGCTGCCCCACGCCTAGCGACTCGTAGTCCCTTATTCGGTTCTGTACTCTCGGAGGTGATACAGAAGTTTTGGGAGGTGGAGGAACCACCTACGGTCCGCCGGTTGGACCCGGTTGAAGAAGAGTGTGAACAGTTTTATCGGAACAATACTGGTCGCCTCCGGTCAGGTCGATTTCTCACACGTCTTCCAATCCGGAGTGATCGCCCACCGCTGGGCAGTTCACACCATGCAGCCGAGACGCGGCTTCTGTCGATGGAACGACGCATGAAGCGTCACTGGATTTTCCGGCAGAAGTACGTCGACTTCATGCGGGAATACGAGTCGCTCGGCCACATGTCGGTTTCGGGTATCGACTGGAAGCGTGAAGACCACTGCTTCCTGCCTCATCACGCGGTCTTGAGGACCCCGGAGGGCAAAATACCGGTAGTGTTCGATGGATCGGCATCAACATCTAACGGCATGAACCTGAACCAGTGTTTGCATTCAGGGCCGAAGTTGAACCATGACATCGCGGATGTTATCACACGGTTCCATCGACACAATGTTGTGTTTGTAGCTGACATCCGGATGATGTTTAGGCAGACGGTCATTCACTATGACGATAGACGGTATCAGCTGATACTGTGGCGAGAGAGCCCAGATCAGCCCATCAGGGTGTACGAGCTGAACACCAACACGTAAGGGGCTACGGTCTAGTCCTTATTTGGCGATTCGCACTCTGCGGGAGTTAGCGGATCGAGAACGGTTAAATTTCCCTAGAGGAGCAGCAATCCTGGAGCAGGATCTCTACGTCGACGATATCTGTACCGGTGCAGATTCCGTAGAGGAGGCGCTCGCTCGTCGGGACGAACTAGTTGAGCTCTTACGTGGTGGAGGTTACGAGCTCCGTAAATGGATGTCGAACTCTCCAGAGTTACTGTCTGGTCTTCCGGATGACTACCAGCAGGATCCCCACATTTTTGAAAATTTGGAAAATCCAAATATGTTGTCGGTATTAGGCGTCTAGTACCAGCCGGTGTCAGACATGTTTTCGTATCGGGTCGAGTTGGACTCCCCGAAGGTCTGGACGAAACGGAACGTCCTTTCAACGGTGGCTAGGACATTTGATCCAAACGGGTGGATCACCCCGGTAACATTTCAGCTCAAGTGTTTTATGCAGCAATTGTGGTCTGCTGAGCTGAAATGGGACGACCCGATCGGCGGGTCATTGAGCTCAGAGTGGGATTCGTTCTTTTCGACCCTCCCTGGCATCAATCGGATTTCACTGCCACGGAGGTTGGTCCCCACCAAACGAAACACCGCCACCCTGCATGGGTTTTGCGATGCCTCGGAGAAGGGCTACGGAGCTGCGGTATATCTGCGTACGGTCGACTCCTCGGGGGAGGTTGATGTGCGGTTGGTCATGGCCAAGAGCAAGGTAGCGCCGTTGCGCACTCGCCTGACCATTCCGGTATACCGGTATACCGGTATAGAGGTACTGCTCAATTTATATAATAAGACGAAGTGCAGGTTTATTCTGTGTAACTTTCCTTATTGTTCTAATTTATCGGGGAAACAAAATAAAAGTGTACATAGAATGAACATGCATCTATACAATATAACGTGTCATCATAGTGATGCTATTTTATATTTCGACATGAATAATTTTATTCATAACTTTACTTTGACTCAGGATACTATGTACCTGTCTCATAAAACAAAAAAACGAGTAGCTACATTGTTAGCGTATAATATATGCGACACAGTTGTAAATACTATAACGCAGTCGCCTTCAGTTTTAGTTAGTATTAGTACTAATAGTAGTGTTTTAAACAAGATAGTTCGACAAAAGAGGACCCCTCAAAACATAAGAAAATTTTACAAAATAAGCAGGGGTTTTCTGGCAATCAAATGAAAAATACTAGGACAAAGGGTAAGCCCCACTTAAATATTTCCCATCAAAACATGCAGGGGCTACCTGGCAAAGAACTTGTATTAGAATTATTTCTTAATCATTCAGACACCGATTTTAATTTTATTACAGAACACTGGTTAAAGGAAAATATGATGTCTTTTAACATAAATAATTACAAAATTGTCAGTTGTTACAATAGAAAGACTGCCGATAGAGGTGGTTCTTTAATCTTAGTAAAAAATAATATTAAGGTGAAACTTGCACTTACTGTAGAAAGACAAATCGAGGTATCCTGTGTTGAGTTGGATAGCCATATTATTGTTTGTGTCTACAGACCTCCGAGAGATGAAAAGGGCCATGGCAATTTTGAAATGTTCGAGAAAATTATGGAGGATGCCCTCATTATACTTTGTAATATCAGAAAAAAGTTAATTATTTGTGGCGATTTTAATGTAGATTTGCTTGTAGATACAACATTGAAACAACTATTAATAACTCTGTTCAAATCATTTATTTTTGTCATATATTTATAGAGCCGACTAGAATTACACTTACCAGCCAAACTTGCTTAGATAACGTATTTTGTGACTGTGCATTCACAAGTAAAAATGTAATTAACTGTTTACCCTCCGATCACAGTGGTCAAACAGTTTCATTCCCAATTGCCAGTAAAAATAGGACTGATCCATCATTTTATAGGCCTATTACATCCCATAGACTAGAGACGTATATGAAAAAGTTAGATATAAATTTGCCAGTACCGGATTTTGATGAACAGAACCCAAACAAAATCTACTCAGACTTCTTCAGCATTATTCAGACAGAATTCAATAAAGTTTTTAAATTAAAGAAAGTCAGTGACTACAACGGTCAATCTAAATTTAATGACTGGGCAACGTTTGGAATTCGTAAAAGTAGAGTTATCTTATATGACCTTTATGAACAAAAAACCTATAACTTTGATCGAAAATTTCATGACTACGTTAAAAAATATTCCAAAACTTTCAAGTTGGTTTGTAGAACTGCAAAAACTTTACACATTAATAGAAAAATTCAAAATTCAAATAATAGAATGAAAACAGTTTGGCAAATAATAAACCGCGAAACTGGCAAAGTTATACCAAGGGACAATGATTTCTGCCTAAAGATAGGTGATGATGTTGTTAAATCCAGCGCTGATGTTGCTCGAGCTTTTGAAACATTCTTCACCAATGTACCCTTACTCACAACAGACCGTCTAAATTCATCTCCATATGAAGCAGAGACTTTATTAAAAAATAACACTAGCGCCAGTAATGTATATTTAAAATTTCATCATGTATCCCCAGGACATTGTCAAAACGTTTAAATTACTTAACTTAAAAAATACGGAAGACCTGTGGGGTATATCAGTCAAAGTCATTGGTTCAGTAATTATAGTTATAGCCCCACACTTAGCTTATATATTCAATAAATGTGTTGATGATGGGGCTTTCCCAAAACTCATGAAACACAGTAAACTGATACCTCTGTTCAAGTCGGGAGATAAGGGTGATCCTTCAAATTTCAGACCAATATCTGTTCTTCCAACACTAAGCAAAATATTTGAAAAGATTATACTCAATCAAATGCTCTCACACTTCAACCGTACAAAACAACTCCATGCCAAACAATACGGTTTCACTAGGGGTAAATCGACTACGGATGCAGGTATTACCCTTATATCTCATATTTATTCTGCATGGGAGGCCGCACAGGATGCTATCGGAGTTTTTTGCGACCTGTCGAAGGCGTTTGATTGTGTTGATCATAATACGCTATTAATTAAATTAAATCATTACGGAGTTAGAAATAAAGCGTTGGATCTACTAAGATCATACCTAAGCAATAGAATTCAAAAGGCAGAAGTTAACGGCGTAAAATCTGATGGATCGGGTGTTAAAATGGGCGTTCCACAAGGTTCCATATTAGGCCCTTTCTTATTCCTGGTATATATGCCTTTCATGGTGGAGAAATTAACTGACATAGTGTTGTTTGCTGATGATACTTCACTGGTCTTCAAAATTGAAAGACAAAAAGGAGAATTTGATGATGTTAATGGTGTATTGTCTTTAACCTTGAATTGGTTCACAGTTAATAATTTATTGTTAAACGCTGGTAAAACCAAGTGTATCAAATTCTCACTTCCAAATGTCAGGCAAGTTGAGACCAGTTTAGTGTTAGACAACAGCACGTTAGAATTAGTAAATGATACGAAGTTTCTTGGAATAACCATTGATAGCAAATTGCAGTGGGGACCCCACATAGATAAATTGGCTGGTAAATTAAGTTCTGCGGCTTACGCTGTTAGGAACATCAGACAAAGCACGGATGTGGCTACATCTAGGCTAGTATATTTTAGTTACTTTCATAGTGTGATGTCCTATGGTATCTTGTTGTGGGGGAAAGCAGCGGATATTCAAACTATTTTTATTTTACAGAAAAGAGCTATTCGAGCAATTTATAATTTAAAACGAACAGACTCCTTAAGAGAGCCTTTTAAAGAAATTGACATACTAACAGTAGCTAGTCAATTTATTTTCGAAAATATAATGTATGTACGCAAGAACCTTACAACATTTTCCAAACTTAGCGATAGCTGTAATGTTTACCTAAGAAATAATCACAGACTATGTGCGCCCCGTTTTAGACTCGCGAAGGTTAGCAATTCTTTCAAGGGTCAGTGCATTCTCTACTACAATAAGATACCTCTGGAGATTTTGAAATTGCCATTTGAGCAATTTAAAAAGCATGTTAAAGCGACTTTGTCGAAAAAGGGATATTACAATGTTCAAGATTACTTAAATGACAGGACTGTATGGGGTTAATCTGGCTCAACACAGACCTTGCTGTTAATAATTTTGTAATTATTTATTCCAGCTTATTAAATAAAAATAAATCATAATTGTATTAGTTAAGCACAACCTATTTTTAAAAGAGATCTAAAAATCAATCTGTGGGAGTTTCTACGCCCTTCTTCTTCCACAGTGGTCCAATGTAGAGAAGAGGCAAAAAATGACGTTTGCTAAGAATATGTAAATATCTACAGTAATAAAGTACTTTTGAGTTTGAGTTTGATTCCCAAATTAGAGCTTTCGGGAGCGGCTCTCCTGACTCGTCTGCTCAACCACACGATGACGGTTCTTCGTGGGTCAATAGCGTTAGAAGATACGGTCTACGCTTGGACGGACAGCCAGATCGTGTTATGCTGGCTGAAGGCTTCAGTTCACAAGCTGGAGATTTTTGTGGCGAATCGGGTTTCGCAGATTTTGAATTCGGAGGTTCCCTTAATCTGGAGACATGTTCCAGGGGAAATGAACCCAGCAGACTGTGCGTCTCGTGGGTGTCACGCTCCGGAGTTGGTTGGACATCCCTTGTGGTGGGGTCCAAAATGGTTGACTCAAGCCGAATCAGATTGGCCAATGAGTCCACGCGTTACCTCGGCGAACGGCGCCTTGACAGTTGGTGTCTGTACGACGCAACCAGAGCCGGAAGAGCAGTTCAGCCTGCTGGAACGGTACAGCTCACTCGACAAGCTGGTCAATGTGACCGCCTGGATCTTCCGATTTGCGCGGAATTGTCGCAATTCTGAGGCGCAACGGGTGCGGACACAGGTCCTGCCACCACGGGAACGGAACCATGCGTTGTTCGCATTGGTACGGAACGTGCAGACGGTGCACTTTAAGTCCGAATTGGACATTCTGAGACGCGGACGCGTCCAACTGAAGGGAGCTGTGGCTCGGCTCAACCCGTTTATTGACCCTTAAGGATTGCTGAGGGTAGGAGGTCGGCTGCGGAATGCCAACCTGCCTTATGCGGCTCGCCACCCGTTGTTGCTCCCTAGGAAGGGGAAGTTGGTCGAACTGTTGATACAGGATCGACACATTCGGAATGGGCATGTCGGATGCCACGCCTTGATGGCGTTTCTCCAGCGCGAGTTCTGGATTCTATCGGGAAGACGCTTAGTGCGTAGCGTCGTATTTCGGTGCCTGCCTTGTTATCGGGCCAAGGCGGCTACGATGCAGCCCCAGATGGGCGATTTGCCCTCGGATAGGGTTAACGAAATCCGGCCCTTTGCGGGTGTCGGAACGGATTTCGCGGGACCATTCATGGTCAAGTCTTCACAGCTACGGAACGCCAGATTAGTGAAGGCATACCTGTGCGTTTTCGTGTGCTTGGCCACGAAGGCAGTCCACTTGGAGGTGGTCAGTGACCTCACTACAGAGGCAATTATCGCATGTCTGGATCGGTTCGAGTCACGAAGGGGCCTCCCGAAATTAATCCGTTCGGACAACGGCACAAATTTTGTCGGAGCCAGGCGATATCTGCAGGAGGTCACTCAATTCCTGAACGGTAACCAAGACGCCATCGGTACGGCTTGCTCCCGAAGAGGGATTGAATGGGTTTTCAGTCCGCCGGGATGTCCTCATTGGGGAGGAATTTTTGAGGCTGCGGTTAAATCGGCTAAGTCGCACCTGACGAGGATCATCGGTGAGACCTCTCTACGCTTTGAAGAGCTTGCGACGCTGTTCTGTAAAATTGAAATGACACTGAACTCGCGTCCGATGTGCCCGCTCAGTTCGGATCCAAATGATTTGGAAGCGTTGACGCCGGGTCACTTCCTGATAGGTCAGCCCCTTAACGCCCTGCCAGAATACCCATTCGGTGATGTTAAGTTAAGTCGGTTAACTAGGTGGCAGATGTTGCAGCAGATGGCTCAAGATTTTTGGAAACGGTGGTCCCTTGAGTACTTGCACATCTTGCAGCAGCGCCTTAAGTGGACTGACCTGACGAGCCCCCCTCAAGTCGGTGATTTGGTGCTGATTAAGGATGCGAACCTGCCATCATTGAGATGGAGACGAGGACGGATCGTCAAATTGTACACGGGTCGGGATGGCACGCCTCGATCAGCAGAAGTCAAGGTGGGGGACTCGGTCCTCAAGAGAGCGGTCGCAACACTTTCTCGCCTTCCTATTGATTAGGGACAGGTTCGGGCCTGTCCGGGCGGGTGACTGTTTAATATTTATGCTTCGGAACGCACCTTTTTTCGTTGCGCGACTCGCACCGCGAGTGATCGGAAGGGAACTAGCAGCTGTCACTTGTATAGAAACGAGATGACGAGTTAGAGGTTACCTTTTTGACATGAGAAAAATGTCGGCATATGGCGTTCGGGCCTTGGCTGTATTTTAATTGTAATAATTGTCCAACACAGGTAGCGGGCCTGGTTGGAATGTTAATTATAATAAGCACGTACCAAATCGTCGGGAAATAAGTAGATTCACGTCAGCGGAGTGAGTGCTTCGTGTTGTGAAGCTTGAAGTGGTTTGGTCCCCAATTCGTCGCGTTCGGCAGCGACGGCGACAGCATCGGGCTACGACGAGAGTAAGATTCGACTCCTCTCCCCCCACCCCTTGTGCTCCTTATCCCGTCTTCCTGCCTCGAATTGAGCTTTCGAATTCCGGTCCACGGCGTCAAAGGTCAGTACCACTTGTGATACTCCTGGTGAAAACCAACCCCACAAGATTCCACGCCCGTTCGGTTGAGGCGTGGAATTAATCACAAGTTGCATCTTTAAATTAAATGTAAATTTCGCTGGAGGTCTAATGTGTAGGCTGAGTCAAATATATATGATTAGGCTCGGCCGAGGTCGTGCTGAGGTAAGTGGAATTCATAGTTTGGTATTTACCGAACTATGCACTTCGCTATGGTGAGGGTTAGATCTCCTAAAGCGCTAATGACTACGTTTCGATAACATCCAGCTCAAATTGCGCAGAGTTGAAGGTTTCAAAACGTTACGGACCTTTTGAGGTAACCGCTAGTTCAAACCCATTTCGGAAAATCAAATCGCAATTGTGTAAACCGGTCCATTCGGATCGTTATTGCCGTGAACTATATAATTGGAACCACCACTAGCCGCTACTAGCGAGCACATGAAATATCATTGAGTACTCACGTCGTAAAACTACGACGGATATCTATACGATATCACAAACAAATATTATAAATTGTGGTCGACCACTAAAAGAAGTTCCAAACGCCCATCTATACTAAAAAATAAATGGTACCATCACACAAAATACAACAACGATCGATCTGGCGCAATACACCGCTAACTGATGCGAAATACCGGCTTGCGGACTTATATGCTTTCTCTGTCTAACTTGAAACTGTAACTTCCTAAATTAATCTTCCGTTCGACTATTGTACGCCTAACGAACTTCTCAACGAACGAGAAATTCGGACTTATCATTCTTAACTTACAAATTTTACAGCTGAATCGGGACATCTCCTTTTGGGGTAAATAGAATAGACGATCATAGCTACTGATAGCGGTGGCTCGACCTTAGCCCTTTAATGCCGTTACAGATTTTCTGGTGCCGAGACCAAAGGATATCCTAGATAGTCTGATACCTAGATATTCTAACAGAATCAAGGTCTAACGCGTTACTTTTAAAAATAACACAACGTAGAAACGATTTTAAACAGTTCAGTTTTGTAAATAAGAAATAAGCAACAACAAAAAAAAGGGGCATTGTTTTCACAATTCTCCAGACGAGCTACGTTGGTTTAGTGTTCAGGAATAATGGCCGGCCGGCTTAGGAAAAACGTTAGGCGGGTTGTACAAGACGACTCACTTTCGCAGACAAGTGGTTTAAATAATGAGATGGCGTCAGGACAGGTGACTCAATTGATATCTGAAATAGTGAATAGATTAGACAGTTTGGAACGGGGTTCAAGTACAAGTAATACTTCGGACAGACAGACTGACAGACAGGAACTAGAGACGTTTGAACAATCGGTAGAAAAACGTCAATCATGCATTGTGAAAATGACACAGAAGTTGCCGACATTCGATGGGCGGAGTTCGGAAAATCCGATGATTTTCTTAAGAGATTTAAAGGCTTTTATTAAAGTCTCGGGAAATAGTTCTAGGGCTTTGATATGGGCAACGGATAGTTTGGTAGGAATTGCAAAAGTTCGAATGAGCATATACAGAGACTCATGGCGAACTTATTCGGATTTTGAAAAAGATTTCAGAGAGGTATTCTGGGGTGACAATGAACAGGAATTAATTAAACAAAGATTCCTAACTGCGAAGTTCGATTCCAAGAAAGGTCAAAGTATGGAAGAATTCTTTGCCTCTCAATTGAATAGCATATATGAGCTTACGATACCGTTTACTGATACGGAGAAAATCAACACGATTTTCAGTCAGTTGCCGCGTGATATTCAGGTAGCGTTTTTTGCTAGAAAGGAACCAATGACTATACGAGATGCGGTCGAGTTCTTCGGCATTTAGAACGGAATGTCGATGGGGAATTAAGTGCGTTGCAGAGTTCGGAGACAATGAATACGAATAACGTAAGGCGGAATGGCTACATGCGTGGGCAATATCGAGCTATGCGAGTAAATACGATGCGATATAACGCGGTGAGTCGTAGGAATAATTATAACGCGGGAACAAAGGCACGAAACGAATTTGGGACGCGCGCTCGCGGTTATTTTCTCGGTAGAGGTAGACAGCCTCAGGCTTGTTTCAAAGCAATAGGGTTCCAAAGGGGCAATGATAGTTCGGATAATACGGAGGCAGGGCAAAGTTCAAGTGACAGAAATAATGCGATAAGTTCGAATTCAAAAAACTAGTGGACTCGCGCGGTCGTTCGCGCTCAGATATTTATTACGTTTTGGGTGGACAGCCGATCAAATTGGAAAAAAACATAGACTGTATGATCTGTGTAATTTGGATTCGAACGTGGGTGTGAATGAATTTATTCAATTACTAGGGCATAAAGTGCACGGATATGCCGTGTGTTTAGAAGAAAAATCGAGATTGAATGTATAGGCCGCGATGACAGGCGTTTACATACGATATTCAGAGACGATGATGCGACTGAGTGTGGGCGCGATTTATGTAGTACCTTGACATTACTGGGGTGATCTACAGCCGCTGACATCCGAGTACCCGAGAATGGACCGCTCCCAGCCATCGCAAGACAAGGGGAAGAAGCCAGCCGCAGGCGCAACTGCTAACGCCAAGAAGGGCGGAGGCGTCGTGACCAGGAGAGGAGGCCAGGTGCCTGCGAAGTGAGGTTATTGTGATGTCTCCCCGTTCATCATCTCGTCTTGCATAATGTGTGTGCATTGTGCCGGCTCGTCGGCAGTCGGCAATACAATATAGGTACTTCACTCGTTACAGCACTTTATGTGGTTTTTTCAATTTGTCTTTCGTAGGTAATTGTAATTTTGTAAATTCTTGCAGTAGGTACATTTAATTAACTAGCTTTATATTTTTAATTCATCTGTCATCGGTCACAAAGCTGAGTTCATGTTCGTGTTTTTTTTTCTTATTCCTGATTATGTTCCGGCTAGTTCCGAATCGCGAAATGTGTACTCGAGTTTTTTTTTTTTTTTTCACTTAGATTTATTTAATTAATTTTGTTTTCTTCCTGTATCAAGATGTGCATCCCGATGTGCAGTATGTATTTTCCAATGTCTTAAGTACCTATGAAGAGCTATTATAGTTTACTTATTGATTTCTTCCAGTATTCCTATGTGGATAGGGGCTGGGTCAGGTTCCATTATTTGTGTTTTAGTTTAGTTTAGTTTTAGTTATATATATATATATATATATATATTAGGTAGTTATTATATATATCATTATTTTATACATATGGATAGTTTATGTAATATTGATAATAGTTTTTTCTCTTGTTCCTCAAGCGACGACTACATTAGTGCGGAGAGCGATAACTCCTTTGTGGTGGAACCGCTATCCGCCAAACTGAGGACTGTCTTTGTTGGCCTGGAGGGTAACTTAAATATTGTTCATATCAATGCCCAAAGCATCCACTCTAGTTACCCAGACCTTCTCGAAGCGTTCAGCACAAAACATGTGGATGGTATACTTATTTCTGAATCTTTCCTAAAACCTTCTATGCCTTCCACCATGTATTCACTACCTGGATACCAGCTGTATCGGAACGATAGAGTTGGAAAAGCTGGTGGTGGTGTAGCTATTTTCCTTCGTTCGGACATATCCTGCAAAGTTGTGAGTGTCTCCCCGAGTGAGTACTCTGAATCTGCTGAACATCTTTTCCTTGAAATCTGTCTTCACCATAGTAAAGTTCTGCTCGGTGTTCTCTACAGTCCTTCGCTTCTCATCAATTACTTCGATTCCTTCGAGTCCCTGCTCAATGAGCTGACTCCTCTCTATAATGATGTCCTAATCCTCGGCGACTTTAATACATGTCTTCTTAAAAATGATTCCCGCTCGGCCCAACTCCGGTCTATTGTCAATTCATTCAACTTGCATATTCTCCCTCTAAATGCGACTCATTGTCAACCACATTGTACTCCCTCTCTCCTTGATATCATGATATCATCTGATATAGACAAAGTTGCTGCCCACGGTCAATTTAATTCTCCTTTTTCTTATCATGACCTGGTTTATCTCTCCTATAAGGTCAAGTCTCCCAAGAACAGAGCCAAATTTATCTTTCTTCGTAGCTTTAAGGGCATTGATCCATCGTTACTCCAATCTGATGCATCATCAATCGATTGGTCAGCTGTCATTTCTAGTGAGGCCGTTGACGACAAGATTCACCATTTCAACACAATTATTCTGGGACTATTTGACAAACACACACCCATCAAAAAGGTCAAAGTAAAACACCTTCCTGCGCCTTGGCTCACGGACCCCATCAAACGGTTGATGGCTAAACGGAACCGAGCTAAATATCAGCATAAAAAGGAACCCACCGACGATAATTTTGCTGCCTACAAATGCCTCCGGAACCGTTGTAACCGTATGTGCCGTGATGCCAAGCGCCGCCACATCTTTGAGTGCATTCAAAACTACACCCCTTCCGAAGTGTGGAAATTCCTGAGATCTCTAGGTGTCGGTAAGCCCCAGAATCAAATGGTTGGTGACGTCGATCTCAACGGTATTAACAGATTTTCTCGGCTCCCCCAGTCGTTATGGATCCCATCGTTAAGGATGCCACTCTGCATGGGCTCCGCTCCAGGCCGGCGTTGACCTCCACTCCTTTCGACTTCAGTCCAGTCGGAATTGACACAGTTAAGAAGGCGGTGCTGGCTATCTCATCGAAAGCTGTAGGTGATAATTGCATCTGCTCTAATATGATCAGCAACGTGCTCGATTATATTCTTCCCGCTATCACACACATTATAAATCACTCTCTCTCTAGCTGTTCTTTCCCCTATGTGTGGAAAAAAGCATTAGTCATACCTTTACCCAAATCCTCAAACACCTACTCTTTCAAAGAGTATCGTCTTATTTCTATCCTGCCTATCCTTTCCAAAGTCCTAGAATCCATTGTCCACTCCCAGCTTTCCTCCTACCTTACGTCTCACTGTCTGCTGAATCGATTCCAGTCGGGATTCAGGCCGGGTCATAGTACCGTTACGGCCTTATTCAAAGTCACTGACGACATTCAGTTGGCTATGGACGAGAATCAGCTCACCGTACTAGCGCTACTTGACTTCAGCAGCGTATTCAACTGTGTTGATTTCGACATTCTCGTTGAGATACTGAAGTCTCTGAATGTCTCCCCGGCCTCAGCCAGCTGGTTCGACTCCTACCTGAGAGGTCGTCAGCAGCGTATAAGGTCCGAGGAGACTTCAACAGAATGGTGCGACCTTTTTGCAGGGGTGCCTCAGGGTGGTATCCTCTCCCCTCTTCTCTTTTCTATCTTCATAAATTCTATCTCAGATACTCTCTCTTCCTCTTATCATCTCTATGCCTATAATCTCCAAATTTCCCGTCATTTTTCTCCCTGTGATGTTAACTCTGCTGTGGCCTTGCTGAATGCTGATCTTGAGTGTATCAGGGATTGGGCTCTGTCACACGGGCTACTCGTCAATCCTTGTAAGTCGCAGTCAATGATTATCGGGTCCAGGCACTCTCTCCAAGTGTTACAGCATATGTCCACTGCACCCATAATGTACGATGGAATCGTAATTCCCTACAGCTCCAAGGCCAAAAATCTCGGAGTCATCTTTGATAACCTGCTGTCTTGGTCAGCGCATGTCTGCGAGGTTAGTAGGCGTGTCTTCGCTACGTTTTACTCTCTCAGACGACTTCAGCACTTCTTACCTCTTCAGACCAAAATTACACTCGCCCAATCTCTGTTACTTCCCCTCATTGACTACGCAGATGTCTGCTGGATCAGCGCAAACGAAGAGCAACTGGACAAACTCGAGCGACTTCAAAAAGGATTCGGTTTATTTTCGGTTTGCGCAAATTTGACCATGTTTCTCAGTATCGCAGGGATCTGAAGTGGCTTCCAATCCGTCTTCGCCGGGATTCCCACATCCTCTTCACTCTCTTTAAGATTTTACATAATCCTCATTACCCTGGCTTCTTACGCGATTCGTTCACTTTTCTTTCTTCAGATAGGCCTCGGAGACCTCACACTCGGTCGCTGCTCACAACACCGCAACATAAAACTGTCGCATATGAACATGGGTTCCGACTACGGGCTATCAAGCTCTGGAACAAACTCCCCAGCACCGTCAGGGACAGTCCATCTCTTAACATCTTCAAAAGTAGTTTGAAGGAACATTACCTTTCTCTTCTGTAGTAGATTATATTTTATTTATATATTGTATAGGTATTTATTGATATTTATATATAGTATTTATAGGTATTATAATTATGTAGGTTCTCATTTATTTATATGTGTAAATATCTAAGTAATTTATTATAAATATATTAAAGTCACTCTGATGTTTAGTTTTTTGTTATGTTGTGCATAATAGGTCTATCCCTTCGCATGAAACTATTTTTCCCTGTCAGCCCTGGGTTTGCTGGAAGAAATCTCTATATAGAGATAAGCACGCCTTTGTAAACTAACTATGTTTGTAATTGTCCACTAATGTGTATATGCAATAAAGTATATAATAATTACCTGAGATAGATGTGCGTATTGGGAATATTGTTGTAAGGAGTTTGATTGATTCGGGGAGCGAAATCAGTGTAATAAGTCGGAGAGTGTACGATGAAGTATGCAGGCAATTGGGAAAACCGACGGAAATACCGATCCCAAGTTTGAGAATCACAGGTGCGTTCGGAGTCAGTAAGGAAAAGGTTGATAAATTAGTTACGTTACCATTAACAATAGGTGAATGCGTTATCGATACTCCAATGCTAGTATTAACAAGGGTGCCTAAAGATTTAATTTTGGGGTTTGATTTTATACAACAGACGCGAGCCAGTTTAATGTGTGAGGGAAATAAGAGGCTAATTGTACGAAGCGCCGGGCGGATGTATGAAATACCATTAGGTACTGGTCCTAATCAGGATTCTTGCTGCTGTACAATGGGAGTACAGAACCAAGATACCAGTAGAAATATGATAGAGGAATATGTGAATAATTCATCAATATCTGTTGAAAACAAAACAAAGTTACTGTCGGTCAAATCAAATCAAATCAAATCAAAAATCATTTATTTCCATAGGATGTTGTTACATCACTTAGATCCGTCATTACATTTTTTTGGGTGAGTTCACTAACACAATGGCGGAATCTGTGGAGAAGAGCTCACCGAAGAAACTCCACAGTTGTCGCATCTTTTGCGTTTCCTTTTTTAAATAAAATATTGTCAAATTACAAAATGAATGCTAATTATGTATCGAAACAGCCTGTTACTCAAACAATCTATTCCCATGGACATCTTTATAATAATAATAATAATAATAATACCTTGGACACTATTTACACACATTCATCTAGCCCCAAACTAGGATTCCCTGTATCTTGGGTACTAGACAACGATACACATACTTATATAGATAAATATTATACTTAGATAGATAAACAACCATGACTAGGGTACAAACATCCGTTCTCATGAAACAAATATTTGCCCCCACCGGGAATCGAACCCGGGACCCTTGGCTTCGTAGGCAGGGTCACTGCCGTCTCGGCTATTCGGGTCGTCAAATCTGTCCTCTAAGTAATCAGATATCCTATAGTAACCTTTTTTATACAATTTCTGTTTTATTATTATTTTAAACTTGTCTAAAGGTAAGTTTTTAATATCAGTAGGGACCTTATTGTAATAGCGTATACAATTGCCTTTAAAAGAATTACTAATTTTATGTAGTCGGCTTACATAAGCAACCAACTTGTCTTTATTTCTAGTATTAAAATTGTGTATATCACTGTACTTCTGAAAATTAGTTATATTTCTTTTTACATACACAAGATTGTCATAGATATATTGAGACACAAATGTCAGAATATTGATTTCTTTAAACTTTTCCCTCAGTGACACTCTAGGCCCTAATCTATAAATTGCACGAACAGCCCGTTTCTGCAGAATAAATATACTATTAGCATTCGCAGCGTGACCCCACAATAAAATACCATAGGTCATTAGACTATGAAAGTAACTAAAGTAGACTAGTCTAGCGGTGTCTACGTCGGTAAGAGCTCTAATTTTTTTAATTGCGAACGCTGCCGATCTCAGTCTGTTCGACAATTTATTTATATGAGGATCCCATTGTAGTTTGGCGTCTAAAGTAATGCCCAAAAAGGCAGTCGACTGCACAAGGTCCAATCTCTGTCCTTTTATAAATATGTCTGTAGTTACCGGGTTCACATTGGGTAACACGAATTTAATACATTTAGTTTTATTTTCATTAGGTAATAAATTGTTTACAGTAAACCAGTTCACTATACTAGAGATAGCATTGTTTACCTCGTCATAATTTGATTGCTGTCTTTTAACTTTAAATATCAAAGAAGTATCATCGGCAAACAATACTAACCCATGTTTTGCTTTAACAAGGTAAGGTAAATCATTAATATATACTAAAAACAAGAAAGGACCAAGAATTGAACCTTGCGGTACGCCCATACTTATTGAAGACCCAGGTGATCTTTTCCCATTAACATCGACTGTTCAGGCTTCTCAGCACCTAATGACCTCGTAGGGGCCCATCAGCTACGAGGTAGCGTAACGATCAGTTGCCAAGAAGTGTGAACGACGGCGGTTCACCGAGCTGAAGTTAATTGGGGTCGATCTAACCTGGTCTGTGCTTCGGTCCCGTCAACCTCCTGTCTCTCTGCAAGGCCCGGGTGCACCCTAGGCTCTTCTTGGTAGACAAGTTCTTCAGCCAACCAGGTATGACTGGCGGGCCAGCTTCAATGAGCACAGTGTTCCAACACAGGTTATGTTACGTGGTAAAAACAATCGGGGCACGAAAATGCGAACTTTATCTGGTTCGAGAAACAATAACACACTCAGCTATATTAACAATCCTGAGGGAAACCCGAATACATTCTAGATGGCCTGCGATTTAATTTCAATACCCTAACCAAAACGCGTTTTCATTGCGAGGGCTTTCGTCTGTCAGTTGTCAAAAAACTGCCAGGTTGGCAGCTAACGTCAAATTCAAAATGGCCGTTCAGAAACCATCGATCGAATATCGATTTGGAATCGAACAATCACCCGCCCGGACAGGCACCCACCTGTCCCCTAATCTACGGGCAGCCGAGACAACGTTGCTACCGCTCGTTTTAGAACCGAGCCTCCTACTAGAACCTCTGCAGACCGGGGGGTCCCGTCCTTGCCAGGGAACAAGTTAACAATGCGCCATCTGCGCCAACGTAGTGGCGGTAGGTTAGCATCCTTAACCAGAACGAGGTCACCAACACTAGGGGGGCTAGTTTTGTCAGTCCACTTAAGGCGCTGTTGTAAGATATGCAGATACTCGAGCGACCAAAGCTTCCAGAAATTCTGAGTAAACTGCTGCAACATCTGATACCTTGACAACCGATACAATTTCACTCCCTCGAAGGGGTGCTCGGGCAACGCGTTAAGTGGCTGACCTATCAAGAAATGGCCTGGGGTCAGAGCCTCCAGGTCATTTGGATCCGAGCTGAGCGGACACAACGGTCGCGAATTGAGAACTGCCTCGATCTTACAAAACAATGTCGCGAGCTCCTCAAAAGTCAGCGCGGTCTGACCTACTATACGCCCCAAGTGCGTCTTAGCTGACTTAACTACGGCCTCAAAAATCCCACCCCAGTGGGGGCAAATCGGTGGGCTGAAGGTCCACTGTATACCCCGACGGGAGAGGGCCATTCCAATATCCACTTTATTTACATTCAAAAAGTTGACTATCTCTCGTAAGTATCGTTCCGCACCGATGTAGTTAGTGCCGTTATCAGAGCGGATCAAAGTTGGAAGTCCTCTTCGAGAAACAAACCTATCCAAACAAGCAATGAAAGCCTTTGTCGAGAGATCAGCAACGAGCTCGAGATGTACCGCCTTGGTGGATAAACAAACAAACACACATAGGTACGCCTTGTATTGCCTAGCGGTACGCAATCGTGAACTCTTCACCATAAATGGTCCTGCAAAATCCGTACCAACACCTGAAAACGGTCTGACCTCATTCACACGATCAGGGGGCAAGTCCCCCATGAGAGGTTGCATCGTGGCAGCCTTAAGTCGATAACAAGGCATGCACCGAAACACGATGTTCCGTATGACACGGCGGGCAGATAAGATCCAAAACTCCCGCTGGAGCGTGGCCAACAACGCGTTACAGCCGGCATGCGCGTTTTTAATATGACGATCAGTCACCAGCAATTCAACTAACTGTCCCCCCTTGGGGAGCAGAAGTGGGTGACGAGCCGAATACGACAGATTCACATTGCGCAATCTTCCTCCTACCCGAAGTAACCCGGTCGAATCAACAAAGGGGTTGAGACGCGCGACGGCTCCCTTCAATTTCGAACGTTCACTTCGTATAATCTCCAATTCTGCCCCAAACTTCGAGGACTGTACCAACCGGACCAAATTCAATAGCGACTCGTTTCGCTCTGCCGGAGTCAGAATAGGGTTCAACGTTCGCTGATCGCGAGGAGTACGACAATTTCGAGCGAATCTCCTAATCCAAGTGGACACGTTTATCAACTTGTCAAGTGAGCTATACCGGTCCAGCAGAAACCCGGCGTCAGGGTCCTCAGCCTTCTGGGTAACATGCACGGCCGCTCTGGGGCCATGATCCGAAGATACTACTACATGTCTGTGGGGCCCGTCCAATTCTCTCTTGGCAAGCCAGGGTGGTCCCCACCACAAATGGTGTCTAACGAGTTCAGGAGCCCGACATCCCCTGGATGCACAATCAGACGGGTTCAATTCTCCTGGTACATGTCTCCAGGTCAGTGGGACCTCAGACGACACAATCTGGAAGACACGGTTCGCAACAAAAACCTCTAAGTTATGGACCGAAGCCTTCAGCCAGCACAAAACAATCTGGCTGTCCGTCCACGCATACACCGTATCCTCCAAAACCACTGACCCACGCAACACTATTAGAGTGTGATTCAAAAGTTTGGTCAAAAGAGCAGCCCCGGACAGTTCCAGTTTTGGAATCGTCATCCTTGTCCGAATAGGCGCTACCTTGCTTTTTGCCAAAACCAAACGCACGTCGACTTCCCCGGTGGAGGTGACGGTTTGCAAATAAACCGCTGCCGCAAACTCTCGTTCAGAGGCATCACAAAACCCGTGAAGGGTTGCCCTGTAATCCCCAGCAGGGACCAATTTCCTCGGCAGCGATACATTATTTATGTCCGATAGCGAGGTGAACATTCGCGTCCAATCAGTCAACAAATCACCTGAGAGGTGGGTGTCCCAGGTCAACTGAGCCGCCCATAGCCTTTGCATAAAACATTTGAGAGCAAAGGTGACTGGAGAAATCCATCCATTCGGGTCGAACGTTCTTGCAATCGTTGACAGTACTGACCGCTTCGTCCAGGCCTTCGGTGTTTCTAAAACCACCCGATAGGTAAACTCATCATGGACGGGCCGGTACTGAATTCCAAGCACTGACAACATGTTAGGGTTGTCAGGATTCTCAAAAACGTGCGGGTCTTGTTGAAACTCATCTGGGAGACCAGCCATCAACTCAGGGGAGTTGGACATCCACTTGCGTAGTTCATAGCCGCCTCGTTCCAGCAATTGAATGAGCTCGTCACGTCGGTCCAGAGCTTCCTCTACACTGGCTGCCCCTGTGCAGACGTCATCGACGTACAAATCTTGCTCCAGGATAGCGGCGGCTCTAGGATAGATCACACGGCCACGCGACGCCAACTCCCGCAGGGTACGCATCGCCAAATATGGGCTAGACCGTAACCCATACGTGTTCGTGTTTAACTCATAGACCTTGACTGGATCGGCCGTGGACTCACGCCACAGTATCAACTGATACCTTCTGTCAGCCGGATGAATTACCGTTTGCCTAAACATCATCCGAATGTCTGCGACAAATACAATCTGGTGCCTCCGAAAGCTCGTGAGAATATCCGAAATATCACGACTCAACTTGGGTCCCGAATGTAGACACTGATTCAGGGACATCCCGTTCGAGGTAGGTGCTGACCCATCAAAAACAACTCGAATCTTGCCGGTAGGGGTTCGTAGGACGGCATGGTGTGGAAGGAAACAATGATCCTCAGATCTCCAGTCCACACCCGATACCGACATGTGTCCTAACGACTCATACTCCCTCATGAAATCAACATATTTTTGTTTAAATACGGCGTCCCTTGTCATCCTACGCTCCATCGACATCAATCTCGTCTCAGCCATCTTCCTAGATTCTCCTAGTGGCGGTCGATCGGCCCTGAAAGGCAGTCGAGTTACAAAACGACCAGAACGAAGGCGACCAGTACTATTCTGGTAAAACAACTCGCACTCTTCTTCGTCTGCGTCGACTCGACGAACGGTGGGAGGTTCCTCTATCTCCCAGAAACGTTGGATAACGTCTGACAACGCTGAGCCAATAAGTATGCCATCTGACTCGGCAGGCCTAACCATTGGCAATGCCGGACCCATGATCACGTGACCAAACTTAGTATCCACAGCAATCAACCCGTCCGGCTGAAGAACTCGCCGATCCGACAACAGAAACCTACCCAGAACGTCTGCTCCCAGTAACAGGTCGACCGGGGCTGGAGTGTCAAAATCGGGATCCGCCAACTTGAGTCCTGATGTCAGGAATCGAACGGCCGGATTCAACTTCACCAAGGGGTGTCTGCCCATGACATGCGTCATTACTAAAGCTTGCACGGATGTTTTTGTCAAAATGTCATAACGTGGAGAGAACGTGATCACCGATTGACCAACTACATTCGTAACCGTAACATTCCCCACGCCCCGTATTGATTTATTATACCTATTTACCTTGAGGCCCAACCATTTTGCTAAATTATTCGATACAATGCAGCCCTGAGCTCCAGAATCTAATAGGGCGCGTACTGTTATAACCCTGTTTTCTTTGTAATAAAAGCTAAACAAGCAGATCACCTTGTAACGTGTATATTTCCATGATATTCTATTGCAGAGTCAGCCCTTTGGTTACCTGCCATTTACTTGAATAATATTTTTTTTTAGTCAGTTAGAATTGTTCAATTGCGAGGAGCGGTCGCCTCCACTTTCAAGAAGTTATAAAAGTTGTGTCGTAGTGATCTTGTAAGATTTGTCAAAAGACAATAAAACTAGTTAGGCGAACATTGTAGTTTTTTTTTAAAAAGACAGACACCATAGGCCTCCTAACAAATTGGTGTCAGAAGTGGGATTCCAAAGAGGTCATACAGACATCTAAGGAATCCGAATCCCTGGCCAGTGTTTGTCCTGATCGACGATAAGACTCGTGCCTAGTACGAGCCCGCATCAGCTACAACCTAACTGTCTTGATCCGACGGTCAGTCTCCGCCCTCTGAGCGTGAGCCCGCGATCCAGAACACTACCACTGCGGGTACTCCATTCAACGTGCCCGACGAACAGCTCTAGCTCATCATCACCATCGCCCAACATCCTGGGTGCATTATCCTGCAGCCCGTTTCCAGCCAAAAATCTAACACGCCGCCTGTCGCCGCGTGGTCACCAAGCGCTGTCACTAGACACGCGTCACGCGCTGCCTGCCCACGTCACGCAACCTGCCGCGTGATACCATCGCCAAGCCCGAGAATGCAGCTTAAGACCAATATCGTCGTGTGTCTGTGAGTTACAAAACCCGTTTACTTTTGTGTTCTACCGTTTTCATGTGAAAGTGTTTTTTTAAGTCCTACTTTTAATTTTACCTGCTACATCTTATGTTTTACGGTGATTTATTTTTACATTTATTTTATTGGTATTGTCAAACATTTTGTCTAAGACTACCTAAACATAGCACAATAATTAATGTCTGACGTCAAATCCGAATCTGAAGATTCCAAATTAAAATCGGAACTTCCAGAAGGTCACGAATCAATCAGTTCAGAATCAGACGCTTCTCATACTTCCTCTGACTCTCATTTTGGATCTAGTGTCGACTTATCTGCTATTCTTCCAACCAACATGCCACCAAAAGTCGATAAAAATGCTGAAATCTCCCTGTCAGTATTGACTAAATTTATAAAACCATACAATGGTGATAAAGAATCCCTTCCAGCATTCCTAACTAACTGCGATAATGCTATTTCGTTGGCAAATGCGGACCAGATCAATGTCTTGTGTAAATATGTAATATCCCAACTGGAAGGCAAGGCGCAGGTTGCCTGCAGCCTCAAAAACTTCGATTCATGGGACGGAATAAAAAATTTCCTTCGAGCAACATTTGGAGAAAAGAAACATGCCACACATTTACTTGTTGATCTTCAAAATTGTAAACAGTTGCCATCTGAAGATGTGACTCAATATTCGATAAGATTAGAATCGATCTTGACACGCATGCAATCTGATATTTATTATAATTGCAAACAGCCAAACGAACTCGTAGGGCGAATAGCTGCCATGGAGGACCTTGCCCTCAACACATTTTTGTTGGGCCTAAACTCCTCAATCTCCAACATAGTGCGTTGCCGTAACCCACCTAAATTAAATGACGCTATACAATGCGCAGTTGAAGAGGAAAAATTATATAACCTCACCAAATCGTCGTCTTCGTCGTTCTACCGAGCAAAACAATGCTCGTTGTGTCACAAGAAAGGGCACACTTCTTCTGAGTGCTTTAGGAACAAGCCTCAAAATCAAACTCAAACCCAACGATCATACGCCGTCAATTCAAGACCTGCTTTTGATTCTCTCCAAGGTCCTAAACAGTGTAGATACTGCAAAAAACAGGGTCACACCATTGACGAGTGTTATAAATTAAAATATAAGAATTCCCAAACTTCCCAAGGTCAAGATCCCTCACAAGGTACTTCGGCACAGGCCCATGTGCATAATGTCTATGATGAACCTTCTGATGATGCTTTAAACCAAGAATGATTTCGGTTGTGTGCCTGCCGAAATCGCTTAATCAAAACGGCACAAATAACAAACCCTTTGAGGTCATCTCTCAATTATCATACGCCGATGTATTAAAGAAATCCCGGACTACAGTTCCGAGGTCATCTCAGGTTACCCTGAGTTCTGCTCTGCCTAAACACCAGAGTTCTACGATTAAATCCCGGAATATAGTTCCGAGGTCATCTCAGGTTACCCTGAGTCCTACTCTGCCCAAACACCAGAGTTCTACGATTAAATCCCGGAATATAGTTCCGAGGTCATCTCAGGTCACCCTGAGTCCTACTCTGCCTAAAGACCAGAGTTATACAATTAAATCCCGGGACATAGTTCCGAGGTCATCTCAGGTTGCCCTGAGTTCTACTCTGACTAAACCACAGAGTTCTATAAATAAATCCCGGAACACGATTCCGATGTCACCTCAGCACTCGCTGAGTCCTACTCTGTCAATACAAAAAAGTTTTCAAAACAATTCTCAAAATCAAGATTCGGGAAATATTAAAAACTTTGAACTAACTGAATCCGACCCTGTCCCTGATTTTATACCAATTCTCGAGACTACTATAACTAATAAAAAAATATCATTACCACACATTTATTTGCAAACTAAATACGCTGTGAATCCACTATGCTTGCTGATCGACACTGGCGCAAGCATCAGTATAATTAAAAACTCAAGTTTGAAAGAAACTCCTGCACTCTCACGTGAAATTGTAAAAATTAAAGGCATAAGTAAATCAGAATCCTTAATTACAACATTGGGCACCTTCCAGCTGTATATTGACTTACCCTCAGAAACAATCAATTTCAAATTCCATGTCACAAATGACGATGTGTGCCTCGAAGATTATGACGGAATAATCGGAAGTGATTTTTTCGGACATTTCAAAGTTAACATTAACTACGAATTGAAAAGCATACACATTCGCAATGTACAGTTGCCTATTGTTTATAATCAACCTACCTACATCATACCGGCTCGCAGTGAAGCCGTTATCGAGTGCGGAATATCAAATTACTCACACGAGCTCTACCAAGATAACGAGGCCCTCGTTTTAGATCATCTTTATTGCGAAGGTGTTTATGTCGCTAATTGCATAGTTTTAATCAAACCAAATGGCAAAGTGAATATCTCAGTTTTAAATACTACAAACTCTAGCGTCAACGTCAAAGACTATGCGGTGGAATTAACACCCATTGAGAAATCAGAAACGACATCTGATTCTTGTCGTAAAATAAACTCTATTTCTGTTTCTAATTCTGATCGAATAAATCAAGTCTTAAATCAATTACGCTGTTATCATCTGAACGATGAAGAAAAAGCAACTCTTTTTGAGTGTTGTCGCAAATACACTGATATCTTCCACCTTGATGGTGAATCCCTGACCTATACTAACGCCATCGAGCACACTATTAACTCCGGTGACTCTCCCCCTATTCATGTAAAATCATATCGATTTCCTGATTGTCATAAGGAAGAAGTCGATTCTCAAGTACGAAAAATGCTTGATCAAAATATTATCCGCCCCTCTATCTCACCATGGAGTGCTCCCGTATGGGTAGTCCCTAAAAAAATGGACGCTTCCGGCAAGAAGAAATGGAGGATTGTTATCGATTACCGCCGTTTGAACGACGTCACAGTTTCTGAAAGTTATCCTCTACCACTTATCACCGACATACTCGACCAACTGGGTCATTCTAAATATTTCAGCACTCTTGACCTGGCAAGCGGATTTCATCAAATAAAGATGAGTGCTTCAGATGCCCTCAAAACAGGATTTACCGTTAGTACTAACTCGAGCGTCACTGGCCACTACGAATTTGCCAGGATGCCCTTCGGGTTAAAAAATGCTCCTTCTACGTTTCAGCGTCTCATGAATACAGCTCTTTCAGGCCTTCAAGGCCTTCACTGTTACGTTTATCTCGACGATTGCATAATCTACTCACATGACCTGGATTCCCATATGACCAAGTTACAACTTGTCTTCGACAGGATGCGACAATTCAATTTAAAATTACAACCTGATAAATGTGAATTTCTCAGACGGGAAGTCGCTTACTTAGGACACATAATTACAGACAAAGGAGTCAGTCCCAATCCCGAAAAAATTAAAGCTGTTACTGAGTTCCCAGTACCAACCAATGTAAAGCAAATCAAATCCTTCCTTGCTCTTGTCGGTTATTATCGACGCTTCATTGAAAATTTCTCGAAAATCACAAAACCCTTAACATCACTACTCAAAAAGGATATCCCTTTCGATTGGACTTCAGAACAAGAAAACGCTTTTCAACTCCTCAAGGTAAAGCTCACCACTGCACCTCTACTCCAATATCCTGATTTTTCTGCCCCGTTTGTGATCACAACGGATGCTTCTAATTATGCGGTAGGTGCAGTCCTTTCACAAGGTGATATAGGTAAAGACAAACCTATAGCCTATGCATCCAGAACCTTAAACAAGCCTGAAGGAAATTATTCGACCACTGAAAAGGAATTACTAGCCATAATTTATGCTGTCAAAACATTCCGCCCTTACCTTTTTGGTCGCAAATTTAAAATCGTGACGGATCACCGGCCATTAGTCTGGCTATTCAACGTTAAGGATCCTGGCAGCCGACTTATTCGCTGGCGCCTTAAACTAGAGGAATACGACTATGAAATTGTATATAAACAAGGTCGCCTTAACTCCAACGCCGATGCGTTATCGCGTTGTCCTGTGAATATCATTGATTCCCAAAATCTACTTAACTCTCCATATGAAAAATATTTTAAGGAACAATTTACAAATAGAATCCCTACTCCAAATACCATAATGGAAGAACATACCGAAGCTCTCCATCTATCTAAGCTTAAATCAATCGCGTGTCCCGTCTCACTGGACTTTGACTATTCTATGCCACATTGTGAAGAGCTAATGTCTCAACTAAATTCCGCTGACTTACTTGATTCCGAACGCGAACCATTTACGATTAAAAGCGTAAATATGAATAATAAAATGTACTACTTTCTATTCACAAAAATCCACCACTACGAGGAAACTAAATTTAAGGATGTATATAATTTACTCATGAAACTCCGAGACCAGATTCTGGAAGATAGTCCGGAGACCACAGACCTTGCATTACCAGATTTTTCCGATCCATTCTCTAAGATAGCTTACACAAAGATTTATAACATGATCTCTCACATTTTCCACAACACGAACATTAAGATACATGTTTATAAAAATCAAATGATTTACCCAACTCCTGCCGAAGTTCCTAAAATTCTCAAAGAAAACCACGATTCTACTATCGCTGGTCACCCAGGTTCAAAACGAATGTATAACAGAATCAAGGCCTCCTACTACTGGAAAGGCATGCGGTCTGATATCGAAAACTATGTCAAAAATTGTAAATTGTGCCAAATTAACAAACCCTTAAGGATATCAAATAAAGCCCCTATGGAAATAACTTCTACCTCCACTAAACCATTTGAACGATTAGCTCTCGACGTCGTAGGTCCCTTACCGGACGCTGGCTTCCAAAACTTCAAGTTCATCTTGACACTACAAGATGACCTCACAAAATTCTCAAGCGCCTACCCTATGGTCGGTGCAACAAGTGAAGAGATAGCACGTAACCTAGTGCATTTCATATCCCTTTTCGGATTTCCAAAACACATCCTAACAGACTTGGGTACCTGTTTCACATCAGATCTTTTCAAACAACTGACAGAAATTTTAAAAATTAAGCCCCTTTTTACCACTCCATATCATCCACAAACAAACGGAGCTCTTGAACGCTCTCATGCAACTCTAAAAGAGTATCTTAAATCATTTGTCAATGAAAATCAGAATGACTGGCATTGCTACTTATTTACAGCTATATTAGCCTACAATACCACTCCACACTGTACTACTGGATTCACACCACACGAACTTCTATATGGTTATAAACCATCTATTCCCAACTCATTATACGATACGTCTAACAATACTACCTATAGTGAATATATCCGTGCCCTGCAATATAGGATGCGTTTCAGCCGTGAAAAGGCTATTCAGAACATAATAGCAAGTAAAGAAAGGTCAAAACAATACTACGATGCTCATTCTCGCGATTCACATTATAAAACCGGTGACATGGTTTACCTAAAGCAGCATCATAGGTTACGCAAGGCTCTATCCCCTATTTGGAAAGGTCCATATAGGGTTGTCAAAGTACATAACAAACATAATGTCTCTTTACAAGTGGGCCGTAAACATGTCAAACACCATACTAATGAAATTAAACCTGCTAACTAGTCTAAACATAACCTTTTTCATTATCCTTGTTTCCAGAGCCTTGCTCTACGGATGCAGCGCTGAATCGAAAATCACGCCAATAGTTCATAGCCCAGGAATTTACTTTGAACCCGTAACTTCGATTAATTTCTATAACGACTACTGGAAAGTAGTAACACACATTGAGCTTATATCATTACATCCTTATCTTGATAATATCGAAACACTTTTACAAAAATCTGAGAAACTTTGCAATAAAATACAACTATCAGATTTGATCCAATGTAAAGAAGCTTTCAGCCCTATCGATGTTTTAGTGCAATCAAATTTAATTAAACTGCAATCACTATCTCACATAACTTTGAGTAAATCCCAAAGTAAAGTCAAGCGATCTCTAGAATTTGGTGGGGAAATCCTGAAATTCTTTTTCGGAACCCTGGATGCCGATGATGCCAGAAAATACGATTCCGCTATCGAATCGTGTAAGAAAAGTGAAAATGAACTATTTCACTTGATGAAGGATAACATTCATGTTGTTAAATCTACCATAAATAATTTTAATTCTACTATTTACAAACTTAGTCAAAATGAAATCAAAATAAACTCCCAAATTGACAACATGAATGGGATCCTGTCTCAAATTACCAAGATAGACAACGAACTGTTCTATATCTCTAGGATAAATAGTTTACTAAACATCATAGAAAGTTCTGTACTTTCTGTATCGAATTTATTAGATACTACGTTAAATGCTATTTTATTTTCTAAGGTCAATGTATTACATCCTAGTGTGATAAGCCCTTTAAATCTGTTCAATGAGTTATCAATGCATAGTAACCAACTAGACAAACGTCTGGACTTTCCATTGCCACTTAACGTAAACAATATCCACTCTATAATTGACGCGTCCAAACTTAGTTCCTATTACTACAACAATAAAATAGTGTTTGTCCTGCAGGTCCCACTGATAACGTCAGAAACATTCATGGTTTATAAAAACATACCTTTACCTACTCCACATGATGAATCACGGGTTACCCGTACTTTTGCGCTCATTCAACCTTCTGATAACTACATTGGACTTAGTGATAACAGAATTCATTATGCTATGTTTAATAATCTAGACAAATGTAAGTTTATTAGTGGTAATTATTCTATATGTGAACTAGTTTCAATATTTTCTAGCTTAGGTAACCCTAACTGTGAATCTAAGCTCCTTACGGAAGTGACATTATCACTACCTTCCCAATGTTTTTCAAAACTACTCATAGGCCAGATAGATATTTGGCAAAAGCTTAGTAATAATAGATGGATTTATGTACAGTCCGATCCTAGCAAACTTACTATAAAATGTCACGACGATATTGTCGACTATTCTATCATAGGAACTGGTATAGTTAAACTAACTGAAGAATGTATTGGATTTTCAAGGACTATCCAACTTATGCCAAGTAATTCTTATACTAATATAATTAAGTCTCCTCTAGATATAACTTTCGATATTACACAAGATGACTGTTGTAAGAAAGAAGTGTTTAACAAAACCTTACCTCATTTAACCCCTATCAATTTGAGCAAAATTAACTTAGAGTCCTTGAAATACGCATCTCACCACCTAGATAATTTGGAAAATGAAATAAATAAATTACAGTCAGAGTCACACTTTATAAGATATGCTCAATACTATTCAACGTTTACTTATGTTTTGATTATTTTGATGTTTTTATTTATAGGATACAAACTGTATAAATGTTATAGGTACCGGAACATTAAACCGGATTCTGGATGTTGTATACAGATTTTTAATCAATGCCACAACAAAAAGATGGTGAAACATAACTCTAATATTACCAACTCCATAGAAATGACTGATGTCTCCTCATCCGAAGATGAGAAGAGGTCAATCAAATCTTTACCAGCCCCTCATACAAGTTTTAAATTAGAATATAAACATCCATCCAGAAGGAACCTTAACTTTTAGTTTGATAAGATGCTAAACTAAGTATAATAACATTTTCTCAATTTTCCCATGTATTGTAAAATGACTTCTTGAAATCAAATCGGTTATCTGCTTATTTATCTTTCTTCATTATTATCATTATCATGTATTTACTTCGCTTCATTCTTAGGGATGAAGCTTCGTCAAAATGGGGGAGCTGTTATAACCCTGTTTTCTTTGTAATAAAAGCTAAACAAGCAGATCACCTTGTAACGTGTATATTTCCATGATATTCTATTGCAGAGTCAGCCCTTTGGTTACCTGCCATTTACTTGAATAATATTTTTTTTTAGTCAGTTAGAATTGTTCAATTGCGAGGAGCGGTCGCCTCCACTTTCAAGAAGTTATAAAAGTTGTGTCGTAGTGATCTTGTAAGATTTGTCAAAAGACAATAAAACTAGTTAGGCGAACATTGTAGTTTTTTTTTAAAAAGACAGACACCATAGGCCTCCTAACAGTACGTATGTTGGGTTGCCCGCCAAATCCCAAACAAGCACAGAGGCGATCGGTAACACCACCGTCTCCGGTTGGGGGGCAACAAATGGTTGGGCCGCAAATTCCTAGCGAGGACCCCCGGGGCCCCACTGTGCCTGTAACCGATCAGGTATGCAGCTATACGCCAGAGGGTCCCATTGTACAAATGGCTCACGTGCCGGTTCCATTCCCAACCTACGATTCCCCGTAAAGGGGGGTGGGCGTGAATTCAACCGTGGCCGCTCCATGAGCGGGGGGGACATCACATGTGACCGACGAGGATGAGGCGACGAGCGGGGCGACAACTGAGGCGGCGTCCGAACCGCACCCGCATAGCTCGAAGGTGTCCCATGACACCCGCCCGTTACGGCCTGCTCAACACACCCAATGTCCCGCTGGGTCGGATGCTGAGTCGCAACCGAAAACTCAGGGCCCTCCATGTAATGGTCCTGAGTGCGGCCCTGCACCCTGGTACTGCCCTGTGCACGTGGGGACGTTGGCCCCTGAGTTGCGCTCCGAGTCGCAAACGAATTCTCAGGGCCCCATGCCGTGTCACCCTGGGTACGGCCCTGTGGAGGCTGTTGGCCGGACCGGTTCATGCACAACAGATTGTTGTGGGGCCCACCACAATATCCGCACATTTGTGTGCGCGTGCAGTCCCTAGCCATGTGTGGCCCGAGGCACAGGAAACACCAGCTCCGCTGCTTGGCCATCCGGCGCCGTCCCTGAACCCTAAGTTCCCCGAACTTATTGCAATTGGCCACGGCATGGCCAATCTGCCTACAACATGGGCAGGTCTCACCATGTGGGGTCAATTCACTCACAGTCCCATACGACTGCCGGTTGGTGCGGTCCTTTCTCGTCGGAGGGCCCCTACTCACAGCGCTCCCGGCAGCTCTCTGTGGCTCCGAAGGATGGGTGACCGTCAACCCCAAATTCTCTGCCCGTCGAGCCTCCTCTTCCAAGAATCCGACCAAGTCGGAGAAGGCGGGCAGGTCCTCGGCCGACCTCCCATGAGACTGTTCGAAACGAGTCTGCACGTCAGCGGGTAGGCGGGAAAGTACAATTTACAACAGTAGGTACGACCATTCACCAACCGGAAGTCCAAGATTCTCTAGAGCCTTGGTGACGGACAACAATGGGTTCAAAACCTCCGTCTGTATGGCCCCGACCTTGTTCACAACCGGGATACTAAACAAACGGTTCAGTTGGGCATCGGCCAACCTCCGTTTGTTATGGTAACGTCTGACCAACAATTGCCTGGCCGTTTCATAGTTACCCTCCGTAACTGTCAAATGAGCGACCAGCTCCCTAGGCTCACCCCTCAATGCTGCCACCAGCTGAGCCATCTTGACAGACTTGGTAATGTCCGATCGCATGTGCACCAAACTGTCGAACAGATTGATAAAGCTCATCCATTCACCGGACACGCCGTCAAAAGTAGGCATAGTTATGGCAGGTAACCTGGACCCCGATACCTGAAGCGGCAGAGGTGTTTCTATGTCACCACCATGGCTGGACTCGCGCTGTCTACGTATGTCCGCAGCCTTCTGCGTGATAGCAGCTGCCATCTCCATACATTGGTCGACATCCCCTATCAACCGTGACAGCCTGTCAGGTGCGCAACCATCAACTGATTCCGCCTGCGCGGACAATTCGAGCACCCTATTGTAACGTTCCTTAACGTCCATAGACCGCTCCAATACCACATCATGCCTATCTAAACGGTCTATCAGACCGTGTGCGGAGGAAAACCATCTGAGTTCCTTAGAAACACCCTTCTGGATTTCAGATAACGACATGATCGGAACGATACTTACTCACAATTTGCAGTAACTCAATTTTATTGGACCCTCCAGTCTACAACCCAAACGAGGGAACCCTAAACCACAACTTAAACAATGTTGTTTTCCTTAAACAATAGGAACCGAGTTTTATATCTATATAAATTCTGTAAATACAATTTAGTTTCCCTTTATCATTATAACACACACAGATAGTCAATATTAGTTCAAGTTATAAATTGCTATAAGCTGAAAACAATGTAATAGCCTGCTATCAATAGATGTAACTACCTATGTTAACCAAAACATTCATTCAATAGCATTACTAGACCACTAATAGATTGACTAACTGGTACTTCAATGCAATTTTCAATTCAATATCTGTCTATCTACTACCAGCAATAGACCTATAGCTTACAATACTACCAATCTATGTGGATATAGGAACAACAACCAAGTTACCTAATAACCGCCTATACCTACAGATTGATAGTCCCAAATCGTGCCTTCCTGGAGCCCTTGACGGCTGCAAATCTCAGGAAGCCACGCTCTAGCTACCAAAATGTTCAGGCTTCTCAGCACCTAATGACCTCGTAGGGGCCCATCAGCTACGAGGTAGCGTAACGATCAGTTGCCAAGAAGTGTGAACGTCGGCGGTTCACCGAGCTGAAGTTAATTTGGGTCGATCTAACCTGGTCTGTGCTTCGGTCCCATCAACCTCCTGTCTCTCTGCAAGGCCCGGGTGCACCCTAGGCTCTTCTTGGTAGACAGGTTCTTCAGCCAACCAGGTATGACTGGCGGGCCAGCTTCAATGAGCACAGTGTTCCAACACAGGTTATGTTACGTGGTAAAAACAATCGGGGCACGAAAATGCGAACTTTATCTGGTTCGAGAAACAATAACACACTCAGCTATATTAACAATCCTGAGGGAAACCCGAATACATTCCAGATGGCCTGCGATTTAATTTCAATACCCTAACCAAAACGCGTTTTCATTGCGAGGGCTTTCGTCTGTCAGTTGTCAAAAAACTGCCAGGTTGGCAGCTAACGTCAAATTCAAAATGGCCGTTCAGAAACCATCGATCGAATATCGATTTGGAATAGAACATCGACCATCTGAACCCTATCTGTTAGATATGACTCCAGAAGGCCAAGTACCTGATCTTTTACACCATAATGGCGTAACTTCCTGACAAGAGTGTCATGATGGACGCAATCAAAAGCCTTGGATAGATCGCAGAAGACACCTATTGCATCCATTGCGTCTTCCCAGGCATCAAAAATATTGTCGATTAGTTCAACACCAGCATCGGCTGTTGAACGACCCTTTGTGAAACCAAACTGAGCAATATGAATTAAATTATTGTGATAAAAATGACTTTGCAATTGATTAAGTATGAGTTTTTCAAATATTTTGCTAAGCGTTGGTAGTATCGATATGGGTCTAAAATTGGTGGGGTCTGATGTACTACCAGCTTTGAATAAAGGTATAACTTTACTTAGTTTCATCAAGTCAGGAAACACACCATTATCTATACATTGATTAAATTTACAACAAATGTGAGGTGCAATATAATCTACAATGGAACTAATAATTTTTACTGATAGACCATGGGCGTCAGCTGTCTTTTTCATTTCCAGGGATTTAAACGCTTTTACAATGTCTTCATTATTTACGTGCCTAAATCTAAAATCTGTTTTACAATCTTCAAAGTTTTGTTTAAGTATAGATTCAGCAGCAGCGGGAGATGAATTTAAAGACTTGGTTGTTGAAACTGGAATGTCCGTAAAGAAATTTTCGAAAGCTTTTGCTACTTCTAGGTCTGTACTTAGCAATTGATTATCTATCTTAAGCTTGAAGTTATTCTGTGTAGCTTTGGCCTTTCCAGTCTCTCTGTTTATAATTTGCCAAGTCGTTTTCATTACATTGCTACTAGATTCAATTTTGTTTTTAATGAAATTAGATTTAGCTATGGCACAAATGCGTTTAAACATTTTTGAATAACTACGAACATAATCTAGAAAGGCCGTATTTTTGTTACATGATTTCTCTTCATAGAGTTCATATAATCTTCGTCTGCTCCTATGAATTCCAACTGTCGCATAATCACTAAACAAAGCTTTGTTATTAACTTTTATAGTTTTTGATTTAAATACCGTATCATATTCATTTTTGACAAGGTTAAATACTGAGTTGTACAACAAATTTGGATCGTCACTGTATGGTATTTCCCATAGTTTATCTAAAATATTATTCCTGTAGTGTTCAAGCCGAGTGTCACTAACGGGCACACATGTAATATCCTCTTTTTGGTCCTTTTTGATTTTAATATTGAATATACCTATCTGACCAGAGTGATCAGAGGTTAATTTATTGATGACCGATTTGAAAATGGGCGTAATGTTAGTAAATATATTGTCAATGCAGGTAGCAGATGTTGCAGTAATTCTAGTAGGCTCCAAAAACAGATAGTTCATGTTGTGACATAAAAATAAAGATTTTAATCTAGTACAAATATTATTATCCTCTAACAGATTAACATTAAAATCACCACAAATTATAAAAAAATTGTTTTTATCGCTGATTTTAATCAACACTTCATCCATTTTCTTTTCGAATAAATCAAAGGATGAATCTGGTGGTCTGTATACGCTCATTACAATAAGTTGTTCAAGTTCAATACAGGCTATTTCCATGGTACGCTCAACAGACAGGCTCACTATGTCAACTCGTTCCTTATATTTAAAACTATTATTTACAAGTATTAAGGAGCCACCGCGATCAGCTGTTTTTCTGTTGAACGAACTAGCAACGTGGTGGTTGTTAAAGTTGAACATGAACTGATAACTCTTTAAAAACTGCTCTGTTATACATAAAATATCAATATTATTACAGTTCATGAATAACTCAATTTCCAGTTCTTTACTTAACATGCCCTGTATATTTTGATGAACCACGTTTAAATTATTCTTACTTTTACATTTTTCATTACTAGTAACTTGATTTAATGGGCAAGATGAAGGTATATTTATACAAATATTAATATTACTGCCAGAGTTACTCTCTGTTGTCCTATGGGTTAATTTAAAGAGCTTGGAACAGATTCCAAGGAGTACATGTCATTATTAATACACTGCTCAATAGAAGCAGGCGTTTCATTAGTCAAAAACTTGACTGAGTTCAAAATAAAATAAGATAGTGACTGTGCTACCTGTTTTGTATAAAACCTAGATAGGTAATACCTATCCTTAGTCAAATAAAAATATTTTCCAATACAAATATTGGTGTCTATGAAATGAAATTTTTCAGTATGACGACATGTCAATGTGTGTATAAATGTATTATAATCATGTCTTATATGTTTTTCATGTTGTGACAAAGATTGGCTGAAGGGAAACGCAAACAAGATTATTCTATCTACATTTTGTAAAGAATTTAATTTGGAAAAGTATTTAGTAATTAGTTTTTTAGATACATTTTCCCTTCTACCAATTAAAATAATTAGGGTGGTTGGTTCTAAAAACTGCGATGACAACACTTTGTTTAATATTTGTGAATATGTGGCGCCAGGCATACAGTTATTTAATATTGCCTGGCCCACGCGCTGACTAAGTTGTAAACCCATATTTTTTCCAAGTTCATCGCTGTACATTATATACCTATCCTTTGTCCGAGAGAAGGAGGCGTTATTGATAACACTATTAGTACTCAAGTCGACTGACGGCGGCTCCTGGGTCAGTATCAGCTGTTCGGCCGGCTGCTCGGCGGGACACACGGTCGGCACGGAACAGTCCGCTGGAGCTTGTTTACAATCACAGATGTGATTGTCGGTAAAAGATATGAAAGTGTCATAATTATACTTACACGTCTCCAACAAACTATTCATAGCCGACACATGTTCCTTAATTTCGTATTGTGCTGACTCATATTTACGTGTAATACTTTGTAATGATGAGTTTAAAATATGCATATCTGACTGGAGTCGCCGTGTGTCACATTCGTACTTTTCTGTAGTTTTTTCCAAACATAATCTACAATCATCGATTTCGTTAATTAATTCGACACGTTCCTTGCTACAATTTACATTTTTACAAAATATTTTATTTCTATTAGCTAGTTTTTGTGTTTTTTTATATAATTATTCAATTTAACATATTTCTTTAATTTATTTTTACTACAGCTCATAGTGGTTACTGATTGCGATCTATTAGGACTATCACACGTGAGATCACAAGCTGTTAGGTCAATAGTTGGTATGCCAGTTTGGCTCATGACCTCATTATATAAGGCCCTGATTGTAGCACTGTCTCGTTGTTCCTCCCGCTCGCTGAAAACTTGAAGCTCGTGGTGTGCCTCTGCAAGCTGTTGTTCAAGTGATTTTATGTGTTGCAATGCTACGTGGTGGACATCATGACACTTGTAAAATGAGTCGACTTGGTGTTGTAGTTCATCTCTCTGGGCACTGAGATCCTGGCATTGGATGTCCAACTCACTGAGCTCTTCTTTTAGCGCCGAATTTTTCTTAATTTGCTTATCTATCTCCTCTTCACACCTGAAGGAGCTGGGCACAGGTTGCTCAGGAGGAAGCCTGATCAACCTGTGCCCAGTTCAGGAGTTTCTGAACAGTGCACACATTGACCGGATTCCGACTTAAATAGTCAGCATGCGACATAAGTGAACCTTTGCGATATTCCAATGCAAAGTCAAAGTCTTGCAGGTATACCTACCACCGGGAAACCCTAGGTAGTAAATCTTTCTTGCGCTGTGTAAGCTTCAGTGCGTTGCAGTCGGTAACCACCGTGAAGCGTACACCCACAAGATAATGCCTGTAGTGCTGCAGAGCTCGGACCACAGCGAGTGTTTCGAGTTCATAAGAGTGATACTTGCTTTCCGCACCTTGCGTTAACTTGCTGTAGTAAAAAACCACTCGCTTGTGTCCTCCCTCATGCACTTGCATCAGCACGGCTCCATAGCCAATGGAACTTGCGTCAGTGTGCACCTCACTCGGCAAGGAAGGGTCGTAGATCGCAAGAACAGGCTCATTGATGAGGCAATCGATGATATCTTTACGCGCAGCCTCCTGTTCTGATCCCCAATGGAAATTCATTCCTTTCCGAGTGAGAGCAGCAACACATGCCGTTTTTTGAGCAAAACCGGGTATGTAACGCCGAAAATAACTAGCAAGGCCCATGAACTGGCGCACTTGCTTGACATTTTTCGGTTCCGGAACCTCAGTCAAGGTTTTAACTTTATTATGACTCGGCCGTACCTGACCTTCACTAATAGTCCGGCCAAGGTACTCTATTTCAGTAGCCAGGAACGAACATTTTCGCAAGTTGATGGAGAATCCAGCGGTTGTCAATGTTGCAAGAACGTTACGTAACAGGACGAATCCCTGAGCAATGGTCCTGCTGAGGATCAAGACATCGTCTATGTAGACCAGGATATCACCAGATTCGATGTACTCACGGAGGGTTGTTGAGATGATGCGCTGATACACCACAGGCGCGTTGGCAAGCCCATACGGCATTTTTAGGTATTCGAAGTGCCCTTCGGGTGTCACAAAGCCAGTAAGAGGTACCGACTGCTCATCTACGGGAATCTGGTGGAATCCGGTCGCCATGTAGAGACTACTAAAGAACTTGTTATGTCCTAGTCGGTCTATGTGATCATCAATCCGCGGCAATGGAAAACGATCCTCAACCGTGATCTCGTTCAGCTTACGAAAATCTACACACATGCGGTCAGATCCGTCCTTCTTTTTTACAAGAAGAATCGGACTCGCATATGCGGACTCTGATTCCTGAATGACACCCTTATCCAACAGGTCCCTTATGATCTCACGAACACTCAATGTCTCAGCGTGAGAGAGACGATAAGGTCGGTAGTTGACAGGTACATCACTACTCAGTCTGATCACCATACTGCCCGTACTTACAGTAGACGTGGCAGTACCTGCTATAAGGTGCTGTGAGAACTCATTAATTATTGCCAGCAGCTGCTGCATTTCATCACCAACTAGAGGCGTATCAACAGAAATGGGTTCAGCAGACTGAATAGTCATCACCGTTTCAGGGTTAGTTTCCCTAACTATTTGTTGAGAGTCCCGTGTACGGATGTAACGAACACCCTCCCTGTTGAGCACGTCTGTACCAATGATAACTGGAGTATTCATGTACTCAGAAGCCACTATGTACAGGTCGACCTCAAGTGTGATACCGTTAAACTCAATTGGCAGGGTTACATAGGAAGTGCTTTCCACTTCCTGACTTCCTAGACCTTTTAGTATAGGGAAAGATGGCTTCCGCGCAAAGTCAAAATGTTTCAGTAGAGAAGACAAGACGAGAGATATCGTAGACCCACTATCTATCAACACATCAACTGGAACGCCCTGTATAATAGCCACACTCACGTCATTGTCATGGGTGATTCGATTTTCGCGACAAAAGTTGACGTTATCTTTGCTACGAGATTCTGAGTTCATTTTCGCGAAACAAGTCTCAATCTTATGCCCGGTTTTCTTACAGAACCCGTAAGTAATAGATTTTGTAGGTACAAAAGCAGGTTTCGGATTCGCGTTATTACTAGAACCACTGCCACTGGTTGACGGTTTCTCCCCCGTACTCAGCCTAATTTTCTTACTTCAGTCGGATTGCTTATGTCCTTCTAACCCACAACGAAAACACCTCCCGGTCTCAAATTTACGCTTCCTACCAGCCGTAGTTGTCTTGTTGTTCGAATGGTTTGAGTTTGGTGGTGTACTACGCGACGCGTACACATTATTGCTACACACAGCCGGTTTTACATAAATCGAGAAAAATTCGACTAACTGGTTCGGCAACATTTTAGCGTTAGTCGCTGCAGCTCGAATGTGTGGGTCAGTTATACCGCGCACTACAATGGCAGATATCAGTTCCTCACCAAGACCTCTAACAATGCGCAGACGGAGTAATGAGCGACGCGCATACTCAGCATAAGTACTATAGGCGTCGGAATTCGTGCTCATTACTTCGTACAGGATATTCGCAATATCGGGGGTTTTTGGGCATAGTGGTATAAATTCTCTCTTGAAACTACTCCATGTTCGGTCATTGGTTACCCATTCACTCAACCATGTACGTGCGTCACCTTTCAGACAATTGCCTATACGCGAAAGGCACTCATAATCACTCCAACTATTCAGTGCCCTTGCACGATCGACCTCCTTACACCAGTCATCAATGTTATGCAAATGAGGGTCGAAGTTGGAAATATAAAAGTGGTGCGATCTCAAAGTACCTATCGACCGAATTGCATCAACAAATTAATCCGCCACTGTACTATTATTGGGGGCCATAAATACCTCATTTGTGAGAATACTTCCCGCCGCAGATCCGGTAGGTAGATCTCGTGCTGGCGGTACCCCGCTTGGCAACAACTCCGACGAAGCGCTGCGCGCGTAGACTGCTCGCGCGATGGTAGGGGTAGTCGTCGCCGGCTCGGGCGCTTGGCGCCAGGCAGGCGGCAACTCAGGGCCGCATGTCGGCGGCGGCGGCGGTAGCGATTCGCGAACCGACGAAGTCTGTTGCGGTGGCGGGGTGAATTGATTCACCGACCCAACCGTCCCGCGCTCTTCCAACGCACGTAGACGAGCCAACAATGCGGACATTTCGCGTCGTAACTGGCCCTCAGGAGTACGCTCCCTGTATCGACTATGGTGTCGATCTCGCGAGCGACTCCTATGGCGGCTACGTCGTCGTTCGCGGTCCGACATTTTTCAAACACACAACGCAAAAGTGAACGTGGAAAAGTGAGATAGAATCACTTTTACTATCCCACTTCTGATCTTAGGGACCAGGATCCGAGATATTTTTAAAAAAACAACTCTTATTAACCTAAAAGTTTTAATTACAGTGCATTTAACAACAGATGACTCAATTAACAATTAGTTCAAAAACAGAAAAATATCGGACAGAAAACGACACGAAAATGACAAGGTGTTGGTTCTTTGACGACAGTTATAGACAGTCGTAGGGAGTAGGGCTGGCGTTTCCAATAGTATATATATAGTAATACGAATTAGGATAAATTGCGGGTAAGCGAGGTTGTATAGTTAGATAGATAAATAAGATAAGACAGGAGAGAGCTCAATCGAGTTGTGTAAATATTATATACATAATTGACAGATTCATCGGTCTGTGTACATGATTTGAGATGTTCGTACGTATAGAGTGGATATGGACAAAGCATGGATTACCATTGTGGTAATGAGATCCTTGCGCCATGTTTAACTGAGATAAACAGTGTCTCAAGGTCTGGGAGGGGGCTGTAATGGTACACGAGAGTCAGTACATTTGATACTTCATTTTGCGTGACAGAGGGCTAGCCCATCGCCGCGCTGTTTTGAATACGAGAATCGGTTCATATAACGTTTGGGGTTTTGAGTAGCTCAGGGTAGGTTAGCAAAAAACAATGAGTCGAGCGCGTGGGATGGTTCGCGGAAGGTTACAGGTCAGGTTTTTTTGTCGCATTCCTGCGAGATGTGTAGGGATCAGAGCCGATAGGGCTGCGCGCTGAATAAATTATGAATAACTAAATAATGGAAGGTTATTATGGAACGATACGGAGAAAGCTATTATGTTGACTGCAAATATACAATTGCGTTTGTTTGGTATGATATGGCGAGTTTGACACCACGGGTATGAATATCATTCTAGTGGTTTTTGTCTAGCGCGCTAGCGGTCGGGAAGGCTTAAATTAATCGCAACAAGCTTTTATGGTCAGCGATCAACAGATTTTGTGTATCGGCAATATCGAATGACTTGAGTGATAACCTACGGTTGATCATAGTGAATATGCGTACACAAAATTTGTAGAACGGCGGATCTGCATGGCATGGTTGAAATAAGACCCTGTGTAGTTAGTGATAAGAAGCTTCGCTTGGGCAGAGCGTGTTCGCAAAGGATCCCATTTTTTTTCAGACATGTGGGGACTATAAATACGATTGCGGGGGAAGGGAGAGCATTCAGTCTCAGCGTCTAGCTACTGTGACAGTCGTCTTTCACGATTCTAAACAGTTTTGGTCTGCCGTCTTACGCGTCTGAACAATACGAATTGTGATTGCGTGTTACAGTGGGTTTTTATGAGTGTCTGAAGCGCCGAGATATACTTCGGTTCCTATCCTTTAAATCAACCTACCCCAAATTCCAAAACTATCCTTGAGTCGTTAGATAAGAACTTGTAGGTAACTGATCTGAGTCTGAGTCTGGGCTTGGAGCGACCCTAAATTCCTTTTTCCTTCACCATAAGGTTCCTTGATTGGCTCTTAGGATATTCGCGGGCTAATCCTCTCCTCATTCCTTTCGAGTAGCGAGTTTTGAAATTCCCACACAAACAGTCATTAAACATACAAGCACATTCAAATCAAACTCAACCATTTTCGAGTGGTGTCGATAATGGACGTGGTATAACACTAGGATTTTAGACTAGGCTAGACAGGAGTTTAGTTGCGGCTAAGCCTAGGTTGGCAGGGCATAGGGAGACTGTTTGATCGATGAGGTTCCGCGGATGGAAATAACAAATTCAGAACAAAGTTAAACCGGTGTCAACACAGATAAACTATCCTGTTGATATTTTGACATTTGAGTGTCGTCGGGGACGCGCGAAGAGATCAAATTACAGTCTTAAGTTCATTGTTTAGGACCGGGTAGATTGTTTTGCTTTGCCTTGGGTCAGTTTGGATTCAAGTTGCATCTTTAAATTAAATGTAAATTTCGCTGGAGGTCTAATGTGTAGGCTGAGTCAAATATATATGATAAGGCTCGGCCGAGGTCGTGCTGAGGTAAGTGGAATTCAAAGTTTGGTATTTACCGAACTATGCACTTCGCTATGGTGAGGGTTAGATCTCCTAAAGCGCTAATGACAACGTTTCGATAACATCCAGCTCAAATTGCGCAGAGTTGAGGGTTTCAAAACGTTACGGACCTTTTGAGGTAACCGCTAGTTCAAACCCATTTCGGAAAATCAAATCGCAATTGTGTAAACCGGTCCATTCGGATCGTTATTGCCGTGAACTAAATATATAATTGTAACCACCACTAGCCGCTACTAGCGAGCACATGAAATATCATTGAGTACTCACGTCGTAAAACTACGACGGTTATCTATACGATATAACAAACAAATATTATAAATTGTGGTCGACCACTAAAAGAAGTTCCAAGCGCCCATATATACTAAAAATAAATGGTACCATCACACAAAATACAACAACGATCGATCTGGCGCAATACACCGCTAACTGATGCGAAATACCGGCTTGCGGACTTATATACTTTCTCTGTCTAACTTGAAACTGTAACTTCCTGAATCAATCTTCCGTTCGACTATTGTACGCCTAACGAACTTCTCAACGAACGAGAAATTCGGACTTATCATTCTTAACTTACAAATTTTACAGCTGAATCGGGACATCTCCTTTTGGGGTAGTTAGAATAGACGATCATAGCTACTGATAGCGGTGGCTCGACCTTAGCCTTTAATGCCGTTACACAAAACCTGTGTTGAGCTAGATTAACCCCATACAGTCCTGTCATTTAAGTAATCTTGAACATTGTAATATCCCTTTTTTGACAAAGTCGCTTTAACATCCTTTTTAAATTGCTTTTACTAATTCTAACGTGCTGTTGTCTAACACTAAACTGGTCTCAACTTGCCTGACATTTGGAAGTGAGAATTTGATACACTTGGTTTTACCAGCGTTTAACAATAAATTATTAACTGTGAACCAATTCAAGGTTAAAGACAATACACCATTAACATCATCAAAATCTGCTTTTTGTCTTTCAATTTTGAAGACCATTGAAGTATCATCAGCAAACAACACTATGTCAGTTAATTTCTCCACCATGAAAGGCAGATCGTTAATATATACCAGGACTAAGAAAGGGCCTAATATGGAACCTTGTGGAACGCCAATTTTTACACCCGATCCATCAGATTTAACGCCGTTTACTTCTGCCTTTTGAATTCTATCGCTTAGGTATGATCTTAGTAGATCCAACGCTTTATTTCTAACTCCGTAATGATTTAATTTAATTGTAAGCGTATTATGATCAATACAATCAAACGCCTTCGACAGGTCGCAAAAAACTCCGAAAGCATCCTGTGCAGCCTCCCATGCAGAATAAATATGAGATATAAGGGTAATACCTGCATCCGTAGTCGATTTACCCCTAGTGAAAACGTATTGTTTGGCGTGGAGTTGTTTGGTACGGTTGAAGTGTGAGAGCATTTGATTGAGTACAATCTTTTCACATATTTTACTTAGTGTTGGAAGAACAGATATTGGTCTGAAATTTGAAGGATCACCCTGATCTCCCGATTTGAACAGAGGTATCAGTTTACTGTGTTTCATGAGGTCTGGGAAAGCCCCATCGTCAACACATTTATTGAATATATAAGCTAAATGTGGGGCTATAACTAGAATTACTGAACCAATGACTTTGACTGATATACCCCACAGGTCTTCCGTATTTTTTAAGTTAAGTAATTTAAACGTTTTGACAATGTCCTGGGGATATACATGATGAAATTTTAAATATACCTTACTGACGCTCGTGTTATTTTTTAATAAAGTCTCTGCTTCATATGGAGATGAATTTAGACGATCTGTTGAGAGTAGGGGTACATTGGTGAAGAATGTTTCAAAAGCTCGAGCAACATCATCGCTGGATTTAACAACATCATCACCTATCTTTAGGCAGAAATCATTGTCCCTTGGTATAACTTTGCCAGTTTCACGGTTTATTATTTGCCAAACTGTTTTCATTATATTATTTGAATTTTGAATTTTTCTATTAATGTGTAAAGTTTTTGCAGTCCTACCAACCAACTTGAAAGTTTTGGAATATTTTTTAACATAGTCATGAAATTTTCGATCAAAGTTATAGGTTTTTTGATCATAAAGGTCATACAAGATAACTCTACTTTTACGAATTCCAAACGTTGCCCAGTCATTAAATTTCGATTTACCGTTGTTGTCACTGACTTTCTTTAATTTAAAAACTTTATTGAATTCTGTCTGAATAATGTTGAAGAAGTCTGAGTAGATTTTGTTTGGGTTCTGTTCATTAAAATCCGGTACTGGCAAATGTATATCTAATTTTTCGTATATGTCTCTAGTCTATGGGATGTGATAGGCCTATAAAATGATGGACCAGTCTTATCCTTAATAGCAATTGGGTTTGAAACTGTTTGACCACTGTGATCGGAAGGTAAGCAGTTAATTACACTTTTATTTGTGAATGCACAGTCACAAAAAACGTTATCTAAGCAAGTTTGGCTGGTAAGTGTAAATCTAGTTGACTCTAAAAATACATGACATAAGTTAAACGATTTGAATAAAGTTTTTAATCGTTGTTTCATTGTTGTTCCTACAAGCAAATCTACATTAAGATCGCCACAAGTAATTAACTTTTTTCTGTTATTACATAGTTTAGAGAGGGCTTCCTCCATATATCTATACAATTGTTCTGCAATGTGTGTATTGTATTGTTTTGCATCCGTGGTCAAAACCGGTAGTTATGAGCAAACCAGTTTTGAGCTTACCAGCCACGGTGAATTCTATCATTAGCGAGGTAAATGATGTTTATTTTATGAATGTTAAACGGGAAAGAGTTCAAGGGTTACCTTGATTCAGGTCCTTACATCAAAGCTAGAATAGCAGTTTGTAATTGGTTGTGGGGTTACCTCTCACACCATGTGATATTTTGGCAGGCGGATTTGGAGGTATCTATATGTTAGTAAAGGCAAAGTTATGGTTAATGCTACTTTACATGAATGGACTCTAGCCATAACGGAATGGAAAATATAGCAAGCTCAGATCAAGTCATTAATGATCCTAGAATAATTTGTAAGGTGCAAGGCAACACGTTAGAAATAAAAAGAAGTTCACGGCGAAGTTGACAGGGTACTCTTGTAGATGATGTTGACACACCAGACACCAGAATTAATATCATATCCGTAAAAGATAGAGCCACCTCCCCCCCCCCCGCCAAATTGACATTGATCCTTTCAGTAACCAGGCTCCTATTTTCGTTGATAACCGAAATTATTTTACGAGCTCAAGAATATCTCAAATCCAGCAACGCTGCTTCCAGGTCATACATGGTTGATCAATATACAGAATAATTCATCCATCCCCTTAACTTAAACATAAAGGCTGTTTGCTAGCCAGAGGGGATCGCTGTATAGAAGTTTAAAAAACACATAAGATCATACTTAGATCACTCGGATGTTCAGGGTATAACAGAAAACGTAGAAATCAAAAAAAGCTTATCCAATTGCTTGACGATTTTTCAGAATGCTTATCTTCGTGAGTTAGGTGGTACAGATTGGATAGAAATGTCTATCGAACTGAACACATAAACCAGTCTGTTAACGACCCAACCGATCATATAATCCTAGAAAGAGATCGTTTGAGATAAAGTTAAGGATCTACTTCGCGAATCAGGCTCCCCATACTGTAGCCCAATAATATTGGTCCGGAAAAAGGATAATGACTATAGATTATGCGTGGATTATCGCAAATTGAATAGCATCACTGTTAAGGATGTTCCCTATTCGCTTAATTGAGGAACAAATTAAAAAGATAGAGACAGTAACAGAATTTTAACAACCTGAAAATGTTCACTAGTTAAGAATGTTCTTAGGACTTACCAGTTACTTCAGAAGAATTGTAAAGGGATATATAATGCTAGCTCATGACCTGTATGAACAATAAAAAATAATGAACGCTAGGTTCAACAGCGGGCGTTTGAAAATCTTAAAGATATACAGATGTCAAGACCCGTACTAGCGTTATACGATTCCCAAATCTGAAACAGAAGTACACACCAATGCATTAAGCAAGGCTATAGAATAAGACTTCTTCAACGTCATAATAGAGACCTGAGTCCAGTGGGCTTCTTCAGTAAGAAAAGTCTACAGAAAAATCCATATATCAATCGTAGTGGTATAATCTCTTAGTGTTTTCCGATATATTTAACTGGAATAGACTTTAGACTAGACTTTAAATTCACTGATAGCGCAGCATTAAGGAAAACTTTAGAAAAGCGATATGTATTACCAAGGATAGCGAGGTGGTGGCTTACCATCCAGGAATATAGTTTCACAGTAGTCCATAGCCTGGCGTCATTCGTCAACGAAGAACATCGAGGAAACGTCCGAGTCAATGAAAAGAAGATTTTTTGAAGGCAGACACTGGTTCAAAGAATTTCAGACGAAAACTCAAAGATAAATATATGGCCCCTATAAGATAACTAAATGTTTAAGAAATGACAGAAAAAATCACAGCTGCATTGAGGATGTTCACCACTGATACCTACGGTGATACAGAGAGCTATGGTTTTCGGGCTGATAGTACGGAGGAGATATTTGGCCGTCACTGGTGTGACGATTTTATATGTATCTATTGGCCGTCACTGGTGTGACGATTGTATATGTATCTATTGGCTGTCTCTGGTGTGACGATTGTATATCAATGTATTGACCGTCACTGGTGTGAAGATTGTATATCTATCTATTGGCCGTAACTGGTGTGACGAGTGTATATATGTATACATATATATATATATATATATATATATATATCTATTGGCCGTCACTGGTGTGACGATTTTATATGTATCTATTGGCCGTTCCTGGTGTGAAGATTGTATATATATCTATTGGCCGTCATTGATGTGACGATTGAATATCTAAGTATTGACCGTCACTGGTGTGACGATTGTATATATATATCTATTGGCCGTCACTGGTGTGACGATTTCATATGTATCTATTGGCCGTTCCTGGTGTGACGATTGTATATCTATCTATTGGCCGTCATTGATGTGACGATTGTATATCTAAGTATTGACCGTCACTGGTGTGACGATTGTATATCTATCTATTGGCCGTCACTGGTGTGACGATTGTATATGTATCTATTGGCCGTCCCTGGTGTGACGATTGTATATCTATCTATTGACCGTCACTGGTGTGACGATTGTATATATATCTATTGGCCTTCACTGGTGTGACGATTGTACATCTAACTATTGACCGTCACTGCTTTGACGATTGTATATATATCTATTGGCCATCACTGGTGTGACGATTGTATATCTATATATAGGCCGTCACTGGTGTGACGATTGTATATCTAATTATTGGCCGTCACTGGTGTAATGATTATTTATTTAATTATTGGCCGTCACTGGTGTGACGATTGTTTATCTATCTATTGACCGTCACTGGTGTGAGGATTGTTTATCTATTAGTCGTCACTGGAGTGACGATTGTATGTCTATCTATTGGCCGTCACTGTGTGACGATTGTATATCTATCTATTGGCCGTCACCGGTGTGATGATTGTATATATATATATATATCTATTGGCCGTCACTGGCGTGACGATTGTGGATATATATATATATATATATTGGCCGTCACTGGTGTCACGATTGTATATCTATCTATTGGCCGTCACTGTTGTGACGATTGTATATCTATTATTGGAAACGCCAGCCCTACTCCCTACGACTATCTATAAAAGCGAGGCGCATCCATGCGCTCGCTCACTTGGGTCGCTGTCGTCAAAGAACCAACGCCTTGCCATTTTCGTGTCGTTTTCTGTCTGATATTTTTCTGTTTTTGAACTAATTGTTAATTGAGACATCTGTTGTTAAATCCACTGTAATTAAAACTTTTAGGTTAATAAGAGTTGTTTTTTAAAAAATATCTCGGATCCTGGTCTCTAAGATCAGAAGTGGGATAGTAAAAGTGATTCTATCTCACTTTTCCACGTTCACTTTTGCGTTGTGTGTTTGAAAAATGTCGGACCGCGAACGACGACGTAGCCGCCATAGGAGTCGCTCGCGAGATCGACACCATAGTCGATACAGGGAGCGTACTCCTGAGGGCCAGTTACGACGCGAAATGTCCGCATTGTTGGCTCGTCTACGTGCGTTGGAAGAGCGTGGGACGGTTGGGTCGGTGAATCAATTCACCCCGCCACCGCAACAGACTTCGTCGGTTCGCGAATCGCTGCCGCCGCCGCCGCCGACATACGGCCCTGAGTTGCCGCCTGCCTGGTGCCAAGCGCCCGAGCCGGCGACGACTACCCCTACCATCGCGCGAGCAGTCTACGCGCGCAGCGCTTCGTCGGAGTTGTTGCCAAGCGGGGTACCGCCAGCACGAGATCTACCTACCGGATCTGCGGCGGGAAGTATTCTCACAAATGAGGTATTAATGGCCCCCAGTAATAGTACAGTGGCGGAACAATTTGTTGATGCAATTCGGTCGATAGGTACTTTGAGATCGCACCACTTTTATATTTCCAACTTCGACCCTCATTTGCATAACATTGATGACTGGTGTAAGGAGGTCGATCGTGCAAGGGCACTGAATAGTTGGAGTGATTATGAGTGCCTTTCGCGTATAGGCAATTGTCTGAAAGGTGACGCACGTACATGGTTGAGTGAATGGGTAACCAATGACCGAACATGGAGTAGTTTCAAGAGAGAATTTATACCACTATGCCCAAAAACCCCCGATATTGCGAATATCCTGTACGAAGTAATGAGCACGAATTCCGACGCCTATAGTACTTATGCTGAGTATGCGCGTCGCTCATTACTCCGTCTACGCATTGTTAGAGGTCTTGGTGAGGAACTGATATCTGCCATTGTAGTGCGCAGTATAACTGACCCACACATTCGAGCTGCAGCGACTAACGCTAAAATGTTGCCGAACCAGTTAGTCGAATTTTTCTCGATTTATGTAAAACCGGCTGTGTGTAGCAATAATGTGTACGCGTCGCGTAGTACACCACCAAACTCAAACCATTCGAACAACAAGACAACTACGGCTGGTAGGAAGCGTAAATTTGAGACCGGGAGGTGTTTTCGTTGTGTGTTAGAAGGACATAAGCAATCCGACTGTAGTAAGAAAATTAGGCTGAGTACGGGGGAGAAACCGTCAACCAGTGGCAGTGGTTCTAGTAATAACGCGAATCCGAAACCTGCTTTTGTACCTACAAAATCTATTACTTGCGGGTTCTGTAAGAAAACCGGGCATAAGATTGAGACTTGTTTCGCGAAAATGAACTCAGAATCTCGTAACAAAGATAACGTCAACTTTTGTCGCGAAAATCGAATCACCCATGACAATGACGTGAGTGTGGCTATTATACAGGGCGTTCCAGTTGATGTTTTGATAGATAGTGGATCTACGATATCTCTCGTCTCGTCTTCTCTACTGAAACATTTTGACTGTGCGCGGAAGCCATCTTTCCGTATATTAAAAGGTCTAGGAAGTCAGGAAGTGGAAAGCACTTCCTATGTAACCCTGCCAATTGAGTTTGACGGTATTACACTTGAGGTCGACCTGTACATAGTGGCTTCCGAGTACATGAATACTCCAGTTATCATTGGTACAGACGTGTTCAACAGGGAGGGTGTTCTTACATCCGTACACGGGACTCTCAACAAATAGTTAGGGAAACTAACCCTGAAACGGTGATGACTATTCAGTCTGCTGAACCCATTTCTGTTAATACGCCTCTAGTTGGTGATGAAGTGCAGCAGCTGCTGGCAATAATTAATGAGTTCTCACAGCACCTTATAGCAGGTACTGCCACGTCTACTGTAAGTACGGGCAGTATGGTGATCAGACTGAGTAGTGATGTACCTGTCAACTACCGACCTTATCGTCTCTCTCACGCTGAGACATTGAGTGTTCGTGAGATCATAAGGGACCTGTTGGATAAGGATGTCATTCAGGAATCAGAGTCCGCACATGCGAGTCCGATTCTTCTTGTAAAAAAGAAGGACGGATCTGACCGCATGTGTGTAGATTTTCGTAAGCTGAACGAGATCACGGTTAAGGATCGTTTTCCATTGCCGCGGATTGATGATCACATAGACCGACTAGGACATAACAAGTTCTTTAGTAGTCTCGACATGGCGACCGGATTCCACCAGATTCCCGTAGATGAGCAGTCGGTACCTCTTACTGGCTTTGTGACACCCGAAGGGCACTTCGAATACCTAAAAATGCCGTATGGGCTTGCCAACGCGCCTGTGGTGTATCAGCGCATCATCTCAACAATCCTCTCCGTGAGTACATTGAATCTGGTGATATCCTGGTCTACATAGACGATGTCTTGATCCTCAGCAGGACCATTGCTCAGGGATTAGTCCTGTTACGTAACGTTCTTGCAACATTGACAACCGCTGGATTCTCCATCAACTTGCGAAAATGTTCGTTCCTGGCTACTGAAATAGAGTACCTTGGCCGGACTATCAGTGAAGGTCAGGTACGGCCGAGTCATTATAAAGTTAAAGCCTTGACTGAGGTTCCGGAACCGAAAAATGTCAAGCAAGTGCGCCAGTTCATGGGCCTTGCTAGTTATTTTCGGCGTTACATACTCGGTTTTGCTCAAAAAAAGGCATGTGTTGCTGCTCTCACTCGGAAAGGAATGAATTTCCATTGGGGATCAGAACAGGAGGCTGCGCGTAAAGATATCATCGATTGCCTCATCAATGAGCCTGTTCTTGCGATCTACGACCCTTCCTTGCCGAGTGAGGTGCACACTGACGCAAGTTCCATTGGCTATGGAGCCGTGCTGATGCAAGTGCATGAGGGAGGACACAAGCGAGTGGTTTCTTACTACAGCAAGTTAACGCCAGGTGTGGATAAGCTTCACGACGTGCCTCTTTCCATGTGTTTGGGCTACTCATTACTTGTTTATGTGTATGAAAGGATATAGCAAACGTCGTGCTTCCTATCTGTGCAGACTTGTTTATGTGTATGGCCGGATATAGCAAACGTCGTGCTTCCTATCTGTGCAGACTTGTTGATGTGTATGGCCGGATATAGCAAACGTCGTGCTTCCTATCTGTGCAGACTTGTTTATGTGTATAGCCGGATATAGCAAACGTCGTGCTTCCTATCTGTGCAGACTTGTTTATGTGTATGGCCGGATATAGCAAACGTCGTGCTTCCTATCTGTGCAGACTTGCTTATGTGTATGGCCGGATATAACAAACGTCGTGCTTCCTATCTGTGCAGACTTGTGTTGGTGCTCTATGTGCATTTCGTATGTTTCTGAACAGGTGCAGACGATGACTACCAGGAGTCTGCTATAGACGCCACCGGGATGATTCCGGAGCCCGATGAGCTGCCAGTCGTCGCCAGGTTGCTTGTCGATGACAACCAGCAGCCTAGTACTTCGGGGATGCAGATGGTGTTTCTGCCCAGCACTTCTGCCACTAGCGTGGCTGACCTGCCGCGTGCCCCAGCTGCGCTTGTGTATCAAGCACCGCAAGCCAGCAACTCGCCTGTCCACGAGTCGGAGCCAGGCATCTCCATGCCGGTTTTGGAAACGGAGCTGGAGACCTAAAAACAAAAGGGAGCCCGGGGACGGTCTCCTGTCAGGAGAGGCCGTATTGGAAACGCCAGCCCTACTCCCTACGACTATCTATAAAAGCGAGGCGCATCCATGCGCTCGCTCACTTGGGTCATTGTCGTCAAAGAACCAACACCTTGCCATTTTCGTGTCGTTTTCTGTCTGATATTTTTCTGTTTTTGAACTAATTGTTAATTGAGACATCTGTTGTTAAATGCACTGTAATTAAAACTTTTAGGTTAATAAGAGTTGTTTTTTAAAAAATATCTCGGATCCTGGTCTCTAAGACTATCTATTGGCCGTCACTTGCGTGACGCTTGTATATCTATCTTTTGGCCGTCACTGGTGTGACGATTGTATATCTATTTATTGGCTGTCACTGGTGTGACGATTGTATATCTATTGGCCGTCACTGGTGTGACGATTGTATATATATATCTATTGGCCATCACTGGTGTGACGATTGTATATATATATATATATATATATATTTGCCGTCACTGGTGTCACGATTGTATATCTATCTAATGGCCGTCACTGGTGTGACGATTGTATATCTATCTATTGGCCGTCACTTGTGTGACGCTTGTATATCTATCTATTGGCCGTCACTGGTGTGACGATTGTATATCTATTTATTGGCCGTCACTGGTGTGACGATTGTATATCTATTGGCCGTCACTGGTGTGACGATTGTATATATATATATCTATTGGCCGTCACTAGTGTGACGATTTCATATGTATCTATTGGCCGTTCCTGGTGTGACGATTGTATATCTATCTTTTGGCCGTCACTGGTGTGACGATTGTATATGTATCTATTGGCCGTCCCTGGTGTGACGATTGTATATCTATCTATTGACCGTCACTGCTGTGACGATTGTTAAAATATCTATTGGCCTTCACTGGTGTGACGATTGTACATCTAACTATTGACCGTCACTGGTGTGACGATTGTATATATATCTATTGGCCATCACTGGTGTGACGATTGTATATCTATATATAGGCCGTCTCTGGTGTGGCCATTGTATATCTAATTATTGGCCGTCACTGGTGTAATGATAATTTATTTAATTATTGGCCGTCACTGGTGTGACGATTGTTTATCTAATTATTGACCGTCACTGGTGTGAGGATTGTTTATCGGGTTGTATATTAGTCGTCACTGGTGTGACGATTGTATGTCTATCTATTGGCCGTCACTCTGTGACGATTGTATATCTATCTATTGGCCGTCACCGGTGTGACTATTGTATATATATATATATATCTATTGGCCGTCACTGGTGTGACGATTGTGTATATATATATATATATATATTGGCCGTCACTGGTGTCACGATTGTATATCTATCTATTGGCCGTCACTGTTGTGACGATTGTATATCTATTATTGGAAACGCCAGCCCTACTCCCTACGACTATCTACAAAAGCGAGGCGCATCCATGCGCTCGCTCACTTGGGTCGCTGTCGTCAAAGAACCAACGCCTTGCCATTTTCGTGTCGTTTTCTGTCTGATATTTTTCTGTTTTTGAACTAATTGTTAATTGAGACATCTGTTGTTAAATGCACTGTAATTAAAACTTTTAGGTTAATAAGAGTTGTTTTTTAAAAAATATCTCGGATCCTGGTCTCTAAGATCAGAAGTGGGATAGTAAAAGTGATTCTATCTCACTTTTCCACGTTCACTTTTGCGTTGTGTGTTTGAAAAATGTCGGACCGCGAACGACGACGTAGCCGCCATAGGAGTCGCTCGCGAGATCGACACCATAGTCGATACAGGGAGCGTACTCCTGAGGGCCAGTTACGACGCGAAATGTCTGCATTGTTGGCTCGTCTACGTGCGTTGGAAGAGCGCGGGACGGTTGGGTCGGTGAATCAATTCACCCCGCCACCGCAACAGACTTCGTCGGTTCGCGAATCGCTGCCGCCGCCGCCGCCGACATACGGCCCTGAGTTGCCGCCTGCCTGGCGCCAAGCGCTCGAGCCGGCGACGACTACCCCTACCATCGCGCGAGCAGTCTACGCGCGCAGCGCTTCGTCGGAGTTGTTGCCAAGCGGGGTACCGCCAGCACGAGATCTACCTGCCGGATCTGCGGCGGGAAGTATTCTCACAAATGAGGTATTTATGGCCTCCAGTAATAGTACAGTGGCGGAACAATTTGTTGATGCAATTCGGTCGATAGGTACTTTGAGATCGCACCACTTTTACATTTCCAACTTCGACCCTCATTTGCATAACATTGATGACTGGTGTAAGGAGGTCGATCGTGCAAGGGCACTGAATAGTTGGAGTGATTATGAGTGCCTTTCGCGTATAGGCAATTGTCTGAAAGGTGACGCACATACATGGTTGAGTGAATGGGTAACTAATGACCGAACATGGAGTAGTTTCAAGAGAGAATTTATACCACTATGCCCAAAAACCCCCGATATTGCGAATATCCTGTACGAAGTAATGAGCACGAATTCCGACGCCTATAGTACTTATGCTGAGTATGCGCGTCGCTCATTACTCCGTCTGCGCATTGTTAGAGGTCTTGGTGAGGAACTGATATCTGCCATTGTAGTGCGCGGTATAACTGACCCACACATTCGAGCTGCAGCGACTAACGCTAAAATGTTGCCGAACCAGTTAGTCGAATTTTTCTCGATTTATGTAAAACCGGCTGTGTGTAGCAATAATGTGTACGCGTCGCGTAGTACACCACCAAACTCAAACCATTCGAACAACAAGACAACTACGGCTGGTAGGAAGCGTAAATTTGAGACCGGGAGGTGTTTTCGTTGTGGGTTAGAAGGACATAAGCAATCCGACTGTAGTAAGATAATTAGGCTGAGTACGGGGGAGAAACCGTCAACCAGTGGCAGTGGTTCTAGTAATAACGCGAATCCGAAACCTGCTTTTGTACCTACAAAATCTATTACTTGCGGGTTCTGTAAGAAAACCGGGCATAAGATTGAGACTTGTTTCGCGAAAATGAACTCAGAATCTCGTAACAAAGATAACGTCAACTTTTGTCGCGAAAATCGAATCACCCATGACAATGACGTGAGTGTGGCTATTATACAGGGCGTTCCAGTTGATGTGTTGATAGATAGTGGGTCTACGATATCTCTCGTCTCGTCTTCTCTACTGAAACATTTTGACTGTGCGCGGAAGCCATCTTTCCGTATACTAAAAGGTCTAGAAAGTCAGGAAGTGGAAAGCACTTCCTATGTAACCCTGCCAATTGAGTTTGACGGTATCACACTTGAGGTCGACCTGTACATAGTGGCTTCCGAGTACATGAATACTCCAGTTATCATTGGTACAGACGTGCTCAACAGGGAGGGTGTTCGTTACATCCGTACACGGGACTCTCAACAAATAGTTAGGGAAACTAACCCTGAAACGGTGATGACTATTCAGTCTGCTGAACCCATTTCTGTTAATACGCCTCTAGTTGGTGATGAAGTGCAGCAGCTGCTGGCAATAATTAATGAGTTCTCACAGCACCTTATAGCAGGTACTGCCACGTCTACTGTAAGTACGGGCAGTATGGTGATCAGACTGAGTAGTGATGTACCTGTCAACTACCGACCTTATCGTCTCTCTCACGCTGAGACATTGAGTGTTCGTGAGATCATAAGGGACCTGTTGGATAAGGGTGTCATTCAGGAATCAGAGTCCGCATATGCGAGTCCGATTCTTCTTGTAAAAAAGAAGGACGGATCTGACCGCATGTGTGTAGATTTTCGTAAGCTGAACGAGATCACGGTTAAGGATCGTTTTCCATTGCCGCGGATTGATGATCACATAGACCGACTAGGACATAACAAGTTCTTTAGTAGTCTCGACATGGCGACCGGATTCCACCAGATTCCCGTAGATGAGCAGTCGGTACCTCTTACTGGCTTTGTGACACCCGAAGGGCACTTCGAATACCTAAAAGTGCCGTATGGGCTTGACAACGCGCCTGTGGTGTATCAGCGCATCATCTCAACAACCCTTCGTGAGTACATTGAATCTGGTGATATCCTGGTCTACATAGACGATGTCTTGATCCTCAGCAGGACCATTGCTCAGGGATTCGTCCTGTTACGTAACGTTCTTGCAACATTGACAACCGCTGGATTCTCCATCAACTTGCGAAAATGTTCGTTCCTGGCTACTGAAATAGAGTACCTTGGCCGGACTATCAGTGAAGGTCAGGTACGGCCGAGTCATAATAAAGTTAAAGCCTTGACTGAGGTTCCGGAACCGAAAAATGTCAAGCAAGTGCGCCAGTTCATGGGCCTTGCTAGTTATTTTCGGCGTTACATACTCGGTTTTGCTCAAAAAACGGCATGTGTTGCTGCTCTCACTCGGAAAGGAATGAATTTCCATTGGGGATCAGAACAGGAGGCTGCGCGTAAAGATATCATCGATTGCCTCATCAATGAGCCTGTTCTTGCGATCTACGACCCTTCCTTGCCGAGTGAGGTGCACACTGACGCAAGTTCCATTGGCTATGGAGCCGTGCTGATGCAAGTGCATGAGGGAGGACACAAGCGAGTGGTTTCTTACTACAGCAAGTTAACGCCAGGTGTGGATAAGCTTCACGACGTGCCTCTTTCCATGTGTTTGGGCTACTCACTCGGAAAGGAATGAATTTCCATTGGGGATCAGAACAGGAGGCTGCGCGTAAAGATATCATCGATTGCCTCATCAATGAGCCTGTTCTTGCGATCTACGACCCTTCCTTGCCGAGTGAGGTGCACACTGACGCAAGTTCCATTGGCTATGGAGCCGTGCTGATGCAAGTGCATGAGGGAGGACACAAGCGAGTGGTTTCTTACTACAGCAAGTTAACGCCAGGTGTGGATAAGCTTCACGACGTGCCTCTTTCCATGTGTTTGGGCTACTCATTACTTGTTTATGTGTATGAAAGGATATAGCAAACGTCGTGCTTCCTATCTGTGCAGACTTGTTTATGTGTATGGCCGGATATAGCAAACGTCGTGCTTCCTATCTGTGCAGACTTGTTGATGTGTATGGCCGGATATAGCAAACGTCGTGCTTCCTATCTGTGCAGACTTGTTGATGTGTATGGCCGGATATAGCAAACGTCGTGCTTCCTATCTGTGCAGACTTGTTTATGTGTATAGCCGGATATAGCAAACGTCGTGCTTCCTATCTGTGCAGACTTGTTTATGTGTATGGCCGGATATAGCAAACGTCGTGCTTCCTATCTGTGCAGACTTGCTTATGTGTATGGCCGGATATAACAAACGTCGTGCTTCCTATCTGTGCAGACTTGTGTTGGTGCTCTATGTGCATTTCGTATGTTTCTGAACAGGTGCAGACGATGACTACCAGGAGTCTGCTATAGACGCCACCGGGATGATTCCGGAGCCCGATGAGCTGCCAGTCGTCGCCAGGTTGCTTGTCGATGACAACCAGCAGCCTAGTACTTCGGGGATGCAGATGGTGTTTCTGCCCAGCACTTCTGCCACTAGCGTGGCTGACCTGCCGCGTGCCCCAGCTGCGCTTGTGTATCAAGCACCGCAAGCCAGCAACTCGCCTGTCCACTGGTCGGAGCCAGGCATCTCCATGCCGGTTTTGGAAACGGAGCTGGAGACCTAAAAACAAAAGGGAGCCCGGGGACGGTCTCCTGTCAGGAGAGGCCGTATTGGAAACGCCAGCCCTACTCCCTACGACTATCTATAAAAGCGAGGCGCATCCATGCGCTCGCTCACTTGGGTCATTGTCGTCAAAGAACCAACACCTTGCCATTTTCGTGTCGTTTTCTGTCTGATATTTTTCTGTTTTTGAACTAATTGTTAATTGAGACATCTGTTGTTAAATGCACTGTAATTAAAACTTTTAGGTTAATAAGAGTTGTTTTTTAAAAAATATCTCGGATCCTGGTCTCTAAGACTATCTATTGGCCGTCACTTGCGTGACGCTTGTATATCTATCTTTTGGCCGTCACTGGTGTGACGATTGTATATCTATTTATTGGCTGTCACTGGTGTGACGATTGTATATCTATTGGCCGTCACTGGTGTGACGATTGTATATATATATCTATTGGCCATCACTGGTGTGACGATTGTATATATATATATATATATATATATATTTGCCGTCACTGGTGTCACGATTGTATATCTATCTAATGGCCGTCACTGGTGTGACGATTGTATATCTATCTATTGGCCGTCACTTGTGTGACGCTAGTATATCTATCTATTGGCCGTCACTGGTGTGACGATTGTATATCTATTTATTGGCCGTCACTGGTGTGACGATTGTATATCTATTGGCCGTCACTGGTGTGACGATTGTATATATATATATCTATTGGCCGTCACTAGTGTGACGATTTCATATGTATCTATTGGCCGTTCCTGGTGTGACGATTGTATATCTATCTTTTGGCCATCACTGGTGTGACGATTGTATATGTATCTATTGGCCGTCCCTGGTGTGACGATTGTATATCTATCTATTGACCGTCACTGCTGTGACGATTGTAAATATATCTATTGGCCTTCACTGGTGTGACGATTGTACATCTAACTATTGACCGTCACTGGTGTGACGATTGTATATATATCTATTGGCCATCACTGGTGTGACGATTGTATATCTATATATAGGCCGTCACTGGTGTGGCCATTGTATATCTAATTATTGGCCGTCACTGGTGTAATGATTATTTATTTAATTATTGGCCGTCACTGGTGTGACGATTGTTTATCTAATTATTGACCGTCACTGGTGTGAGGATTGTTTATCGGGTTGTATATTAGTCGTCACTGGTGTGACGATTGTATGTCTATCTATTGGCCGTCACTCTGTGACGATTGTATATCTATCTATTGGCCGTCACCGGTGTGACTATTGTATATATATACATATATATATCTATTGGCCGTCACTGGTGTGACGATTGTTTATATATATATATATATATATATATATATATATATATATATATATATATATATATATATTGGCCGTCACTGGTGTCACGATTGTATATCTATCTATTGGCCGTCACTGTTGTGACGATTGTATATCTATTATTGGAAACGCCAGCCCTACTCCCTACGACTATCTACAAAAGCGAGGCGCATCCATGCGCTCGCTCACTTGGGTCGCTGTCGTCAAAGAACCAACGCCTTGTCATTTTCGTGTCGTTTTCTGTCTGATATTTTTCTGTTTTTGAACTAATTGTTAATTGAGACATCTGTTGTTAAATGCACTGTAATTAAAACTTTTAGGTTAATAAGAGTTGTTTTTTAAAAAATATCTCGGATCCTGGTCTCTAAGATCAGAAGTGGGATAGTAAAAGTGATTCTATCTCACTTTTCCACGTTCACTTTTGCGTTGTGTGTTTGAAAAATGTCGGACCGCGAACGACGACGTAGCCGCCATAGGAGTCGCTCGCGAGATCGACACCATAGTCGATACAGGGAGCGTACTCCTGAGGGCCAGTTACGACGCGAAATGTCTGCATTGTTGGCTCGTCTACGTGCGTTGGAAGAGCGCGGGACGGTTGGGTCGGTGAATCAATTCACCCCGCCACCGCAACAGACTTCGTCGGTTCGCGAATCGCTGCCGCCGCCGCCGCCGACATACGGCCCTGAGTTGCCGCCTGCCTGGCGCCAAGCGCTCGAGCCGGCGACGACTACCCCTACCATCGCGCGAGCAGTCTACGCGCGCAGCGCTTCGTCGGAGTTGTTGCCAAGCGGGGTACCGCCAGCACGAGATCTACCTGCCGGATCTGCGGCGGGAAGTATTCTCACAAATGAGGTATTTATGGCCTCCAGTAATAGTACAGTGGCGGAACAATTTGTTGATGCAATTCGGTCGATAGGTACTTTGAGATCGCACCACTTTTACATTTCCAACTTCGACCCTCATTTGCATAACATTGATGACTGGTGTAAGGAGGTCGATCGTGCAAGGGCACTGAATAGTTGGAGTGATTATGAGTGCCTTTCGCGTATAGGCAATTGTCTGAAAGGTGACGCACATACATGGTTGAGTGAATGGGTAACCAATGACCGAACATGGAGTAGTTTCAAGAGAGAATTTATACCACTATGCCCAAAAACCCCCGATATTGCGAATATCCTGTACGAAGTAATGAGCACGAATTCCGACGCCTATAGTACTTATGCTGAGTATGCGCGTCGCTCATTACTCCGTCTGCGCATTGTTAGAGGTCTTGGTGAGGAACTGATATCTGCCATTGTAGTGCGCGGTATAACTGACCCACACATTCGAGCTGCAGCGACTAACGCTAAAATGTTGCCGAACCAGTTAGTCGAATTTTTCTCGATTTATGTAAAACCGGCTGTGTGTAGCAATAATGTGTACGCGTCGCGTAGTACACCACCAAACTCAAACCATTCGAACAACAAGACAACTACGGCTGGTAGGAAGCGTAAATTTGAGACCGGGAGGTGTTTTCGTTGTGGGTTAGAAGGACATAAGCAATCCGACTGTAGTAAGATAATTAGGCTAAGTACGGGGGAGAAACCGTCAACCAGTGGCAGTGGTTCTAGTAATAACGCGAATCCGAAACCTGCTTTTGTACCTACAAAATCTATTACTTGCGGGTTCTGTAAGAAAACCGGGCATAAGATTGAGACTTGTTTCGCGAAAATGAACTCAGAATCTCGTAACAAAGATAACGTCAACTTTTGTCGCGAAAATCGAATCACCCATGACAATGACGTGAGTGTGGCTATTATACAGGGCGTTCCAGTTGATGTGTTGATAGATAGTGGGTCTACGATATCTCTCGTCTCGTCTTCTCTACTGAAACATTTTGACTGTGCGCGGAAGCCATCTTTCCGTATACTAAAAGGTCTAGAAAGTCAGGAAGTGGAAAGCACTTCCTATGTAACCCTGCCAATTGAGTTTGACGGTATCACACTTGAGGTCGACCTGTACATAGTGGCTTCCGAGTACATGAATACTCCAGTTATCATTGGTACAGACGTGCTCAACAGGGAGGGTGTTCGTTACATCCGTACACGGGACTCTCAACAAATAGTTAGGGAAACTAACCCTGAAACGGTGATGACTATTCAGTCTGCTGAACCCATTTCTGTTAATACGCCTCTAGTTGGTGATGAAGTGCAGCAGCTGCTGGCAATAATTAATGAGTTCTCACAGCACCTTATAGCAGGTACTGCCACGTCTACTGTAAGTACGGGCAGTATGGTGATCAGACTGAGTAGTGATGTACCTGTCAACTACCGACCTTATCGTCTCTCTCACGCTGAGACATTGAGTGTTCGTGAGATCATAAGGGACCTGTTGGATAAGGGTGTCATTCAGGAATCAGAGTCCGCATATGCGAGTCCGATTCTTCTTGTAAAAAAGAAGGACGGATCTGACCGCATGTGTGTAGATTTTCGTAAGCTGAACGAGATCACGGTTAAGGATCGTTTTCCATTGCCGCGGATTGATGATCACATAGACCGACTAGGACATAACAAGTTCTTTAGTAGTCTCGACATGGCGACCGGATTCCACCAGATTCCCGTAGATGAGCAGTCGGTACCTCTTACTGGCTTTGTGACACCCGAAGGGCACTTCGAATACCTAAAAGTGCCGTATGGGCTTGACAACGCGCCTGTGGTGTATCAGCGCATCATCTCAACAACCCTTCGTGAGTACATTGAATCTGGTGATATCCTGGTCTACATAGACGATGTCTTGATCCTCAGCAGGACCATTGCTCAGGGATTCGTCCTGTTACGTAACGTTCTTGCAACATTGACAACCGCTGGATTCTCCATCAACTTGCGAAAATGTTCGTTCCTGGCTACTGAAATAGAGTACCTTGGCCGGACTATCAGTGAAGGTCAGGTACGGCCGAGTCATAATAAAGTTAAAGCCTTGACTGAGGTTCCGGAACCGAAAAATGTCAAGCAAGTGCGCCAGTTCATGGGCCTTGCTAGTTATTTTCGGCGTTACATACTCGGTTTTGCTCAAAAAACGGCATGTGTTGCTGCTCTCACTCGGAAAGGAATGAATTTCCATTGGGGATCAGAACAGGAGGCTGCGCGTAAAGATATCATCGATTGCCTCATCAATGAGCCTGTTCTTGCGATCTACGACCCTTCCTTGCCGAGTGAGGTGCACACTGACGCAAGTTCCATTGGCTATGGAGCCGTGCTGATGCAAGTGCATGAGGGAGGACACAAGCGAGTGGTTTCTTACTACAGCAAGTTAACGCCAGGTGTGGATAAGCTTCACGACGTGCCTCTTTCCATGTGTTTGGGCTACTCATTACTTGTTTATGTGTATGAAAGGATATAGCAAACGTCGTGCTTCCTATCTGTGCAGACTTGTTTATGTGTATGGCCGGATATAGCAAACGTCGTGCTTCCTATCTGTGCAGACTTGTTGATGTGTATGGCCGGATATAGCAAACGTCGTGCTTCCTATCTGTGCAGACTTGTTTATGTGTATGGCCGGATATAGCAAACGTCGTGCTTCCTATCTGTGCAGACTTGTTTATGTGTATGGCCGGATATAGCAAACGTCGTGCTTCCTATCTGTGCAGACTTGCTTATGTGTATGGCCGGATATAGCAAACGTCATGCTTCCTATCTGTGCAGACATGTGTTGGTGCTCTATGTGCATTTCGTATGTTTCTGAACAGGTGCAGACGATGACAACCAGGAGTCTGCTATAGACGCCACCGGAATGATTCCGGAGCCCGATGAGCTGCCAGTCGTCGCCAAGTTGCTTGTCGATGACAACCAGCAGCCTAGTACTTCGGGGATGCAATTGGTGTATCTGCCCAGCACTTCTGCCACTAGCGTGGCTGACCTGCCGCGTGCCCCAGCTGCGCTTGTGTATCAAGCACCGCAAGCCAGCAACTCGCCTGTCCACTGGTCGGAGCCAGGCATCTCCATGCCGGTTTTGGAAACGGAGCTGGAGACCTAAAAACAAATGGGAGCCCGAAGACGGTCTCCTGTCAGGAGAGACCGTATTGGAAACGCCAGCCCTACTCCCTACGACTATCTATAAAAGCGAGGCGCATCCATGCGCTCGCTCACTTGGGTCGCTGTCGTCAAAGAATCAACACCTTGCCATTTTCGTGTCGTTTTCTGTCTGATATTTTTCTGTTTTTGAACTAATTGTTAATTGAGACATCTGTTGTTAAATGCACTGTAATTAAAACTTTTAGGTTAATAAGAGTTGTTTTTAAAAAAATACCTCGGATCCTGGTCTCTAAGACTATCTATTGGCCGTCACTTGTGTGACGCTTGTATATCTATCTTTTGGCCGTCACTGGTGTGACGATTGTATATCTATTTATTGGCCGTCACTAGTGTGACGATTGTATATCTATTGGCCGTCACTGGTGTGACGATTGTATATATATATATCTATTGGCCATCACTGGTGTGACGATTGTGTATATATATTGGCCGTCACTGGTGTCACGATTGTATATCTATCTATTGGCCGTCACTGGTGTGACGATTGTATATCTATTTATTGGCCGTCACTGGTGTGACGATTGTATATCTTTTGGCCGTCACTGGTGTGACGATTGTATATCTATTTATTGGCCGTCACTGGTGTGACGATTGTATATCTATTGGCCGTCACTGGTGTGACGATTGTTTATATATATATCTATTGGCCGTCACTGGTGTGACGATTGTATATATATATATCTATTGGCCGTCACTGGTGTGACGATTTCATATGTATCTATTGGCCGTTCCTGGTGTGACGATTGTATATCTATCTATTGGCCGTCATTGATATGACGATTGTATATCTAAGTATTGACCGTCACTGGTGTGACAATTGTATATCTATCTATTGGCCGTCACTGGTGTGACGATTGTATATGTATCTATTGACCGTCACTGGTGTGACGATTGTTTATCTATCTATTGGCCGTCACTGGTGTGACGATTGTATATCTATTGGCCGTCACTGGTGTGACGATTGTATATATATATCTATTGGCCATCACTGGTGTGACGATTGTATATATATTGGCCGTCACTGGTGTCACGATTGTATATCTATCTATTGGCCGTCACTGGTGTGACGATTGTATTTCTATTTAGTGGCCGTCACTGGTGTGACGTACTTTATTTCCACACCTTGTAACAACTTACTGTAGCAGGAAACAACTCGCTTGTGTTCATCATGAAACTGTATTAGCACAGTTCCATAACCGATGGAACCAGTTTTGATGAGAAATTCTTCTATGTCTTTGCGTGCAACCTGCAGTTCCGGTCTCTAGTTGAAATTAATTCCATTCCGAGTGAAAGCAGCAATTCATTCAATTTTATGAGCAAAATAACAACTTTATCATGGCTCGGCCCTACCTGACCCTCGGTAATAGTCATGCCTGCCAAAACATCAATGTCCTTCGCTAGGAATGGACATTATTACTAGAACCACTGTCTATTGAAGTACTCGAACCTCCCGACGTATTCGTCCTAGATTGATTATTACAGGAATACTTGTCTGTATCCTGACCGTCCACAATACAAGAAAAACACTCACCATCTTCAAACTTTCGCTTCCCACAAAACGCAACAGGGTTGTCTTTCGTGGGGATCTTACTTTGTGACGTAGTAGTACGTGCGGCAGACGAATTGTTCTTATGTATCCTAGGATTCACATAGATTGAGAAAACATCTTCTAGGTTACTCGGCAGTAGTTGCGTCTTCGGCTGCCGTTCTAATGTGTGGGTCAGTAACAGCGCACACCACTATCGCCGAAATCAATTCCTCTAAGGCCCCGGACAGTCGGGCATAGAGGTTTCATCATTATTGAAACTACTCCACGTACCATGTTGATTATCCACTCATAAAACTACGTAAGGGAATCTCCTTTAATCCTCCTATCCGTTCGTAGTCACTGCAATTGTTTTACGATTTGGCGCGATCTACCTTCTCACACATATCTTCAATGGTATGAAAATTATAGATGTAAAAATGATGGTTAGATCTCATCGTAGATTTGCATCCACAAACGGTTCTGCCATCGTACTATTTTTGTCAGCATAAATACCCCGCTAGTATTCACGTTTGTATGAATACTTTCCGACACAGCCCCAGCAGGCCCGCAAACTCGAGGCACGTGCGGAAATGTGGAGTGTCACGCATCGAGCCAACTCAGATGCATGGCGCCATGCTGGCGGCGGCGTCAGTGGGTCGCGCGCCAAAATTGTTTGCGGGAGGCGCCAACGACGGGCAGAATTGAGCCACAGGCCCAACTATTTTGCGGTCTTCTAACGCGCAGAGACGAGCCAATATCGCAGACATTTCCTGTCGCAACTGGTCTTCAGAAGTACGCTCCTTGTATCGTTTTCACTTTTCACATTAAAATGTCGATCACGTGAACGACTACTTTCACGGCGGCTACGACGTTGTTCACAATCCGTAATCTTTCATTCGTACAATTTAAAATGTATGTAGGCGTGTGAGATAGAATCACAGGAATCCTATCCCACTTCTGATGTTAGAAACCAGAGGCCGAGATGATTTTTAAAAATAAACACACTGAAACTGACTGATTATAATTTGAACAGAAATGGACTCTAATAACAATTTTCAAAACGAATAAAGATATCGGACAGCGTGACAATAAAAATGGTGAGGTGTTGAGTCTGTGACGATGGCTGAGCAAGTCCCTGCACGCTTTTTTCTTTTTGTTGGAGGGGAATAAAATGGAATTACCCATGCCCAGGAGTCAGACCTCCCTGCTATGTCCGGGTCCCCACATATTGAGCGGGCATCAGCTCTTGTGGTATACGGACTAAAAACAACCCCTTTGTGTTTACTTGTTGTCTTACTAAGAATTAACTGTGAGCCATGGCCTCGGTATATGCTGAAGGCTTTCTACGTGCAATTTTCCCTTTTGGGCGATATATATGTGTATATGATATATATGGGAAGAGTTTGCCTGCTTACCCGATTTTATGAGCGGACATCAGCTCATAGTCAAAGGGCATGATAGCGGCATGTTAGGGGGGCAGATAGCCCCCGCTACTAAGAGGTGGTTATATATATACACAGTCAGGTCATAAGTTCTGTCACACAATAAAAACTTTTGAATTTAGAACGCTGGCCACAAAAAAGTTTATTGAATTCGAATTTCGAATTTTTCATGAAAATAAAAATGTGTACTTTTTAGAATTTTCCTCATATTTAAATATGGATTGGACACTTAAAGAAGACCGTGTCGCAGTTATTGCGTTGCATCGTTGCGGTTACGCGCCAATTCAGATTTTCGACTTACTGAAAAATTTGAATATAACCAAAAGATTCGTTTATCGTACCATAAAACGATACTATGAAGACTCTAGTGTAGATGACAGGTCAAGAAGTGGTCGCCCTCGCTCTGTTAGGACTCCAGCAGTGATAAAAGCTGTGAAGGCGCGAATTCAAAGAAATCCCATACGTAAGCAGAAACTGTTGGCCCTTCAGATGGGGTTAAGCAGGACCACGGTGAAAAGGGTGTTAAATGAAGACTTAGGGCTTAGGGCATATCGAAGAAAAACAGGATATCGTTTGGACGCTCGTTTAATGGACCTGAGACTTAAGAGATGCCGCGCTTTATTGAAGCTGTACGCGGGAAAAAAGCATCGGGAAATTCTTTTTTCGGATGAAAAAATTTTCACCGTGGAAGAGAGCTACAACAAACAAAATGATAAGGTGTACGCACACAGCAGTGAAGAAGCGAGCAACCGTATTCCGCGTGTCCAACGAGGTCATTTTCCATCCTCGCTCATGGTTTGGTTGGGAGTTTCTTATTGGGGCTTCACTGAGGTACATTTTTGTGAGAAAGGCGTAAAAACGAATGCAGTTGTGTATCAAGATACAGTCCTCAAGAACCTTGTGGAACCTGTTTCTCATACCATGTTTAATAACAGGCACTGGCTATTCCAACAAGATTCTGCGCCAGCTCATAGAGCGAAAAGCACACAAGACTGGCTGGCGGCGCGTGAAATCGACTTCATCCGGCACGAAGACTGGCCCTCCTCCAGTCCAGATTTGAGTCCGTTAGATTACAAGATATGGCAACACTTGGAGGAAAAAGCCTGCTCAAAGCCTCATCCTGATTTGGAGTCACTCAAGGCATCCTTGATTAAGACAGCCGCCGATATTGACATGGACCTCGTTCGTGCTGCGATAGACGACTGGCCGTGCAGAATAAAGGCCTGTATTCAAAATCGAGGGGGTCATTTTGAATAAACTTTATTACCATAAGAATCTATGTTTTGTTAAGTTCATTTTGCTATATAAATGTTTACATAAATAATAAACATGTCTAAATTATTTCATATTGCATGTTCGATTCCAAATCGATATTCGATCGATGGTTTCGGAACGGCCATTTTGAATTTGACGTTGCTGCCAACCTTGCAGTTTTTGACAACTGACAGACGAAAGCCCTCGCAATGTAACGCGTTTGGATAGGGTATTGAAATTAAATCGCAGTCCATCTGGAATGTATTCGAGGTTCCCTCAGGATTGTCTATATAGCTGAGTGTGTTGTGGTTCCCCGAACCAGATAAAGTTCGCATTTACGTGGCCGATTGGTTTTTTACCACGTAACATAACCTGTGTTGGAACACTGTGCTGATCGAGGCTGGCCCGCCAGTCACACAGGAGGTTGGCTGAAGAACCTGTCTACCAAGAAGAGCCTAGGGTGCACCCGGCCCTTGCAGAGAGACAGGAGGTTGACGGGACCGAAGCACAGACCAGGTTAGATCGACTCCATTTACCTTAGCTCGGTGAATCGCCGACGTTCACACTTCTTGGCAACTGATCGCTACGCTACCTCGTAGCTGATGGGCCCCTACGAGGTCATTAGGTGCTGAGAAGCCTGAACATTGCACATGTGACAGAACTTAAGACCTGACTATGTATATATATATATATATATATATATGTATTTTATTAAAAACCTATCCTAATCCTAAACTACTTTATATTTGGGACATTTAGGGGGGGCTCTAACCTCAGTCCGGGAGGTTTATAGGGGCAGGGGGAGATTGTGTGTTCGACGAATCACGACAAATTTGGTATCTTAGACGCTGTAGTGCTTCGGGAACACAGCCTTCGTCAAGTTGACGTGCCTGAGGGGCGGGGGGTGGTTGGGCTTTAAGAGCTTTCGTGATATCGTCCTCCGGTTCTATGAGGAAGTCTTTGGGGCGCCTTTTGAAAAGGTGTTTCTTATTTATGTCGCAGCGGAAGAGTCGCTAAACGACCGGAAGTCGTTGGTTGTCACTATGTCGCTATGTTGGCAGCACTGTTGCTGCCTTCTGATTGGTCGGTGAAACGCGGGCTACCAACCTAATGGCGGGCCTGGACATGCACGTGTTGAAGAACCGAGATCCGTGTGGACATTATTGGCTCGGACTCCGACGGAACACTTGTTTGTCTGTTTCATTGATTGTCTTCATTTGTGTTCTCATGACCAATAAAAGTTACTCTAAAGTTCGTGGTCGCCTTAATTAAATTGCTCGAGTTACCCACCATGGCCGACGAAGACCCTGAATACCCACATCTCACTGATCCTATCCCCGGTACTGCGACATCAGAAGTGGGATCAGCTCGAGCAGAAGATTTGGACTTTCAACGAAGGTTCACCATGGACGAGAGGATGCTGAAGATGTTGCTCGACTCTCAAACGAAGAACACTCTTGAACTTATTGAAGCGATGAAGCAGGCGCCGTCCGGGACTCGTGTCAAGCTGCCCGAGTTCAATCCTGACAAACCAGACTCGACGGATCCTCGAGCTTGGTGCACCACTGCTGAGCTCTGCTTCACAGAAAATCCATTGCATGGTGGAGCACTCATGATAGCGATCAGCGGTGCGCTGAAAGGAAGTGCTTCGCAATGGCTTTCACAAGTTTCTTTCGCCGGAATGACCTGGGAACAATTCAAAGCTATGTTCATTGCGCGCTACGACTACGTCGAAACTCCTGCAGCGACACTCATCAAGTTGCAGAACCACCGGCCGAAAGAAAACGAGCCATTAGCGGTGTATGCAGCTCGACTTACGTCTACCCTCACGTCGCGATTGCAAAACCTGACGCAAGAACAAATCGTGGTGGCAACAGTTCTTTCCCATGTATCACGATTTGAACCACGACTTCAACGGCTGGCTTTCACTATGGAAATCAACACTCGCGACACCTTACAGCGAGAACTACAAGCGCTCTCGCATCTGAAGCGGAACTCTTCCGCATTTGGAGATATCGGCGACAAGGTGGATCACAAGCGGTACAAGCCATCACCATCTATCAACACGCCTCGCTGTTTTTACTGCGGCAAGCTGGGGCACAAGTCACCCGACTGTCGCTCACGCAGAGACGGCAGAGGCCATCCATCCACTTCAACAGAAACGCCTGGCAGGCACCTACAACGGCAACCCGACAAAATTGTCTGTTTTCGATGCGGCGCCATGGGCCACTTCGCTTCAAAGTGTCCCCGTGGCCTCCCAACGAGCTCAGGACCAGTCGCCTCGACCTCCAGCAGCGGCTCCAGTGGCGGCAGCGGCGGAAGCGGACCTGCGGCTGCCAAGCAGTACCGAGTGGACCTCTGCAGCCTTGACCATCCTCGTGGCGAACTGATAAATCACGGTGAGCGATTTTTCTACGTGTTAGATACTGGTGCTGAATGCTCTCTAATTCAAGACAGTGTGGCTAAAAGGTTTCCGGGAAAGAGGGTGCATAGTGTTGTAACATTAACGGGCATCGGCCAGGCTAGCGTAGCTAGTGTTTTGCAAATTTTGTCCGAAGTTAGGATTGACGGTTATACATTGGAGGTGCTATTTCATGTTTTGCCGGATCAGTACCTCAAGCACTCGCTTATGATAGGCCGCGAAGTTTTGCAGTATGGTTTTGAGGCAAAAGTGACTTCGAATACCGCCACCTTATCGCGTGTTAAACAAGTTTTAGCCTGCCAAGCGGACAGGAACGCAAATACTTTAGTTTCTTTCGATAACATCGACACTGATATTCCAGACGAATACAGACCCCAATTGCTCCAGATTTTAGAAAAGTTTCGCGATTCTTTTTCGTATGGAGTATCAGAGTCGCGCGTTTCTACTGGGCAATTACTGATTAGACTTATAGACCCCACACGTACGGTTCAAAGGCGTCCTTACAGGCTCAGTGAAGATGAGAAGGCTATTATGCGTGATAAGGTTAATGAATTGTTGCGCGCGGGTGTGGTAAGACCGAGTTGCTCTCCGTTTTTTAGTCCGGCACTTTTAGTCAAAAAGAAAGACGGCTCTGACCGCATGTGTGTGGACTATCGACAGCTAAATGACAACACCGTAGCAGACAGGTATCCGCTGCCACTGATTAATGACCTCATTGCGCGTTTAGGCGGTGCACAGTGGTTCGTATCGCTCGATGCTTGTAGCAGGTATCATTTAATTCCCGTTCATCCCGATTCTGTTGAGATGACCTCGTTCGTGACCCCGAATGGTCAATGGGAATATCTCGCGATGCCATTTGGACATAAAAATGCGACGTCGGTGTTTCAAAGGGCAGTAAATAGCGCATTAGGCGATCTCGCGCACAGTTTTGTTATTTCCTATGTCGACGACGTCCTACTGATAGCAAAAGATGTGGATGAGGGTCTTGAGAGACTTCAGATTGTCCTGGAACGTTTAACAAAGGCTGGGTTTACGTTCAACCTTAAAAAATGCACTTTTCTTAAAACGCGCATAGAGTTTTTGGGTTACTTAATTGAGAATGGGCAAATTAGACCAAATCCAGGAAAGCTTCAAGCGCTGACAAGACTCTCACCCCCAACATCAATAACGCAGCTTCGACAGTTTATAGGCTTAGCCTCCTACTTTCGGCACTTTATCCCTCGATTTTCTGAAATCATGGCTCCATTGTTCAGGCTAACTAGCAACAAAACAAAAGAATTAGACTGGCAGCCGTGCCACGAATCCATTCGTCAGCATATTATTTCTCTGCTAACGCATGAGCCAGCTTTAACGATTTTTAATCCCGAGCACCCGATCGAACTGCACACCGACACTAGCTCTGAGGGTTACGGAGCCATTCTGATTCAGAAAATCGAAGAAAAGCAACACCCGGCTTCCTATTACAGTCGTAGGACTTCACCAGCGGAAGCTAAGTATCATTCCTATGACTTAGAAACATTGGCCATAGTAAATGCAACAAAACACTTCAGTCAGTACCTAAAGGGTCGTAAATTCACTGTAGTAACGGACTGCAATTCTGTTAAGGCATCAAAAAATAAGGCCGAACTTTCTCCCCGAGCACAGAGATGCTGGTCGTATTTGCAGTCGTTCGACTTCGACATAGTTTATCGCGAGGGTAGTCGGATGAAACATGTCGATTTTCTTTCGAGAAATCCATTACCAATAGAAGCGCTGCTGGACACACGCGTAGAACAAAAACGGGTAGATTTAGCTGAGTTATCGGAAGATTGGTTGCGCGTAGAACAGCAAAAAGACCCGGAGATTAGCAAAATCGTTTCTGACATTCAAAATGAGTCCTTATCGGAGGATTTGCGTAACACATACGAAATTAGGTCTAATGTCCTTTTCCGTAAAGTTCAGCGTAGTGGTCGTACTCGTTGCCTACCTATCGTGCCAAGAGCGTTTCGGTGGTCCGTTATAAACAATGTCCACGAATCAATAATGCATTTGGGTTGGGAAAAAACGCTAGAAAAATTGTACAATCATTATTGGTTCGAGGGCATGAACAAGTACGTTCGCAAATTTGTGGACAGTTGCATTACCTGCAAAATTTCTAAGAAACCCTCTGGCAAGATACAGGCCGAATTACACCCGATCCCAAAGGTCAATGTTCCGTGGCATACGATTCATATCGATGCCTCCGGAAAATTGAGTGGTAAAAGCGATCAAAAGGAGTACGTATTTGTCATTATAGACGGTTTTACAAAATACGTGCTTCTTTATCACTCCAAGAATATTGACACGAACAGTAGCTTGAGCGCGTTAAAATCAATGATCACGTTATTCGGTGCGCCGCGTAGGGTGATTGCGGATCAAGGTCGGTGTTTTTCTAGTCGTGAATTCGCATCGTTTTGTGAGTCTTGCAATATTGAATTGCATCTCGTTGCAACAGGCGCGGCGCGGGCCAACGGCCAAGTTGAGAGGGTGATGAGCACTCTTAAAAACATGTTGACGGCTATAGAGACAAGCAAGGAACGTACCTGGCAGGATGCACTCGGTGACGTGCAACTAGCATTAAATTCAACGGTAAACAGAGTCACCAAAGCAAGCCCGCTTGAGTTACTGATAGGACGTGTAGCTAGGCCATTGAGTTTGATGACTGTTGACGATGAGCCCGAAGTAAATCTTGAAGAAATTAGGGAGCAAGCAATACAAAACATTGAGAGGATCTCTAGTTACGATAAGGGAAGATACGATAGTACTAAAGCTACATTAAAAAAGTTAAACATAGGAGATTTTGTTCTAATTGAAAATGAGGAGAGGAACCAAACCAAACTAGATCCTAAGTTTAGGGGTCCGTTAAAAATTCTTGAAGTGCTAGATGGTGATAGGTATCTTCTTAAGTCTCTTACATCTAAGCGAACCTACAAGTACCCTCATGACCGTGTAAGAAGGGTACCCGACCAGCAATTGCCACCTGAGTTAGAACAAATTGATGATGTCTCTAGTGATACTGAGCAAGCCGATTCAAATGACTTGTAAACCGATGGACTGGTTTACGTTAAGACCGCTACCGAAGGACTGGTAGTCTATCAGTTGTGTGGCCGAAGGACTGTGCCATACTGTATTGCTACCGATGGACTGGTAATCGATGTGTTGTATAACCGAAGGACTGTGTTATACAGGGATACTGCCGATGGACTGGTAGTTTGATTTTGTTTAAGGCTGCTTATGATTTAATTGATAAACTTGCAGTTTACACTCTCACTTGCTGCTCTGGTATACTTTGTAGTATGCTGATATTGGATTGATTGATGATGCTATTGATTGTGATATTGTTGCTAAAATAAAGAAAAGGATTAAGATTTCATTGTGATTTTATTGAAACTATGACAACATGGAGTTAAGGTGAGGATTGCCGAAGCAACAGCAACAGTGCTTTCTTTGTTTTGTCCTATAGGATGCCACCCGAGGACGGGTGATGGTCAGTGATGGCCGTGTCGCAGCGGAAGAGACGCTAAACAACCGGAAGTCGTTGGTTGTCACTATGTCGCTATGTTGGCAGTACTGCTGCTGCCTTCTGATTGGTCGGTGAAACGCGGGCTACCAACCTAATGGCGGGCCTGGACATGCACGTGTTGAAGAACCGAGATCCGTGTGGACATTATTGGCTCGGACTCCGACGGAACAACACTTGTTTGTCTGTTTCATTGATTGTCTTCATTTGTGTTCTCATGACCAATAAAAGTTACTCTAAAGTTCGTGGTCGCCTTAATTAAATTGCTCGAGTTACCCACCATGGCCGACGAAGACCCTGAATACCCACATCTCACTGATCCTATCCCCGGTACTGCGACATTTATATCTACGGTCGGATCATACAGGGATGCTTGTACTATAAGCGGGTTTGGGTGGCTAGATGCATTAATGAAGAAGCGTTCGGACGCTTCTTTCATATATTGCTTTACTGTGGGGAGTCTAAAGTCACTATGGAGGTCTACGTTGCGCATGTACCACGGGGCACCTACGGCTTTTCGCATGAAGCGATTTTGTAAAACCTGAAGGGGCTTTAGGGAGTGGGAGCAGTGTGCAAAGACTGGACTTGCATACGTGAAGACCGGACGGATGCAAGTTTTAAATAGAGTTATTTTGCAGCGCAATGGGAGATTTCTTTTACTTCACATGAGCGGGTGAAGCCTACTCATGTAGAAGGCTGCTTTGTCGCGGACCGTTTTAATGTGGGATTTGAAGTTTAGTCGGGAGTCTAATGTCACGCCTACATACTTCACTTTATTTTCCAAGGGGATAGGGCGGTCAAAGAGGGTGATTTCGGGTAGTGAAGAGGACGCGCGGTCAGCTCGAGTCTTACCCCTTGAGAAAAGCACGGCTGCGCTTTTCTCGGGGTTCATCTCTATTCTCCATTTGAGAGCCCATTACCGAGGTCGGTTACTGCTTTCTGGAGTACTTGACAAACGGGCGCCCTCTTTCTACTGGTGTAATAGAGCGCCATATCGTCAGCGTAAGGGGCTAGCTCGACGTATGGCATGCGGGGGACGACTTGGACGTAAAGTGAAAAGAGGGTGGGGGAGAGAACTGAGCCTTGCGGGACTCCGGCGGCTATGGGGTGGGGCCTAGAGCGCGATTTTTCTACTCGATAGCAAAAACTGCGCTCAGTGAGGTAGTCTTTGATAATGAGTACAAGCCTATCGGGGAGGTTGAGTTGGTAAAGTTTATAAATAAGACCATTGTGCCAAACTTTGTCAAAAGCTTTCGCTACGTCAAAGAATATGGCACCGGTATCTTTGGACTTTGCCGTTGTGTGGAACCCTTTGTAAATGTGCTCCGTTATGCGGTACACCTGTTGGACGCACGAGTGTTTGGGTCTAAAGCCAAACTGCTCGTTGGGTATGAGGTTTTTGTTTATGCAAATGTCTTTGAGTCTGTTGAGAATAAGCCGTTCATAGACGTTGCCTATTGAAGAGAGTAAGCTAATGGGGCGATAGCAAGTGGGGTCGGTTCGATCTTTCCGGGGTTTGTGAAAGCCAATAACGTCAGCTTCTTTCCATGCGGTTGGAAAGGCACAGAGACGGAGAGAGGCATTGAAAATTACCGTAAGGGTTGTTAGGAGTCTGAGAGGGAAAGATTTAATTGCCATATTAGTGATTTTATCAAGCCCCGGGGCTTTCTTAGGTTTGAGTTCCTTTATTACTTTTTGCACTTCCTCAAGGGTGATCTCGGGAAGGGAGTCAATGGGGGGGAGAGAGCTTTTATGCTCAACTTCAGAGTTGACCATGTTAAGATGATCGGGGTCTATTGGTTGAGAGGAGGGAGTGCACTGGGTTTCTAGACTATCGGCAAGACATTCGGCCTTTTCGTCGTCATCAAAGGCTGCGGGTTGATTATCCCGTTTTAGGGGGGGCATGGGAACAATCTCATCGGATTTGAGGTATTTACTGAATTTAAATATGGCAGTGTGACTAGGGGCTATGCTGGAGACAAAGTCGTTCATGCGACTGCCTCTGAGTTCTCGCATGCATCTGGTAACCTCTCGTTGGAGGCGACGCATTTGAATTCTGTGATTGTCTGAGGGACAGTTATCATATTCTCTCTGTGCCGCATTCTTTGCACTAGGCAGCAGTCTCAAGTCCTCTGGGAGTTCGAAGCGATGGTCGGCCTGTACCGGGACCTCGCTAGAGGCTCCGGTCAGGGCTTCGTTGAGACTGCTGCCTATGTCAGAGATTTTGGCTTCTAGTTGGGCTCTATTGTCAATTTCTGATGTGATATCTAATCTTGGGTCCCGCTTGCTGAGAGCTTGCTTGAATTTACGGTTGTTAATAACGGTCCTGGTTTCAGTCGGTTGGTCGAATGGCCTGCCGAGATAGTATAAGACCGTTCTATGATCCGAGTGAAGCTCGCTAAGTACACTTATGTCCCTGACTGGGAGGCTAATGTTTTTGAAGATACAGTAGGAGAGAATGTCTGGTCTGTGATCAGCTGTGTAGGGATAATGGGTCGGGGCATAGGGAGCTATGACTTCGCAGTCATCGAGGGATTCGAGAAGTCTGTGTACGGTCCGTCCGTTGTTATTTGTCTCATTACAGTTCCATTGCTGGTGCTTGCTGTTGAAGTCACCCGCTAGGATAACTGTACTACCTAGTTCTAAGAGGGCTTTGATATCATTAGCTATCATCTTCTGGCCGGCCGGCCGATAGACTGATGCTATGACTATGGGATCGTGACCTGACATTGCAATTCGGATGGCAGTTGCTTCGCAATTATCTAGTTGGGGGGTGACTATAGCATAAACGTGCAAAGATTTTTTTATAATTGATGGCGGTACCGCCTTTGGAGTTTTTGGGTCGGTCCTGAGTCGGTAAGCGGTCAGTACGGAGGAGACTATATTTGGCTATATTGAAGCGCCTATGTTTGGGTTTTAGGTACGTTTCTTGGACCGCGAGGATATCTATTTTATGTCTATTGAGAAGATTGGCGACTTCTTCTCTCTGTTTAAGGATACTATCAGCGTTGTAGAGCGCTAAAGTTAGACTGTGGGGCTTTGTCCGTCCGTTTGTTGAGTTTATTAAAATGGGCGTACTATACATGATGGGAGTTTAGGTATAAAGGGTGGGCTGGTGGGTGGGGGAGGTGACGAAGGCGTATGTAAGAGGGGTGCGCCTGAAAGAGGCAACATTTGGGGGATATAGTGTGGGGAGGTCGAGAAGACTTGGGATGAATGCCCTAGGTCGGGGGGGGGGGGGTAGTTTATGAAGCTGGCGGCGCTGAAGGTGCCGTTGGAGGAAATGGGGCCGTGGCCCGAAGCCTCGTCCAAGGGGGTAGGTGGTGTGGGGTGGAAATAGGGGCTTAGAAAAATTAAGAGGGCGTTGAGAGGGCGCTTGTTGGGAAGAACTCTGGCTCTGTTCCCGCCTGCGACTTGCGCCTGGGGCTGCCGGGCATCCGCCATAGTTGGCTGGAAGGCCGGTCTGCCCAAACAACACGCAGGTGGGAGGGGTTGCCGCGTCCTTCCCACAGACGGTGGTGGCATGATTGCCTGCGCATTTCACGCAACGGGGGGAGGCAAAGCATCTGCTTTGGCCATGTCCATACATTTGACGGTTATAACACTGTAAAAGATATTGGCGGATTTGGGGCTTTCGACGCTGATGTCTTTGAGACCGCATAGGGATTGAAGGGGGCTAATCTGCCTACTTGCGGCGGTGGGTTCGGCAATTACTAGGATCATGTTAAATGCCTTTGCAGGCCGGTATGCGGTTTTAGTACGGTGCATCCTATGTACTTCCATTACCGGGAAGTTTTTGGAGATTAAGTCATTTTTGATGACGGATGTGGGGAGATCTGTGGGGACGGGGCGGACTATGTAACGGAAAGTCCTTTCCTCGGGGAGTGAGTAAGTATGGAAGGCGATATGGTTCGTCCTCAAGAATTTTGTTATTGCTCGGTGGCTTTTGAACTCTGCCACCTGGACGCGGGTTCCGGCTGATGTAAGCGCGGATGTATATTTAATTCCATTTCTTTGTAACTGGATCGATACCCGAGTCCAGGCGGTTTCGTCTCGGACTATTACTGGTGGTGGGGGGCAAGCGCGGGGCGCGGGGGTCGGTGGGGCTACGGTATTTGCGGTACCGGTGGGGGATGGAGGGCTCTGAAGGATCAGAGTTCGGGGCGCGGGGGGGGCGGGGGAATTTGTTGAACACGGTGTGGGTTTTGGGGTTAACGGAGACAGAGACATGAGAGCGGCTGCCTGCCGAAGCCGCTAACAATATATATATATATATATATATATATTTATTGGCCGTCATTGGTGTGACGATTGTATATCTAAGTATTGACCGTCACTGGTGTGACGATTGTATATCTATCTATTGGCCGTCACTGGTGTGACGATTGTATATGTATCTATTGGCCGTCCCTGGTGTGACGATTGTATATCTATCTATTGACCGTCACTGGTGTGACGATTGTATATATATCTATTAGCCGTCACTGGTGTGACGATTGTATATCTAACTATTGACCGTCACTGGTGTGACGATAGTATATATATCTATTGGCCATCACTGGTGTGACGATTGTATATCTATATATTGGCCGTCACTGGTTTGTCCATTGTATATCTAATTATTGGCCGTCACTGGTGTAATGATTATTTATTTAATTATTGGCCGTCACTGGTGTGACGATTGATTATCTATCTATTGACCGTCACTGGTGTGACGATTGTTTATCTATCTATTAGTCGTCACTGGTGTGACGATTGTATATCTATCTATTGGCCGTCACTGGTGTGACGATTGTATATCTCATTATTGGAGGATTACTAGTGTGACGATTGTATATCTATCTATAGGCCGTCACTGGTGTGACGATTGTATGTATATACATATATATATTGGCCATCACTGGTGTGACGATTGTATATATATCTATTGGCCGTCACTGGTGTCACGATTGTATATCTATCTATTGACCGTCACTGGTGTGACGATTGTTTATCTATCTATTAGTCGTCACTGGTGTGACGATTGTATATATACCTATTGGCCGTCACTGGTGTGACGATTGTATATCTCATTATTGGCTGATTACTGGTGTGACGATTGTATATATATATATCTATTGGCCGTCACTGGTGTGACGATTGTATGTATATATATATATCTATTGGCCGTCAATGGTTTGACGATTGTATATATATATATCTATTGGCCGTCACTGGTGTGACGATTGTATATATATATATTGGCCGTCACTGGTGTCACATTTGTATATCTATCTATTGGCCGTCACTGGTGTGACGATTATATATCTATCTATTGGACGTCACTAGTGTGACGCTTGTATATCTATCTATTGGCCGTCACTAGTGTGACGATTATATACCTGTCTATTGGCCGTCACTGGTGTGACGATTGTATATCTATCTATTGACCGTCACTGGTGTGAAGATTGTATATCTATCTATTAGCCATCACTGGTGTGACGATTGTATATCTATCTATTGGCCGTCACTGGTGTGACGATTGTATATCTATCTATTGGCCATCACTGTGTGACGATTGTATATATATCTATTGTTTATCTATCTATTGGCCGTCAGTGGTGTGACGATTGTATATCTATTGGCCGTCACTGGTGTGACGATTGTTTATCTATCTATTTGCCGTCACTGGTGTGACGATTGTATATCTATCTATCGGCCGTCACTGGTGTGACGATTGTATATCTATCTATTGGCCGTCACTGTGTGACGATTGTATATCTATCTCTTGGCCGTCACTGGTGTGACGATTGTATATCTATCTATTGGCTGTCACTGGTGTGACGATTGTATATCTATCTATTGGCCGTCACTGGTGTGACGATTGTATATCTATCTATTGGCCGTCACTGGTGTGACGATTGTATATCTATCTATTGGCCGTCACAGGTGTTACGATTGCATATCTATCTATTGACCGTCACTTGTATGACCATTATATATCTATCTATTTGCCGTCACTGGTGTCACGATTGTATATCTATCTATTGGCCGTCACTATTGTGGCCATTGCATATCTTTCTATTGGCCGTCACTTGTGTCACCATTGTATATCTATCTATTGGCCGTCACTGGTGTGACGAGTGTTTATCTATCTATTGGCCGTTACTGGTGTGACGAGTGTATATCTATCTATTGGCCATCACTGGTGTGACGATTGTATATCTATCTATTGGCCATCACAGGTGTGACGATTGTATATCTATCTATTGGTCGTCACTTGTGTGACCATTGTAAATATATCTATTTGGCCGTCACTGGTTGTATATCTATCTATTGCCCGTCACTGGTTGTTTATCTATCTATTGCCCGTCACTGGTGCGACGATTTTATATCTCATTATTGGACGTCACGTGCGTGATGAATGTATAATCATATAATTGGTTATCACGGTGATATGACAGTTGTTAAAATCTACAATTTTAATGTTGAAGAGCCGTCGAGAAAGGTGACGATGGAATATCATTCCATTTGATGGAAAATTTAGTCCCCTTTATGTAAAAAAAATTCACCGATCTCGTCGAGAATACACTGGAGTAGTCAGAATCTCGAAAGCTTTGTTTCCTTGTGTCTTAAAACTTTTTTTTCTTAGCCCCGAACTCTGATCCTTTAGAGCCCTCCATCCCCCACCGGTACCGCAAATACCGTAGCCCCACCGACCCCCGCGCCCCGCGCTTGCCCCCCACCACCAGTAATAGTCCGAGACGAAACCGCCTGGACTTGGGTATCGATCCAGTTACAAAGAAATGGAATTAAATATACATCCGCGCTTACATCAGCCGGAACCCGCGTCCAGGTGGCAGAGTTCAAAAGCCACCGAGCAATAACAAAATTCTTGAGGACGAACCATATCGCCTTCCATACTTACTCACTCCCCGAGGAAAGGACTTTCCGTTACATAGTCCGCCCCGTCCCCACAGATCTCCCCACATCCGTCATCAAAAATGACTTAATCTCCAAAAACTTCCCGGTAATGGAAGTACATAGGATGCACCGTACTAAAACCGCATACCGGCCTGCAAAGGCATTTAACATGATCCTAGTAATTGCCGAACCCACCGCCGCAAGTAGGCAGATTAGCCCCCTTCAATCCCTATGCGGTCTCAAAGACATCAGCGTCGAAAGCCCCAAATCCGCCAATATCTTTTACAGTGTTATAACCGTCAAATGTATGGACATGGCCAAAGCAGATGCTTTGCCTCCCCCCGTTGCGTGAAATGCGCAGGCAATCATGCCACCACCGTCTGTGGGAAGGACTGGTGTGACGATTGTATATCTATCTATTGGCCGTCACAGGTGTTACGATTGCATATCTGTCTATTGACCGTCACTTGTATGACCATTATATATCTATCTATTGGCCGTCACTGGTGTGACGATTGTATATCTATCTATTGGCCGTCACTGTTGTGGCCATTGCATATCTTTCTATTGGCCGTCACTTGTGTGACCATTGTATATCTATCTATTGGCCGTCACTGGTGTGACGAGTGTTTATCTATCTATTGGCCGTTACTGGTGTGACGAGTGTATATCTATCTATTGGCCGTCACTGGTGTGACGATTGTATATCTATCTATTGGCCATCACAGGTGTGACGATTGTATATCTATCTATTGGTCGTCACTTGTGTGACCATTGTAAATATATCTATTTGGCCGTCACTGGTTGTATATCTATCTATTGCCCGTCACTGGTTGTATATCTATCTATTGCCCGTCACTGGTACGACGATTTTATATCTCATTATTGGACGTCACGTGCGTGATGAATGTATAATCATATAATTGGTTATCACGGTGATATGACAGTTGTTAAAATCTACAATTATAATGTTGAAGAGCCGTCGAGAAAGGTGATGATGGAATATCATTCCATTTGATGGAAAATTTAGTCCCCTTTATGTAAAAAAAATTCACCGATCTCGTCGAGAATACACTGGAGTAGTCAGAATCTCGAAAGCTTTGTTTCCTTGTGTCTTAAAACTTTTTTTTTTTAATTTTTATTTGCAGGGACGCAAATAGTGTCAGGATGGACGATTGATAGTACTCGGATTGAAATGTATATGAATAATAAAGTGATTATTAATTTAATTCAAATAATGAATGGGAATAAGATATATTTACTTAAATCAAGTAAATAAACGCAATCTATGCAGTCTTCTGATCAGAAGCAAGAACGGCTAAGAATGTGGCGGCTAGTTATTTAATAATGTCTCAAGAAGATGGCGCTAGCTATAAAGTGGAATTTGGTATAAATAATTTGTCAAAGAAGAAACATAAAACGCATTTATATATATATATATATACCTTATATAGTAAATAATCTCAAATATTTCATTTTACCAATGTAATGAAAAACCTGGCTTTACTTTTGTATTGAATGTGTCAAATCGTGAAACCGATTGACAACGCCATCTATGCATTTAAGCGTGTACTGTTTCGTGGCATAGATGGCTGTAGCTTCCCCCGGTCGATGACGATAGGAGATAGTTCCTAGAATAGCCGCCAATAAGTGGCGTTGTAGTCTTTACTGTTTATATATAAGCTGTAAGTCAATTAGAAAAGGTCTCTCTTTCCAAATATACACTATCGAAGCAGCACGTCTTGAAGCTTTCATTTTCTCCGCCCGTCCCGGTTCCTGCTCAACCTTCATCCACGAGTTAACAATTTGGTGACCCCGACGTGAGAAGATACTCTCACACGAATACGCTAGGAGGAGAAGCTTGGCGAATCGAGCCGAACGACAAGGGCGGAGGAAAACCGAGCGGTGAGGCGGCCATCCCGTGATTCCGATCCGACAACGCCACGTGTGACGTGCGTGGTGGATTCAACCAATTTTTCCGGCGGAGAAGGGATCCAGGTGCTACAACCGATCAGATCTTTACCTACGAGAAGATTTCAACCAAATTTAATTGGAAAGTCATCAATTTACGGCGGTCGAAGACGCCACGAGGTCACTTCCGGTGGTCAAAGTCCAAAGAGGAGTCGAGAGGAGAAGAAGAGAGGCTACAAGAAGGTTTCTATTATCAAGTAAGTGGCTGGCAATTAGTTTAAAGGGCACAAATTTCGAAAATCCTTTAACCTTCTCATGACAATTTACCTATAACCTATAACTGTACATGTGGTATACCTACTCTTTCTAGTAAGTACTCATATTTAGCATTACTTTAACTTCAATATGGATTCATCAAGCTCTGACAGTAATTCTACAGTTGTATGTGATAAAAAAATAAAAACTTTAATTAAAAAACGGGGTGTAGTGAAGGGAAAATTAACCCTATTTAAAAAATATTTGTCAAAACTCGCATCTGCCTCGTTAAATGCTGATCAATTAATCGATTTAGAGTTACGAACGTCTAGAATAATAAGTGTTTTCAAAGAGTTCGAAATTATTCAAGATAGAATCGAGACGCTAAGTGAGGAGCTCGAGGAGCATTTGAAGGAGAGGGAGACCTTTGAGGACACTTATTTCGAATGTGTGTCTTTAAGCAAAGGTTATTTAGCGCAGGTTTCTAGCCCAGGAGCCTCCGCATCAACTGAAGGCAACGCCCGTGAGGTCAGCGAGCCACGTGAGCACGATTCCATTAAATATCCAGACATTAAGCTACCGTCCTATGATGGACAGGTTACGGACTGGATTGAATTTAGAGACACATTTGACGCACTTGTGAATCAAACCAGTCTAAAACCGATTCAAAAATTTAAATACCTAAAGGGTTGTTTAACAGATAGTGCACTGGAAGTTATCAGTTCATTGGAATTTGCCGAGGAAAGCCACGTCATAGCTTGGCAACTACTCTGTGAAAGATACAATAGTCCAAAAACACTCGTTTACAGCCATTTGAGAGCACTGTTTAATATTGATGCCGTTCCTAATACAGCCACAGCCCTTAGATCATTAAATGATAACATTTCTAAACATTTGCGCATTCTTAGATCCGTAAAGGTACCTACCAACGATTGGGATTTGTTAATAGTTTTTTTTCTCAGTTCCAAACTCGATAAAAAATTGCAAAACAAGTGGGAGGAAAAAATTAATTCCCGCGAATTGCCTACGTTACAGGACTTCAAGTCGTTCCTGCGAACTCAAGCTGATCTCAGAGAGGCCGTCTGCCAAGTCGAGCCCGTGAAGCCCGCGGCCCGCGAGTTTCCGCCGCGGAAGGCTAATTTGGTAACCGCGTGCCCTCCGTCCCATACCAACATAACCAACAGTAAGGTAACACCTAAAAATACCTATCGTAACCAGTGTCCGAACTGTAAGGAGGCCCATTTCATAAACCAATGTCCGAAGTTTTTGGCTCTGAATGCAGCGACACGCATTCGTGTAGTTAAACGACTGGGTCTCTGCCTAAATTGTTTAGCATCGAATCATATTCTACCTAACTGCCGCGCGAGTAGCTGCAGAACATGTAAAGGTAAGCACCATACGCTTTTACACATTAGTCATACCATCGACACAAACGAGTCGACACCGCGACAGTCGACGCTCCATAATGCGTCAGAGCCGGTGGCACTGGCGCCTGGAGAACCACAGTCGATCAATTTAATTACCAATCAACGACAGTTGAACTCTGGGGAGGGTACGAGTGCCGTCGACGACGGTACACCTCCGATGGCTCCGATGACACAAAACAGAGGTGTTATTCTGTCCACGGCCCGAGTAAAGGTAATTGACAAAAATAATAAGCCAATTATTTTGCGTGCATTGCTCGACAGTGGATCGCAGTCTAACTTTATAACCGAAAGTGCATGCAATAAATTAAATATACCCACACAGCAACTAGACCTTGAGATTATAGGATTTAACCAAAATTTAACGAAAATAAATCAGGCATGTAATTTAACCATTCACTCAACCGACGACTCATTTTCAACGAATTTATCCTGTCTAATTGTATCTCAAATATGCAAGATACCTAACCACGCGATTACCGCTCGTCAGCTCAATATACCTACACGATTCCGTTTAGCAGATGAATTGTTTCACCAAGGTGGGGATATCGACCTACTTATAGGAGCTGAGCATTTTTACCAACTACTCTGCATCGGACAACATTCCTTGGGGAACGATCTACCAATCCTTCAGAGAACGCGACTAGGATACGTAGTATCCGGCCCGTACTCGTGGAACTCAGTCAATATGCCACAACAGGTAGTATGTAACTTTGTTCAAATTGCTCAAACTCAGGCGCTTCAGACCTTTTGGAATGACGGCTGTCATACCACGCCGGCGGCGGTACCAGATCATGAGTACATACAATGCGAAAGGGTATTCAATGAGCACTCCAGAACGTCCAGTGGTAACTTTGTGGTAACTATTCCTTTCAAGGAGCCGCCAACCGGTTTGGGCCAGTCGCGATCTGTAGTTTACAAAAGATTTAAAACATTAGAGTCAAAGTTTTCTAGAAACCCCGACTATAAGGAAAAATATGTTCAATTTATGAAGGAATTCAAAAATGCAGGACATATGGTTCAGATAAAAAATACTGAACACTGCAATTTCTTGCCTCATCATGCTGTTTTAACCCCCCACAAGGTCACGACGCCGTTAAGGGTCGTAATGGATTGCTCATTCCAAACTGACAATGGGAAATCGCTCAATGGAATTCAATACAAGGGCACAATAAACCAAGACGACTTAGTAAACATATTGCTAAGATTCAGAAAAAATAAATACGTAGTTAGTGCAGACATCGAACGTATGTACCGAATGATTTACGTCAACCCTAACCAAACACATTTGCAATGTATTCTGTGGCGCGACAATCCCACAGAACCTTTACGTACCTACTCACTCACAACCCTAAGCTTCGGGTTAAAAGGTGCACCTCATATAGCTACACGGTGCCTGCAGCAGCTCGCGCAGGAGTGTCAGGAGTCGAATCCGGAAGCAGCGGCAGCGATACGTGACAGTTTTTACATGGACGACTTCATTTTTGGAAGCAACGACGAACGACAGGTACAAGAAACAGCTGTTCGTATCCAGCAGATCCTTCAAGGAGCGAATTTTCACCTGCGAAAATGGAAATCTAATTCCGCCAACATATTGAAAACTGTGAGTAAAACCGAACCCACACACACTACCACAGCACCCACCTCACTCGCACACGATACGCATAAGGTATTAGGGCTCGCGTGGTGTAGTAAAGGTGACAATTTAATGTACCAATTAAAAATCGAACCGGTATCAAGTCCATTAACCAAACGAAAAATATTATCCCTAGCCTCAGCTATATTTGATCCCCTAGGGCTCTTAAACCCTACCTTAGTAATTGCTAAATTCATTATAAAAAAATTATGGGATAATAAATATCAGTGGGACCAAAGTTTACCAACAGATGTTACAAACGAATGGGAAAACTTCTATAAAAAGTTGTTTACACTCAATTCATTACGTATACCTAGACACGCGCTTATCAGTGAGTACATTGCGTTAGAACTGCACGGGTTCTCGGATAGCTCATTAAAGGCATTCGGGTGCGCTATTTATTTACGCACTAAAAATACTCACGGACAAATTTTAACGCAATTATTATGCTCTAAAACAAGGGTGGCGCGTAAAGAAACTATACCGAAACTTGAACTTAGAGCAATGTTGCTACTTGCACAGCTGTTTAAAAAGGTAAATAATGCTTTAAAGTGTAACTTTACGAAAATAAACCTATGGTGTGATTCAAATGTAGCTTTGGCTTGGGCAAAATCACAACAACCAAATAATCTTGATTGTTTTGTAAAAAATCGAGTAATCGAAATACAAAGTTTAACTAATACCAATGATTGGCACTGGGTTTCGTCGAATGACAATCCTGCTGATCTCTTGACGAGGGGCTTACAGGCAGATAAGTTGCTCGATTGCGCCCTCTGGTGGGAAGGACCTTCGTGGTTAGGTAAACATAGTGACGAGTGGCCTTCCAATCGTACCTTCACCCCAGTGACACCATTGACAGGTAGTTCTGTACTGACCGAATCTCATTGTAATATTTGTAATATCACTGCGACTGTTCAATCAAACCCATTCATGGATAATCTATTTCAAAGATGGTCAGACGTAAACAAACTTGTCAATTGTGTTGCGTTTATTTTGAGATTTGCGAACAATTGTTTAAATCGAAACAAAAAACTTACCGGACCGCTCTCAGTAACTGAACTGGAGTCTGCATTAAATAAATTAATCGAAATTTCACAAGTTCAAATGTTTCCAACCGAATATAACTTACTCCAAAATAATAAACCATTATTAAAATCATCAAACCTATTGTCTTTAAACCCTTTTATGGAAAACAAACTAATGAGGGTAGGTGGCCGATTAGGTTTATCAGCTTACGACCATAACAAAAAACACCCGATTATCCTATCACATAAACATATATTAACCAAACTCATTATGAGTGACCTTCACGTGAGACTGCTGCACGCCGGGCCCCAGCTGTTGCTGTCGTCGGTCCGGGAACGATTTTGGCCGATAAACGGTAAGAGTATAGCAAATAAAATAGTCGAAAAATGCGTGACCTGCTTCAGAGCCAAACCAAGGTCACAGACTCCGATTATGGGTAACTTGCCACCGACACGTGTTACCCCCGCTCTCCCCTTTCTGTTTACAATGTTGGACTATGGTGGCCCTTACACGGTCAGGGACAAGAGGGGACGCGGATACAAAACCTATAAATGCTATATAGCTATTTTTACTTGTATGACAACGAAGGCAGTTCACATAGAATTGATTTCAGGGTTACAAACGGCGGCATTTATGTCAGCATTTCGACGGTTTATTGCCCGACGAGGTATACCAAGGGAAGTTCTAACAGACAATTCTACGACCTTCCATGGCGCCTGTAACGAGTTGACAGAGCTTTACGATTTTTTAAATATCCATTCCAATGACTTGATAACTCATTGTGCGAAGGAAAGAATTCAATGGAAATTCCTTCCGCCCTATGCTCCCCATATGGGAGGACTCCATGAGTCAGCTATTAGACGATGTAAGTTTCATTTAAAGCGAGTACTAGGCAAAGCACTATTAACCTATGAAGAATTTTTTTCAATTACTGTTCAGGTTGAAGGAATTTTGAACTCTAAACCGTTATGCCCAATTCCAAATTCGAATACAGATGAAATTACATGTCTTACGCCAGCCCACTTCTTGATAGGTAGGACTCCTAATTCTATGCCAGACTACGACTACAAAGATGTACCTATAAACCGACTCACCTTGTACCAACAATTACAGCAGCTCCAACAGAACTTCTGGACTTCCTGGTCAAGGGACTACATAGGACTATTACAGGAACGAACAAAATGGAGAAGTTCCAAAGGTCCAGGTCTTCGCGCGGGGACCGTGGTGCTGGTGCGGGAGGAGCGTCTGCCGCCCTGCCTCTGGAGGATGGGGCGCATCATCAGCTGCTGCCATGGTCGAGACGGCGTCGCGCGGGTGGCCGAGATCCAGACAGCAAGAGGCATAATCAAGCGGTCCTTTAATAATATCTGTCCGCTACCGATCGACGCGATAGACGTATAAATAAGTAGAATATTACATACCTAACTATTTAAGTTTAGCATATACCTATCTAATGTTACTTAGTTTCCTAATTGTAATTAAAACATTTTTGCATGGCGTTTTACTTACCTAAACTTTAAGTTAAATGACAAAATGTTTGGTACTTGATCACTATCAATCTACCTAGTTTATTCGTAAAAACCTACCTCTTTAACTCATTATATGTTGTAAACAAATATAAGTACCAAACAGTTTGTAATTATGCTTCTTCCAACATAAAAATGATTGTAACAACGGTCATAGTTACCTACATTAAGTTATTGACAGTCATGTGTTGAAAGAAGTTTAATAAAAATCTGCTTTGCCGGTCAGAGATAACGCATACGCAGGTAGCAACTGCAGTTGTGTCCTTTCTGAACGGTATGACAGATTACAGCTCCTCGCCGGGGGACGCCTGGGAGCATGTCAAATCGTGAAACCGATTGACAACGCCATCTATGCATTTAAGCGTGTACTGTTTCGTGGCATAGATGGCTGTAGCTTCCCCCGGTCGATGACGATAGGAGATAGTTCCTAGAATAGCCGCCAATAAGTGGCGTTGTAGTCTTTACTGTTTATATATAAGCTGTAAGTCAATTAGAAAAGGTCTCTCTTTCCAAATATACACTATCGAAGCAGCACGTCTTGAAGCTTTCATTTTCTCCGCCCGTCCCGGTTCCTGCTCAACCTTCATCCACGAGTTAACAGAATGAAAATGTACGTCATGTCCGGTATGATTAAAATGGATAGAAAAGTGTTTTTAAAACAATTGAGACAGTTTTATATACATAATATATGTAGAATTTAACTGAATAGGTATTTTGTTACAAGTGTGTATAATTTCTATGTAATTGAGATATTTCCGGCTGACAGAATGTATGAAGAAACAGGAATGGTTGGCGCGACGCGTCTTAGCGGAGAGAAGGGTAGTCGTGTACCTATAAAAAGGAATGGTAGTAGGTACGAGGACTTTTTTCCTTGACTGTAATTTGTGGTTATAACTCTGCCGGATTTTTTAAGATGAGTATTGATTGTATTGTTGGATAATCTCTCTTTAAGATTACGTTGGTTTAAATAGAACCCTAGTTATTGTGTGTTTTAATAAAAGTGTGTAGAAGTTCTGGATTGCTTGTTGTTTTCATTTCCACGGATTATCGCATCAGTTTAAATATCAGGAATACAGACCAGTACATAGTATGTTGTCATTAGGAACAACTTCCTAAAAGCTATAAATCTATATGTTAACTTTTAGTTATTTCTATCTTATTCGTGTTCTTGTCAATGAATGTACGCTTATACTTTAACATACCTACGGAATACTTACCTAGTGGAGCGTGAACTCGCAGACGTCGTTTTAAGACTCCTTTGTAATGCTAATTTTTATTTCGATTTTATTGGGATACAGGCTGGTTGATGTTTTATAAGGTTATGCGAAATTGAAAGTTCGAATTATTCTAGATTCTTATTGGTAGTTGTCAGTTTTGGCAGGACTGTAAACAATCATTTTCATTGAGCTGTTGGAATCGAAAGCACCAAAATGCACATTTTCAGTTTTGTACAGTTTTGTTCGCGTTGGGAGTGGTCGTTTAATGTGTTTTGGGCAGCCTTGACGCAAAAAGAATTATCCTTGGGCAAGAATTGATGCCGGCCTAAAATATTGCTGGTGTTTTCCCGATATTTCATCCATTATTTCATCTAAACTCAAAGGCCAGACGTTGGAAGCGATCTGGGTATGTATTTGGTGTTTATATTCCGTGGTGGCATTTTGGTCGTGTTGGCGTTATTCTGGTACTTATCATTATATCTTATTTGTAGCTTTTGGTGGAGAGCTGCGCATTTTTTTAAACCGACACCGCGGACGCATAAACCTCACCAAGGCGTGCTTTGGAGCAGGCAGACGCAGGCAGGCAGGCGTACGTGAACTTGGACGCCGCTTCAGGAGATCCCGTATTTTTTTGACCCAATCCATTTTTTTTGTTTATTTGAACTGTCTTATATATTTTAATTTTAATTTCGCGCAGCTTCACTCTTTCGACAACTTTATATCTTTGAACAGGATTAGGTCGTCTGTTCATTATTCCATCTAAATTCCTAAAGGCATTTGCACGCCACCGTTAAAGATATTTTCGGCATACTTTTGGGCAATCGTTCATATAACCCCTCGTTCATTCCATACGCACTTCATATCCTCCTCATACAATCATTTCATCTTCACGTCAAGTCCTGATCAAAGTGCGCATTCAGCGTCAAAAGCAATTTCGGTGTTCATTTGCGACATAGACAATTTCAGTTTTTTTATCTCTTTTCTGGTTTAATTTTCGGTCTTGGACACTGTTATCATTGAATATTTTCTTGTAAACTCTTGATTTCATTATTAAAATAAATTATACGTGTTTTGTTAGTGAACGTTCTTACTTATTTGATTTATCACTCCAAGGTACCTAGAACCTGTACCTTCTTGATGATGGAGGGGTTAGCGTCTAAATTGATCAATAAATGATGATATCATTCATAGTTTGTTTGGCACCTACATACTCAAATTACTTACATTATTTTAGGATTATAAACAATTAAATTAAAAAGATTAGGTATTTTAATTTGACTTAAGTTATAATCAATAGGTATATCGTGCCAATACAAACTATTTATAAATTGATAATATTTTCAGACATTTGAACTGAAATGGCGCGACTATCGGCGGCTGAAAAATAAAGGAGGTACAGGAAAAGACTAAAAAAGAACACCGAAAAATACGAAGAGGCTAAAAAAAAGCACCGTGAACACTACCACAAAGTTAAAGGGCTGGCAAAAGACTTGACGCTAAAAGAAAAGAAACAAGCAAACGTGATCTGGAAGTTAAGATAAAGAGAATACAGAAGGAAAAGGAAGAATTTGCAATCGATTTTGGATGGAACCCCACCAAGTTCCCCAGGAAGCTCACTCAATATCCAGAACGAGTCACCACCAGCATCCCCGGCATCAATGATATCATGAGAACGAGGACGAAAGAAAATAAGAAGAGATAGGAGTACTGTGCACCGATTGAACAAAAATTACAAGAAGAAAACAAGAAGTTGAAGTAACACTGTGAGAAATACAAAAAAAAGACTGAATAGATAAAAAAAAAAAAGTATCAAAAGAAGAAGAAGAAAAGATCCGAATAAGAATCAAAATGATAAGATACTGACCAATACGATTAAAGAGCGATATAACAGGATTAAAGGATTAAGAGCCACTAGGAAAAAGGATTGTTCAAAAACCTTTTCAAAGGTTATAGTCAAATAGTCAAAGTACTTTATTACTGTAGATATTTACATATACTTAGTAAACGTCATTTTTTGCCTCTTCTCTACATTGGACCACTGTAGGAGAAGAAGGGCGTAGAAACTCCCACAGATTTATTTTTAGATCTCTTTTAAAAATAGGTTGTGCTTAACTAATACAAATATGAAAAATTTAATTGTTATGATTAATAAGCAGGAATAAATAATTACAAAATTATTAACAGCAAGGTCTGTGTTGAGCCAGATTAACCCCATATAACATAGGAAAATCCAGAAATAAATTACAATTACTGCAAGATACACAGGGAATAAGCCGACAGTACACTAAAAAGAAAATGACCCTACGCCCTGTAATTATAAAGGAAAAAATTCATAATTTTTTCCTTCGTGATGATGTATCGCGGGCTACAGCTGGAAAAAAAGAGACAGTGACACGTTACCGCAAGAAAGTTCAGAAAAGGTATTTGTTGGACACTAAGCAAAAACTATACAGAGATAGAAGAAAACCCTGGCACGACTTGCTCATATTACTATTTTACAAAGAACCGTCCGTTTTACGTCAAAAGTGCATCAGTCGATGCTAGAGAAACGTGTTTGTGTTAAACTCATGCTAACATCACCTACAAGGCTCAAGCACTGAAAAAACAAGGTGTGCTCAAAACCAATGACTTAAATGAAATAATCAGAGGCACTGTTTGCAGCGACCGTTCTAAGGATTGTATGTATAATAATTGTGAGACATGCAAAGACAAAAAGATGGAATATGCAGAAGAAAAAGTAACTGGCAAAAAGTAAAGTACAGTCAATGGATAAGAAAGGAAGAAAAGTACGAAAAATATGGGAAATCTTTCAAGTCAATGAAGAATGTGAAAGAAGAACAATGCGTTGATGCTGCTTGCTTATTGCAAACATTTGAGCAAGATATTATCCGCTTCAAGAAACATGTATATGTCGCAGTACCGGGGACAGGATCAGTGAGATGTGGGTATTCAGGGTCTTCGTCGGCCATGGTGGGTAACTCGAGCAATTTAATTAAGGTTACCACGAACTTTAGAGTAACTTTTATTGGTCATGAGAACACAAATGAAGACAATCAATGAAACAGACAAACAAGTGTTGTTCCGCCGGAGTCCGAGCAAATAATGTCCACACGGATCTCGGTTCTTCAACACGTGCATGTCCAGGCCTGCCATTAGGTTGGTAGCCCGCGTTTCACCGACCAATCAGAAGGCAGCAGCAGTGCTGCCAACATAGCGGACGTGACAACCAACGACTTCCGGTCGTTTTGCGTCTCTTCCGCTGCGACACGGCCATCACTGACCATCACCCGTCCTCGGGTGGCATCCTGTAGGACAAAACAAAGAAAGCACAGTACTGTTGCTTCAGCAATCCTGACCTTAACTCTATGTTGTCATAGTTTCAATAAAATCACAATGAAATCTTAATCCTTTTTGTTCGATTCAGAATCGATACTCGATCGATGGTTTCGGAACGGCCATTTTGAATTTGACGGAGCTGCCACAGAGCAGTTTTTTTGAGAACTGACAGACAAAAAGCCCCCGCAATGTGACGCGTATTGATTTTGGGCATTGAAAATTAAATCGTAAGCCATCTGGAATTGTATTCGGGCTCCCCTCAGGATTGTCTTATAGCTGAGTGTATTGTGGTTCTCCGAACCAGATAAAGTTCGTATTTACGTAACACTGTGCGCGTCGAAGCTGGCCTGCCAGCCATACCTGGTTGGCTGAAGAACCTGTCTACCAAGAAGAGCCTAGGGTGCACCCAGGCCTTGCAGAGAGACAGGAGTTTGACGGGAACGAAGCACAGACCAGGTCAGATAGAATCTATTTACTTTAGCTCGGTGAAACGCCGACGTTCTTGCTTCTTGGCATCTGATCGCTACGCTACCTCGTAGCTGATGGGCCCCTGCGAGGTCATTGGGTGCCGAGAGGCCTGAACACTTTGGTAGCAAGAGCGTGGTTTCCTGAGATTTGCAGCCGTCAAGGGCTCCAGGAACCCACGATTTGGGACTATCAATCTGTAGGTATAGGCGGTTATTAGCTAACTTGGTTTTGTTCCTGTATCCACATAGATTGGTAGTGTTGTAAGCTATAAGTCTATTGCTGGTAGTATACAGACAGATATAACAGTTTTCCCTAAATGACCAGTTGTACTGATATGTGACTCAGAATAGTAATTACATTACAGGTACATTGTAGGTGAATTGAAATTTGCATGAAGTACCAGTTACCAGTTAGTCAATCTATTAGTGGTCTAGTAATGCTAATGAATGTTTGGACATTGTTTTCAGTTTATAGCAATTTATAACTTGAACTAATATTGACTATCTGTGTGTGTTATATGATATAGGGAAACTAAATTGTTGTTTACAGAATTTGTGTAGATATAAAACTCGGTTTCTATTGTTTGGGGAAATCAGCATTGTTTAAGTTATAGATTAGGGTTCCCTCGTTTGTGTTGTAGACTGGAGGGTCCAATATAATTGAGTTACTGCAAATTGTGAGTAAGTATCGTTCCGATCATGTCGTTGTCTGAAATACAGAAGGGTGTTTCTAAGGAGCTCAGATGGTTTTCCTCCGCACACGGTCTGATAGACCGTTTAGATAGGCATGATGTGGTATTGGAGCGGTCTATGGACGTTAAGGAACGTTACAACAGGGTGCTCGAATTGTCCGCGCAGGCGGAATCAGTTGATGGTTGCGCACCTGACAGGCTGTCACGGTTGCTAGGGAATGTCGACCAGTGTATGGAGATGGCAGCTGCTATCACGCAGAAGGCTGCGGACATACGTAGGCAGCGCGAGTCCAGCCATGGTGGTGACATTGAAGCACCTCTGCCGCATCAGGGATCGGGGACCAGGTTACCCGTTATAACTATGCCTACTTTTGACGGAGTGTCCGGTGAATGGATGAGCTTCATCAATCTGTTCGACAGTTTGGTGCACATGCGATCGGACATTACCAAGTCTGTCAAAATGGCTCAGCTGGTGGCAGCATTGAGGGGTGAGCCCAGGGAGCTGGTCGCTCATTTGACAGTTACGGAGGGTAACTATGAAACGGCCAGGCAATTGCTGGTCAGACGTTACCACAACAAACGGAGGTTGGCCGATGCCCAACTGAACCGTTTGTTTAGCATCCCGGTTGTGAACAAGGTCGGGGCCATACAGACGGAGGTTTTGAACCCGTTGTTGTCCGTCACCAAGGCCCTAGAGAATCTTGGACTTCCGGTTGGTGAATGGTCCTACCTACTGCTGTACATTGTACTTTCCCGCCTACCCGCTGACGTGCAGACTCGTTTCGAACAGTCTCACGGGAGGTCGGCCGAGGACCTGCCCGCCTTCTCCGACTTGGTCGGATTTTTGGAAGAGGAGGCTCGACGGGCAGAGAATTTGGGGTTGACGGCCACCCATCCTTCGGAGCCACAGAGAGCTGCCGGGAGCGCTGTGAGTAGGGGCCCTCCGACGAGGAAGGACCGCACCAACCGGCAGTCGTATGGGACTGTGAGTGCATTGACCCCACATAGTGAGACCTGCCCATGTTGTAGGCAGATTGGCCATGCTGTGGCCGATTGCAATAAGTTCGGGGAACTTAGGGTTGAGGGACGGCGCCGGATGGCCAAGCAGCGGAGCTGGTGTTTCCTGTGCCTCGGGCCACACATGGCTAGGGACTGCACGCGCACTAAATTGTGCGGATATTGTGGTGGGGCCCACAACAATTTGTTGTGCATGAACCGGTCCGGCCAACAGCCACCACAGGGCCGTACCCAGGGTGACACGGCATGGGGCCCTGAGAATTCGTTTGCGACTCGGAGCGCAACTCAGGAGCCAACGTCCCCACGTCCACAGGGCCGTACCCAGGGTGATACGGAATGGGGCCCTGAGAATTTGTTTGCGACTTGGAGCGCAACTCAGGGGCCAGCGTCCCCACGTGCACAGGGTAGTACTAGGGTGCGGGGCCGCACTCAGGGTCATCACATGGGGGGCCCTGAGTTTTCGGTTGCGACTCAGCATCCGACTCAGCGGGCAATGGGGCCACAAGCGCGCAGCCACCCAAGGGTGCAGGGCCGCACTCAGGGTCATCACATGGGGGGCCCTGAGTTTTCGGTTGCGACTCAGCATCCGACTCAGCGGGCAATGGGGCCACAAGCACGCGGCCACCCAGGGGTGCAGGGCCGCACTCAGGGTCATCACATGGGGGGCCCTGAGTTCTCGGTTGCGACTCAGCATCCGACTCAGCGGCACATTGGGTGTGTTGAGCAGGCCGTAACGGGCGGGTGGCATGGGACAACTTCGAGCTATGCGGGTGCGGTTCGGACGCCGCCTCAGTTGTCGCCCCGCTCGTCGCCTCGTCCTCGTCGGTCGCATGTGATGTCCCCCCCGCTCATGGAGCGGCCACGGTTGAATTCACGCCCACAACCCTTCGGGGGGCGTCGTAGGGTGGCAATGGAACCGGCGCGTGGGCCATTTGTACAATGGGACCCTCTGGCGTATAGCTGCCTACCTGATCGGTTACAGGCAGAGTGGGGCCCCGGGGGCCCTCGCTAGGAATTTGCGGCCCAACAATTTGTTGCCCCCCAACCGGAGACGGTGGTGTTACCGATCGCCTCTGTGCTTGTTTGGGATTTGGCGGGCAACTCAACATACGTTCGCGCCCTATTAGATTCTGGAGCTCAGGGCTGCATTGTATCGAACGATTTAGCGAAATGGTTGGGCCTCAATATAAATAATGTATCGCTGCCGAGGAAATTGGTCCCTGCTGGGGATTACAGGGCAACCCTTCACGGGTTTTGTGATGCCTTTGAACGAGGGTTTGCGGCAGCGGTTTATTTGCGAACCGTCACCTCCACCGGGGAGGTCGACGTGCGTTTGGTTTTGGCAAAAAGCAAGGTAGCGCCTATTCGGACAAGGATGACGATTCCAAAACTGGAACTGTCCGGGGCTGCTCTTTTGACCAAACTTTTGAATCACACTCTAACAGTGTTGTGTGGGTCAGTGGTTTTGGAGGATACGGTGTACGCGTGGACGGACAGCCAGATTGTTTTGTGCTGGCTGAAGGCATCGGTCCATAACTTAGAGGTTTTTGTTGCGAACCGTGTCTCCCAGATTGTGTCGTCTGAGGTCCCACTGACCTGGAGACATGTACCAGGAGAATTGAACCCGTCTGAATGTGCATCCAGGGGATGTCGGGCTCCTGAACTCGAGCTCGTTGCTGATCTCTCGACAGAGGCCTTCATTGCTTGTTTGGATAGGTTTGTTTCTCGAAGGGGACTTCCAACTTTGATCCGCTCTGATAACGGCACTAACTACATCGGTGCGGAACGATGCTTACGAGAGATAGTCAACCTTTTGAATGTAAATAAAGTGGATATTGGAACGGCCCTCTCCCGTCGGGGTATACAGTGGACCTTCAGCCCACCGAGTTGCCCCCACTGGGGTGGGATTTTTGAGGCCGTAGTTAAGTCAGCGAAGACGCACTTAGGGCGTATAGTAGGTCAGACCGCGCTGACTTTTGAGGAGCTCGCGACATTGTTTTGTAAGAACGAGGCCGTTCTCAATTCGCGACCGTTGTGTCCGCTCAGCTCGGATCCAAATGACCTGGAGGCTCTGACCCCAGGCCATTTCTTGATAGGACAGCCACTTAACGCGTTGCCCGAGCACCCCTTCGAGGGAGTGAAATTGTATCGGTTGTCAGGGTATCAGATGTTGCAGCAGTTTACTCAGAATTTCTGGAAGCGTTGGTCGCTCGAGTATCTGCATATCTTACAACAGCGCCTTAAGTGGACTGACAAAACCAGCCCCTCTAGTGTTGGTGACCTCGTGCTGGTTAAGGATGCTAACCTACCGCCACTACGTTGGCGCAGGGGGCGCATTGTTAACTTGTTCCCCGGCAAGGACGGGACCCCCCGGTCTGCAGAGGTTCTAGTAGGAGGCTCGGTTCTAAAACGAGCGGTAGCAACGTTGTCTCGGCTGCCCGTAGATTAAGGGACAGGTGGGTGCCTGTCCGGGCGGGTGATTGTTCGATTCAGAATCGATACTCGATCGATGGTTTCGGAACGGCCATTTTGAATTTGACGGAGCTGCCACAGAGCAGTTTTTTTGAGAACTGACAGACGAAAAGCCCCCGCAATGTGACGCGTATTGATTTTGGGCATTGAAAATTAAATCGTAAGCCATCTGGAATTGTATTCGGGCTCCCCTCAGGATTGTCTTATAGCTGAGTGTATTGTGGTTCTCCGAACCAGATAAAGTTCGTATTTACGTAACACTGTGCGCGTCGAAGCTGGCCTGCCAGCCATACCTGGTTGGCTGAAGAACCTGTCTACCAAGAAGAGCCTAGGGTGCACCCAGGCCTTGCAGAGAGACAGGAGTTTGACGGGAACGAAGCACAGACCAGGTCAGATAGAATCTATTTACTTTAGCTCGGTGAAACGCCGACGTTCTTGCTTCTTGGCATCTGATCGCTACGCTACCTCGTAGCTGATGGGCCCCTGCGAGGTCATTGGGTGCCGAGAGGCCTGAAAACTTTTCTTTATTTCAGCAATAATATCACAATCAATAGCATCATCAATCAATCCAATATCAGCATACTACAAAGTATACCAGAGCAGCAAGTGAGAGTGTAAACTGCAAGTTTATCAATTAAATCATAAGCAGCCTTAAACAAAATCAAACTACCAGTCCATCGGCAGTATCCCTGTATAACACAGTCCTTCGGTTATACAACACATCGATTGCCAGTCCATCGGTAGCAATACAGTATGGCACAGTCCTTCGGTCACACAACTGATAGACTACCAGTCCTTCGGTAGCGGTCTTAACGTAAACCAGTCCATCGGTTTACAAGTCATTTGAATCGGCTTGCTCAGTATCACTAGAGACATCATCAATTTGTTCTAACTCAGGTGGCAATTGCTGGTCGGGTACCCTTCTTACACGTTCATGAGGGTACTTGTAGGTTCGCTTAGATGTAAGATACTTAAGAAGATACCTATCACCATCTAGCACTTCAATAATTTTTAAAGGACCCCTAAACTTAGGATCTAGTTTGGTTTGGTTCCTCTCCTCATTTTCAATTAGAACAAAATCTCCTATGTTTAACTTTTTTAATGTAGCTTTAGTACTATCGTACCTTCCCTTATCGTAACTAGAGATCCTCTCAATGTTTTGTGTTGCTTGCTCCCTAATTTCTTCAAGATTTACTTCGGGCTCATCGTCAACAGTCATCAAACTCAATGGCCTAGCTACACGTCCTATCAGTAACTCAAGCGGGCTTGCTTTGGTGACTTTGTTTATCGTTGAATTTAATGTTAGTTGCACGTCAGCGAGTGCATCCTGCCAGGTACGTTCCTTGCTTGTCTCTATAGCCGTCAACATGTTTTTAAGAGTGCTCATCACCCTCTCAACTTGGCCGTTGGCCCGCGCCGCGCCTGTTGCAACGAGATGCAATTCAATATTGCAAGACTCACAAAACGATGCGAATTCACGACTAGAAAAACACCGACCTTGATCCGCAATCACCCTACGCGGCGCACCGAATAACGCGAATATTGATTTTAACGCGCTCAAGCTACTGTTCGTGTCAATATTCTTGGAGTGATAAAGAAGCACGTATTTTGTAAAACCGTCTATAATGACAAATACGTACTCCTTATGATCGCTTTTACCACTCAATTTTCCGGAGGCATCGATATGAATCGTATGCCACGGAACATTGACCTTTGGGATCGGGTGTAATTCGGCCTGTATCTTGCCAGAGGGTTTCTTAGAAATTTTGCAGGTAATGCAACTGTCCACAAATTTGCGAACGTACTTGTTCATGCCCTCGAACCAATAATGATTGTACAATTTTTCTAGCGTTTTTTCCCAACCCAAATGCATTATTGATTCGTGGACATTGTTTATAACGGACCACCGAAACGCTTTTGGCACGATAGGTAGGCAACGAGTACGGTCATTACGCTGAACTTTACGGAAAAGGACATTAGACCTAATTTCGTATATGTTACGCAAATCCTCCAATAACGACTCATTTTGAATGTCAGAAACGATTTTGCTAATCTCCGGGTCTTTTTGCTGTTCTACGCGCAACCAATCTTCCGATAACTCAGCTAAATCTACCCGTTTTTGTTCTACGCGTGTGTCCAGCGGCGCTTCTATTGGTAATGAATTTCTCGAAAGAAAATCGACGTGTTTCATCCGACTACCCTCGCGATAAACTATGTCGAAGTCGAACGACTGCAAATACGACCACCATCTCTGTGCTCGGGGAGAAAGTTCGGCCTTATTTTTTGATGCCTTAACAGAATTGCAGTCCGTTACTACAGTGAATTTACGACCCTTTAGGTACTGACTGAAGTGTTTTGTTGCATTTACTATGGCCAATGTTTCTAAGTCATAGGAATGATACTTAGCTTCCGCTGGTGAAGTCCTACGACTGTAATAGGAAACCGGGTGTTGCTTTTCTTCGATTTTCTGAATTAGAATGGCTCCGTAACTCTCAGAGCTAGCGTCGGTGTGCAGTTCGATCGGGTGCTCGGGATTAAAAATCGTTAAAGCTGGCTCATGCGTTAGCAGAGAAATAATTTGCTGACGAATGGATTTGTGGCACGGCTGTCAGTCTAATTCTTTCGTTTTGTTGCTAGTTAGCCTGAACAATGGAGCCATGATTTCAGAAAATCGAGGGATAAACTGCCGAAAGTAGGTGGCTAAGTCTATAAACTGTCGAAGCTGCGTTATTGATGTTGGGGGTGAGAGTCTTGTCAGCGCTTGAAGCTTTCCTGGATTTGGTCTAATTTGCCCATTCTCAATTAAGTAACCCAAAAACTCTACGCGCGTTTTAAGAAAAGTGCATTTTTTAAGGTTGAACGTAAACCCAGCCTTTGTTAAACGCTCCAGGACAATCTGAAGTCTCTCAAGACCCTCATCCACATCTTTTGCTATCAGTAGGACGTCGTCGACATAGTAAATAACAAAACTGTGCGCGAGATCGCCTAATGCGCTATTTACTGCCCTTTGGAACACCGACGTCGCATTTTTAAGTCCAAATTGCATCGCGAGATATTCCCATTGACCATTCGGGGTCACGAACGAGGTCATCACAACATCTTTTTTTTTTTCTTCGAGGGTACTTAAAGCAACACGTCTCATTATGTTCTCTTGCATTGAATTAATCAAATAATTTAATTAATACAGTCAAATGACACTGCATTATTGCATATTATATCCATTAACCAAGGATAACACAGTGACACCAAAATACCTGCGTTACATCTTCGGGATTTCCTGATACACCGTGTGCAAGTCACTAACGGTCACTACACCAAGGCACTTCAGACACAGGATCACTTCCACTCATCACATCACATCACCAGGTACGAGGCACACTCGGAATTAAATTCTTATAAATTAAATTGACCGGTATTATCGGTAGCTGAAATGCAGTGCTCAAAGTGTCAATCGCCTATCTACGACAGTGAAGGCATCAGTTGTTCGTCGTGCAAGTTGCTGTTTCACTTCAACTGTGCAGCTATCAACGAGAATGTATTTAGGAAGATGAGGGCTGCCAAGAAGAATAGCTGGGTCGGAAAGTGTTGCAGTGAGACGGGGCCCAACGCGATTGCGAGTGGCTCGCCGGCGGCGGTGGCGGTGGCAATGAGCACCGGGGCCAGACCAGCCCAAGGTCAAGACAAAGGCTCATCAGCTGATATTGGCAGCCGCGCTCAACCTGTGGCCGTGGCGAGGGCCTTTCCCACTATCGTAAACACCACCTCCACTACCTCACCTTCAAATGATTTATTACTGGACCAGATGCACTTACTCGACGAAAAGGCGTTAACCGACTTCACACAGAAACAGGCTGAACAATGGGACAAATTCAAAGATGACCTATTGGACCAACTCAAGAGTCATCGCACAATAATAGAAAGTAAAGTAGATAAGTCTATGAAGCTTATCTCGAATCTAACGGACAACGTGGATATACTGGTCAATAAAGTCCAAGGCTTGGTCGAATCAGCTGACTTCACATCCGACCGTGTTGATAAACTTGAGGCCCGAATTTGTAAACTCGAGGGCTTGCTGAACGAAGTGGAAAAGGTAAAGAGCGATGTCACCGAAATTACCTGCTCGACGACCGACCTAAAATCGACAATAAATCGATTGGAACAAAGGGGCCGTCTCAACAACTTGGAGATTTTCGGTGTACCAGAGCGCAAGTCCGAGGTTATTTCAAGCATCGTCGTGTCGATCGCAAAGGCCGTTGGCTTGGAGCTGAGGACGGAAGATATAGTCTCAGCTGTTCGAATAGCCACGCGCAATAACAACGGCCACCCTAGGCCAATAATTGCCAAACTACATTCGTCTCTCAAAAAGGACGAGATTATCAGTGCAGTCCGTAAGCAGCGCGGCATCACCACCCTGGACATCGGGTTTACTGGAGAGAGTCAGAAGATAAACGTGAATGAACACCTGACCGCCGAGAACAACAACTTGCTGAAACAGGCTAAAGCGAAAGGCAAAGAAGCGGGGTTTCGTTACTCATGGACTCGCAATGCGAAGATATTTTTACGTCAAGACGACAACTACCCGGCCATTCGCATCGAAAACCTCTCCCAACTGTCACACATAAAACCCTCAAGCAAAGCACCAACTCAGCGCACAAACCCAGCGGCATCGGCCTCGACGCTTACTGTTACATGAGTCCTCAATCAGTCTGTATCTACAAATATATTATCCCATCACCCGGTACCTATGAACCTAAATCACATTTAACAACACACCTACCTACATATTATATGCTATTCACAACATACACACATGCACATTACCAACACACCCGAGTTCCTATGCTTACGTTCATCAAATTGGACCAATCTTCATACTATCTCATTATATCACATATCTTGCGCTTACATTGTTGCCTAATAGGCAAGCAGAATATAGCTCTGATTGTATCTCATGTTGAAAAGGCCTAAGGATATATTTTCAGAATTCTCGCGGTATCAGGGGTAAGACGTCGGCTTTCGTTAAGGGTTTACTCAGAAACGATTATCATGTTTATTTTATTTATTTATTTATTCTAGGAGAACCAACAGCTAATACATCACATGAAGAAAATTTAAATAGAAATATGAAGCCAATTACAGGAACTCACAAATAGATATCGCACAAAAAATGATACGCACATTCAAATAACGGCGCGCACACACAGCAGATGTAGGTATATAAAAACTACAAGCATATAATTTAACGGCGCGCACACACAGCAGATGTAGGTATATAAAAACTACAAGCATATAATTTATCTTACAAAGCCGAAATAAACATACAACCTAAATACCTAATACATTACACTACAATAACACTACATAAACATGGTAAACATATGGTAAACAAATCGCTCAATCAAAAAATACACTACTTAAATTTCGCCTCACAGATGGAACTACACAATTAAATATATCAATCTCAAGCTCTTTCGTCGCATGGTTCAAGTTTCGACTAGCACGGTTAAGGAAACTATTTCGTCTGTAGTTGGATGATATTCGCCTTAAAGAGATAGGGGGGAAGTGCCTTTTGGACCGAGAAGGGATAACAAATGACAGTTCTTGGAGCAGTTCTGGACAGTCAATGCCGCCGGTTGTGATTTTTAGCAAGAAAGTAGCGTCGGCTATTTCTCGGCGCCTATATAATGGGATCAGATGATGCTTCTTGCAAATATTAAGGTAATTTGAAGAATTATAAGGATATTTAGATTTATAACACAAGTATTTAATAAATTTTTTCTGAACACGTTCAATTCTATCTATATAAATATTGTAGCAAGGATTCCAAATTTGGGACGCATATTCAAGTTTGCTCCGAAACAAGGAGCAAAACAAAATTTTAAGTGTTTTGGCTTGAGTAAAATGAGCGGAACTCCGCATTATAAAACCTAATGTTTTCAGAGCACCGCGGACAATAGTATCTATGTGGGTGTCAAATAAAAGTTTGGAGTCGTGTATTACCCCCAAGTCTCTCATACATTGGACTTTGTTCAGAGGTTGACCTTTAAGTTTGTAGGTAGTTGGAATTAAATTTCGTTTTCTAGAGAATGTCAGGAAAAAGCATTTCAACGGATTCAAATCTAATTTGTTATTCTGACAATACTCATCAAGTCGCTCGAGGTCTGACTGTATTAAAAGTGAGTCACTGCTCGACTTTACCTTCATATAAACCTTCATATCGTCAGCAAAACAAAGTAGTTTAGAATGTATAAAACATTTACTAATATCGTTAATAAAAATATTGAAAAGCAATGGCCCAAGCAAAGAACCTTGGGGGACACCACTTGGAATAGTCACCCATCCCGAGATATAGTTATTGACTACAACAGCCTGAGATCTATTGTCAATGTAGGAAGAAAACCATCTGAGCAAATCACCACTGATTCCAATGCCATGTAACTTGGTTAATAAGATGCCATGGTCAATTCGATCGAAGGCCTTACTATAATCAGTATAAATTACATCAACCTGAAAGCCAGCGTCCATCACTTCAGTGACATACTCATTCAGGAGAACGAGATTAGATACAGTGGATCGGCGCTGTACAAAACCGTGTTGGTTGGGACTAATAGAATTCTTTAAAGCGCAGTACACTTGATTGTACACAATTTTTTCCATGACTTTCGATAATATACATAATTTAGAAATTGGCCTATAATTTTTGATGTCTGTTTTTGGTCCTTTTTTATGTTCTGGCGTGATAAAAGCAGATTTCCATAAAGGCGGAACAATACACTCGGAGAATGATCTTCTAAGTAATAATGAAATGGGAATCGCCAAACTTTCAGCACAATTGATTAAAAAATGAGCAGGTAGATCATCCGGGCCAGCTGATTTAGAGGGATCAAGTTTAAGTAGAAGATTTTTAACTAGGACAGGGGTCACTTCAATGTGTGACAAAAATGCTGTAGGATTAACATCATCGCCAGTGATAGGATCTAGGGTTTTAGTGTTGGACGCTGAGAAGGATGATAGAAAATATTCTGAAAAAGCTTTACATATGTCCGTCCCAGTGTTAACCAAATTACCATCGTAACTTAGGCTGCTAGGTATGCCATGGGAGCCAGACCGCGATTTTATGAATAACCAAAAGTGCTTAGGATTTTTACATATGTTGTTTTCGACACTACTAATATAGGAATCAAAACATTGTTGCTCCAGTCTTCGCACTCTGTCACGTAGTACAGTGAAGGTAACTAAGTCTGATTTATTTTTATATTTATTATATTTTCTTAAGTATTTGAATTTTTCTTTAATAGCGCACTTCAACGGGCGTGAGTACCATAGAGGATACGTATCAACTATTATCTTTTTACTAGGAATAAATTTGAGCCTCAATTTCTCGTAAGTCTCATAAAAGAAGTCAAAGGATTTAAGTAATGACCGCGCACAAAACTCTTCTTCCCAGTTGATGGAAAACAACTCACTATTAATAGACGTATAGTCACCCTTATTATAAAAGTATTTCAAACGAGTGTCTGGCCGCAACATGTTTATAACTGTATATTTGATGTCTATTACTAAAGCCTTATGGTACGGGTCTATTGGCACTAATGGGTTCAGGCATTCCCTTACAACTACTTCATCATTAGAAAAAACAAGATCCAACAACTTATCATAATTATTTAGGACATTATTGTACTGGTATAAACTATGCATAAGCATATCATCGACTAAACTACATTCATCATTACTTACGTAATTAGACTGAACTAACGTAGAACCCCGGGGCGTCCATAAAATGTTGCTCATGTTGAAGTCACCGACTAATAAAAACTTATTATTACAATTACTTAAAACTATATCCACCAAACGACTTAAAAAATTAGATAACTGCTGCGAGAAAGAATTACCTTGGGATTGCTTACACAAGTATAAAACACAAATATGGACCTTAACGGGATTCTTACTGTTGTCCTTGAGTGAGATAGTGAGCCATAGGTCCTCAGCCGAGGACCGGTAGGTCGGCTGCGGCGTCACCGCCAACTGCCTACGAGTGGCAATAAGCACGCCACCACCGCGGGTTTGTCCCGTTAAAGCGAGGTCACGGTCCCGCCGCCATACAACGTACCGGTCATCAAATAACTCCGAGTCCAGTATTCCATCCACCAACCAAGTCTCGGTCAAAATAATTATGTCATAGGCCTCCTTAACTAGATTACGGTAAAATGTTAACGTTTTCGAACGCAGACCTCTCACATTTTGGTAATAAATAGTAGGATAATTAATGCCCGCAAACGAGTTATCGAATGTAATAACTTATAAATAACATAGAATAGTTACTGAGTTGATTAAATAATGCACTAACCGGAAAATGTATAGAAATAAATAGGCATAAGCGAAATAATTTGTGGTGGTAAAGTGTGGTCGGCATCTGCGAAACTAATCTGATAGATGGAGTGTTAGACTCTGAGGTGAGCGAGCCTCGTTATGACGTCCACCGTGCTGACCGCCCGACGAGTGAGGTGTTGCGTCAGCGGGGAGGTGGTGTCGGCACGCGTCCGGCGAGTTACACGGGCGGCGGGGTAATGCTACTCACGCGGCGTGAGTTATCCGCCGCCCGTGTACTGCCGCCACCCACACATGCGCATGAGTATGCTCAACTGGAAATTGTTCATGTCGTGGTGCCCAAGTCGTCGGTTCGTGCTAATAAAGATCTACATATTATTTGTATCTATTTACCAGGCTCTGGCGCTAAACATGACGCACTTTTGGTCAACCTTTCCGCATACATTCACCACTGCTGTCCGGATAATGACTACCTACTGCTGGGTGATTTTAACTTACCAGACATATCATGGAGACCGCGTACCGCTGGTTATGGTCTCACTCCGTATGGTACCATTAGAGAAAGTCAGCAGCGGTTTATTGACGATATTTGTCTGTCCGACCTGACCCAATATAGTAATTTGCTGAATGAAAATAACAGGCTTAATTTTTAGTAACACTGATGCTTCTGTGGTGCGTGCGAGTGACCCTTTCACTCGCGAAGATATGCCTCATCATCCCGCCCTCGACATCGAGCTCCCAAACGTTGGCATACCATTGTTACGCTCTCACCCCATTAAAATGTATAGATTTAAAAAGGCTGATTACACAGCGATCCGCAACGAACTTGCCACTAAAGATTGGTCTACTGTTTTAAACAAATGTACACTTACTGAAGCCATGGATACTTTTTACAAAATTTTGAATACGCTTATAGATAAATATGTTCCATATACTTATGGAAATCCCGAGGGCTATCCGGTCTGGTATTCCAAATCGCTTATTAATATAGTTGCAGAAAAAGACAAATTTCACAATAAATGGAAAAGATTTGGTAACCCTCTCGACTACGACTCTTTTTCGTTGCTGAGGAAGCGGCACAAGAAGCTTCAGCGACAATGTTGGAATAATTTTGTACTAAAAACCAATGAGGCTTTAGTCCGCAACCCCAAACTGTTTTGGCGCTTCGCTAAGGACATGCGCCGTGATCATGGTTTCCCGGCGCAGATCTCGTATGGCGCCAAAACGGCTAACAGTGCTCAGGAGGCTTGAGAGATCTTTCTAGAATATTTTTTGTCTGTGTATGTGGACTCCAACCACCGCTCTTCACCACCTTCGGGCGGCACAAATGATCTGAGCTGTGTGGGTGCCATTGAATTAACTAGCAATCTTGTCCTTAAGTACCTCAAAAACATTGACACTAATAAGGGCGCAGGGCACGACCGGATCCCACCGATTTTCATTAGAAATTGTGCCGATCAACTCGCCGTCCCTTTGTGTATGCTGTTCCGGAGGTCACTAGACGAGAGGTGTTTCCCCACACGTTGGAAAATGGCTTATATTGTACCCATACACAAAGGTGGTCCAAAATCCAAAGCAGAACAATATCGGCCGGTCTCAATACTGCCAGTTTTTAGTAAACTGCTGGAACTTATAGTCCATGATCAGGTGTATCCCATTTTAGCGCGTAGTATTCCTCCAGCCCAGCATGGCTTTATGCATAAAAGATCTACTACATCAAATTTGGCAGAATTCGTAGGATCAGTGACCGGTTTTATGGATAAGGGCTACCAGGTCGATACTATATACACCGATTACTCTAAGTGTTTCGATCGGCTGAGGCATGACATCATCCTTTTTAAGCTGGAACAAGTCGGTGTACATGGAGATCTGCTCAGACGGTTTGAGTCTTACCTCCATAACCGTAGTCAAGTTGTCCGAATTGGCTGCCATTGCTCGCGATTTGCTCCAACCCCCTCAGGCGTTCCTCAACGATCCCATCTGGGGCCACTTCTATTCAATGTCTGTCTGTATGATATAGCATCTTGTTTTAGATCCGCCAGTTACCTTATGTATGCCGACGACACCAAGATATTTATGCCCGTATCAAGTTCCTCAGATTGCCACAGATTGCAGGAAGATCTGGACCGACTTTGCGAGTACTGTAGTCTCAACAGCTTAGATCTAAATCCCAAAAAGTGTCAACTAATCACGTTTACTAGAAAAACATCTAACCTAACACACCAATATATTCTAAATGACCACCCCATTGAACGTGTCTCCAAGGTTAGGGATCTTGAGGTTATAATGGACTCTAAACTTTTATTCATACCTCATTACGAACATATTATAGCGAAAGCTTTTAAAATTCTTGGATTCGTAAATCGTGTGACGAGGCCGCTGCGTTCACCACTTGCTTTTAAATTACTTTATTTCGCCTACGTTCGCAGTGTGCTGAAATATGCGTCGCCGGTATGGTCACCTTCCTACCAGTCGCATAAAATCAGAATTGAGTCGGTTCAGAAAGCGTTCATGAGGCAACTCCAGATTAGATATGACGGGTCTTCGGTGGACTATGATGAGGGCCTTACTCGAAATTCTATGGCTTCCCTGGAGAGCAGGAGGATGCTGGCAGATCAGAAACTTCTTCATGACGTCATCAACAACAGATTGGACAATGAGTGGCTGGTGAGGTCAGTACTGCTGCGCATCGCCCCAGCGCGGTCGCGTCGCCACACACCGGCGCTGCTTGGGTACGAGCGCGCGCGCACCAACTATGCCTCCAATTCACCGCTAAATAGGAGCATTGATATGTACGAGAAACACTTTGCGGGGGCCGATGTATTTTACCTGAACCGGACTCAATTTATATCACAGGTTTGTGCGAAGATAAGGTCGATCAAATTAGATAATTGATCATCAAAAATAAACAACAATCAATAACATTTATTCAAGGAAATTGAACTCTCTCATTTGACATAGAAACACCTCATATCCACACACATATTACATACCCTCTCTCTCTCTCACACACACACACAAACACACACACACATACACATATACAAACACATACCTTATTATACATAGTCAGGTCATAAGTTCTGTCACATGTGCAATATGAAATAATTTAGACATGTGTATTATTTATGTAAACATTATATAGCAAAATCAACTTAATAAAACATAGATTCTTATGGTAATAAAGTTTATTCAAAATGACTCCCGCGATTCTGAATACAGGCCTTTATTCTGCGCGGCCAGTCGTCTATCGCAGCACGAACGAGGTCCATGTCAATATCGGCGGCTGCCTTAATCAAGGATGCCTTGAGTGACTCCAAATCAGGATGAGGCTTTGAGCAGGCCTTTTCCTCCAAGTGTTGCCATATCTTGTAATCTAACGGACTCAAATCTGGACTGGAGGAGGGCCAGTCTTCGTGCCGGATGAAGTCGATTTCACGCGCCGCCAGCCAGTCTTGTGTGCTTTTCGCTCTATGAGCTGGCGCAGAATCTTGTTGGAATACCCAGTGCCTGTTATTAAAAATGGTATGAGAAACAGGTTCCACAAGGTTCTTGAGGACTGTATTTTGATACACAACTGCATTCGTTTTTACGCCTTTCTCACAAAAATGTACCTCAGTTAAGCCCCAATAAGAGACTCCCAACCAAACCATGAGCGAGGATGGAAAATGACCTCGTTGGACACGCGGAATACGGTTGCTCGCTTCTTCACTGCTGTGTGCGTACACCTTATCATTTTGTTTGTTGTAGCTCACTTCCACGGTGAAAATTTTTTCATCCGAAAAAAGAATTTCCCGATGCTTTTTTCCCGCGTACCGCTTCAACAAAGCGCGGCATCTCTTCAGTCTCAGGTCCATTAAACGAGCGTCCAAACGATGTCCTGTTTTTCTTCGATATGCCCTAAGCCCTAAGTCTTCATTTAACACCCTTTTCACCGTGGTCCTGCTTAACCCCATCTGAAGGGCCAACAGTTTCTGCTTACGTATGGGATTTCTTTGGATTCGCGCCTTCACAGCTTTTATCACTGCTGGAGTCCTAACAGAGCGAGGGCGAACACTTCTTGACCTGTCATCTACCCTAGAGTCTTCATTGTATCGTTTTATGGTACGATAAACGAATCTTTTGGTTATATTCAAATTTTTTAGTAAGTCGAAAATCTGAATTGGCACGTAACCGCAACGATGCAACGCAATAACTGCGACACGGTCTTCTTTAAGTGTCCAATCCATATTTAAAAATTAGGAAAATTCTAAAAAGTACACATTTTTATTTTCATGAAAAATTCGAAATTCGAATTCAATAAACTTTTTTGTGGCCAGCGTTCTAAATTCAAAAGTTTTTATTGTGTGACAGAACTTATGACCTAACTGTGTATATAATGTAAAATTACCTTTTATACATATGTTTTATGATCTAAAAATCCTCATCATAATTTATAAAGGATATGTTTCGTAATTGGCATTATCCATTTATATCAGTGTTATTTTTATCGAATTAATTACTTATGCTGTGAAACATCAACAAACAAATAAATTAATAAATAAATAAACAGAATCGGGATGAACGGGAATTAAATGATACCCGCTATAAGCGTCGAGCGATACGAACCACTGTGCACCGCCTAAACGCGCAATGAGGTCATTAATCAGTGGCAGCGAATACCTGTCTGCTACGGTGTTGTCATTTAGCTGTCGATAGTCCACACACATGCGGTCAGAGCCGTCCTTCTTTTTGACTAAAAGTGCCGGACTAGAAAACGGAGAGCAACTCGGTCTAACCACACCCGCGCGCAACAATTCATTAACCTTATCACGCATAATAGCCTTCTCATCTTCACTGAGCCTGTAAGGACGTCTTAGAACCGTACGTGTGGGGTCTATAAGACTAATCAGTAATTGCCCAGTAGAAACGCGCGACTCTGATACTCCATACGAAAAAGAATCGCGAAACTTTTCTAAAATCTGGAGCAATTGGGGTCTGTATTCGTCTGGAATATCAGTGTCGATGTTATCGAAAGAAACTAAAGTATCTGCGTTCCTGTCCGCTTAGCAGGCTAAAACTTGTTTAACACGCGATAAGGTGGCGGTATTCGAAGTCACTTTTGCCTCAAAACCATACTGCAAAACTTCGCGGCCTATCATAAGCGAGTGCTTGAGGTACTGATCCGGCAAAACATGAAATAGCACCACCAATGTACAACCGTCAATCCTAAATTCGGACAAAATTTGCAAAACACTAGCTACGCTAGCCTGGCCGATGCCCGTTAATGTTACAATACTATGCACCCTCTTTCCCGGAAACCTTTTAGCCACACTGTCTTGAATTAGAGAGCATTCAGCATTAGTATCTAACACGTAGAAAAATCGCTCACCGTGATTTATCAGTTCGCCACGAGGATGGTCAAGGCTGCAGAGGTCCACTCGGTACTGCTTGGCAGCCGCAGGTCCGCTTCCGCCGCTGCCGCCACTGGAGCCGCTGCTGGAGGTCGAGGCGACTGGTCCTGAGCTCGTTGGGAGGACACGGGGACAACTTTGAAGCGAAGTGGCCCATGGCGCCGCATCGAAAACAGACAATTTTGTCGGGTTGCCGTTGTAGGTGCCTGCCAGGCGTTTCTGTTGAAGTGGATGGTTGGCCTCTGCCGCCTCTGCGTGAGCGACAGTCGGGTGACTTGTGCCCCAGCTTGCCGCAGTAAAAACAGCGAGGCGTGTTGATAGGTGGTGATGGCTTGTACCGCTTGTGATCCACCTTGTCGCCGATATCTCCAAATGCGGAAGAGTTCCGCTTCAGATGCGAGAGCGCTTGAAGTTCTCGCTGTAAGGTGTCGCGAGTGTTGATTTCCATAGTGAAAGCCAGCCGTTGAAGTCGTGGTTTAAATCGTGATACATGGGAAAGAACTGTTGCCACCACGATTTGTTCTTGCGTCAGGTTTTGCAATCGCGACGTGAGGGTAGACGTAAGTCGAGCTGCATACACCGCTAATGACTCGTTTTCTTTCGGCCGGTGGTTCTGCAACTTGATGAGTGTCGCTGCAGGAGTTTCGACGTAGTCGTAGCGCGCAATGAACATAGCTTTGAATTGTTCCCAGGTCATTCCGGCGAAAGAAACTTGTGAAAGCCATTGTGAGGCACTTCCTTTCAGCGCACCGCTGATCGCTATCATGAGTGCTCCACCATGCAATGGATTTTCTGTGAAGCAGAGCTCAGCAGTGGTGCACCAAGCTCGAGGATCCGTCGAGTCTGGTTTGTCAGGATTGAACTCGGGCAGCTTGACACGAGTCCCGGACGGCGCCTGCTTCATCGCTTCAATTAGTTCAAGAGTGTTCTTCGTTTGAGGGTCGAGCAACATCTTCAGCATCCTCTCGTCCATGGTGAACCTTCGTTGAAAGTCCAAATCTTCTGCTCGAGCTGATCCCACTTCTGATGTCGCAGTACCGGGGATAGGATCAGTGAGATGTGGGTATTCAGGGTCTTCGTCGGCCATGGTGGGTAACTCGAGCAGTTTAATTAAGGCGACCACGGACTTTAGAGTAACTTTTATTGGTCATGAGAACACAAATGAAGACAATCAATGAAACAGACAAACAAGTGTTGTTCCGCCGGAGTCCGAGCCAATAATGTCCACACGGATCTCGGTTCTTCAACACGTGCATGTCCAGGCCCGCCATTAGGTTGGTAGCCCGCGTTTCACCGACGAATCAGAAGGCAGCAGCAGTGCTGCCAACATAGCGGACGTGACAACCAACGACTTCCGGTCGTTTAGCGTCTCTTCCGCTGCAACTATAATATAAAAATCCAGTTTCACAATTTTCGGGAGTGCCTCTACGATCTAAAGCCGAATGAGTGTGCAATTATAGCCGATTTTAGTGAGAACTATAATTGTAAATATCATGAAGAGGTCCAGTCCCACCACTTTGGGGGCTCTCGAACTCAAGTGTCCTTGCACACAGTTATGGTTTATACGCACGACGCCGAGAAGAAATATGTAGCGAATCTGTACAATTTCGTCGTCAAACTGTTACCAACCTGCTGCCATCTGGACACACTTACACCCGATCTTGGAATGGATAAGAAATGAACATGAAGCTGTGGATACAGTTCATTTCTTTTCTGATGGCCCGTCAACGCAATACCGGCAGAAGCAAAACTTCTACTTGCTTTGCACTAAATACTTTGACTATGGGTTTGCTGCTACCACCTGGTCATTCTTCGAAGCCGGCCACGGTGAAGGTCCTGCAGATGGCTTCGGAGGTTTTATGAAGCGCACTGCTGACAAGATTATTGCCGCTGGTAAAGACATTCCTAATGCACAAGAATTCATGAATAAATTGAATGGCGTCAGCAAAATCAAGCTATTCCTGATAGAAGAAGAGGCTATTAAACAAATGCAAGATGAGCTGCCAAAATCGATCCCACGACTTATTGGAACTTTACAAGTCCATCAAGTATTTACAGAAGTACGGAATTCGTTGAAGTACAGATGGCTTACCTGTTTTTGTAAATCCTCGGAACGAGGATTTTGTTTGCAACTGCCTTAATCCCAAAACCTATAGAGTGAATATAGAGTCCGTCGGTTCCGCGACAGACTAGGCGTCGAACCTGCAAGACCAGAAAACGTGGAGATCTTTTGGTGATTTGATAAATTGTTGTCCTGGTCACCCCATGTTTGTGAGGTCAGCAGACGAGTCTTTGCGTCATTTCACTCCCTACGGAGATTGCAGCACTTCCTGCCGCAGCAGACTAAAATTACCCTTGCCCAGTCCCTCCTACTACCTTTAATCGACTATGCGGATGTTTGCTGGATCGGTGCGAACGAAGAACAACTGAACAAACTCGAACGACTTCAAAACCTCGGGATTCGGTTTGTCTTCGGGCTGCGCAAGTATGACCATGTCTCACATTATCGCAAGGAGTTGGGGTGGCTTCCGATCCGATTTCATCGTGATATGCACGTTCTCTCCTATCTGTTCAACATTTTGCGAAATCCCCGCTACCCCTCATATCTTCGAGAACGTTTCGAGTTTATTTCCTCCAGGCATAGCAACCGGAGATCCCACACGACGTCTCTTCTTTCCACTCCTCGGCATAACAATGCCGCTTACAAACACTCGTTTAGGTTAACGGCGATCCGACTGTGGAACGCACTTCCCTGCGCTATTAGAGATAGTCCCTCAATTTTCACTTTTAAGACAAGATTGAAAGAGCATTTCCTTTCTCTTTCGTGATAGGTACTTTTATATATGTATATATAAGTAGTATATGTTTGATATATATTTTATTTTTTGCTTTTGTATTTTATTTAGTGTAAATCATTTACTATATCATTTATTTTATTTTCATTCATTCATTTTTTTTATTATATCATTTATTATGTTTTAGTTGTAAACAATTAGATGTGTACAGTTTTATTGCGCACTAAGACTCTCCTGTTGCACAATTTTTCCTGTCCTGCCTAGGTTTGCTGGTAGAAATCTCTCTTTAGAGATAAGCTCGCCTTTGCTCATAAAATGTTTTGATACCTTACTATTAAGATTTCTGTGCAATAAAGAATAAAGAAGTAAAGATCTCAGAAGACGTGAGGTTAGAACCTTCTGGTTATTATTCTCCAGATACATCTGATGATGGCGTGCCGCTTGCTGTGCTGAAAGATATTCATTATATACCACCTCGTTGAAGAACTTATCGAGCAATTTATGGATCTTCATCTGATAGCGATGGTGAAGATCCAGAAAAAGAGCAAGACAAAGAAAACTTTAAACATAGATCAATGGGTGATGTTACGTTTAAAGGATTCCGTTCCGCAGAACCACTGACTACGACGAGTAAACATGGAGCTCCACCTCTGATATCAGCTGGTGATTTTCTGCACGTCTATGTATATGGCATGAACAAGAAAAAGAAAAAGTACTCTTACGTGTGCAAAGCCTGACTTCTATTGAAGAAGACGGCGAAGTATGGAGATCCGCCAGGTGGCGCTTTTAAGCTTTACGTACATCTCACTGTCTCCGTAGTTTTAATTTACAAAACATAGTAAAAAGTTCAAAATTCAGTGATACTAATAAATAATATTAAAGTTTACGTTGTGCTCGTCAGAACTGTGCAAAAGTTTTAGTGATTGTCCCGGTGACAAACTGATAAAACGCGATCTAACAATTCAAATCGCCGTTATTGAACAAGTCATTTTGAAGGGTGTTGTGATTGTGGACAAAGGACCGTGTGTGTGCGTGTGTGACACATCTAACACCCTGATCCCGTCAACAGATGGATATTTTCGAACAGTAGAATAACGCTTGTGACGGCTGAGCGGTGGCGGCTGCTAGACTGTGTACACTTTTCATCGGCAGGCCAAATTACACAGGTTTGATCCCCATCAGACACAAACTTTTTCTATTTTTATTTATCAAACAGTGGAAGACTACAGAAGAGCCATACCATTATCGACGGTGGCGACATCTATATTTACGAAAGTAGCAGCAGTAACTAGAGTTGACAGTGGCGCCTCTATCGTGCGTTGAGATTGAGAGCTTACCGATACTTTCTGCGCAAAGTTATAATGGATAAATGCTTGGCTTGCGGTGGTGAGGTTTATGAAGGCGAGCTTTTGAAGTGCCAGCTTTGCAAATCCCCGTACCATTACGCATGTCTTAATATAACTTCCGCCCAGTTTATGGCAAACATGCAGACACTGCGTAAAACTTGGCACTGTCCTGCAGCTCAGTGTCAGAATATCACCAAGACACGAGGGACGCGAGGTGACGATACCGTTGTCACGTGCCACTATGATACGTCACTCGATCAGACGAGGATGTCACTGGATGACACTGTGGCCGATGTCAGCCTCGCGGCGGTGGCAGAATACAGGACTCCGGAGCAGATCAATCTTCGCGTGCCTGATTCGTCACTCGATAAATGGGCCGAAATATTGGATTCGAAGCTTGATGCTAAGTTAGCAAGAATCAGCGATGATCTGAAAAAGGAAATAAATGCAGTTACCGCAAGATTACAGCTGGATTTTTCTAAAGCAACGGACATCCTACATGCTAAAATTAAGGAGCTAGGCGATTCGGCAAACATCGTGAAGGCGAGGCTGGATGCCCTCGAACAGGAGAACCAGGCCCTGAGGCAGGAGATAGCCGAGGTACGAAGCAGTGCGGGCTTACCTGACGCCGAGTTAGTAAAGGAAGTGTTCCAGCTGCGAGCGGATGACAACAAGCAGGAGCAGAGCTCACTCTTCAACGACGTGGAGGTGTCGGGGATCCCGGAGTACGAGGGCGAGTCAGTGCTGCACCTCGTGGCCGCGGTCGCGGTCAAGCTCGGAGTGCCGCTGGACGAGCGTGACGTGGTGAGGGCCGCGCGCGTCGGCCCGCGCGACCAACAGCCGACTGACGGCGCGGGCGGGGCGGCGGCGATAAGGCGCCCCACCCACGTATCATCGTGGTCAGCCTGGCGCGACGGGCACTGCGCGACGAGTTCTTGAAGAACGCGAGGGTTCGCCGAGGGGCCACCACTGAAGGCCTGGGTCTCCCACCGCACGTGCCGCACAAGCTGTATATTAATGAGCGTCTCACACGTAAAAATCGCGTGCTGTTTGCCAAGGCCCGTACAACGGGGTTTGCGGCGAAATGGCGTTATGTTTGGACCACAGATGGACGCATCTTTGCCAGACGGGAGAATCAGTCCACCAAGTACCGGCTGCGCCACGAGGCTGATTTAGGTCGTGTTTTTGGGTAATGACATTATTAGTGCGAATTATGATGGCTTCTCTGTCGTCTCTAATCGACTTTTAATAACTTTGTTAAGTCTAATGTTCTCGCTGACAGCATACTTGTGTTCAAATGTATTTTGCTTATATTGGTTTTTCAATGGTTTTACTGCTGTGTGTGCTTGCGGGGCAGTAGAGGGGTTTAGATTCCGCATGATGGTAGGTGCAGTCCCACAGGTTACACATATTCACATACAAATACCCTTTAAATGACAAGACCGGGTCTTAATTATGTAATTAACCATTATTATATTACGTACATTAATGATATTTACATGAAATTGCATCTTTATCTTAACACACACAGAAATACACAATGACTCATACACATACTATGCACATACTGGATTAATCATAAAAAATCAATAAGTCTAAGTCCTTAAAAGTTTGTTTCTGGAACGCCGGTTCCTTAGGCAATACTCAATACTCAATACTCAATAGTTTATTTGCATTCCATAATGGTACATTTGGTCTTAATAATTATAATAAATTGTCTCACATTATGGACCCTTACGGGCACAGCAACACAGGGAGGGAGAAGGCAGCTAATTTATTTTTGTAGGCTATCACTTAAATAATCTAATAACGTATAGTAGCTTTTATTTATTAACATTAGTTTTAGTTTTTTAAAGAAAATGCTATCTTTTGGTTCATTTGTCAATAATTTCGGTAGTTTATTATAAACTTTTATTGCCATAATATATGGACTGGAAGAGTGTAGTTTTAACCTTGAATATGGTAAATGAAGTCTGTTCTTATGTCTCAAATTTTTTTGATTCATTTGCTCACGGCGATTGAAAAAATGATTGTATTTCCGGACGAATTTACATAGTTCCAAAATATAAATTGAAGGGAGGGTAAGGAGTTTATGTTTTTGAAAAAAGGGTCGACAACTATCTGTTTGCTTTAAGTTAAATATGATTCGGATTAGCTTTTTTTGCATTGTAAATAGTCGAGGTGCATCGACGCTGTTTCCCCATAGTGTAACACCATAACTTAGCCATGCATACGCATAAGCGTAATACATGGCTAGAGCAGAGGAAAAGTCAGTGGATTCTTTTATTTCTCTTAGAGCGTAACAGAAGCGTGATAATTTCATGTGAATTTTTTGAATATGATTTTTCCAGTTAACATGGGTATCTATATCTATGCCTAATAGATTAAATTCATTTACGGTTTGTATTGACATATTATTGTAAGTAAGGTTTATGGCAAGAGGTTTCTTTTGGTGGGGGTAAAAGGCCATTATTTTAGTTTTTGAGTAATTGATTTGAAGGTTGTGATCTAGCATCCAGTCAGTTACTATATTTAAGATGGAGGTGAGTTTCGCAGTTAGGTTAAAATCACTATCGCATGTGGTAAGTAGAGAGATATCGTCTGCAAATAATACACAATTCTGGTTTATAACTTTTGGCAGGTCATTTATATAAATGAGAAATAAAAGGCATCCAATAACGCTACCCTGTGGAATTGAAAAGTTTATAGCTTTTTTGTTTGATCGGATAGATTCTATAAATTTAGTTTCTTCATTATAATGTTCGATTTCTACATATTGTTGCCTGTTTTTCAAGTATGCTTGAAACCATTGATGTGCTTTTCCACGTATACCTATTCCATATGGTTTATTTAGTAATATATTGTATTGGACTGTATCATAGGCTTTCGTCATATCAAGCAATATTCCAACAGCATATTTTTTGTTATCTAATGTATTAATAATTTCCTGTATATATTTTTGTACTGCTAAAGTAGTTGAACGATTTTTCCTAAAACCATTTTGGCACTCATCAAACAGATTAAATTTTTCGCAGAATGAATAAACGCGATCACACATACATTTTTCAAATATTTTTGAAATTGCAGGTAGTAAAGCTATTGGTCGATAGTTATTAGGATCCATTTTTTCGTCTTTTTTATGTACGGGTTTTAATATTGAAATTTTTAGCAAGTCTGGAAAGTCACCTTCTTCAAATGTTTGATTTATTAGTGTAGTTATTGGTAAGATAAGTTCGTCAGCACATTCTTTAATAAGTGTTGGTGGTAATTCGTCTATTCCGAATGAACGTTTATTTTTCATATTTTTAATAATTTTGTGTATTTCTTTATAAGTTACTGGACTTAGGTAAAAAGAATTTTCTGTAGGAATTAGGCAAGGGCGGCCTTCAGGCAGTTTACCATTCGCGAGTCGAATTTTTTCTTCACCTATAGATGCAAAATGGTTATTAAATGAATTTACAATTTCCTTCGGCTCAGTGACTAGATTATTATCAATTCGTAGCTTAATGTTCTCTTTATCTTTTTTTATTTTTTTATTAGTACGTTCATTAATGATACTCCACATTGTTTTTACTTTATTTTCTGACATGTTTAGCTTTCTTACATAATTTAGTTTTTTTGATGTTATGATTGTTCGTTTTAATAATTTTTCATACGCTTTATAATGGTTATTAAGCAATGTGTTATTAGATTTATTAATTAGTATTTTTAGCAAACGTTTATGTTTACATGACGCCCTAATACCAACCGTTAACCAGTGTTTTTTAAACTTAGTTCTTAGTTTAACTCTATTTTTTGGTATACATCGATTTAAGATTATCGTCACCTTTTCTATGAAGTTCTTATAATTTTGTTGAATATTGTTGTTAGGTTTTATGCATTCTATCCAATTTATTTCTTTTAACTGTTTTTTAAATTTAGTGACATTTTCGGCGTTCATAAGGCGTTTTTCGGTAAACCATTGTGTTACATGTTTTACATTAGAAATTTTTAAATTTATAATAGCTCCTTTGTGATCACTAAAACCAAAATCCATAACATCAGTGTGGCTAATACTATTTTGGAAATTTGTAAATATTAAATCTATACATTTTGTAAAACGTGTTGGTTTTCTTACATGTTGAGCAAAATTATATTCCAACATGACATTTAGTAAGTCATTAGATTGTGTATCGTTTACTAGTACATTTATATTAAAGTCGCCACCTAGTACTACGTTACAGTGACGATAGTTATTATTGATATGAGTTAATAAGAGTTTGAGTTGCCTATTAAATATGTCCTTCTCTCTGCCGTTCCAGTATACGGATATTAATAAAATATTTTCATTATATAATTCAACAGCACATAATTCTATAACATATTCAACAGAAAACTTTTCAAAGTCTTTTCTCTCTATAAACTCTGTATTTTCAGGTAATAGTATACACACACTTCCTCCGGCGTAGTTAACTCTACAATATGAAGATGCAATCTTATAGCCTGTAATACTAATTAAATCCAATTTTGCTGGGGACAACCACGATTCAGATATACATATAGCATGGAATGGATTCTGATCGACGAAAGTTTCTAATATATCTTGTTTATTGTATAGACTTTGCATATTCTGAAATAGGATTTTAAAGAACTGGTCTTGTTGTTTATTTGCGAAATGTATAATTTTCGGTTTTACTTCCATTCAATTGCTGGTAATTGTTTTCATTATTATATTTCACGGTCTTGCTTCCTGTATAATGTTCTTTTCCATCTATAATCAATCTGTTATTTCTTATAATTGCGTGTTTCCCTTCTCTTCTTGCGGAATTCATTAATTCTTGCATTTTGATCCGTTCTTTTCGTTTTTCTTCATCATAATATTCAGATATGTAGAGTCCGGTGTTTTTGAGAAACGTAGAATTTTGTGTTATGTATTTACACATGATCTTGCTAGTTACTTCAATTACAATAGGCCGACGGTATCCTTTTCTTCCAAGACGAAATATCTGATCAATATATCCGCCAAGATCCACATTGTACAGTTCTGCAAATATTTCAATAATTGTATTGTTCAGGCTGTATTCATTCTCGCCATAGATTTCATCAAGTCCGTATAATACCACCTTTCTAGAATTGTCACTGCAATCTTTTGTCGGAGAGTTTGTATAGGGGGCTTGGTTTTGGGAGATCTTGGACGATAACTTTTCTATTTGTTTTTCTAAGTTTAACTTATCTTCTTCTAACTTTTTAATATCATTATCTATCTTTGTTAGATGATTAGACATTTTTGCTTGTTCTAACTTCAAGTTTTTTACATCTTTAAATAATTCTTGTTTCAATTCTTGCATGGCAATTGTTATCTTAACTTCTAATCTGGATGATATTTCTGTTATTATTTGATGTTGTGCTATTTTTAATTTGCTATCCAAAAGATCACTCAGCTCCTTTAGGTGGGTGGGGACTTCACTAAGGTCAGAAACATTTGCATCTTGTGAAGTAGTTTTTGCCAATAATTTACCAGTTAGGGTATCGCTCGTGAAACTTTGTTCGCATTCGGAGTCTGCATATAATGTTGATGAATGGATGCTTCGCGCGGGAGTATTGTCATTTCTTTGTCTCCTAGTTACATTTGCACATTCAGGACAGGTCCAAGAAATATCGTACATGTGCGTGTTTTTTGTATATTGCTCATTTGTAATATTTAAGCATTGGTAGTGGTATATATTTTTACAACAGCAGCATTGTATGCGATCTGATATATTCGCATGTTGCTGACAAGCATCACAATTTGCCATAGCTGTTTGAAGTTTTCTAATGCAATTTTATATCAGCGCCCTCTGTACTGTAGTAGCAGTACCAAAACAACCGCAATGGTTGCAGTAAAGACACAATGCGTGGAGCGGAACGCAATCGGGGTATGTGATCGTTGATTGGTCCTTTCCGGTGACACTAGCTGTCTGTTTGTATTTCTCTCTCTCTCTGTATGTTGGGCCTCTCTCTTTTGCGTTGACGTATGCAATTATGTTTGGTCGGCTAGTACTAAAGATTTTGAGTTTTAACTTACTATTTAACATGAATTTCAGCAATCCAGAATGTTCACTTTGTAGCACACTGGTCAAATAATATTTATCTTGAGTTTGGAAGTAGTTTCACCGCGGTAACTATTTTATTTTCCGATAATTGTAAGACGAGAATGTAAACAAGTGTTCGCAGTTACACGGCACGTTCCGTCCAGGCACTGGACATGATGAGCTCATAGTGGCTGTGGAGCAAAGAGCCCCCGATCTTATTGCCATCAACGAGACGTGGCTGCGCCAGGATGACGTAGGTTACGCCGCCGACATCCCTGGCTATAGACTGCGACATATCGCGCGCTTGCGCAGTGTTCGGCAGGCGCGCAGTGGTGGGGTGGGGTTTTATGTGAAGGTAGGTATAAAGGCGAGATTACACCCTCACCCAGAGTGCTCCGCCGCAGCGCCCGCGATAGTGCCCGCCCGCCCTACGCACCCCGCCGCCGCCCCCGCAAACCCGCCCACCGCCGCGACTGTGCCCGCCCGCCCTACGCGCCCCTTCGCTGCGCCTGCGAACCCGCACGCTACCGCACCCGCGATAGGGCCCGCCCGCCCAATGCCGCCCGCCCGCCCAACGCCGCCTGCCACTGCCGCCGCCCAAACCGCAGCCGCGATTGCCACCGCCACCGCCGCCCCGTCGGGAGGCGCAGCGCCACAGCAGCCCCGCCAGCCGCGCTATCCGCCCCTTATTGTGGAGGTCCTACCCAACTGGGCCGACCACTTCAGGGCGATAGCCAGCGAGCTCGGCCGGGCTCCCAGCGCGCGCGCCTACCAAAAGGGTGTGCGCTTTACCCCAACGGCCGAAGACGAGTACCGGCTTGTGCAACGTTACCTGTGCAGGCTGGAGAAGGACCACGGTGTGAGGTGGTTCTCATACTCGTTGCCGGCCGACAAGACCCAGAAGGTGGCGATCCGCGGGCTGCCTTCTAACACCGCGCCGGAGGAGATAGTCGCGGCGCTTGCAGAACTCGGTGTGGAGGCCGAGTACTGTAAGCAGATCCGGGCGCGCAAAGGAAGACCCGGCTGCATCTTCTTCGCCAGCCTGAAGAAGAATCCAGACCGTGCCCCCGGCGCTGTGTACGAGATCACGGAGCTCTTGTACATGCCGGGGTTGAAGATCGAGGCCAAGCGCTCGAAGCAGGGCCCGGCCCAGTGCCACAGGTGCCAGCAATTCCGGCACTCGTCGCATATGTGCCACCGCCCCCTAGCGTGCGTACGTTGCGGCGGTCCCCACTCGGCGCGGGAATGCCCCCGCCCGGAAGACCAGCCGCCGACGTGCGCCAACTGCGGTGGCCCGCACACGGCAAATAATGCGACATGCCCCGTGTTCCGCCAGGAGGCGCGGAACAAGAAGGCCGGCACTGTGGCGCTCACCAACGCGCCCGGGCCCAAGAAGGTGCATCCTCCCCCTCTGCCTCGTCCCGATCTGCAGGAACCAACGGCGCCCGCCTCGCTTATGGCGCAGGCGAACGACGGAGCCCCAAGGCAGAAGACGAAGCGGGGGGGGAAGAAGAAGAAGAAGGCGACGGCTCCACCTGCCGCCGGCACCGCGGCGGCTACTCTCGCCGCCAGCGAGACTGCGGCTGCCGCTGGCGCCGCCACTCCGGCTGCGGCGATAGGGCAGCAGGACTTGGGGCACCTCACAGCCCTGCTCGCCCTCCTCAGCGACCCCACTGCCCTGGGCAGACTCACTGCTCTGCTCCGCAATGCATGAGCCGCTCAGGGTCGTCCATTGGAACGCGCAGTCGCTGACAGGGAAGAAGCGGCTGCTCCACGTGTTCCTGAGGGACTACCGCGTCGACGTGATGCTCATCAGCGAGACACACCTTGCCGGAAGCGACAAGCTGTCGCTGCCCGGCTACTTCGTCTACCGCAAGGACGAGAAGACCTCCAGCGGCCGGACCTTTCGAGGCTTGGCAGTCATCGTCGGCAGGAAGATCGTCCACCAGCTCATCGACGCCCAGGAGTATTCATCCCTATATGCTTTGGGCGTCGACCTCCAGGTCGCCGGCGAGGTGCTGCGACTCTACGCCGCCTACAAGCCCCCCAGTACACCAATCCGCACCGCCGAGCTATGGGGGCTGCTACAGTCGCCGCACCCGACACTTGTCGCCGGCGACCTCAACGCCAAGCACACCGCCTGGAACTCCACCAGGGTGTGCCCAGCTGGACGCGCCATCCATGCCGACTCCGTGAGCCACAACTACGACGTCATCGGCCCCGACGAGCCCACCCACTTCGACACGCGGGCCGGATGGGACATCATCGACGTCGTGGTCGTCAGAGGTCTCCGGACACCACCGAGCCAGGAGGTTCTCCCTGACCTCCCATCGGACCACAGGCCAGTACTTCTCGTCCTGGCGGACCTGCCCACCCGGGTCTCTCCGCCAGCATCACGCCGACGCTACCAGTGGGGCGCCTTCACCGCCGCCCTCGACCAGTCTTCGACCACATGTCTAGTCAACCAGCCGGAAGACGTTGACCGCCTGGCATCGCTGCTAACCACCCAGATCCGAGACGCGCTCGACCTATCATCGCACACCGTAGCTCGCGGAGGGAAGCCCAATCCTCTTCCTGCTGAGCTACGCGCACTCATCCGCGATAAGCGCGCTCTCCGGAAGCAGTGGCAGCAAACCCGCTGCCCAACGATGAAGACTAGGCTCAACGCCATGACGGCAGATCTGAAGCGCCGACTTGATCTCCACGCCGAAGAATCTTGGGAACGCCACGTCGAATCCATGGGCGACCACGTCCCCTCCGTGCATCGCCTATGCCGGGATTTGTCGACTACTCCAACTCCCGTCCGACCAATCCTGGGCAGCGACGGCCTACCAAGATTTCGAGCCCAAGACCGTGCGGAGATTTTCGCCGAATGCCTCGAGAAGCAGTTCAAGCCGAACCCTACGGATGATGTGGAGCACGTCGCAGCAGTCGAGAGACACCTGCGAGAGTACTTCGCCTCGCCGATAGCTCCCGAAGAGGACCCCACCGTCGTCACGCCCGGCCAGATCATGCGTGCATTCAGACGTACCAAGCCCAGGAAAGCCCCGGGCGCAGACCGCATACCTAACATGGCGCTGCTACATTTGCCGCCACGTACTGTGGCGGCCGTTACGCGCCTGTTTAACGGTATCTTGCGCACGGGCCACTTCCCAACCCAATGGAAGGAGGGCTTGGTCATCATGTTGCCCAAGCCGGGCAAGGACTCCAAGCTGCCTGAGAGCTATCGGCCGATAACTCTACTGAGTACCATCTCAAAGGTGTTTGAGAAACTCCTGCTGGCGAAGCTACTGCCCCACATCCAGCCGCGCCCAGAACAGTTCGGCTTCAGGCCCGAGCATTCTACGACGCTTCAGCTCACCAGAGTACTGAATGACATGACGGTTTGTTTAAACAAGAAGGAATACACTGTCGCAGTACTCCTGGACATGGAGAAGGCGTTTGACAGAGTATGGCACGAGGGGTTGCTGTACAAATTGTCGACGTCTCCAGCCCCAAGAAGACTGGTCCAGATCATCGCCTCCTTCCTGAAGAATCGCCGCTTCCGAGTGATGGTGGAAGACGCCGTCTCCGAGGAACACCCCGTTGCAGCCGGCGTCCCTCAGGGGTCCTGCCTGTCTCCAGCCTGTTACTCCCAATATACGGACGACATCCCCGTCGGGCCGGGTGCCCAGCTGGCACTTTTCGCCGACGACGCTGCCTACTACGCGTCGTCGATCCAGGCACGGCACGCTGCCGTCAAACTGCAGCGCACCCTGGACATCTTGCCCGACTGGCTCGCCAAGTGGCGGTTGTCCGTCAACGTTGGGAAGACGCAGGCGCTCATCACAGGCCAGTCCCCCCTTCCACCACCACTCCAGCTCCAAGGACAGGACATCGCGTGGTCTCCGCAGGTGAAGTACCTGGGAGTGACCATCGATCGCCGGCTCACCATGAAGCAACATGTCGACAACGTCGTCAACCAGGTCAAGGTGGCACGCGCTAAGCTGCATCCACTTCTCGACTCCAGCCTCCCTCTGAGGGCGAAGCTCGGGATCTACAAGTGCTACGTGAGATCCCGCCTCACCTACGCGGCCCCGGCATGGTACGCCCTGTGCTCGTAGACGAACAAACGGAGACTCCGAGCCCAAGAGAACCTCTCTTTGCGTACCATCGTCGACGCCCCCCGCTACGTGAGGAATGCGACGATCCAGAGGGACCTCAGATGGGAACCAGTGGACCAGTTTGTCCAGAGGCTGGCGAAGGGCATGTTCGCGCGTGCGGATAGCTCACAACATCCGCATATCCGCGACATGGCGCCGTACCACGCGCGCCCGCCCGACCGCCGCCGCCTGCCACGCGACCTGGTTGCCTAGCCGGCGATCATCCAATAGAACACCCCTCGTGAGAAGATCTCCACCGCCCGCGAGGGCCCCCCGATGACCTGTCCATAGGAGTGGACAGAGGCGCTTCTTCAGGAAGAGATCCAATGATCTGACCCTGACTCCCCACGCCCCAGAATGGGTGCGTGAGAAGAATACTTGATTGATTGACCCAGAGTCTACTGCTGGGGTAGAACAGATGTGGTTATCAATGAACATAAATAATGTAAAAAATTATTGTAGGAACCGCCTACCGTCCACAATGGATGGGGGTTAATACTTTCTGTTCAGGCCTCTCGGCACCCGTGACCTCGCAGGGGCCCATCAGCTACGAGGTAGCGTAACTACCGGATGCCAAGAAGCAAGAACGTCGGCGATTCACCGAGCTAAGTAAATAGATTCTATCTGACCTGGTCTGTGCTTCGTTCCCGTCAAACTCCTGTCTCTCTGCAAGGCCTGGGTGCACCCTAGGCTCTTCTTGGTAGACAGGTTCTTCAGCCAACCAGGTATGGCTGGCAGGCCAGCTTCGAAGCGCACAGTTTCCAAATACGAACTTTATCTGGTTCGGAGAACCACAATACACTCAGCTATAAGACAATCCTGAGGGGAGCCCGAATACAATTGCAGATGGCTTACGATTTAATTTCAATTGCCCAGATCAATACACGTCACATTACGGGGGCTTCTCGTCAGTCAGTTGTCAAAAACTGCTCTGTGGCAGCTCCGTCAAATTCAAAATGGCCGTTCCGGAACCATAGATCGAGAATCGATTCTGAATCGAACAATCACCCGCCCGGACAGGCACCCACCTGTCCCTTAATCTACGGGCAGCCGAGACAACGTTGCTACCGCTCGTTTTAGTACCGAGCCTCCTACTAGAACCTCTGCAGACCGGGGGGTCCCGTCCCTGCCAGGGAACAAGTTAACAATGCGCCCCCTGCGCCAACGCAGTGGCGGTAGGTTAGCATCCTTAACCAGCACGAGGTCACCAACACTAGGGGGGCTGGTTTTGTCAGTCCACTTAAGGCGCTGTTGTAAGATATGCAGATACTCGAGCGACCAACGCTTCCAGAAATTCTGAGTAAACTGCTGCAACATCTGATACCTTGACAACCGATACAATTTCACTCCCTCGAAGGGGTGCTCGGGCAACGCGTTAAGTGGCTGTCCTATCAAGAAATGGCCTAGGGTCAGAGCCTCCAGGTCATTTGGATCCGAGCTGAGCGGACACAACGGTCGCGAATTGAGAACGGCCTCGATCTTACAAAACAATGTCGCGAGCTCCTCAAAAGTCAGCGCGGTCTGACCTACGATACGCCCTAAGTGCGTCTTCGCTGACTTAACTACGGCCTCAAAAATCCCACCCCAGTGGGGGCAACTCGGTGGGCTGAAGGTCCACTGTATACCCCGACGGGAGAGGGCCGTTCCAATATCCACTTTATTTACATTCAAAAAGTTGACTATCTCTCGTAAGTATCGTTCCGCACCGACGTAGTTAGTGCCGTTATCAGAGCGGATCAAAGTTGGAAGTCCCCTTCGAGAAACAAACCTATCCAAACAAGCAATGAAAGCCTCTGTCGAGAGATCAGCAACGAGCTCGAGATGTACCGCCTTGGTGGATAAACAAACAAACACACACAGGTACGCCTTGTATTGCTTAGCGTTACGCAATCGTGAACTCTTCACCATAAACGGTCCTGCAAAATCCGTACCAACACCTGAAAACGGTCTGACCTCATTCACACGATCAGGGGGCAAGTCCCCCATGAGAGGTTGCATCGTGGCAGCCTTAAGTCGATAACAAGGCATGCACCGAAACACGATGTTCCGTATGACACGGCGGGCAGATAAGATCCAAAACTCCCGCTGGAGCGTGGCCAACAACGCGTTACAGCCGGCATGCGCGTTTTTAATATGACGATCAGTCACCAGCAATTCAACTAACTGTCCCCCCTTGGGGAGCAGAAGTGGGTGACGAGCCGAATACGACAGATTCGCATTGCGCAATCTTCCTCCTACCCGAAGTAACCCGGTCGAATCAACAAAGGGGTTGAGACGCGCGACGGCTCCCTTCAATTTCGAACGTCCACTTCGTATAGTCTCCAATTCTGCCCCAAACTTCGAGGACTGTACCAACCGGACCAAATTCAGTAGCGACTCGTTTCGCTCTGCCGGAGTCAGAATAGGGTTCAACGTTCGCTGCTCGCGAGGAGTACGACAATTTCGAGCGAATCTCCTAATCCAAGTGGACACGTTTATCAACTTGTCAAGTGAGCTATACCGGTCCAGCAGAAACCCGGCGTCAGGGACCTCAGCCTTCTGGGTAACATGCACGGCCGCTCTGGGGCCATGATCCGAAGATACTACTACATGGCTGTGGGGCCAGTCCGATTCTCTCCTGGCAAGCCAGGGTGGTCCCCACCACAAATGGTGTCTAACGAGTTCAGGAGCCCGACATCCCCTGGATGCACAATCAGACGGGTTCAATTCTCCTGGTACATGTCTCCAAGTCAGTGGGACCTCAGACGACACAATCTGGGAGACACGGTTCGCGACAAAAACCTCTAAGTTATGGACCGAAGCCTTCAGCCAGCACAAAACAATCTGGCTGTCCGTCCACGCGTACACCGTATCCTCCAAAACCACTGACCCACGCAACACTGTTAGAGTGTGATTCAAAAGTTTGGTCAAAAGAGCAGCCCCGGACAGTTCCAGTTTTGGAATCGTCATCCTTGTCCGAATAGGCGCTACCTTGCTTTTTGCCAAAACCAAACGCACGTCGACCTCCCCGGTGGAGGTGACGGTTCGCAAATAAACCGCTGCCGCAAACCCTCGTTCAGAGGCATCACAAAACCCGTGAAGGGTTGCCCTGTAATCCCCAGCAGGGACCAATTTCCTCGGCAGCGATACATTATTTATGTCCGATAGCGAAGTGAACATTTGCGTCCAATCAGTCAACAAATCACCTGAGAGGTGGGTGTCCCAGGTCAACTGAGCCGCCCATAGCCTTGCATAAAACATTTGAGAGCAAAGGTGACTGGAGAAATCCATCCATTCGGGTCGAACGTTCTCGCAATCGTTGATAGTACTGACCGCTTCGTCCAGGCCTTCGGTGTTTCTAAAACCACCCGATAGGTAAACTCATCATGGACGGGCCGGTACTGAATTCCAAGCACTGACAACATGTTAGGGTTGTCAGGATTCTCAAAAACGTGCGGGTCTTGTTGAAACTCATCTGGGAGACCAGCCATCAACTCAGGGGAGTTGGACATCCACTTGCGTAGTTCATAGCCGCCTCGTTCCAGCAATTGAACGAGCTCGTCACGTCGGTCCAGAGCTTCCTCTACACTGGCTGCCCCTGTGCAGACGTCATCGACGTACAAATCTTGCTCCAGGATAGCAGCGGCTCTAGGATAGCTCACACGGTCACGCGACGCCAACTCCCGCAGGGTACGCATCGCCAAATACGGGCTAGACCGTAACCCATACGTGTTCGTGTTCAACTCATAGACCTTGACTGGCTCGGCCGTGGACTCACGCCAAAGTATCAACTGATACCTTCTGTCAGCCGGATGAATTACCGTTTGCCTAAACATCATCCGAATGTCTGCGACAAATACAACCTGGTGCCTCCGAAAGCTCGTGAGAATATCCGAAATATCACGACTCAACTTGGGTCCCGAATGTAGACACTGATTCAGGGACATCCCGTTCGAGGTAGGTGCTGACCCATCAAAAACAACTCGAATCCTGCCGGTAGGGGTTCGTAGGACGGCATGGTGTGGAAGGAAACAATGATCCTCAGATCTCCAGTCCACACCCGATACCGACATGTGTCCTAACGACTCATACTCCCTCATGAAATCGACGTATTTTTGTTTAAATACGGCGTCCCTTGACATCCTACGCTCCATCGACATCAATCTCGTCTCAGCCATCTTCCTAGATTCTCCTAGTGGCGGTCGATCGGCCCTGAAAGGCAGTCGAGTTACAAAACGACCAGAACGAAGGCGACCAGTACTATTCTGGTAAAACAACTCGCACTCTTCTTCGTCTGCGTCGACTCGACGAGCGGTGGGAGGTTCCTCTATCTCCCAGAACCGTTGGATAGCGTCTGACAACGCTGAGCCAATAAGTATGCCATCTGACTCGGCAGGCCTAACCATTGGCAATGCCGGACCCATGATCACGTGACCAAACTTAGTATCCACAGCAATCAACCCGTCCGGCTGAAGAACTCGCCGATCCGACAACAGAAACCTGCCCAAAACGTCTGCTCCCAGTAGCAGATCGACCGGGGCTGGAGTGTCAAAATCGGGATCCGCCAACTTGAGTCCTGACGTCAGGAGTCGAACGGCCGGATTCAACTTCACCAAGGGGTGTTTGCCCATGACATGCGTCATTACTAAAGCTTGCACGGATGTTTTTGTCAAAATGTCATAACGTGGAGAGAACGTGATCACCGATTGACCAACTACATTCGTAACCGTAACATTCCCCACGCCCCGTATTGAATTATTATACCTATTTACCTTGAGGCCCAACCATTTTGCTAAATCGTTCGATACAATGCAGCCCTGAGCTCCAGAATCTAATAGGGCGCGAACGTATGTTGGGTTGCCCGCCAAATCCCAAACAAGCACAGAGGCGATCGGTAACACCACCGTCTCCGGTTGGGGGGCAACCAATGGTTGGGCCGCAAATTCCTAGCGAGGACCCCCGGGGCCCCACTGTGCCTGTAACCGATCAGGTAGGCAGCTATACGCCAGCGGGTCCCACTGTACAAATGGCCCACGCGCCGGTTCCATTGCCACCCTACGACGCCCCCCGAAGGGTTGTGGGCGTGAATTCAACCGTGGCCGCTCCATGAGCGGGGGGGACATCACATGCGACCGACGAGGACGCGGCGACGAGCGGGGCGACAACTGAGGCGGCGTCCGAGCCGCATCCGCATAGCTCGAAGGTGTCCCATGCCACCCGCCCGTTACGGCCTGCTCAACATACCCAATGTCCCGCTGAGTCGGATGCTGAGTCGCAACCGAAAACTCAGGGCCCCCCATGTGATGACCCTGAGTGCGGCCCTGCACCCCTGGGTGGCTGCGTGCTTGTGGCCCCATTGCCCGCTGAGTCGGATGCTGTGTCGCAACCGAAAACTCAGGGCCCCCCATGTGATGACCCCGAGTGCGGCCCTGCACCCTAGTACCGCCCTGTGCACGTGGGGACATTGGCCCCTGAGTTGCGCTCCGAGACGCAAACGAATTCTCAGGGCCCCATGCCGTGTCACCCTGGGTACGGCCCTGTGGTGGCTGTTGGCCGGACCGGTTCATGCACAACAAATTGTGGTGGGCCCCACCACAGTATCCGCACAATTTTGTGCGCGTGCAGTCCCTAGCCATGTGTGGCCCGAGGCACAGGAAGCACCAGCTCCGCTGCTTGGCCATCCGGCGCCGTCCCTCAACCCTAAGTTCCCCGAACTTATTGCAATCGGCCACAGCATGGCCAATCTGCCTACAACATGGGCAGGTCTCACCTGCACCCCTGGGTGGGGTCAATGCACTCACAGTCCCATACGACTGCCGGTTGGTGCGGTCCTTCCTCGTCGGAGGGCCCCTACTCACAGCGCTCCCGGCAGCTCTCTGTGGCTCCGAAGGATGGGTGACCGTCAACCCCAAGTTCTCTGCCCGTCGAGCCTCCTCTTCCAAAAATCCGACCAAGTCGGAGAAGGCGGGCAGGTCCTCGGCCGACCTCCCGTGAGACTGTTCGAAACGAGTCTGCACGTCAGCGGGTAGTCGGGAAAGTACAATGTACAGCAATAGGTAGGACCATTCACCAACCGGAAGTCCAAGATTCTCTAGGGCCTTGGTGACGGACAACAACGGGTTCAAAACCTCCGTCTGTATGGCCCCGACCTTGTTCACAACCGGGATGCTAAACAAACGGTTCAGTTGGGCATCGGCCAACCTCCGTTTGTTGTGGTAACGTCTTACCAACAATTGCCTGGCCGTCTCATAGTTACCCTCCGTAACTGTCAAATGAGCGACCAGCTCCCTAGGCTCACCCCTCAATGCTGCCACCAGCTGAGCCATTTTGACCGACTTGGTAATGTCCGATCGCATGTGCACCAAACTGTCGAACAGATTGATGAAGCTCATCCATTCACCGGACACTCCGTCAAAAGTAGGCATAGTTATGGCCGGTAACCTGGACCCTGAACCCTGAAGCGGCAGAGGTGCTTCAATTTCACCACCATGGCTGGACTCGCGCTGCCTACGTATGTCCGCAGCCTTCTGCGTGATAGCAGCTGCCATCTCCATACACTGGTCGACATCCCCTAGCAACCGTGACAGCCTGTCAGGTGAGCAACCATCAACTGCTTCCGCCTGCGCGGACAATTCGAGCACCCTGTTGTAGCGTTCCTTAACGTCCATAGACCGCTCCAACACCACATCATGCCTATCTAAACGGTCTATCAGACCGTGTGCGGAGGAAAACCATCTGAGCTCCTTAGAAACACCCTTCTGTATTTCAGACAACGACATGATCGGAACGATACTTATTCACAATTTGCAGTAACTCAATTATATTGGACCCTCCAGTCTACAACACAAACGAGGGAACCCTAATCTATAACTTAAACAATGCTGATTTCCCCAAACAATAGAAACCGAGTTTTATATCTACACAAATTCTGTAAACAACAATTTAGTTTCCCTATATCATATAACACACACAGATAGTCAATATTAGTTCAAGTTACAAATTGCTATAAACTGAAAACAATGTCCAAACATTCATTAGCATTACTAGACCACTAATAGATTGACTATGCAAACTTCAAACTGCAAACATGATATGACTTCAATGCAAATTTCAATTCACCTACAATGTACCTGTAATGTAATTACTATTCTGAGTCACATCTCAGTACAACTGGTCATTTAGGGAAAACTGTTATGTCTGTCTGTCTACTACCAGCAGTAGACTTATAACTTATAATACTACCAATCTATGTGGATACAGGAACAAAACCAAGTTAGCTAATAACCGCCTATACCTACTGATTGATAGTCCCAAATCGTGGGTTCCTGGAGCCTTGACGGCTGCAAATCTCAGGAAACCACGCTCTTGCTACCAAAAATGTTCAGGCCTCTCGGCACCCGTGACCTCGCAGGGGCCCATCAGCTACGAGGTAGCGTAACTACCGGATGCCAAGAAGCAAGAACGTCGGCGATTCACCGAGCTAAGTAAATAGATTCTATCTGACCTGGTCTGTGCTTCGTTCCCGTCAAACTCCTGTCTCTCTGCAAGGCCTGGGTGCACCCTAGGCTCTTCTTGGTAGACAGGTTCTTCAGCCAACCAGGTATGGCTGGCAGGCCAGCTTCGAAGCGCACAGTTTCCAAATACGAACTTTATCTGGTTCGGAGAACCACAATACACTCAGCTATAAGACAATCCTGAGGGGAGCCCGAATACAATTGCAGATGGCTTACGATTTAATTTCAATTGCCCAGATCAATACACGTCACATTACGGGGGCTTCTCGTCAGTCAGTTGTCAAAAACTGCTCTGTGGCAGCTCCGTCAAATTCAAAATGGCCGTTCCGGAACCATAGATCGAGAATCGATTCTGAATCGAACACTTTCTTTGATGCACTGACTGATTCGGTCACTAGTTTTTCTCAATTCGACAAAATAGTATTGTTAGGTGCCTTTAACATAAATTTACTTGACACTGGAAATATCTTGACATCTAAATTAAATGAATTTTTGACTTGTATTAAACTGGTGAACGTCGTTGACAAACCGACTCACTTTACTGACAATAGCGCATCTTTAATAGACGTTGTATGTACGGATGTCTGTGTACTGTCGGTATCTGTTGATCACATACCTGATCTTGGTCGTCACGCAATGATAACAGTAGAATTTAAAATAAAAAAAGACAAGCCTCCTGTCCGTACTATTGTGTATAGGCCAATTAAAAATATTGACTTGAAAATGTTTGATCTTGATATAAAAAATATAGATTGGGATGAGATTCTACATTGCAGCAGTGCGGATCTAATGATAGCGGATTTCAGTAGACACATTCTTGAGATTTATGAAAAACATGCCCCACAGCGTAAAAAAAGAGTTCGGGAGGTGTCAAAGCCATGGCTCACCAGTAATGTAAGATATATGATGAGACTCCGAGACAGGGCACACGCTACGTACAAACAATCTCAATTACCAGGACACAAAGAACAGTACAAATCATTAAAAAGTCTCGTTAACATATGCAGAAAAGAAGGCGTTCTTTGAACAAAATATAAACAATAATGTTTGCAACCCAAAGAAACTCTGGCAAAATCTTAAGGAATCAGTTTTACCAAAAACGTACAATGAACTGCCTGAATACCTTAGTAACCCTAACGAGATCATTGTCCACTTCCACAATATACCCGGAGACGATAGTGTTAAAATATCAAGGCTTACTTACTTTGAGTATCATAGGTTTGGTAGTGCTACTTTTCGTCTGCATCCAGTCAACGATAGTGATGTCGGAAAAATTATTCTAAGCCACCCATCAAACGCATGTGGTAGTGATGGAATTAATATGAGCATGATATTGTTGACACTAAGGGCTATAACAGCTATCGTGAATAAATCAATATCTACCTCCACATTTCCACAACTCTGGAAAACGTCGCTTATACGACCAACTCCCAAAAATAATGACCAACAAACAGTGACGGATCTAAGGCCTATAAGCATATTGCCTTATTTGTCTAAGATACTGGAAAGAGTCGTATATAATCAGATCTCATTATTTTTGGAGAGAAACAATATTCTACCTAAGTTACAGTCTGGTTTCAGAAAAGGGCGTAGCACTGTCACAGCCCTACTAGATGTTGTAGATAACATTTTAGCTTCTCAAGACAAAGGCAATCGCACACTCCTGGCTCTGTTGGATTTTTCACGTGCATTTGACTGTATTAAGATGTATGTAACAATGATGCTCTCCAAACTAAATTTTTATGGATTTGACATGAATTCAATCAGGTGGATCGAGAGTTACTTGACTAATCGCTATCAACGTGTTATTATTAATAAAAATGATGGATCAGTATGCTCATTCAAATTCGTTCCTTCGAGTAGAGGCGTCCCTCAGGGCTCAATTCTGGGACCGCTACTCTTTATTTTGTACAGTGCGGATATTATAGGTAGTATAAAACACAGTAGGTGCCATTTGTACGCTGATGACCTTCAGTGGTATATAGAAGCGAACAATGATAACATTGAGGAGGCTGTCAGACGTCTGAATGAAGACCTTGCTAGTATCTTCCTATGGTCTGCCAATAATGCTCTGGTTTTGAACCCCTCCAAGTCAAAACTCCTAATTCTTGGCTAAAAACATCAAGTGAAAACTCTTACTGACTTTGACCCTGAAATAACAATTTCAGGTGTACGCCTGGATCGAGTCAGTGAGGCACGAAACCTGGGCTTGCTAATGGACAGTGAGTTACGGTTTGAAAAATATGTAGTAGAAGTGGCAAAGAACTGTTTCTATCGACTCAGGGTCTTGTACAAGATAAGAAGATTTCTTAGTATCGATATGCGAGTCAGGTTGTGCGAATCCCTGGTGCTGTCTTAAATTAACTACGGGTTGTTGGTGTACGGCCCATGTCTATACAAGCGAACTGAGAGGTTGATCCAACGGGTACAAAATGCTTGCGCTTGGTACTGTTTCAATAATCCTCCGCGTACACATGTTACATCGTACTTTAATAGTGCTGACATGTTGAAATTAACGGCAAGACAGGATCTTTACTTTTCTACTCTTCTATTCGGAGTCATACATACTGGTAAGCCTGAATACCTTTTTGAAAAGCTCACCTAGATAACTTCGCGCCACCACAACATTAGAACTGCCACCAATGTCTTGTCCGTCCCCCGCCACGGGACTGCGGCGTTTCGTGGTATCTTGCCACAAAATGTTGGAATAATATACCCCCTCCACTCAGAGAGTTCAAATCAAAATATAGATTCAAAAAATTAATTCGAGAAAGGTTACTATTCCAACAAAAGCAGAATACCTGAAGCTACCATGACAAAGTGCAACGTACCGCGTTCTACCACTCTAAAATTGACCTGATACCGCAATGTGCATACCAGATATACTTTTTCGTTGTGTACGTAATTTCAACTCTTTGTGACATTAGTAATTCATTCAATACGACATTATTATTCAATACAATTTAATCCATATAACTATTTATTCACTAATCCGCAATACAATTTTATCATCTCCATCTTATTTTTTATTTTACTTTTTCCGTATTGACATTTTATTTATTTTATTTACACGTTTAGTATTAGGTTGTTAATTTTAGTACACTTGCCACCTGGTGACATTGACATGTCTAAATTCAATTATACTCTGGGTCCTAGACTGAAAACCAGCGTCACAGGTTTTCCTGTGACACTACACTGAGTCTGGGCCCTTTTGCTGTCGCAGCATGTGCACATAGCAGTGAAACAACTCACAAATTAATGTGGGTTTCTTTAAAAATTAGACATGAATTGGAAATTATATATAATTTTTTAATGTTATTGTAGATTTTGTTTGTGATTTTAATTGTGTTATTTTTATTTTTATTGTGTTTTATTCTTATTTTCTCATGTGTTTATGCTGATACAGTAAATAAATAGCATTCTATTCTATTATATTCTAAGTAAAAGTCATGTTCCTACGAGTTGTCGGTGACGATGCAAAGATATTCAGAATTGATTCAAATGATATGAGCCATGTCCGTTATGAAGACATTATAAAAATCTTGCCAACACCGGCCTTCTTGGGAAACGGGCAATACAGATTTGAAAACCCGGTTGAAGTTTTCGAACAGTGAGATTGAAATATCCAAAATGATTGTTATAGTTGATTTGATATTTTTATCACATGCTATTGATAAAAGTGTATTTAATTATATGACGTCCATTTTCCTATAAACATTCATATAGTATGTCTTAGGCGTTACCCAAATTTTGTCTCTGGAGTTACTTACTGTCCCCAAACTATACATCATATTTACGATCATAAAATGCTGATTTGTTTGCATTATATAATAATTAATAATAACAATTCTTTATTGCACAGAAAACACAATGGAAAAAATATAATGAACAATATGTAAAGGTGAGCTCATTTCTAAAAAGAAATTTCTTACAGCTAACCTGTGAGGAAAGGGAAAATTATTTATAGAGAGGTAGTCCTAGTGTACAATTACAAAAGAGTTAAAAGAAGGAAATACAGTCAATATACTATCAGATAAATCACAATACATCCTACACACTTACTATAAAATAAATTAATAGAATACAATAAATACATAGATACACATACATACTATAAGACATCCACTATAAGCAAGAGAGGAGATGCTGTTTCAATTTTTTCTTAAAAGAGAACAAGGATGTGCAATCCCTATAGCGCAGGGAAGTGCATTCCACAAACCTAAACGAGTGCTCGTAAGCAACAGTGTTGTGCTGAGGAATTGACAAAAGTGATACCGTGTGTATTATATCTTTATATTACTGTTTTATATTAATGTTTACTTTATATTAATGTTTATTTCTTTAAACAAGATTAAATGCTAAATTTATTTTGACAATACATTACATGGCTCATGGGTATGGCCAAAGGCTTCCCCTATTTTGGACCAATCTTTCCTGTCCAGTGCCACCCCCGCCCAATTTGGTATGGTTATATAATAATTGGGTACTAATAATACCTATATGATACAATAGGAATAAAATACTTTATACTGGGTATTGAAAACAGGGTCTTTCCGTCTCTTATTAGTAGTATCACGACCACGTAATGTATGTTGTTTGGTTATTATTGCCTTGATGTATAATATATGTATACTTTCAGGTTTCAGATTACCAGCCATTGATGAGCAATTTACATCATCCACTATGATCAACACTGCAATAGCAGAAAAAAATGATGAGGCCTCTATCACTTTGAAAACAGGTACGTTATTACAAGTTTTTATTTAAAGCCTTGTTTGTTTGTTAGTACAGTGGAGCCAATTCATAAGGACATTAAATTTAATTTAATGGCGAATAAGTTGACAACTGATAGATAAACTTAGCAAATTTGTAAACTTATTTCCCCGAGCTACTTGTATAAAGAAGAAAGAAAAAACGGTCACGGTTCATGAGATACAGCCTGGTGACAGACAGATGGACAACGGAGTCTGAGTAATAGGGTCCCGTTTGACAAAAACGGTAGTCTTCGACGCAACTGCAGTTGCTCCGTGTGCGGAAACCCAATATCACTTGACAATAATGCATCAGTTGCGTTGCATCTCCTCAAGTAAACGCCGCCGTACGTCGTCTTTGAGCAAATAAATTAAAACATGTTATTTATTTAACTTTACAGGAACAGGCAAGACTTCAAAAGCTTCTAAAGAAGTTGCAGCACTAAAAAAGAAATAAAAAAATTGCACAAGAAGAAAGATGGCTATCAAGAGAGGCTCAAAAAGGCTCTAAAATTATCTGAGAATGTAAATTTCTTAGCGGCGTCGAAAAAATTTACTAAAATTTCTTTTCTTTGAGTTGGTCTCTATTATTTTACGGTGGTAGGTACTAGCGAAGAAATCCTGTCCATTACCCTATCAAAAAACTACTTGCTTATGAATACAATCACACCATTTATTGTAAAATAAAATAAGTATCCTGTACACTTATTTGATAAAGAAGCCGAAATAAACATTAATTCATGATTGGTTTTATTTTCATAATTTAGCTGTCTAGTCTACTTACTATTTTATTATCGTCATCATCATGAGCTCGTATCACCTCATGAACGCGCTCATGATGATGACGCTGCTGAAAAAATCGAAGGAACGGCTATACGTGATTATGTAACCAGAAAAAATTGTACCCGCTTTAGTAGGCAGATGGCGTTAGCGTCGGATTTTTATCTGCCATCTCTATTTCCCTATATTAAAATATACTCTGTGACAAGAGGCTAGCCCATCACTACACCAATGGAGATATACGTTTTATGTTTTTATGCTTCTGCTTAGTATTTACTTTACAATTGAGATTTCCTACAATTTCATATAATATAAAATGTAGCAAAATTCCTCTATTCTCACTAGTTCAATTATGAGTAAAATTGATTCATCACCCGGTACCTATGAACCTAAATCACATGAAACAACACACCTACCTACATATTATATGCTATTCACAACATACACACATGCACATTACCAACACACCCGAGTTCCTATGCTTACGTTCATCAAATTGGACCAATCTTCGTACTATCTCATTATATCACATATCTTGCGTTTACATTGTTGCCTGATAGGCAAGCTGAATATAGCTCTGATGGTATCTCATGTTGAAAAGGCCTAAGGATATATTTTCAGAATTCTCGCGGTATCAGGTGTAAGACGTCGGCTTTCGTTCAGGGCTTACTCAGGAACGATTATCATGTGGTCGGCATCTGCGGAACTAATCTGATTGATGGAGTGTTAGACGCTGAGGTGAGCGAGCCTCGTTATGACGTCCACCGTGCTGACCGCCCGACGAGCGAGGTGTTGCGTCAGCGGGGAGGTGGTGTCGGGGCGCGTCCGGCGAGTTACACGGGCGGCGGGGTAATGCTACTCACGCGGCGTGAGTTATCCGCCGCCCGTGTACTTCCGTCACCCACACATGCGCATGAGTATGCTCAACTGGAAATTGTTAATGTGTGGTGGCCAAGTCGTCGGTTCGTGCTAATAAAGATCTACATATTATTTGTATCTCTTTACCAGGCTCTGGCGCTAAACATGACGCACTTTTGTTCAACCTTTCCGTATACATTCGCCACTGCTGCCCGGATAATGACTACCTACTGCTGGGTGATTTTAACTTACCAGACATATCATGGAGACCGTGTACCGCTGGTTATGGTCTCACTCCGTATGGTACCATAAGACAATGTCAGCAGCGGTTTATTGACGATATTTGTCTGTCCGACCTGACCCAATATAGTAATGTGCTGAATGGAAATAACAGGCTCTTGGATTTAATTTTTAGTAACACTGATGCTTCTGTGGTGCGTGCGAGTGACCCTTTGACTCGCGAGGATATGCCTCATTATCCCGCCCTCGACATCGAGCTCCCAAACGTTGGCATAACATTGTTACGCTCTCACCCCATTAAAATGTATAGATTTAAAAAAGCTGATTACACAGCGATCCGCAACGAACTTGCCACTAAAGATTGGTCTACTGTTTTAAACAAATGTTTACTTACTGAAGCTATGGATACTTTTTACAAATAACACTTACACACACACACACACACACACACACACACATACACACACACACACACACACACACACTTACACACACATATATACACACACACACACACACTCACACACACACACACACACACACACACACACTTATAGTTAAATATTTTCCATATACTTATGGAAATCCCGAGGGCTTTCCGGTCTGGTATTCCAAATCGCTTATTAATATAGTTGCAGAAAAAGACAAATTTCACAATAAATGGAAAAGATTTGGTAACCCTCTCGACTACGACTCTTTTTCGTTGCTGAGGAAGCGGCACAAGAAGCTTCAGCGACAATGTTGGAATAAATTTGTACTAAAAACCAATGAGGCTTGTTTTGGCGCTTCGCTAAGGACATGCGCCGTGATCATTGTTTCCCGGCGCAGATCTCGTATGGCGCCAAAACGGCTAACAGTTTTCAGGAGGCTTGTGAGATCTTTCTAGAATATTTTTTGTCTGTGTATGTGGACTGCAACCACCGCTCTTCACCACCTTCTGGCGGCACAGATGATCTGAGCTGTGTGGGTGCCATTGAATTAACGAGCAATCTTGTCCTTAAGTACCTCAAAAACATTGACACTAATAAAGGCGCAGGGCACGACCGGATCCCACCGATTTTCATTAGAATTTGTACCGATCAACTCGCCGTCCCTTTGTGTATGCTGTTCCGGAGGTCACTAGACGAGAGGTGTTTCTCCACACGTTGGAAAATGGCTTATATTGTACCCATACATAAAGGTGGTCTAAAAACCAAAGCAGAACAATATCGCCCGGTCTCAATACTGCCAGTTTTTTGTAAACTGGAACTTATAGTTCATGATCAGGCGTATCCCATTTTAGCGCGTAGTATTCCTCCATCCCAGCATGGCTTTATGCGTAAAAGATCTACTACATCCAATTTGACAGAATTCGTAGGATCAGTGACCGGTTTTATTGATAAGGGCTACCAGGTCGATACTTATACACCGATTACTCTAAGTGTTTCGATCGGCTGAGGCATGACATCATCCTTTTTAAGCTGGAACAAGTCGGTGTACAAGGAGATCTGCTCAGATGGTTTGAGTCTTACCTCCGTTACCGTAGTCAAGCTGTCCGAATCGGCTGCCATTGCTCGCGATTTGCTCCAATCCCCTCAGGCGTTCCTCAAGGATCCCATCTGGGGCCACTTCTATTCAATGTATGTCTGTATGATATAGCATCATGTTTTAGATCCGCCAGTTGCCTTATGGATGCCGACGACACCAAGATATTTATGCCCGTATCAAGTTCCTCAGATTGCCACAGATTGCAGGAATATCTGGACCGTCTTTGCGAGTACTGTAGTCTCAACAGCTTAGATCTAAATCCCAAAAAGTGTCAACTAATCACGTTTACTAGAAAAACATCTAATCTAACACACCAATATATTCTAAATGACCATCTCATTGAACGTGTCTCCAAGGTTAGGGATCTTGGGGTTATAATGGACTCTAAACTTTTATTCATACCTCATTACGAACATATTATAGCGAAAGCTTTTAAAATGCTTGGATTAGTAAATCGTGTGACGAGGCCGCTGCGTTCAACGCTTGCTTTTAAATTACTTTATTTCGCTTACGTTAGCAGTGTGCTGGAATATGCTTCGCCGGTATGGTCACCTTCCTACCAGTCGCATAAAATCAGAATTGAGTCGGTTCAGAAAGCGTTCATGAGGCAACTGCAGATTAGATATGACGGGTCTTCGGTGGACTATGATGAGGGCCTTACTCGACATTCTATGGCGTCCCTGGAGAGCAGGAGGATGCTGACAGATCAGAAACTTCTTCATGACGTCATCAACAACAGACTGGACAATGAGTGGCTGGTGAGGTCAGTGCTGCTGCGCATCGCCCCGGCGCGGTCGCGTCGCCACACACCGGCGCTGCTTGGGCACGAGCGCGCGCGCACCAACTATGCCTCCAATTCACCGCTAAAAAGGAGCATTGATATGTACGAGAAGCACTTTGCGGGGGCCGATGTCTTTTACCTTAACCGGACTCAATTAATATCACAGTTTTGTGCGAAGATAAGGTCAATTAAATTAGATAATTGATCATCAAAGATAAACAACAACCAATAACATTTATTCAAGGAAACTGATCTCTCTCATATGACAAAGAAACACCTCATATCCACACACATATTACATACCCTCTCTCTCTCTCACACACACACACACACATATACACCTATACAAACGCACGCCCGCACACACACACACACACCTTATTATATATAATGTAAAATTACCTTTTATACGTATGTTTTATGATCTTAAAATCCCCATCATAATTTATATATCATAATTTTCAGACAAAGCACGGATGTGGCTACATCTAGGCTAGTATATTTTAGTTACTTTCATAGTGTGATGTCCTATGGTATCTTGTTGTGGGGGAAAGCAGCGGATATTCAAACTATTTTTATTTTACAGAAAAGAGCTATTCGAGCAATTAATAATTTAAAACGAACAGACTCCTTAAGAGAGCTTTTTAAAGAAATTGACATACTGACAGTAGCTAGTCAATTTATTTTCGAAAATATAATTTATGTACGCAAGAACCTTACAACATTTTCCAAACTTAGCGACAGCTGTAATGTTAACCTAAGAAATAATCACAGACTATGTGCGCCCCGTTTTAGACTCGCGAAGGTTAGCAATTCTTTCAAGGGTCAGTGCATTCTCTACTACAATAAGATACCTCTGGAGATTTTGAAATTGCCATTTGAGCAATTTAAAAAGCATGTTAAAGCGACTTTGTCGAAAAAGGGATATTACAATGTTCAAGATTACTTAATTGACAGGACTGTATGGGGTTAATCTGGCTCAACACAGACCTTGCTGTTAATAATTTTGTAATTATTTATTCCTGCTTATTAATCATAACAATTAATTTTTTCATATTTGTATTAGTTAAGCACAAACTATTTTTAAAAGAGATCTAAAAATAAATCTGTGGGAGTTTCTACGCCCTTCTTCTCCCACAGTGGTCCAATGTAGAGAAGAGGCAAAAAATGACGTTTGCTAAGTATATGTAAATATCTACAGTAATAAAGTACTTTGACTATTGACTATTGACTATAAAGGATATGTTTCGTAACTGGCATTACCTATTTATATCAGTGTTATTTTTATCGAATTAATTGGGTTAGTTCATACGGATCCCGGGATCAAATCAAAGTTCATACGGATCCCGACGATTCGTTCACACCGATCCCGGGATCAGTGTCAACGAAAAAAATATTATATTTTAATACACACCGATCCCGAATCCCAATGTACAGAGACACGAAATATAGAATAGCATTTTATTGATGCTGATTTCTTTATATTATATTATTTTTATACGTAGGTAAACAATAATACTTGTAAATTAGAAGCCGTGTGAAGCGTAAATGAAACAGTATAATACAGGGTGTACGGGGGCTATATAACATTCTGTTTATTCCTGTTCATCTTTCCTTCCAAATAATTTGAATAAATTGGACAGAGAAGAGACAAGTGCCCAGCGATGGGTCGATTTGGGCTGAAAATTGGATCGCGAGCAAGGCAAAGATTATACACCAACTGGATCCTCAGAAATCGATTTTTGGAATTTTATGTGTTTTAGAAAGCGTTTCAATAAAAAAAACATGTCGTTATAGCAATTCTCAAAGTATTATTTATAATAAAGTTAGTTTGTTCCTTTTTTTATTGTTTTGAGTCCCGATTTTTGTGATATTGTTTGATACTTTAATAAGTAAGTTAAATAAATTGGTAGTAGATTAATAAACGACTTCAGTATAATAAATTCGTGATGTTTTCATTTATCTAATACCCTTCGTATAAAAATAATAAACGTTATATAGAGAAATCAGCATCGATTAAATGCATCGATAGAATCATGATTGGACTCCAATTGAAGAAACAATTCGGTTTAGTAACTAAAAATTTCAAGATGGAAGCGACTTTTTTCAAATCTGACTTCAGAATGATAATTATACACCAACTGGATCCTCAGAAATCGATTTTGAAGCAAATCGGTTAATTAACTAAAAAGTTCAAGATGGCGCCGTGAACTTTTCAAAATCTCACTCATGATTGGACTCCAACCGGATCCTCGGATATCGATTTTATGCATATACGACATCTGTTGCGGCGATGGGCTAGCCCCCTGTAACGCAAAATTAAGTATTGAATCACTGGCTAAAAGTGGGCACAGTTGTGCCTCTGCCACCCCGTATGGGAAAAGGGGTGACGCTATGTACGTATGTATTGTATGTATGTACGACATCCGTTTTTATTATACTTTATTTCGTGTCTCTTTACAACGGGATCAGTGTGCACTGCTACATTTTATTACGGGGTCAACTGATCCCACGCGGGATCGGTGTGAACGAATCGTCGGGATCCGTATGAACTTTGATCTGATCCCGGGATCCGTATGAACTAACCCAATTAATTACTTATGCTGGGAAACATCAACAAATAAATAAATAAATAGATTGAACTAGTGAAACTATTAGTAGTTCAATCAAATATAATCATTGAACTACTATTACTGTAAAGTTTTACTAGTTCAATTAATAGTTCAATTGATTGAACTAGTGAAACTTTTCAGTATTAGTAGTTCAATCAAATAAAATCATTGAACTACTAATACTGGAAAGTTTCCTCTATTCTCACTAGTTCAATTAATATTTTTTTTTGTTTAATAAGACAACGTATGAAACTAACTTATAAAATTATTTTCCAATTTTCAGCTGAAAAATAAAAAAAATAATATATATATATTATATTGCACAACATAACTAACATTTTTTCTAAAAAAAAGAGGCACTGTATCATCAATTCATCATGAATTAGTTCCATTTGAGATTTTTGAATGAAATATATGCCCGAATGGAATTAACACGCTCTATACTCTATCCCAGATAGGATCCCTTCGTCAATTTTCTTAGCCAGACTTTGGTAACCAACCAGTTACGAAAAAATATTGGTTTTTCCACTTTCGTAACTGAATAATTTTCCGTTTTCGTAACTGCAGTGTGAAGCAAACACTTTTAAAAACAGAATTTTCCCTGATGGGGTGGCAGAGGCACAACTTCACTGAACATATTTTTTTATGATTTTGACAGGTGTCACTTTTTGACAGGTGTCACTATTTTTGACAGGTGTCACTATTTTTGACAGGTGTCACTATTTTTGACAGGTGTCACTATTTTAGACACCTAATTACTATTTTTGACATATGTTACTATTTCTGACAGGTGTCACTTTTTTAAATGACAAACTATAAACTGTCATATCGGAAACTACTGATCCTAGACCACTGATTTGTATGGGGATATGACACCTCTCGATGAGATCGAGAGAGAAAGTGCGGATTAGATATTGCGGCTAAAAATCTTATTCCAACATTTGCTCAAAAAAGGCGACTATTTATCGGAAAAGAAATAAAGAATTATATATGTATATATATTTAATATTTATTTATATTTAGGATGTATATTTTATGTATGCAGTTTATTGAGTTGTAATTTAAGGTATGTTGTACACATCGGTCTACCCGTGCTCTGTGATTAACCTATCTCATCCTGACATGGTTTGCTGGAAGAGATCTCTTGTTAGAGATAAGCTCGCCTTTGTTCACTATTTTAATATATATCTTGTCAATATAATTATTTGTGTGCAATAAAGAAATTATTAAATTATGAATTATGAAAGAAGCACAAGTAAGTAAAATTTGTTGCAGAAAAATTTCAGAGGTTAAATTCCTAGCTCAATTTAAATCTTTTTTGCTGGCAGAATATTTCGATAACAATATCAAGATTTTGGTATTTTGTTCAGAGAAAGCGAAGGAACTTTTGAGTACAACAACTAAATTCTTCATGGATGGCACTTTCAAGACCTGCCCATCCCCATTTGCACAATTTTACACTATTCACGTAGATTTAGACAGTGTTAATAACAAAAATATCAACATTGTACCATCAATTTACGCATTTTTATCACACAAAGATGAAAAGACTTATAATATTCTTTTACAATTGATTAAGTCACAAATTCCGGATTGGAAACCACAGCAAATTAGAATAGATTACGAGGTTGTGACCATCAAAGTATTAACGAAAAATTGTCCACAAATAGAAATAAAAGGATGCTACTATCATTTTCGTAATGCGTAAGGCGAAACAACTCAAGCTAAATACCAGATTACAGAAAAGAATTATTAATCTGAGCTGCATTTTACCGTTATTGCCTGAATGTCAAATACATCGCGGATGGGATTATATATGAACTGACATGCCTGAGGATGTGGCTATGAAATCATTTCAAAAATATTTTGAATAATACTGGTTACGGCAAAATTATATAAAAATTTGGTGTACTTTGGGAGATCACTACCGTACAACTAACTTCGTAGAGGGATGGAACTTCAAGATGAATGGATTACTCCACAGTAATCCAAACATAATTGAAGTGTTACATGTTTTGCAAAACGATGCCAATCAATACGAAATGCGATGTGATCAAGTTAATAATTTTGGCGAAAAAGTACAGCCGAAACGTCGGAAACTTGACATAGAAAACGATCATTTCATTCAAAAATCTCATGGAACTCATGGAATTCATGATGACACAGTGCCTCATTTTTAGAAAAAATGGCTATCTATATAAAGTGTTAGTTATGTTGTGCAATATAATAAGTTTTTTTTATTATTTTTATTTTTTATTTTTTTCAGCTGAAAATTGGAAAATTATTATAACATGTTAGTTTCATACGTTGTCATTTTAAACAAAAAAAAACAAACTGTTAATTGAACTACTGAAAATAGAGGAAACTTTCCAGTATTAGTAGTTCAATGATTTTATTTGATTGAACTACTAATACTGGAAAGTTTCACTAGTTCAATCAATTGAACTGTTAATTGAACTAGTGAAACTTTACAGTATTAGTAGTTCAATGATTATATTTGATTGAACTACTAATACTGAAAAGTTTCACTAGTTCAATAAATTGTACTGTTAATTGAACTAGTGAGAATAGAGGGCAAAAAAAATATATTTTTTTGGGCCCGTCCCCTTTTCTACACCCTAACGCTAACGTATGGCGGCCTCAAAAAGTGTCAATTTTTGAATATTTTACAAGTGGTGGCTTCCGCCCCCTTATCGACACTCTGACCTTTTTGGTTTCGAATGAGTTTCCAGCGCTTCGATCCGCTTCCGTAAGTGTTCAGTCGTTTTTCTTGAAGCGCTGTCTTTCTTGTAGTTGGTCCAGATTTGATGTATGGGCCACCCTGTAGTGTGTGTCTTGAGATGGTTCAGTTGACGAGAGATGAAGTAAAAGATGAGAAGTCCAATAAAAGTATATTCCAACGCAAAAGGTACATGAGATGGAGACTAATTTCCCGTAAGTTGTGGTTACGTGGAGATTTGATTGTATTCTAACTTAAATGCCTTATTAAATCGATAACTTAAACTCGCTAAGGAAATAACATTGCTGACGTTAGACCAACTGGAAAGTTTCACTAGTTCAATCAATTGAACTATTAATTGAACTAGTGAAACTTTACAGTATTAGTAGTTCAATGATTATATTTGATTGAACTACTAATACTGAAAAGTTTCACTAGTTCAATAAATTGTACTGTTAATTGAACTAGTGAGAATAGAGGGCAAAATTATTTACTGCAGATTTCAATAGTACATTATGATATAAGTGCGGAAAGTTGATAACCGCACACGAGGCGGTATTATATGCGCGAGCCGCGAGGCGAGCGCGTTAAGATAGCCAAGGGTGTAATAATCAATGCCCACAAGTATCATACGACATTTTTCAACTCACTTGCGAGGAAGTAAATAGACGCAGCCAAACTTCTAATAATATTCTAACTTTTATTTCAAATTCAGTGTTATTAGTTATGATAAATAACAATTGATGAAATAACAGTTATCAAAGTTATACCTGTACGGTTCACACTTGACCGTACTCACCGCGGCCTCACGCGCGTTCTACTAAATTGGTCTAACGTCAGCAATGTTATTTCCTTAGCGAGTTTAAGTTATCGATTTAATAAGGCATTTAAGTTAGAATACAATCAAATCTCCACGTAGCCACAACTTACGGGAAATTAGTCTCCATCTCATGTACCTTTTGAGTTGGAATATACTTTTATTGGACTTCTCATCTTTTACTTCATCTCTCGTCAACTGAACCATCTCAAGACACACACTACAGGGTGGCCCATACATCAAATCTGGACCAACTACAAGAAAGACAGCGCTTCAAGAAAAACGACTGAACACTTACGAGACCTTCGCCTGCGTATGCGTGGACACGCATACGTTAACCATAGCCTTAACTTCGTGGCAGGCACTAGGTCGCTCCCGGTCCATCCTTTATTAGGCAACTCAGTACCTGGCACTCACAATGTGTTAGTGAAAGTCCACACTAACACATTGAAACGTCACTGTCGGACTTGCCACAGTGATCGTAAGTTGAAGTGGTACATGGGCGAATTCATGAAGCGCAGTAATGTTTTAAAACAGTTACCATCTGATGCCGCTCGTTTTCGTCGTCTCCTCCGGGATATTCATAGAGATTATCCCGGCTTAGGAAAACGCGGCATCAAGCCTAGCAATTGCCGCTGTCCGCCTAACTGACCAAGGCAATGACTAGACTTGAGTGCCCGTCAATTTGTCAGATTTTTATTATATTATTATGTTGTATTTGATTTTGCACGATTTGCTTTTGCTTTTATTTTGTATTTTTTATTATGGTTTTGGTATTTCTTGTTACAGGTAGTTAGCGATAAATACCTGTCGTAATTTTGACCGTCCTAAGCCAGTAAGTATGAAGGGAAAGGTGGAATGCATTGTTTGAAGAAATACATCAATGTTAATTATTAAGAAAGCAATGTTATATAGGTATTTCTATACGCAGACGGGTTATCTAGGCGCAATGGCGGCCATACATTTTTATGACATATGCATGTTTTCCTTAGGACCATTATTGACAGAGATCGATATGACAAACATCGTTATGATGCATATCTCGAAATCGGTGAGGTGCACAAGGAAAATGTATAAGACCAAAAGTGATGGCAAAGAGCAGCAAGTACTACACGATTCCGAAGTAAAAATAAACAGTAAAAAAAATATTTATACGATTTTTTTTTAAGTCGCTGAAAGCGGTGGTGTTGTAGATTATCATGTCTTCGTCTTCAAGATTTTTTTTTAACCATGTAGTAGCTCTGATGCTGCACAAACACATCGCACGTAGTTTTAGCGCCCTCTGTTGTGTCAAAACAAAAAGTCGAAAAGTACACCAGCGGCAAACCCGGCTGTAGCAATCCCGCGAACCTCATTGTTTTTTGTGCGCGCACGACGCCTATCACGTAGTCGAAGGGAAAAATATAATTTTCAGGTTTTTAGTTAATAAAACACTTCAAAGAGGGTTTGGAAGGACTTTAGCGGATGACCTACTTTTGTTGACCCTGAGGGGGGGAGGGGGGGTTAGGGGAGGGGGGTCGATGCCGCCCCTATTACTCCCCCCCCCGCGGAAATGTCTAGTTTCTGAGATATGATTATTTAAAGTTTTGAGGTTCTGTTGTTAAATTAAAACAAAATTTAGACTGACCTTGATCTTTAAGTGGGGGAGGGGGAAGGGGGTAGATGACCCCCCCCTACTACTCCCCCCCCCCGCGCGGAAATGCTTAGTTGCTTTCTTCGAAAGAGTCATTTTTCTGTCTCGACGCCTTTCTCCGCCACAAATGCTCCATAATGCTATCATCAAAATTTACATGAAAAGTAGCCACAATAACCTACTCTAGCCAATCGTTTTTGTTTGCATACGCTGCGGTCCGCTCCGCTCCGGTTTAGCTTCTTCAACGTTCTAACATGACCTGTAACCCGATTGAAAAGTAGCCACAATAACCTACTATAGCCAATTGTTTTTACATGTAAATATCGAGAGAACAAGAAAATAGTACATTCGCGAAACTACAAGAAAAGGGACTACTACTTTGCCGCCCAACCAAAAACGCGGCAAAACGCCCCAACAAAATGCGTTCCGTTTTAAACGTGTTTGCATACGCTCCGCTCCGGTTTAGCTTCTTCAACGTTCTAACATAACCTATCACCCGATTGAAGAGTAGCCACAATAACCTACTCTAGCCAATAGTTTTTGTTTGCATACGCTCCGCTCCGGTTTAGCTTCTTCAACGTTCTAACATAACCTATAACCCGATTGAAAAGTAGCCACAATAACCTACTCTAGCCAATTGTTTTTGCATGTAAATATCGAGAGAACAAGAAAATAGTACATTCGCGAAACTACTAGAAAAGGGACTACTGCTTTGCCGCCCAACCAAAAACGCGGCAAAACGCCCCAACAAAAAGCGTTCCGTTTTAAACAAAAATGACAACTTTTTTATTATCAAAATGATATTTTACGAAAGAAATACTAAATTAACTTTGATTGACGTAAAATAAATAAACAAACATAAATTGCAAGTTAAATGAACGTTTTTATTAAAATAGGTATTATTATAAAAAGATTCCACATTTCCTCCTTTTTTTAGAGAATTCTCATCTTTTCAAATATGCGTACAACGAAATGTAGGTAATGTATTTTGACCACAGACAAGATTTAAACATATTATTTGCGTTGCGTTACATCATTTTACAAAGTATTTTTAGATTTTCAAAAAATCATATCTTAAAAACTATTGAATTCCGCACCCTGAAACTTTCAGGAAGATGATCAAATAACCCCAACATGATGCTAAAAATGTTTGGACGCCCCAGCGAGTAGGTCATCCGCTAAAGGTGAGCCGAGGGTTTTGTGAAGTGAAGTGACCATGCCAAGACGCAAGGAATCGAAGGTGGAGCGTTGAAAACGTAAAATCGAGGAGTATGAGGAAAAGCGGCGCCCACATAAAAGGCGCCGAATAGCGCTTTCGTCCGATGAAGATGATGATCATGAGGATTTAACACGAAATCAAGGTAAGAGAGTGTGTTTCATACATACGCTGTGGGCTTTGCATATTGCACTTTACTTTTTTAGGGTTCTTTACCCGAAGGGTTCCAAACGAGACCCTATTACTAAGACTCTGCTGTCCGTCCGTCCGTCCGTCCATCCGTCTGTCACCAGGCTGTATCTCACGAACCGTGATAGTTAGACAGTTGAAATTTTCATAGATTATGTATTTTTGTTACCGCTATAACAACAAATACTAAAAAACAGGATAAAAGAAATATTTAAGGGGGCTCCCATACAACAATTCTTTCAATACCACATACAAACTTATAGATGCACCTGGTTACGTACATTGAGTGTGAAAGTAACCGCACCATTAACTTTGTAAACAATATTTTGCTGTGTAAAATCCAAACTATTCACTCCACACCATCGCTTCCATTGAACGGTGGTACGGAACCCTTCGTGCGCGATTTAGACTCGCATTTGACCGGTTTTTATGTTTTGTATCGGCATGATAACCTCAAAAGGCGGTTTTATAAGAAAGCGTGTCTTGGCCCCGAATGGCGTCATCCAATATTGCATATTGCAATTACGAGTTACCGCAAGCGTTGCCTATTGCAAATCTGTGTTGGTGGACGTTTCTATGAGACAATTATTGAATAATATTTTCTGAATTTCTGCATTTTCATAAAAAAACGACGCATATTGCGTTGCTCACATTTTTGAGGTTATACCTACACTCTTCTCAGATCTTGCTTTGGTCGTATTGGGCATGCTATCATGCTTAAATTTATATGATAATTTCCAGGTATATTACCTGACCCACCACTGGTAATTGAGGCCTCTATAAAGGAAATCCTGAACCCAACAGAAACAGATCTGGTGGGTAACCCTACTGCTACTGAAGATAGTACTACTTTACAAGCCGGTCTACTTGAGGAGGCACAAGAAGAACTATTTGACACCGAGTTGATAAGGATTGTAGGTGGCATAAAGACGGAGGCCAGTGAGTGGGGCACTGACATTCATGAAGGAATCAGCAGAAAATTTAAGATAATACTACAAGTGGGTCTAAAAACAAATCTCAAGGAAGAACTTTTGAAGAAATATTTGTTTCCAAAGAACACACCATTTGCCAAGGCACCAACTCTAAACCCGGAGATTTCCAACATGCAGTATCTGACCGAGTCTTTCAAAACTAGGGATAAACATATGACAGCTAAACAAAACCAAATTGGAAAAGATCTGTCAATGCTAGGATTTGCATTAACCGAAAGATTGAAGAAGAATCCAAACATGACAGAAGTGGTTCAGATTCTCGACGATTGCAGCATGCTGCTGGCTGATTCCCATTTTTGGAGACATACACTAGAAGATCTATGATTATACCATGGCTTGACAAGTCAATGGTGGATATATTCAAACAAAGAAAGAGGGACGAGTTTTTGTTCGGTGAGAACCTGACAGACTCCGTCAAAACATCCAATATTATAAAGAAAACTGGAAATATGCTACAATCACAACCCACAGCTTCAACAAGCAGTTTAAACTACCAAGGCCCACCGTCTCGTGGCCGTATGAGGAATTACCAACACACTCCGTACAACAAGACCTGTGGGCAACGAGGACATTATATGAGCGGAGCTCGGCGCCGGGGACCTCCACCGCCGCCGCCGCCACCGCGTCGCCCGCCTCCACCTCCGCCGCTGAGACGTCAGCCTGCTCCAGTGTCATCACGCCGCCGCTCCCTGACCGATCGTCAGAGACGTTAGATGAACAACAGGTTCGAGCCGGACGCTTGAAATATTTTCATAGTGAATGGCAGTCAATCACAAGTGACGATTTTATTTTATCAACAATAACTGGTTATGTCATACCGCTGTTAGAAAAACCAAACCAACCTTTGACCTATTATCACAGCAAGATATTTACAGAGCAAGAATATTTAAATTTAGATAAAGAAATTGCTCATTTGCTAGATATTTCCGCCATCCAGAAATGTGAACCAGTGTCTGGTCAGTTTGTTTCGGATGTTTTCTTAGCATCTAAAAGTGACGGAAGTCTAAGATTTATATTAAATTTTAAGAAGTTTAATTATTATGTTTATGCAGAACATTTTAAGATGGAGGACATCAGAACAGCTATAAAATTAGTTAACAAAGACGATTACTTAGCTAAACTTGATCTGAAAGAGGCATATTTTCTTCAGCCAATACATGAGGATTCGAGAAAATACTTAAGATTTTATCATAGAGATGTCCTATACCAATTTACTGTTAAGATAGGTGACCTGCTTTGTCCAGATTTGAATAGAAGCTCTTTGGTTAGGCTTTACGTCAAGCTAGTGTCAGCTGTCGTTTTGAGTTCTAAGTGACTTGTGATTGTCAATAGGAACTTCACAATATTTTAGCGAAAAAGTAAACAGCGTATTTCCAACAAAACTCTTTTCTTTTTACTCCTTCGGATCCAAGATCCTGACTCAGACCTCTGAACATCATCTATTAACATGATAGCAGAGCGTGTGGTATCCAAGGAATAATCAGAAAGAATTTTGGACCGAAAGTTCAAAATGGAGAAGGCCATGCTGGATGCAGCCAAGATTCAGGTTGGAGAGCTTCATACAACGAACTGGGCTACGTGGAAATTTAGAGTACTAATCGCACTGCGAGGATTAAGACTTCTAGATGTGGTTGAGGGTAAGCTGATGTCCCCCGAGAAACCTTCATAATTAGTAGAAAAATTAGATCCTGTGCAACAGAGAAATTATGAAGAAGATCTTCAAAAATATTTGTCAGCAGATAGCGCAGCCTTATTGCTTATTACTACGAATTTGTCACAAGAGAACTGTGAGAAAGTTCTAAGATATACTACAGCTAGGGAAGTATGGCAGAGTTACACCGCCTGTACGATGGTACATCCGAAAGTAAAACCTACGACCTATGTATGAAGTTCTTCAGCTACAGCATGCAATCCGGAGGTGAAGTGTCAACTCACGTCTCCAAACTGAAAAATATCTGGACAGAACTTACCAGGGAGCTTAAGAAAGAACACCTGAAGGAAAATTTGCCAGACCTGTTCCTCATTTGCAAGATCCTTGATATTTTACCGGAAGAATATTTTTCTTTCAAATCGAGCTGGATGATGATGTCAAAGGAAGACAGAACTGTAGAGAATCTAACAACTCAACTGTGTAATCATGAACGAGCTTTATCACTATCATGCAAGAATGAAGAGAAGATAGAAGCCCTAGTCATGAGAGGCAATAGAGTAACAAAGACAAATCAAAAGAGCAAAGCAAAGGTGATTGCGAGCACGGACAAATGTCATTATTGTGGCGTAATCGGACACAGAGTAAAAGGTTGCTCTAAATGGATAACCGACGGACGACCACCAAAATCAAAGCCTACATCGAAGTCAAGAGAAGACCCTAGTACAAGTGTGAATAACGGTGAACTGATGATAGTGAATCCAAATGCTACTGCAGATAGAGACCATTGGTTTGTTGATAATGGGGCTACAAGTCACGTCACAAACAGAAAGGATCTATACCAGACGTTTGAGGAATTCAACACTTCACACACAGTAACAACAGCAAATGGAAATACGATCAATGCAGTTGGGAAAGGAACTGTAATCGTAGAGGCTGATGTAAAGGGACGGAAGGTAAAGAACTCATTGTACGATGTATGTTACGTGCCTTCGATACAGAAGAACCTATTTTCAGTACTATCAGCGCAAGACAAGTTAGACAACAGCCTTTTCATGTCAACCACTACAGAGTGTAAGCTGTGGCAACATGGGAAAGTGTTAATCATTGGCGAAAGACAAAAACAGGGAGGTCTTTTCAAACTGATTGTGAAAAGCATCAGACCTAAGTCACTAATAGAGATAAACTACATTTCACAAGAGGACCAGATGCAACTTTATCACGAGAGGTTGGCTCATCAGAGTAAAGCACTTGTGTAGAAGGTAATGGAGAGAGAACTTGGAATCAAGTTAAAGCTAGACAGAGAAATATGTGAGGGTTGTATGTACGGGAAAGCACACAAGTTGAAATTTGGAACGAGAGAAAGAGCTAAGGAACCAGGAGAGTTAACACATGGTGATGTATGCGGGCCGTTCATAAACTCTTTATCCAAAAACAAGTATTTCGTACTCTTCAAGGACGATTTTAGCAAATTCCGCTATGTCTATTTTCTGAGAGCGAAGTCAGAAGTACATAACAAGCTTGAACTGATGTTAGCTGAGGTACAAACCACAGGACACAAAGTAAGAGAGCTATTAAGTGACAATGGAGGAGAATTTGATAGTGAAAACGTAAGAAGAATACTGCAGAAGTACGGCATAAAGCAAAGGTTGACTATGCCACATACTCCGAACCAGAATGGATGTGTTGAAAGAGAGAACAGGACCGTTGTGGAAGCAATGAGAACTATGATGCATACAAATGACTTTCCACAGAGTCTTTGGGCTGAGCTGGTGGACACCGCAGTCTGCATATTGAATAGGACAGGTCCAACCACGCTAGATAAGTCACCGTACGAGATCTGGTACAGCAAGAAACCCAGGATTAAGCATCTGAGAATTATAGGAAGTACATGTTATGCACATATCCCAAAGATCACAAGAAAGAAACTCGATAAAAAGTCAGTCAAAGGGGTACTGGTTGGATATGATAATGACGAAGGTTATAGAGTTTGGGTTAGAGAGAAGAGCAAGATAATTCGCTCTAGGGATGTTATTTTTGAAGAAAAGACCGTGAAGTGTTGTTTTGAAACGTGTGACGTTGCTTTAAAAGAAGAAACAGAACAACCCTCAAAACCAAACAACAAGATAATCATTCCAGGACCTATAATAGAATTGCTGAATCGAGATAAAGTGATGAAAGTGACAGAAGAAAATGACACTGTCATAGAAACAGAAAACGATATAGTAATAGAAAACGATAAAGAATTAGAAGAAAGTGACCCAGAAGACAGTGAAGACGAAATGTACAAAGATTGTTCTTCTGAGAATCACACAGAACAAGAAGTACAGACAGAATCTAATCAAGAGATAGAGTCCAATGTACAAGAGCAAGAAATAGAGATAGAATCTTGTGGAGAGATAGAGTTGAATATAGAACAAGGAGGAATGAGACTAAGAGATCGTTCAACATTGAGAAAACCTGCAAGATTCGATGACTTCGTGATGTCAATGGTTGCAGAGTTGAATGATGAGATAGTAGAACCTCAAACATTCAAAGAAGCTATGGAATCCAAAGAGAAAAAGAAATGGATTATAGCTATGAAAGAAGAAATTAAATCATTGAATGGAAATGAGACTTGGAAAATGGTACCTTTACCGAAAGGAAGAAAGGCTATTTCATGCAAAAGGATTTATAAAATTAAGAGAAATCCAGACGGAAGTGTAGAGCGTTATAAAGCACGACTGGTCATTAAAGGGTATTCACAGAAAAAAGGTGTGGATTACTACGAGACTTTCAGCCCTGTTGCTAAAATGAGCACGATCAGAACTATCCTGAGTATCGCAGCTAGAGACAACATGCACTTGTCACAGTTCGACGTATCCACCGCATTCCTCTATGAAAGCATAGATGAGGAAATTTTTATGAAACCACCAGAAGGGTATAACGACAATACGGGCCTAGTATGCAAATTAACGAGGAGCCTTTACGGACTTAAACAAGCACCGAGATGCTGGAATAACTGCATTCAAGGATTTTTACGGAATGTTGGTTTTAAACAGAGTGAAGCAGATCCATGCCTCTTCGTAAGGAGGAGAGAAGAGAAGATGATAATATTGGCTCTTTACGTAGATGATGGACTGATAGCTTGCAGTGATGAAGAAGAAGCACAGAGGTTTCTGACAGAACTGAAAGAAAGTTTCTAAATTAAATCCAAATCTGCTAACTATTATCTTGGTTTAGAAATATCAAGAGAAGATGATGGAACAGTGAAAATAAATCAGACCGCTTATACCAAAAAGGTGTTAGAGAGGTTCGGCATGAGCGAATGCAAGCCCGTAGGAACACCGATTATCAAAGACGGAAAGCTAGAAAAAGGAGAAGATAAAGATTCTAAGACAGAAAAGTTTCCGTATAGACAAGTGGTTGGCGCTCTGGCTTATCTTATGGTTGGAACTAGACCTGACATTGCTTACGCAGTTGGGGTTGCTTCCAGAAAACTAGATTACCCTTCAAGTGAGGATATTATCAAAGTGAAACGAATTTTGAGATATCTAAGAGGAACTTTAGATTGGGGTTTGATCTACAAAAGAAAGTCTGATGCTAAGCTAAGATGCTACAGCGATTCGGATCACGGTGGAGATTTGGAAACAGGAAGATCTACATCAGGGATGATCTGTACGTACGCTGGAGGGATTATTTCGTGGAAAAGCAATAGACAGGCTTCTGTAGCCATATCGAGCACTGAAGCAGAAATTGTTGCCGCTAGTGAGACTGCACGAGAGATAATCTGGCTCAGAAGACTTTTTGAGAGTATCGAGCATACGAAATACAAGCCTGTTTTGTATGTCGATAACGAGTCTGCTATAAAGTTGACAAGAAACCCGCCATATGAATACCATAGCAGAACCAAGCACATAAGGATCCGCGAGTTCTTCATCAGAGAAGCTGTGACGGACGGTGAGCTGGACGTGGCGAAAGTTTCGTCAGAATTTCAGTTGGCTGACATGATGACAAAGCCGCTGTACAGACCCAGGCTGACGATGCTTTGCAAGAGAATTGGTATGCTTGGAAGAGAAGACACTATCACTGGCTGAACTTGACAAAGAGAGAAGATGTTAAGATAGGTGACCTGCTTTGTCCAGATTTGAATAGAAGCTCTTTGGTTAGGCTTTACGTCAAGCTAGTGTCAGCTGTCGTTTTGAGTTCTAAGTGACTTGTGATTGTCAATAGGAACTTCACAATATTTTAGCGAAAAAGTAAACAGCGTATTTCTATCAGCGTATCTTTATTTTACTCCTTCGGATCCAAGATCCTCACGCAGACCTCTGAACATCATCTATTAACATTTACATCGTTGCCTTTTGGATTATCTTCTGGGCCTTACATATTTACGAAGATCCTTCAGCCAGTGTTTGCTTATTTAACATCTCAGGGTCTAAGGTCGGTTAGGTACTTAGATGACATACTATGTATAGAAAATACAAAAGAAGGCTGCTTAAATAACATCAAACAGACAATAGAGTGTTTAGAGAGACTAGGTTTCATAATTAACTTCCAAAAAAGCCTGTTAATTCCTAAAAGATCATATCATTATCTTGGCTTCATTATAAAATCAAAAAGCATGATATTAGAACTACCTGAACAAAAGAGAAAGGAGATACATGAATATGTATTAAATATGCTCAACACAAGAATTGTAAGGATAAGGGAATTTGCTCAGTTCCTATGTTCTCTCTGCGGCCTGTCCTGTCATAAACTATAGTTGGGCTCAATTAGTTGCTGAGGTGTCTGAGTGTCAGAAGGAACTACTTACCAGCAAAATAGAACATGAGCTAGCCATGGCTGAACTACAAACTCGGTTCGAAAATCTGCAGTATGAGTTAGTGGACATCACATGCAAGTACTCAACAGTACAAACTCAGTATGATGAATGCATCTCATCAATGAATGAGTTGATTGCACTAAGCAAAAGCAATCTTGAGAGCTTTGAGTCCTTGTGTCAGACAAACATGGAAGACTCTGAACAAGGATTGTCTCTGCTAGCCCTGCCACCACCACAAGACCTGCCGGGGAAAGCAGCCCCTTTACAGCTGAGCCCCCAGCAGCGGAAGAGAACCGAAACTGCCAGTGGGCAGGCTTGCTTTTCATCACCATGCAGCATGCCCATCACACCGGCCTCTATACTGCGGGTTCCAGCACAGCCACATCTAGTCAAGTCAACCACATGACTTGATCAGTAGCATCAAATGGAACCACGGGCAATAGCAACACATCAACCTGTGATGCCTTAGATGGACATTGGCGATCAAAACCCACCAGTAATTCAGTTGAAAATGGTGCCTTCAAGTCAATAGTGTACTCAGATAAATTAGGTGTAGGTTTAGGTATCAAGCTGCAGAATAACTTACGGCAGCATGTAGAAAACATTTGTATGCCTGATGCATCTTACATGCAGATAGTAAACTGATGCTTAATAGGGAGTATGACAGTAATACAACTATTTTATAACAAATAGGGAACACCACAGGAGTTCAACAAGACGATTTGATTAATAACTTTGAATCTATAGTATCTCTCCGGGCAAGGAAAATTATTTTGTGTGGTTTTTCCTATTCCAAAGCTCTCTAAGAGGCACAAAATTACCGGATTTCTAGACTCAACCAGCTTATGTATAACTTGACCTTTGGGCATCGGGACCGAGTATAATATTTTGATACGAATAAGTTTATTCGAAAATTTATACGGACTAGGGATACAATGTATATACCTGCGTCATCTAAGCGACAGATTGCCAAATTATTGGCATACAATATTTATGACCCTGTTATTGTAGAGAAAATAACTAGGGTGCCAGTAGGAAATGACGAGTGTAGAAATAATTATACTAAACCTTTGTATGTTAAGAGTAATGTGACATGCACCCCTATTGGTAATTCACCTGTTAATGATACATACTTTGCATGCAACGTTTGAATCTGTTCCAAATAAATTAAATTAGTTCATAAGACAATAGAGGAAATCTCTAGCATACAAGAGCCACTAAATATGTCAAAATGTAAGCCCCAGTTAAATATTGCCCATCAAAACATCCAGGGGCTACCTGGAAAAGAACTTTTATTAGAATTATTTCTAAAAAATTCTGGCATTGATATTATTTGTGTTACAGAACACTGTTTGAAGGAAAATATGATGTCTTTTAACATAAATAATTACAAAATTGTCAGTTGTTACAATAGAAAGACTGCTGATAGAGGTGGTTCTTTAATCTTAGTGAAAAATAATATTAAGGTGAAATAACGCAAAGATATTCTTGGGTGAGGCCGTGGATTTTGCCACTTTTCAAAAAAGAAAATTGTCTCCAATGTTCATCATAAAATAAAACAGAAAATACTAGATCAACTGTAACACTGATCTCATAATAATTTCCTTCAGTTATCTTTTATCTCATTTAGGATATTTTAAACAGATTATGGTAAAATAAACATGTTGAAACGCCAATCTGAATATTTAAGGGCCCTAATTTTAGTTAAAAAAGTGATGTCTTTAATGGTAGACTACTTACATTTGTTTCCATTATTTCACTTCTACGTTACTGTTTTCTTCGTTACCGATATTTCGAGACACAAGCATATAAATGTAGTTTTTAGTAGAAATTGGGAATGATTATGGCAACACCAGGTATCCAGGCCAAGAAAAGACTTCTCGGCGGGCTTTTGAAAGAAGAGGGCGCGAATTTCGAAACTCTGAAAATCTTTTTTCCGAAATTAATTTAATTGTGATTAATTGTGTTGTAAATAACTACTATTACGTGTGTATAGTTTTTCAAAATGACGCTCCCAGGGGCGGAGCCCCCTGGGACGCTGCAGGGACCTAAAAAAAGAAGAATTGTAGAGACAGATTCAAACGAATCTTCCAGTGAAGGGGACGCATCAAATAGTGCAAAACTAAGTGATGAATGTTATTTACCTTACATCAAGCCTGGGTATGTTCGGCTTTTCCCGGAGAACGCAGACCCTGCTGCGCTGACGGTCTTTGTAGAGAGCAGCAAAGGCGAGAACATCGGCAACAGAAATCCACTTTTTCTAGCCAGTCTGCTCAGGAATGATATCAAAGGCGTGTCTGATATAAAACGCATTTCAGCTACGAAACTTGCGGTTACTTTTGCCCAGTACAACAATGCTAACAATTTCCTCCAGAATGAGGATGTCCTAAATAGACATGGCTTCAAAGCCTACATTCCGGCCAGAGCAATTGAGAAAATAGGAGTCCTCAGGTATGTTCCTACAAATATAAGCAACGAAGAGCTTTTCAAGAAACTCACTGCATCCGTCGAGATCATCGGGGTGAGAAGGTTCACCCGCAAAGTCAATGGAGAGATCAAGCCTTACGAATCTGTAAGTGTGACTTTCCTATCTAATGTGCTGCCAAGCGGCGTTTACTTAGATATATTCAGATACCGCGTTCATGAATACATTGCACCTTTGTTGCAGTGTTTTAAGTGTTTCAAGTTTAATCATGGAGCGAGAATCTGCCGTTCCAAGCAGCGATGCTCCCTCTGCGCGGGGGAGCACCGCTGCTCGGACTGCACTAATGAGCAGGAACTGAAATGTATCAATTGTGGTGGGGCTCATGTGGCCATCGCGAGGGTTTGTCCGGTTAAACACAGGAAAAAAAGAATAGAATCACTTATGCGAGTGCTGTTAACAAGTCAGACAGAGAAAACTTATTAAAAAATTATGCTACGGATTTCCAACCGCCAGCATTAAAACCTCTTCCACACCTATCTCGATTATTACGAAAACACGTATTGTGTCACTAGAAGTAGTTTCCTCGGAAACACTTATTGAACAAATTATAAAAATGACGTAGTGTAAAAAGGTTTGGTTGCTGCTTTGGTTTGCTTGGCGAACTCCAAAGATGGCCAAAAAATCACCACCTCAGTTATTAAAGATGTACTAATAAGCAATTTAAAAAAATGAATAAGCAGTATTTACGTATAGCTCAATTTAATGTTGAAAGTGTAAACAGTAAAAAACCATTGTTAATTGATTTTCTATCTGGGAGCGATATTGATATGCTTATGTTTGTTTCATGAGACCATGCTAAAGAGGAAAAGTGATTTCAGAATTTCCGGTTATAACTTTGTTAGACAGGATGGGCCCAATGGTAACGGTGGGGTTGGAATACTTATTAGAAATACCTTTAAATACAAATGCATTCAAACTCGTTATAATGATAATTTACAATCAGTTGCTTTAGTTCTTAAAACGGATGTTGGCGATTTGTCCATTTTATGTTTATACTGTCCTCCCAGAGGGGGTCGCTTCAGATGCAGGCAGCTGAAACAAATAATAAACACATTACCGAAACCCTTATTTATGGCAGGAGACTGCAATGCCCATCATGTGGCTTTTGGATGCAGATCCATCAATTCTAGAGGTTCTGATGTCTATAACTTATTAGATGAGTGTGACTTATGTATATTGAATACAGGCTTACCAACAACAGTAGGCAGGCCTCATCAGAATCAGTCAGCCATTGATATCTCTTGTGTTAGTCCGAGTATAGCTCCCCTATGTGAATGGCGAGTTCATAGTGATCCCATGGGTAGCTACCACTACCCAACAATAGTTGACATTCAAACAGCAGTCCAAAAGTTTGAGATGGGTGAAGCCACAGAGCGATATGTTTACAGCAAAGCTGATTGGAGTAAGTTTTCATCTGAAACAAACAATATTTTTAAGAACTTTGTTATTGATCCTGAAAACCCATTGGCTAGCTATAACTTATTTTGTGATATGCTTAATAAAATTAAAGATGAATGCATTCCAAAAATTAAAACCTGCTCACAACAGACTCTCAAGAAATCCGTTCCTTGGTGGGATGATGATTGTGCGATTGCAGTTAAAAATAGTATTGAAGCCTTAAATATATATAGGGAAAACTCATCTTTGGAGAGCTTTATAAATTACAAGAAACTAGATGCCCTCAAAAAGAGAATTATTAGCGAAAAGAAAAAAAATGTATGGAGAAAGTTATGTGATTCATTTAATAGATACACACCTGTCTCAGTTATTTGGAACCATATTCGCCGATTTAAACGTATAGCTTCATTTAAGACCTCAAAAAACGATGAATGGATCCCAGCTTTTCTAGATAAGTATGATCCAATTTCACCACCTGAAAAGAATATTGATACAAATAAATTAAATTCTTTGTTTAATGAATTAGATCCTGAAAGTTCTTTTTTTTCTGAAAGTTTTACGTGGACAGAGTTTCAAAGTGCACTTCGATCCAGAAAAGATACAACACCTGGTTCAGATAATATTCCTTACAAGCTTATTCGAAACATGCACAGTGATGCACAGAAAATTTTGCTCAAACTGTACAACACTCTTTGGAAAACTCAATCCATTCCTTCTTCATGGAAGACACAATGTGTCATACCTGTATTAAAACCTGACAAGCCAGAAAATAGCCATAATTCATACAGACCTATATCATTATCATCTTGTGTAGGTAAGATTTTTGAATATGTTTAATATTTATGCTTCGGAACGCACCGGTTTTTTGTTGCACGGATCGACCGCGAGTGATCGGTACATCACTAGCTAGGTGTCACATGCATAGAAAAAAATGACTAGCTAGCTGTCACCTTTGCACATGGTAAAATGGTCGGCGTCAAGTATTCGGGCCTTGGCGGAATGTTAATTATAATAATATCGTAACAATCGTCAAGAAATAAGTAGATTTCACGTCATCGTAGTGAGTGCTTCGTGCTGTGAAAGGTTGAAGTCGTTCGGTCACCTATTCGTCGCGTTCGGATAGCGACCCTTGTAGTCGGCAACATCACGACGGCAACAACAGCGGCCTACGAAGCGAGTAAGATTCGACTCCCATCACCCCCCACCCTCGTGTTCCTCATCCCGTACTCCCGCCTCGAATTGAGCTTTCGAATGCCGGTCCACGGCGTCAAGGTCAGTATTGCTTGTGACATTCCACTGAAAAACAACCCTACCAAGATTCCACCCCTTTTCGGTTGAGGCGTGGATTTAACATTTTGGTAGCAGAGGCGCGGTTTCCTAGTAGGAAATCGATTCACGGACGGTTGTAGGGTTGTTTTTTTTTGTAGTGGGATAGGGTACCTCAGATTGGTCGGCAATCATTTTGTGAGTAAGTCTTGTGGTCGGTATACCACAATTTAGGTTCATTTTCGGTTAGTGAACGTATAATTGACGATTTAGTTAACGATTTGTGTGTTATAGTTATATGTGTGTAGAGTTTGTGCGCATAAAGGATTGAACGGTCATTCCGCGAAGTAACTATATTGTATTACTTGTGGTAGAACGTCGGGCTACCTACATTATATTAAAAATAGCTTGGATTTGATATCCAGTGTGGTTTAGGGTGCTATATTGTTTAGGTTATAGTCTCGGAGCCCACCACTTATTTTTTTAATAAATTTTATTTACTATTTTTTACTGTTTTTTATAATAAATTTTTGTGTGTTATTTTTTATTGTGCTTTATGGTGGCATTCTCTAATTGATTTAGAGTGTATAGTTATAAGGTGTATATCCACAGGGCGACCATATTAAATATTTTTAGGATTTAATTGTTTTAGTGGTTGCCTTAGTTTTGACAACTTAGTTTTAATTTCTGTGCCCAGCGCTGACGGGCAAGTTCTGGTCTCTGGCTATACTTAGTTCGGTAGTAAAGTATAGGACCATAATCTATTAAATCGGTCAACATGGCATCTTCACCCTTGACGGTACTGCGGAATGGTGTCCGGGAGGAAATGAGATGGCTCGCCTATACTCATCAGTATGTGGAGCGACCAGACATGGATGATGTCCTGCTCAAGCGTGTGGAGGACGCAATGACACGCGCCGGGAAGGTGTGTCGGCTGTCTGCGGAGGCTGAAGCTCTCGGGCTTACTGATGAAGCTTCGGTGGCCACAGTGAAACAGCTCTGCGCGGATGCTGACCAAGCGATGGAATGCTTGGGTGACATCGAGTGCCGCGCGGAGAAAATTAAGCGGTCGCGAAGGAATGACCGTGGGGAGGGTAACGGAGACCCACCCCCGAAGGGTGTTGTTGGACGGCTGCCACACCTGGAGATTCCGGCCTTCAGTGGGGCAATTGATGAGTGGCCAGCCTTCATCAATTTATTTGATAGTTTGGTCCACGGTCGGGACGACCTGGACAACGCCTAAAAGGTGGCCCAACTATTGATGGCTCTGCGGGGTGAACCAAAGGAGTTGGTCGGTCACCTAACGGTCACGGCGGGCAATTATGAGATAGCAAGGTCCATATTGTTTGACCGCTACCAACACAAACGGCGGTTGGTTGATGCGCAGCTGGGGAAGCTGTTTAGCATCCCTAGAGTAACCCGGGATGTTGACATCCGAGTACAGGTGCTCAACCCTGTGCTGGTGGTCACTAAGGCACTTCAGAACCTTGGTCTTCCGGTAGACCAATGGTCATACATTGTTTTGTATATGGTTTTGTCACGGTTGCCTGCAGCTGTTCAAAGTCGGTTTGAACAGCTGCATGGGGGCAGTAGCACGGAACTGCCCACACTTGTCCAATTGACGGATTTTTTGGAGGGTGAATGTGGGTGATGTGACACACTGGACACGGCAGCCAGTGTGCAGCGCCAACCCGCGCGGATGCGGTAGGGGCCGCGGCCCCCGCCCCCACGGGGGGGTGGGAGGTTGAAATAATTTGGCGTTCTGAATGCCGCGCCGTCGGGTGACGGCTGTGTGCACTGCGACAGTGCCGGGTATGAAGTGACCAGTTGCGCCAAATTTAAGGCGCTCGGGGTAGCTGCCCGCAGGAAGATAGTCTTCCGCCACCGATTGTGTTTCGGTTGTTTTGGGCCGCACACGCTGAGCGAGTGCTCGCGCGCGTTCCCCTGTGAGTGCTGTGGTGGCAAGCACCACATAGTGTTGTGCCTGAATCGGTCAGGTCCTTCGGACGGTCACCAGGGACGTACTCAGGTTGGTCGGCCACAGGGCCCAACCAGGGCCGGACCCAGTCCCCCTCCGGGCAACGGGAGTCACCAACGGGGTGACTGGGGTACCCGCGGACGGGACCCCCCCCTTCCCCCCCCCCCCCGAGGGGAAAGGGGCAGCGCGGGGGGTAACATGCGGGATAGCCGGGGTTCGGTCGCCGCTGTCCACGGTCAGCGAGGACTTCGGGCCGCTGGCTCACCGCGTGTTAGTGTCAGATGGCACCTATGAGTAGCGCGAAGGCTGGGAGTCCACCACCTTCTGCGCCGACCTGCCCGTCGCTCTGGGAGGCGAACAGCGAAGCGAACAGTCGGATGTCGCCCCCATTCCTAGAGCGCCCAAGGTTGGATCCGCTCTCCCCCATTCATCCACGGTGCGCAACGGGCACACCGTACACCGTCCGGTATGGTCGGATACCGGGACAGTGAGGGGCCTATTATACGGGTTGGGACCCCTTGATGCACATAAGGTCTGATATGCCGGTTGCATATCAGCAGCCGAGTTACTCCGAGGCCGACGGAGGTCTCAGCGGGTTCGGATCCCGCGGAGGTTCCCGCTAGGGTCACGCCGCCCACTTACAGGGTGCCGCCACTCCACAGACGGTCATGCTCCCCACCGCCTCTGTAATAGCGTGGAGTTCGGACGGCAATTCATGTGTGGCACGAGCACTATTGGACTCGGGGGCCTAGGGGTGCTTAGTCTCGTGCAACCTTGTAAGACGGTTGGGCATTTCGGTAAGGGAGTATCCACATTCCATTCGGGGAATTGGGAACACGGAAGTCGGTTCCGTTAAGGGAGTATGTCGGATTACTCTCTCGTCACGGGTGGATTCATCGGTGAATCTGACGGTCACGGCATTAGTCATGCCGTGACCGTCAGACCCTCACGTACGGTTGTCGCCCTCGGTGCGACAGTTGGTCGCTGGGTTGTCACTGGCTGACCCGGAGTTTGATGTTCCGGGCCCAGTAGACATTTTATTGGGTGTCGATGCCTTGGGGTCCCTTATTCGGTTCTGTACTTTTGAAGGTGATACAGAAGTTTTGGGAGGTGGAGGAACCACCTACGGTCCGCCGGTTGGACCCAGTTGAAGAAGAGTGTGAACAGTTTTATCGGAACAATACCCAAGTAGCAAAAATATGTGCAATAACGGTAACGGCCACGTTCCTGTTTTGCTATTATGTTCTTTAAAAGTCCCGTAATTAGTCGAATTATGGTCGAGTCAGCGGTGAAACGACGCGAAAAAGGCGCAAATTATTCAGCAATTCAGTGCTATTAAAGTCGAGTGATTGTGGCCAAGAAGCATAAATAGTAGGTTAAAAGTCGAGTAAAAGTAAAACTGTACCAATTTAGGGTTGTGGTAGCAATTTTGCTGCAGCTTCTACACTAAGGGTGGATTTAAAGCGATGTGGTGCTCATTAATCGACTAATAAGTAGAATTATAGCTGCCGATTTGCTACTACTCTACATCTGTAGGGTTCTACAGCTATAATGATATCAGTGAGTGTTGAGTGCTAGTTGAAATGAGGGAACAACCGCTAACGATGAAGACGTTTATTGCACTAAAAATAATGAATATAAAAACTTAACAAGAAAACGATGACACGCTTATGTATGCAAAAAATATAAAATAACCTTTGTACAGTTGACTGTACATGCTGCCGAGAACGAGATGAACACAGATATAAACTTATAAAATTACAAATCATGATAAGTTAGAACTAAAAGAATATAAGATGAATGTATAAAATTATGTAAACTTAAATAACAATATTCTTAGGTAGGTCAAACTTCACGGAATGGTCTTCTTCTTGTGGCGAAGTACCCCTCTCTGTTGTCGTCTTCCTGTAGAGCGTCCGTGGCTGCGGCACCGGTAGCTCTGGTACATCCAGCGTCTGCTGCGCTCGTCTCCTCCGTATGTAGACGATTCCCACGATGAGACCAATCAGTAGCAGCAAGCCAAGCATGCTATACGATATGATGTACTGATGGACATCGTGTACGGTGAGCGTCTGCGTTGACTGATGCTTCAGTTGCGCAATCTGAGCTCCCAGTTTCTTCCATTGAATGTCTGTTCCATTGATAGACTGATCTTCTAAGACTGGCGGCATAGCGCTGAACGCCGTGTTGGTGTTAATGATGTTATTCAGGATGGACAGTGATGGTGGGTCCATCTCAGACGCCGCCGTGTCTATGCGGTTGAAACGGTCCTTATGTGAAAGGATCGTAAATGCATTTCCCTTGAGTGTGCAGCCTTGACCTAGGCTAATGATTCCGTTGCCGGACAGGGTTCGTATTAACGTGTCAGCTGGGCATAAAATGCGCACTGTGCATTCTTCGCAACAGGCGTAAAGCCAGACATTCTGTCTGCCGTGTTGTAACTTGATCCATTTATCGTCGCATGTTGATTGTTGCGATGTACAGAGTGATTCCTTTTCCAACTCCATGTTGACCAACTTCAGGTCACAAATTGATTGTCTTGATCTCATGTCGTAGATTGGCTTGTCTACTGGGCACAGAATCCTCTCTCTTGAAGCGTGAATGCACATTTGTAAATCGCTTTGAGATAGGAACAAAACTATATCCTTTCGGAGATTAAAGGCCAAGTATGGGTAGGCTGTTGTTATGCGCACTGCACTGAGCGCTTTCTTGTATGGTAGACTGATGATTTTGTCCAGCTCGTAAACTTCATTTGTGATCAGCGGGATCCTGAACTCCATGATGAGGTAGTCGCCGGTAACTCTTGCAGATACTCGCAGTATTTTGTACAAGTTTCGGATGTTTTCCTTGTCGGGTACAACTAGATCACCCTGTAGTTGACGACTGATAATATCGACTTGGGATTCTAGTTGTTCCGGAGACAATAGATGAATATCTATGCGGCCATGAGTGACGTCAGTGATGGTGCTGATTATGCTTTGCTGAATGCTCCGTAAGTTCGATAAAATAATGTTTGCGGATAAAGTCGATGACATGATGTAAAGGCTGTTTTGATTTTCGAGTCGGGCTTGATTGGCCTCCATCGATATGTTGCGAAAAGATTTCCTCATGGTGTCGAATTGAGTGTTGATAATACCTTCATGGCGTCTCAGAATATTGTACTCTGATTCAACAACTAATGTTTGGTTCCGGATAAGTTTCTGAAGATGGTTCTCGTTCAATGATATTTTCTCGATATCCGCCTTGTACTGCTTTGCGAATGAGTCATCCAGTACCCCAAACAAATAGCTGGCTACGTTTCCAACTCCGTTGATTAATCCTCGCTTGTATCGTTTGTTTTGATATTTGAGTATATCGTTGTAGTGAGTAATTTCTTTTAATTGATGCTCCAACTGTAATATGACTCCTTCGTATTGTTTCTCTTGATGTCGACACATTGTGCGGCATATTTTTTGTATGTGATTTATGTATAAATCCATGTCTTCTATGCCTTGCCAGTACATTGACATGTTGTAATAGACAACCAATTTCCACTCGTCTCTGATATGTTGAAGATCTGAGATTTTGTCGAAGTAGAAGTTTTGGCTTCCATTTAAAGGCGTAACCATGAATGTATTTGAGGCTTGCTGCGTGCCGGGTGTCAGTAATGACATAAATAGTAACGCTGTAGCGAAGAGACTCTGGACTGTTTTTCCACGCGTTTTGCGACGTCCTTGTGTTATTTCTTGAGCTAGGTCGTCATCCCATGATAGCGTTAAAGCCCACGTCTTTTGAAATATGATTTTCGCCTTGATTGTAAGTGGAGTAATCCAGCCCATTGGATCGTATATTTTTGCTATGTCGGATAATAGCTGACGTTTAGTACAATGCACGGTACTTGTATCGCACTCACTTTTGTATGCGTATGCAAAAGTGTCCGAGGAGGAATTCCACTGCAGACCCAGCGTTTTACGTGTTTCAGAGTCTTTGAACTCGAATGGGGCGTTGAGTAATTCCGGTGGCAAATCTTTTATGAGTTCGGATTTGTTACTGGACCACTTGCGAATACTCATGCCGGCTGCTTTCAGGACAGCTGTAAGTTCTCGTTGAATTTCCTTCGCTTGACTGAGTGAGTCGCTGCCAGTCAACAGGTCGTCCATGTAGAAAGAGCTTTCCAAAGCTGCGGCGGCAAGTTTGAATGTGTGAGCATTGTCTCGACCAATCTGTTTGAGTGTTCTCATGGCAAGATATGGGGCGGACTTTGTACCATATGTGACCGTTGTGAGATTGTATTCTCGAAGTAGGTCGCGAGGCGAGTCTCTCCATATGATTGATTGTAGATGTTGGTCGGCCTCTCTCACAAGTATTTGGCGGAACATCTTTTCTATGTCCGCTGTGACAACATATCTGTATTGTCGCCATCTTAGAATGAGTGACTGCAGGTCCTGTTGTAGGTTCGGACCGCTTTCCATCATGTCGTTGAGGCTGAGGCCCGATGATGTTTTGGATGATGCATTAAAAACGACGCGCAGGGAAGTTGTTGTAGAGTCCAATTTTAACACGCCATGATGGGGAAGATAACATGCGTTTGGGGTGTCTGCTGAGTCGGCCGGGCGCATGTGACCTAGTTGTTGGTACTCGTGAATGAATTTTTTGTATCCCTCAGATAATGAAACATTTTTCGCCATTTTTTTCTCCTGCTGAATAAATTGGGCAGTAGCCCTTGATTTCGAGTGTCCCAAGTGCTCTTCAAACCCTGTTTTCATGGGAATAGCGACCTCGTACCTTCCATTCTCCAATCGCTTGGCTGTCGCTTGAAAGTACTCTTCGCAATGTTGTTCCTCGGCGGTCAAGGATTCCTCTGATCCATGGATATCCTCGACATCCCAGTACTTTTTTATGTCGTCAAGGCTTCTAATAACGACGTTGCATGTGAAGGTTCGAACATGACCCGACAGAATCCAGCCCAGTTTTGTCTGCTGAGCAATGGGTGATGGATGCGTGCCTTTCACGAGTCCACTCATGATGATTTCAGAGTAGACACTAGCATCTAGGAGTATGTCGATAGGCTTCGATATATGATACTCGGGGTCAGCCAATCTTGTATTTTGAAGATGTTCCCAAGAGGTGTTCGGGAGTGAAGTGCTGGGGAGGTTGTTAATGACTTGTGAAACAACCAGTGCTTCAGTAATGAACTCGTAGTCTGCGTAGATTGAGTGACATTCCATTGATACTAATCCTTTGCTCTGTTTTGAGCTAGTACCAATGCCCAATATTGACGCTTGATAGCGTCTACGCTTCAGCCCTAACAGCTGAGCAGCGCTTTCAGAGATGAGTGAAACTTGAGCGCCTTGGTCTAGAAGAGCTCTGAAGTTGATTAGAGTTCCATCTGAAGATCTGATATTGAGTGATAGAGTCGTTAGAAGGATTTCTTCCTCCTCGCTCGCAACGTAATTAACATTATGCTGTCGCTTGAATGATGATGTCGAATTTGTCGTAGATGCAGACGGCCGTGTAGAGGTCGTGTTTCCTGAGTTCATTGGCTTAATAACCGCTGCGTCGTGGATAATAGAATTGTGATTTCCATCGCATGTATTGCATGTTTTTTTTGACGGGCAAATACTGTTGTCATGCTTGTATAGGCAGTTTTGGCATACGTGAAGTTTCGCAATCGTATTCATTACTGCGTCGACTGGCTGGTTAAGGAATTGTGTACACTGGTACAAATGGTGGGTTCCGTCACACATCGGACATTTCTTTCCGTATGATGTTGTAGCAGCTTGATAACCTCTCGGGGAAAAATTATTCCGTTTGAAGTTGTTGTAGTTGTACTTCGAAGGTTGATGAGTCGGTTGCTTAGAAACCAATGATGCAGGATCCTTAGCCTTCTGTTGAATTGGTTCGAGGGCCATGAATTTCCGCTCGATAAATGACATGAAATCGTCGAAGACTGGCATAGTCCTGGGTGACGCACGAGACTCCTTGTAATCGACGTAGGTGTCTGCATCCAACTTTTTCGAGATGATATGCACAAGAAGAGGGTCCCAGGTTGAAGTATCGATACCCAAGTTATGAATGGCATGAATGCTTTCCATTGTTGTATCATACAATCTCTTTAACTCGTACGACGTCGCCTTCTGAATGACTGGTTGATTGAGAAAAAGTTCTATATGGCTTGTAAATAGAACCTGAGGATTGTTGTAGCGACCAGTCAAGAGGTTCCAAGCAGTGCCGTAATTTTCCGCTGTTATGTTTAAGTGCTGAATTATGCGCTCAGCTTCCCCTTTGACCTTAGTCTTGAGATGCTGCATCTTCTGAGCGCTTGTGAGATACTTGTTGTTATGTATCGTTTCCGTGAATAGATCATAAAATGTTGGCCATTGAGTGTAAGTTCCTAGAAAGACAGGTATGTCAATCTTAGGTGTAGAGTGACGAAGATGATCTGTAGAGCTCAAACTCCTGTTTAGTTTCTTCTTAATCGCTGTGTACTGACTTTCGATGGTTATAAAGTCGTTTTCATACTCCCCGTCGCTACCTTGAAGAATATTGTCTATCTGCAGGTGGAGAATATCGATGTTCTTCCAGAGATGATGCAGGGTTTTCAGCTCATCCTCGATCTCCCATTTTTCTTCCAAGTGGCTGGCCTCGATCCTGTTCATGTGGCGCTCAAAGGCACGGAAATTAGTACCTTGCTGACTGATAAGTTGTTCCAATTCTCCGGTTTCCACGGGAGTCGGCAGATGAAACCTCACCGGTTTTGAATCCACCGGTCGCTTGAATGATGTTATCGTAAGTCTGGTCTTCTCGTAGTAGGCCTTCCATTCAGCGTAAATGTTACGTGAAAAGTATTCGCCTGTTTTATCTTCGCACGATTGCAGACTTGCATGATTGCCGTCAAACTCTCGCCAAAGTAGATCTAATGTATCCACACGCTTCTTGAGGTATTCAGCGTTTTTTCGAGTCGCGCTGTCCTTGGAAAAGTTGATATAGACACGTTCAATCTCTTGAAGAATCTCCTGTTGACGCTTGAGTAGAGTTTCGGCCATGATGATTGATTGAATGAGTGTATTCTATGAACAGAACTCTTGAATGATGCTCAGTGCTGATATGACACCGAGGTTCCTGAAGCCCAGTTGAGCGGCTGCGACTTTCTCGAACTGAGTGAATTAATGATATTTTCGATAGTCCAGCTGAATGCTGTGCCTACCCGATGAACGTGACGCTATGGACTGTGTGTACAAGTCGATAGATCTTTATTGATGCTCGGTGATGAAGTTCCCCGAGGTTCTTGAAGCCCAGTTGATCTGCTGCGACTTCCTCGAACTGATTGAATGATTGATATCTTCGATAGTCCAGCTGAGTGCTGTGGCTACCCGATGAATGTGGCGCTGTTGACTGTAGATGTCGACAGATGCTGACGAACCACCTCGTATGCAGATATATGGCACTGCCGATGGTCCGTACGACCTAGCACATCCGCAACCTTTTGGTGTGATTGAAGCACCTTCTCAATTAGCCAGTGGTTCCCGCTGGTGGGAGGCTGACCAACCGATTGCTAACACACTTCAAAGGAAACAGACGGTACCAAGTCGCAATGGTTCGAAGGACCAAAAACTGTAGGGTTCTACAGCTATAATGATATCAGTGAGTGTTGAGTGCTAGTTGAAATGAGGGAACAACCGCTAACGATGAAGACGTTTATTGCACTAAAAATAATGAATATAAAAACTTAACAAGAAAACGATGACACGCTTATGTATGCAAAAAATATAAAATAACCTTTGTACAGTTGACTGTACAACATCTATGTAGGATAAATGCAACAAAATTACTTTTTCTCTACTATTTAGCTAAATTTGAGCCACGGTGTTGCAGAAAAATGTAAGAAACAAAAACTGTGGATTGTGACATGCTGTATCATTCTAAAGAGAAAAAGGTTCGAACTCCAAAAGCATAAAGGTAAGTAAATCTCTAATATTAAATAAATTTGTTCTTTAGAGATAGTGCAATTAAAATGTTGTCTTTTACACATTCGTATGCGTCAAATCTTAAGCCCATTTAACTTTATCGATAAAGTAATATGCATAGTTTAGCATATGTTTGAGGGCTACGTTAAATCTTTCTTAAAAATGAATAAACACGATTAAAACTAATTAAATAAAACATAAATATATAATCATAGCCATCTTTGCTTGCACGTTGCTAATACAGCACAGTAAAGCTATTTTTGATGCAATAATAGTTACAATGTTGCACTTATAGCAAAACAAGCAGCCATTTTTAGGTAAATTTAGGGTTCCTCAATGAAAACAAATTTAAATTAGCTTTAGACAAACCCGAGTGTCATTCGATGTCTATTTAATGACTTTATATTTGCTACATTTCATACTTGATGATCTACCTACTAAGATCTATAATTAACAAGTTAATTAAATACCTACAAGCTAATCTCGCAGCGTCCCGCGCTAAGTTGGTTTATATCGTAAAGTCCCATTCCCTTGGGAAAAAGTTAATCTCGGAATCGCGAGCGCAACAGGGTATTTTTTGATAGTTCTTAAGCTGCCGACAGATGGCGATGTACAGAGAGGGCGCCATATGAAATAATCTGTTGTCGTCACAGAGTATGTTATTTTTGAACTTGAAGGCACCCCCTACTGTCTGGCCGTGTCAACTGTCAATGTTCTTGTCATTCCGTTTGTTAACCGTTTCGCGAAACCCCATTCCATGATTTCCGTAGATTCGAGGGAAAAACGCACAAAATTTGTCTTTTGACGTTGGACTAGCTTTGACTTGTTGACAGTTACTCTTCAGACCACAGATATCGTTCTTCGGTTGTTATTATTTGGACTGGCAACTTACACGCAGTATTATAATAACTTTGCTTGCGCCCTGTCTTGCCTGAGACATCTAGTGGCGAATTTGGAACTACTGAAGTTGTTTTTTAAAAAAAAAAACATTACCTAAAAGCCTACTCACGATGTAATTTGTTGCTTGCAACTTGTATTTCTCTCTCTGTCTATTATTAAAAATACAATGTTAATTACAATGGGTACATTTTTGCTAGATGATTGTTTTATTTTTTAAGAGAACTGTAGCTATTCTTTTTTAGTGTATATTAATTAAAATTTTGACTGTTTTTTCAACTTTGTGATTGAACCGTACGATTGTTTATCAATTTGACTCAATCCGCGATTGAAAAACACGATTACACGTCTTAATTATGTACATTGAGTCAAATTGATAAAAGGTCACAAGGTTTCTTGATCTCTATTACTAAAAATTATAATTACAATGTTCATTACTCAAGTACCTACATTTTTGCTAGATCGTTGTTATTTTTTTAAGAGAACTAAAGTTTTAAGTGTTTTTTTTTATTTTTAAGCTTAAAGCTATTATTTTTAGTTTCTATATTTTTGTATCTAGAATTATTTAAAATTATATCTGTACTGTGAGTTTTGATCTTAGAAATAAAACTACTAAATATTATTAAAAAATTCGTTTTATTATTACATTACATTACACACATTTCAAACAAAAATAAAACAACACAACACCTTTTTCCATATTTACACATATTTACCACCAAAATGGAAGGATTCGTAATAATTCTGGAAGGATATCAGAATTATTCCAAAAAGTGGAAAAATTGCCGGTGTTTGCCTAAATATAAGTGCAACTGTTAGCGATCCCTTTAGCAACTGTGAGGTCCCAGATCTGTAGAAGGAGAAAAGTAAACCTTTTAAAAGGAGTCCTCAGAGGCTACCTCAAAAGTAAATGTATATACGAGTGAACACAGATTGAATAATTGTATTATTTAAACAGTATGAAGCAAAGGCGTAAAGTATACATTATTCAAATAATCGTTAACAGAGAACAGTTTGCACTTAACTTCACCTACATTATGCACCACAATATTTGATTGTGTAATATTTTGATGTCCACACATGAATATATTTAAAAATGAAGATCTAATAGGGGTCTCAAAAGCATTTTCCACTTTTAACAATTGTTTTCCTTGAATAAATATTTTTTTCAAGGAATCTTCGTAAATATTTAGTACTTCAACAACGTGGTTTTCTAATGTTAAGAACCATTTGTCGGCATTCTTTGCAGACAAAACGAAATCCTTAAACTGCAGATAGTTTACTTTGTTATTGCCATTAAAATTTATAAAAGGATATGTTACATTATTGGGTTTTATATTTTCTAATATGAAGTTTTGCCGTTCACTTAGTCTTCTAGCAATTTGTGCAAGTGGATTTTTACCCTGTCTGATTATTTTTTTTATAGAATACAATTTATTTTCAAACGGATATGCATTAAAGTCTTGCAGTTTGCCAAATCTTTTTACTTCTGATACTAGGTGGCTAGTATTATGAATGTTACTTGTCATGTAGTCTTTGCCATACAATTTTGAAAAGTTAACAATGAAATTATCTAACAGTTGATCTGCAAGGTCTAAGTATTTAAAATATTTTTCGCTAGAACATATTGTTATCGCACAAAAATAACATAAGAAATGGTGGTATGCTTCAGCAGACAAGACTCTTCTCAAAATTACAAAACTAAGATAATAAAGAAATGTACGGTACTCTGACGCCTTCCAATGAGCCAATTCTTGTACAGATCTAATAGCTCTGTGGATTTCTTTGGGTTTGTGATTTTTCAAAAGAAATTGTGAGACATTTTCAATGTCCCGAACACTCCACTTAGTAATGTATTTTCCGAATTTGCCATCTCTCCATCCAACCAATAATCGCTTCATCACACCTAAATCAACCAGATGGAGGGAGTCGGACACAGGAAAATCATCTACCATGTCAATATTAAGTTTTAACAACGGTGAATCGATCTTGTGATGTCCATTATATTTCTTATCTCGAAAGTCTCTGTCATTTCTAGGAGGACATTTGGTTTCAGGAAAATACACTGTATGTGAATTATGGGAATATTCGCCAACTGTAGTGCACTTTAAGCATCCGTGCTTACTGTTGAAATTTGATACACCTGAAAATTAAAGCAATTATATCATATTTTATCTGGAAATTAATAAAACAAAAACTTCTTTAATAATGTCGCTTTAAGGTTAAACGTCACGGTCTGGGCGGGAAATTCTTCTTTTTTACTATTTTTTTAACTAAGATTAAACCTAACCTAACTGCAAAGTGCGTATGAGCCCTTAGTTAGTTAGTTATGGTCCGAATATGCGTTTACGCGATAATGGTGCGATTGTTGATGTGGGCAGTCGGTAATCGTCGGGTTTGTAAGTAAAACATATTATTACCTTTTATCATGGCTCTGGCAGGAGAATCACATATAAAAGCTTTAATTTTTACTTGATAAAAGCTTTCTCCCATCTCTGTAGCCACTGTTATACCTCTTTGTAATTCCTCCATTTCATTAATAAATGATCCTAAATAAAGGCCTAGGTCAGATGGCTTTTGGAGACCTTCATAAATTCCGATTATCAACGGTGAAAGCTCTGGGATTTCTACTATCTTACATAATATTGGCCAAAACTGATGATTGGAGCTTTTGTAAATTGGTAAGCCGTCAATATTGATAAGTAGGGAGATTGTATCTGAGGCACAACCAAATTGTTTCAGTGCTTGCACTAGATGCTCTGTCAGACCATTATGCCAATAGCACCCCGAACCCACGTTAATGAAATCGATTTTCTTTGTATTCGTTTTTAAGAATGTGCGTGGATCTTTAGGAAGCAGGCATGGTATTCTTTTATTCAGTATGCCAGCCAATTTTTGTAGGGCACTGTGTGGTATGTTATACTCTAGCGCCCACTCTTTTATTTCCAACCGACTGTCCGTTAAATCATCTTCATGCTGCTCATCGCTCTCTGTTTCTTCAGTCTCTGAAGTATCTCGAGAGCTTGAATGAGAATTGTCCGGAACCTTTTCGGAATCGATTTCAATTCGTAGAACAGGAACATCACTTGATGACACCAGGCCCTCGATTGCTTCAGTTGCTTTTTGTGAAACAACGGAACCACTTGAAGTTTCCGCCATCGCACTTGACGAAGTTTGAGGCAAATTATTTTTTTGTACTTGACATTTCATTTCTTCGTATCTTTGTTTTATTTTTTTTCTATAATTACCACTCCGCTTCATTTTTTTCCATGAGTTGTAATCCATTTTCTTGCAAATAAAAAATCAATGTGAAATGGAAACAATTATTTGTTTGTCACAGTAAAAGACTATTCAAGTGTAACCAAGATGCTATTATTGCATTAATAATCGAATTTATGTGCCACAAGAGCATTTGAAAGACAATATTGAGCTAGTACAGTTATTTGAGCGCTTTTATTCGAAATGTCGAATAATGAAGCTGTACGAGTAACAACGATGCACTTTAGTAAACTAGAATCTTGTATTCAGCAAATTAGATCAAAATAATACAATGACGAGTAATAGTTTTATAATAGCAACCTGAATAATCAATAAGCAAATTGATAACTCTTATAGCACTTTTTCAGCACTAATATGTGCGTTAAATGAAACAAAGCAGCTGTTATAGAGATGTCGAATAAATGGGCTTTATACGTCGAATATGGGTTGAGTAGATGCGTATTCGACATTGCTACTGCACAATTCAGATAAAAATGCTTAATAGTAGCTGGACCACTTTTATGGCACAATCTGGTAAAATTTCAGCCATTAATCAACATTTATTCGATTGTAAGTGCTATACATGTGCGCTTATTCGACCATTTTGCTTGTTGGGTACTGGTCGCCTTCAGTCAGGTCGATTTCTCACACGTCTTCCATTGCGGAGTGCTCGCCCACCGCTGGGCAGTTCACACCATGCAGCCGAGACGCGGCTTCTGTCGATGGAACGACGCATGAAGCGTGACGGGATTTTCCGGCAGAAGTACACGTCGACTTCATGCGGGAATACGAGTCGCTCAGCCACATGTCGGTTTCGGGTATAGAATAGAATATAATAGAATAGAGATGGCTCTTTATTTACTGTATCAGCATAAACACATGAGAAAATAAGAATAGAACACAATAAAAATAAAAATAACACAATTAAAATCACAAACAAAATCTACAATAACATTAAAAAATTATATATAATTTCCAATTCATGTCTAAATTTTAAAGAAACCCACATTAAGTTGTGAGTTGTTTCACTGCTATGTGCACATGCTGCGACAGCAAAAGGGCTCAGACTCAGCGTAGTGTCAGGAAAACCTGTGACGCTGGTTTTCAGTCTAGGACCCAGAGTATAATTGAATTTAGACATGTCAATGTCACCAGGTGGCAAGTGTACTAAAATTAACAACCTAATACTAAACGTGTAAATAAAATAAATAAAATGTCAATACGGAAAAAATAAAATAAAAAATAAGATGGAGATAATAAAATTGTATTGCGGATTAGTGAATAAATAGTTATATAGATTAAATTGTATTGAATACTAATGTCGTATTGAATGAATTACTAATGTCACAAAGAGTTGAAATTACGTACACAACGAAAAAGTATATTTGGTATACACATTGCGGTATCAGGTCAATTTTAGAGTGGTAGAACGCGGTACGCAGCACTTTGTCATGGTAGCTTCAGGTATTCTGCTTTTGTTCGAATAGTAACCTTTCTCGAATTAATTTTTTGAAACTATATTTTGATTTGAGCTCTCGGAGTGGAGGGGGTATATTATTCCAACATTTTGTGGCAAGATACCTGAAGCTACCACGAAACGCCGCAGTCCCGTGGCGGGGGACGGACAAGACACTGGTGGCAGTTCTAATGTTGTGGTGGCGCGAAGTTCTCCAGGTGAGATTTTTAAAAAGGTATTCAGGCTTACCAGTATGTATGACTCCGGATAGAAGAGTAGAAAAGTAAAGATCCTGTCTTGCCGTTAATTTCAACATGTCAGCACTATTAAAGTACGATGTAACATGTGTACGCGGAGGAATGTTGAAACAGTACCTAGCACAAGCATTTTGTACCCGTTGGATCAATCTCTCAGTTCGCTTGTATAGACATGGGCCGTACACCAACAACCCGTAGTAAATTTTAGACAGCACCAGGGATTCGCACAACCTGACTCGCATATCGATACTAAGAAATCTTCTTATCTTGTACAAGACCCTGAGTCGATAAAAACAGTTCAGGTATCGACTGGAAGCGTGAAGACCACTGCTTCCTGCCTCATCACGCGGTCTTGAGGACCCCGGAGGGCAAAATACGGGTAGTGTTCGATGGATCGGCATCAACATCTAACGGCATGAACCTGAACCAGTGTTTGCATTCAGGGCCGAAGTTGAACCATGACATCGCGGATGTTATCACACGGTTCCGTCGACACAATGTTGTGTTTGTAGCTGATGATGTTTAGGCAGACGGTCATTCACTCTGACGATAGACGGTATCAGCTGATACTGTGGCGAGAGAGCCCAGATCAGCCCATCAAGGTGTACGAGCTGAACACCAACACGTACGGGCTACGGTCTAGTCCTTATTTGGCGATTCGCACTCTGCGGGAGTTAGCGGATCGAGAACGGTTAAATTTCCCTAGAGGAGCAGCGATCCTGGAGCAGGATCTCTACGTGGACGATATCTGTACCGGGGCAAATTCCGTAGAGGAGGCGCTCGCTCGACGGGAAGCTCTTACGGGGTGGAGGTTACGAGCTCCGGAAATGGATTTCGAACTCTCCAGAGTTACTGTCTGGTCTTCCGGATGACTACCAGCAGGATCCCCACATTTTCGAGAATCTGGAAAATCCGAATATGTTGTCGGTATTAGGCGTCCAGTACCAGCCGGTGTCAGACATGTTTTCGTATCGGGTCGAGTTGGAGCAAAGTTGCGCCGTTGCGCACTCGCCTGACCATTCCCAAATTAGAGCTTTCAGGAGCGGCTCTCCTGACTCGTCTGCTCAACCACACGATGACGGTTCTTCGTGGGTCAATAGCGTTAGAAGATATGGTCTACGCTTGGACGGACAGCCAGATGGTGTTATGCTGGCTGAAGGCTTCAGTTCACAAGCTGGAGATTTTTGTGGCGAATCGGGTTTCGCAGATTTTGAATTCGGAGTTTCCCTTAATCTGGAGACATGTTCCAGGGGAAATGAACCCAGCAGACAGTGCGTCTCGTGGGTGTCACGCTCCGGAGTTAGTTGGACATCCCTTGTGGTGGGGTCCAAAATGGTTGACTCAAGCCGAATCGGATTGGCCAATGAGTCCACGCGTTACCACGGCGAACGCCGCCTTGACTGTCGGTGTCTGTATGACGCAACCACAGCCGGAAGAGGAGTTCAGCCTGCTGGAACGGTACAGCTCGCTCGACAAGCTGGTCAATGTGACCGCCTGGATCTTCCGATTTGCGCGGAATTGTCGCAATTCTGAGGCGCAACGGGTGCGGACACAGGTCCTGACACCACGGGAACGGAACCATGCGTTGTTCGCATTGGTACGGAACGTGCAGACGGTGCACTTTAAGTCCGAACTGGAAATTCTGAGACGCGGACGCGTCCAACTGAAGGGAGCTGTGGCTCGGCTCAACCCGTTTATTGACCCTCAAGGATTGCTGAGGGTAGGAGGTCGGCTGCGGAATGCCAACCTGCCTTATGCGGCTCGCCACCCGCTGTTACTCCCTAGGAAAGGGAAGTTGGTCGAACTGTTGATTCGGAATGGGCATGTCGGATGCCACGCCTTGATGGCGTTTCTCCAGCGCGAGTTCTGGATTCTATCGGGAAGACGCTTAGTGCGTAGCGTCGTATTTCGGTGCCTGCCTTGCTATCGGGCCAAGGCGGCTACGATGCAGCCCCAGATGGGCGATTTGCCCTCGGATATGGTTAACGAAATCCGGCCCTTTGCGGGTGTCGGAACGGATTTCGCGGGACCATTCATGGTCAAGTCTTCACAGCTACGGAACGCCAGATTAGTGAAGGCATACCTGTGCGTCTTCGTGTGCTTGGCCACGAAGGCAGTCCACTTGGAGGTGGTCAGTGACCTCACTACAGAGGCATTTATCGCATGTCTGGATCGGTTCGTCTCACGAAGGGGCCTCCCGACATTAATCCGTTCGGACAACGGCACAAATTTTGTCGGAGCCAGGCGATATCTGCAGGAGGTCACTCATTTCCTGAACGGTAACCAGGACGCCATCGGTACGGCTTGCTCCCGACGAGGGATTGAATGGGTTTTCAGTCCGCCGGGATGTCCTCATTGGGGAGGAATTTTTGAGGCTGCGGTAAAATCGGCTAAGTCGCACCTGACGAGGATCATCGGTGAGACCTCTCTACGCTTTGAAGAGCTTGCGACGCTGTTCTGTAAAATTGAAATGACACTGATTTCGCGTCCGTTGTGCACGCTCAGTTCGGATCCAAATGATTTGGAAGCGTTGACGCCGGGTCACTTCCTGAAAGGTCAGCCCCTTAACGCACTGCCAGAATACCCATTCGGTGTTGCTATGTTAAGTCGGTTAACTAGGTGGCAGATGTTGCAGCAGATGGCTCAAGATTTTTGGAAACGGTGGTCCCTTGAGTACTTGCACATCTTGCAGCAGCGCCTTAAGTGGACTGACCGGACGAGCCCCTATCAAGTCGGTGATTTGGTGCTGATTAAGGATGCGAACCTGCCATCATTGAGATGGAGACGAGGACGGATCGTCAATTTGTACACGGGTCGGGATGGCACGCCTCGATCAGCAGAAATCAAGGTGGGGGACTCGGTCCTCAAGAGAGCGGTCGCAACACTTTCTCGCCTTCCTATTGATTACGCACAGGTTCGGGCCTGTTCGGGCGGGTGACTGTTTAATATTTATGCTTCGGAACGCACCGGTTTTTTGTTGCGCGGATCGACCGCGAGTGATCGGGACATCACTAGCTAGCTGTCACTTGCATAGATTAAAAATGACTAGCTAGCTGTCACCTTTGCACATGGTAAAATGGTCGGCGTCAGGTATTCGGGCCTTGGCGGAATGTTAGTTATAATAATATTGTAGCAATCGTTAAGAAATAAGTAGATTTCACGTCATCGTAGTGAGTGCTTCGTGCTGTGAAAGGTTGAAGTGGTTCGGTCACCAATTCGTCGCGTTCGGATAGCGACCCTCGTAGTCGGCAGCATCACGACGGCAACAGCAGCGGCCTACGACGCGAGTAAGATTCGACTCCCATCACCCCCCACCCTCGTGTTCCTCATCCCGTACTCCCGCCTCGAATTGAGCTTTCGAATGCCGGTCCACGGCGTCAAGGTCAGTACTGCTTGTGACATTCCACTGAAAAACAACCCTACCAAGATTCCACCCCTTTTCGGTTGAGGCGTGGATTTAACAGAATACATGCTAAAGGTTAGACAAGATTGGTTTGTGGAATCAAAAAATATCTTACCTGCAAAACAGCTTGGTTTTCGTAAGGGGAGGAGTGCTGCAGAAAGTTTTACTTCATTACTGGCTGACATAAACAGTTCTTTTTTTAGTCGTTCATCCACTGTGTGCGCATTTTTGGATGTACAGGGCGCTTTTGACAATGTCGATCCAAGTGTCCTAGTTGGCATCTTGAAGGACATAGGAATTCCCGGACAAGTCTGTAAATGGATATTCAATTTCTTATATGAGAGACAGTTATTTGTTAAATATAATAATAACATCCACGGACCTAGAAATGTATATAAAGGAACAATGCAAGGTGCAACCATTTCGCCTTTGCTTTATAATTTGTACACTTGTCAATTAAATAAGTTCCTCACAGATCAAAATGTTAAATATCTTCAATATGCTGATGATTTGGTTGTATATAGTGTAAATAGAGATGTGAACATAGCTGTAAATAATTTGACTAGAGGTCTTTCACAAGTTAATTTTTTTTATTGTAATAAGTTAAAGTTAAATATAATTCCAGGAAAAAGTGCCGCAATGATTTTCTCAAGGAAAGTATTGGGTTGTAATACTTCTGTAATGTTTGATAGCATGGCTTTGCCATGGGTTTCTGAAATGAAGATTTTAGGTGTTTACTTGGACCAAAAGTTGAGTTTTGGAAATCATATTAATTACTTTATTAAGAATGCTTCAAGAGCTTTGAATGTGCTTAGGTCTCTTGCGGGAGTTCACTGTGGTTCAGACCCTAAAATTTTATCAATGTTGTACAAAATTATTGTACGTAGTCATTTTGATTATAGTTCTATAGCCTACATGAATTGTAGTCCTACTTTATTACGAAAATTAGATGTTTTACAAAATAAGGCTCTAAGAATTATAACAGGAGCCATGTGTTCCATACCTATAAATGCAATGCAGTGTGAAGCTTGCATTCCTCCTCTAACCTTGAGAAGGTTGCAAATTGCTGAAAGATTTTGTCTTAAAATAGTAGCTTCAGACAACAAACACATTATCAGTAGAATCCTACCTCTTGACCCATTGCCCTTTAACATGTCAGGACCCTATGTAAATATTTCTAATGTAATATCTGGATGTGTTCCACGCTTATAAAGAATTTTAAGTCACGTAAATGATATTTCTGTAAATATGCACAAAAGCAGCTCTTGGCCACTGTACAACATGGATTTCGATGCACTTGTAAATTACAATGTAAATAATCTTCAACTTAAAATTACTAACCAATATGAGTTGTTAGCCTCAGTTGATGAACATTTTTACAGGCTATATACAGATGGTTCTAAGAGCCAGAATAATGTGTCATCTGCATATTATGACCCACAGAGAAAGATAAGTTATTGTTTTAAGATTGATAACCAATGGAGCATCTTTACTGCTGAATGCTATGCAGTGTTCTCAGCACTATTGTACATTAATGAATTTGTAAATTGTAAAAATATTATTATTTTCACTGATTCACAAAGCATTCTGGCAGCATCAGAAAATTCTAGTTTCAAATTCAATTTGAATTATATAGTGTATAATATTAGGCAAGTATTGTATGAATTAACCCTGAGAGACAAATATGTAAGTTTTAATTGGGTACCTTCTCACTGCGGCATTACTGGTAATGAAGAAGCAGACAAAGCTGTAAGATCCAACTTTGATGAAGATCACACTTCAACCTTGAAAATACCATTCATGGACTTCTATGCTCACATGGCTGGAAACCTGAAAGAATTGTGGGTTGATTACTGGGCAACTGCAAGCCAAGAAAAAGGCAGATGGTACGCAGGGATACAAAAAGCCCTTTCCGCTGAACCCTGGTACCATGATAATAGAGAAGCAGACAGCCGAGACTTCATAACAACTATTAATAGACTGCGATTTGGTCATTGTCACACAAAAACTCACCTGAAAAGGCTCAGACTGGTGGAAAATTCGGATTGTTCCTACTGTGGAGCTGAAAATTCTAACCTAGAACATTTATTTATGAAATGCCCTGCTTTCGGTATTGAAAGACTCGTGATGTGTAGTGAATTAAGTGAAATAATTAATCAATCGAGTGACTAGAACAAAGACAAAGAAGTGCCTAATAATTTACAAGAATTACTTTCTAATAAACTGTACTTTAAAACTCTTTATAAATTTATCACAAACACTGTTAAAAAAATATAGTGATTAATAATATTGAAGTGAAGCAAGGCTTAAAAGGGCTTGTACCCAGAGCCGTTAAAATAAATAAAAAAAAAAGGCCAAGAAAAAAAAAACATCGCCATCTTAATCGTGAACACATTGCGACAAGTGCACGACCTGTGTTTCGGCAGCGAAAATCAAAAGTGTTTTTTGGTGGAATTAAAGGTAAATATCGACTTTTAACTATTGCTTATGTAAAACTATGTGTCGAAATGGATAATGTAGATGATAGTTTATAAATTTATTCCAAATATGGCTTAATTTAGAAATTATAACCTATAAACCTCTTGAAAATCGAGCTTCTACGTTACTTAAACGTTACTTCTATGTTACTAGTAACAAATATTCTACGTTACGTAACGTAGAAGCATTGTAAAGACTAGTGCATACTGTTAATTTCGCTGGCAATTATAAAACCGTCGGAATAAAAAAATGCTACAGTGAGGTCTTTTCAAAATGACATTTGTAGACGAGAAAAAAATGATTTTCTATAGGGTACCATAAAATCCTCCAACATTGCCCTTTCATCCAAATTTTGCCCACCAAGACAAAATATTTTTGTAATAATCTAGGCAACAAAGTATTACAGTTTAAAGCATTATTTATTTTTTGGTAGAAAATAGAATGTTTTATGGCAACACTGAATGAGTATGACGTACATAACCTCAATCAGTAGCCTGTCCAGTGCCTGCCAAACGGACGTATTTTTGATGGTGCCAATTTTCATCCAAAAAACTTCGAAGTGACAGCTAGGAAGCGATCTACATACGTAAGTATTTCATATACCATATAAAATATTGTAACAATCTTCCTTACAGTAGGTACAGAAATTCATAGGTAGAGTCGTAGGTATAGGATCAGCGATATCACGCGATCACACCATGTCGGATCATTCCCCCGGGCTCTTCATGTAACGCCCCCTCAACGCTGCGTCTCTCGTGCGCGGCGGGCTTCAGTTAGTCAAGCCAAAACTTGTTTGCCGCTCGCATCGACGTTCGATCGCGCTGAAGATTTTAGATTGTTTCCATCTCAATTATAAACCAGTTTTCATCTATCATTATTAGAACTCATAATAAACACTGTTTCCGTGATAATAACTTGAGACTTTTACTTATAGTGGCGCTCAACTAGTGGCAACAAATAGTGAAAACTGTGCACACGCAAGTAGGCATTGAACGAAAAACTGTCTATCTACTCGTACCTACTTCGGCGTGAAAACACCAAACCAAACCAGTGACTCGTAAATACCTACCTACGTCGTTTCGTAGTGGTAGCCGTAAATATCTATCTACCAAACAACTCGCCGCTAAACCATACCTACCTACCTACTCATTACCGTCACCGGAGCATTGGCGCCGCTTCCCAATGGCTCCGAAGAAAGGACGAGCGAGGCAAAATGAGGACGACAGCGAAGACAGCCTCGCTGGTGGAGAGACCGCGGTAACGGCACCCGCCAACATGACAACGGAGCAGCTCTCCGTGCTGTTGGATACCATCGCCAAGGCCGCCGAGACCAACCGCGTCCTCATGGAGAGGATGACGAGCCTTCACCAACCCGGGTCGCCCCTAGGCATGGAGGCACCCGGCGCGACCAGCACCCCTGCGCGAGCGACGCCGTCAGAATTCATGATGCAACCGCCAGGGACCCTCGCCAAGTGCACGGCAAGATATGTCGGAGCGACAGGAACCGCCGACACACTCGAAGCATTCATAGAAGCTGTAAAGGTGTACAAGGAATGCGCGAACGTCTCCGACGAGCACGCGCTGCGCGGACTGCCAATGCTGCTGACCGGCGACGCCGCCGTGTGGTGGCAAGCCGTCAAGGCCACCGTAGCGTCGTGGAGTGCTGCGCTCGAGCGTCTACGAAGCATGTACGGCACGCCGCTTCCGGGATACAAGATCCTCCGTCAGGTATTCAGATGTGAACAAAACGAGGTACGTTCCGATGTTTTTATTTCGCGAGTGCGCGCGCTACTGTCTAAGTTACCGTACGAAGTGAGTGAAGTAATGAAGCTAGACATTGTGTATGGAATTTTAAGTTGAAAGATAAGAAAACGTGTACCGCGCGAATGCACATCGAGCCTCGATGAATTAATAAAAAGTGTAGGGCTGCTGAGGAGGCGTTACAAGAGGTAAACGATTTTGCAACTTTTAACCCTTCGAGTCGTAAAACTGTTAACCCCTCAACTGCGACCCAGAGTATCAACCAACCGTCGTCCTCGTCGTCGACAACGGCGGTAGTGCAAAAACATAAACCCAGTTCTGGCAGCACTTTTACTAACACCTCTGCTGGCATAAGTAAATTTAACCCTTTGACGGACAGACCGACACCGACAGTACCAAATGCACAAAATGCGAATGTTTCGTCCGCGAACTTCCCTAACTCGAAAGTTGCCAGAGTAAGGCCACGATGCACACATTGTAGGAGATTAAGAAAGAGAGTAACAAAGAGCGCGAGACGTCCGAGCCGTCTACCGGAAACCCTCTATTGCGTTGTTATGGTTGCGGTCAACAAGGAGTAGTCCGATCGAAATGCGAAACATGTAGGCAGGGTCAGGCTCGTACGAGTGGTCAATCAGCTGACTTACATAGCGTAAACAGTCAAAGAGTGCAAATGGCAAATCATAGTATGAGAGCTGACGATCATAGTCCAGGAGCCGACTGCGAATTTCATACCGCAGAAATGTCGAGTGGCTGTGATTCACGCCCGTTAGTAAAAATAAATGTTTCTGGTGTCCAAGGTGTTGCCACACTAGACACAGGTGCTACACACAGCATAGCTGGTGGCATGCTGTATGGTATTATGCGCAAAAATGGAGTTAAGTTTGACGAAACTTTTCATACTGTGGGCCTTGCTGACGGGTCGAGACAGATAAAAAAGACATTAGTTGGTGTCACCCCAGTGATCATCGGGGGTAGGTCGTTCGATGTTTCGTTCATAGTGTTTCCCGAATCAGACACCCGGACGCTGCTGGGGAGGGACGTGATCATCAGCGCCAGCCTTGTGCTGAATTTAGCACAAGGGACTTGGACCTTCTCCGATACACCTGGACAGGTGCACCACTTCGCCATGTCTTACCAGCTCACTACCGCTGCCAACCCAGAGCTACTGAGCGCGGATGCGGCTGGAATAACACTTCGTGTCGACGAAGGCAAAAATCTGACTTCTGAGCAGAGGCTCCAGCTGAATATGTTGCTGATCAAGAAGATGGACAGGTTTGAGACAGAGGGCCCACCGACCGACTTTGCGGTTCATCACATAAAGGTAAGTGATAGACAGGAGCCTATAGCTTCGCCGCCATACCGCTTATCCGCCAACAGAAAGGAGGCCTTAGAACAAGAGTTGCAGAAGTTACTAGCAGCTGATGTCATCGAAGAGTGTGAGTCGCCATGGGCAGCGAATGTAGTCCTAGTGCCAAAGAAAGACGGGGCACTGCGGCTTTGCGTAGACTATCGCAAGCTCAATGCTGTCACAGAACCAGACCGCTACCCGCTGCCTAGGATGGAAGACGTTCTTCACGCCGCGAAGACAACCAACTTCATGAGCACCTGCGATTTAAGGTCAGGATATTTTCAGGTGGCTATGATAAGTGAAGATAAAGATAAAACAGCTTTCGTGACACCACTTGGTACTTTCAGGTTAAAAAGAATGCCAATGGGTCTACGTAATTCCAGTGCGATGTTCCAAAGACTGATAGACCGATTCAAATCCAACCTCCCAGGCGTGACGATTCTAGCCTATTTAGACGATCTGGCAGTTCTATCAGGGTCTTTTGAGAGCAACCTGCAAGACCTGGAAGCTGTATTTGACAGGCTAGCTATGTTTAACCTGCGCATCAACCGAGAGAAGAGTTCCTTTGCCAGGGACTCGATAAAGTTTCTCGGCTACATCATTGTTCCAGGTGGTATACAGGCCGACCCTAATAAAACGGAGGCCATCTCAAAGATGCCGCCACCCAAGAACATCAAACATTTGAAAACGTTCTTGCAAACTTCCAGCTGGTTTAGGCGCTTCATCCCGAACTATGCTGAAGTCGCCAAGCCACTTACCAACCTGTTGAAGAAAGACAGCCGATGGGTTTGGACCGCATCTCAGCAGGAGGCGTTCGAGGATATTAAAGGTAAACTCACCTCAGCTCCCACCCTCCGTCAAGCTGACGAAAACTTACCTTTCACCCTTAGGACAGACAGTAGCGACTATTGTCTCGGAGTTGTCCTAATGCAGGGGTGGGTCACGAGGAGCGACCAGTCGAGTACGCAAGCCGGCTGCTAAACTCAGCCGAGAGAAATTACACAACAACAGAAAGAGAGGCGCTTGCTGTTGTCTGGGTGGTAAATAAATTCCGGGGATATATCGAAGGATCCGAAGTAGTGGTAAAGTCTGACCATGAACCGCTTCGATGGCTGATGAATTTAAAATCTCCGAGCGGCCGTCTAGCCAGGTGGGCTGTTACGTTGCAGGAATTCAACATGTGCGTCGAGTATACACCAGGGCGATGCAACGCGATCGCTGACACCCTATCCCGCCCGCCCTGTGACGACGAGACTAGTTGTGACCTATGCTATGCCCAAGTAGATCTGCCAACCCGAAACCCAACGGACGTCCGGGAAAACCAGATGAAGGATCCACGTAAGGAAGTCATGGAAGATCTCGAGGACGACGATCTCTTTAGGGGGAGGACCTGGGCCGACAAAGGTTACACAATCTCGGATGGAATTTTATACAGGTACAATCCCGAGACAAATGAAGAAGCAGCATGCTTGGTTGTGCCGGCACTCGAACGTGCCAACGTCATGGCAGAATTCCATGACTCACCAACCGCTGGACACTTTGGCGTCGAAAGGACGTTGCAACGACTACACAGTAAGTACTTCTGGTCAAACATGCGTAAGTACGTATCCGACTACGTGCGAGGATGTGTCGCATGTCAGCGTTACAAGGTAGACACGAGGAAACCAACCGGACTGTTGCAGACACCCGCAACAGCTCGACGCTTTGAAGTGGTTGCCGTGGAACTCTTCGGACCCTTGCCAGAAACTCCTGCCGGTAACAAATGGATTTTGATTGTAGAGGACGTGTGCAGCAGATGGACAGAGCTGTTTCCACTGAAGGTGGCCACCAGTACTGACTGTGCGAAAACACTTATTGCTGAAATATACCTACGGTACGGAGTGCCGCGGCGTGTTATAAGCGATAACGGTGTCCAGTTCATCTCTGAGGTAATGCAGCAAACCTGCCATGTGTTTGGCATCAGCCAATCACTCACTCCGCTATATCATCCAGAGGCCAACCCGGTAGAGCGCAAAAATCGATTCCTCAACCCACAGCTCTCCATACTTGTGGGTAAAGATCACAATACATGGGACATACTGTTATTTTGGAGATACGGGAGCGAAATCAAAGGCACACAACCAATTGAAGCGCGAGTATATTGTCGACTGACTACGACTACCCACATACATTACTAACATCCCTCCACCACTATTTTTAAATTATATGGAAATATAACAAAAAAAACACTTTTGCTTATATACGGCTCTTAACCCATCTAAACCTTATAATTAACAGGTTTCCTAATCCTAAGGGAACGAGACTCTTGTGGGTTATCAGATAACGGTTCTGTTTGAGCGGCAGCGACAACCGTTTGATCTTCTGTCTGTACGGAGTTTCCGGATGGTATCGCCTCGACAGAATCCTGGCAATCTGCCCACTCCTCGTCAACTGATGATAGTCCAGGCGGTTCAGTGTCCGACGTAGACGGGGCCGTTGTCTCGCTGACCAAAGTTAGACCAACGTCTGTATCCAGCCTGGGCATTGCAACCGGGTCGCCTCTAACCAAAGACAACACTGGTGGTGGCATATTATCGTTCAATTCCTCTGACCACGAAGAGCGACGTGTGTTGTCTGTGTTTGAAGTGTTTTGTTCCGTCACGTCCGTTGTACTATACTCTCTACGTTCTCCTTCATTCTCTTCTTCTTTCAATTAATATATTTGATTTTTATGGCGCTTAATGATGCGCTCCAATTTGTCTAATTTCACCAAATAAGCTGATTTCCCAAGTCTCTTGTATATAACTCCTTTGTTCCAGAATTGTTTTTGATTTTGGTACGCTTTTACTATAACTAAATCACCAACTACAAAGTCAATGTTCCTCCTCCCCCGATAGTATTAAGCCTGTAAGGACTGACTTATTTGTACAGTTTCTGTCAGTGTTGGGTCTGAAGATGGCGGTGGCAACGGATTTAGTAAATCAAGCCTACAACGTAATTTTCTACCGAACAAGACCTCCGCAGGAGAACGATTAGTGGACGAATGTTTTGAGTTACGGTAATTAAATAAAAATTCGTTTAACTTTACGGTTAAATCTGACCTACGTGACCCTGATAACAAAATCGACTTTATTGCTTTCTTTATGATTTTAACGTAGCTTTCCGCTTGCCCGTTACTGGCAGGATGGTACGGCGGCGAAGTTAAATGTGCAATACCATTTGACTTGCAGAAATTGTCAAACTGTTGTGACGCAAAAGATGGACCATTATCAGTACAAATTGTGGCGATTAAACCGAATCTTGACATTAATTCGCATATTTTTTCAATCACCACCGTTGTGCTATATCCTGTAGTAACGTCAAACACTTCATATTCATATTCTTTATTGCACAGAAAACATAGATACACAGACAGTTATAATAAATTTTATAGGCAAAGGCGAGCTTATCTCTAAAAAGAGATTTCTTCCAGCAAAACTAGGCAAGACAGGAGTGTTTGTGAAAAAGGACAGTCCTAGTGCGCAATAAAACAGTATACATACGTACGAAAATTACTTTTAAAATATAAATAAAATATACCTAATAAAATATATATATATATCTCACACTTCTACCCATTTTGAATATGCGTCAACTGCTACTAAATACATTTTTGTATTGAACGGCCCTAAAAAATCTAAATGAACTCTGTGCCATGGTTCAGGGGGATACGGCCAAGGAGTAAGCGGCGCGCGGGGTGGGGAGGGTCTTAGTTGATTGCATACGTCACACGTAGCCACCGCCTGCCCTAACGCAGTCGCCATCCCGGGCCACCAAAACCTAGACACCGCTTCAGATTTCATTTTTATATATCCTAGGTGCCCTTTATGCAGCTCATTAATTATGGTCCGTCTCAGATTATCCGGTACTATCAGTTTGGTACCTTTCATCAAACAGTTTTTCTCCACTGCTAATTCCGAACGACAATTAAAAAACGCTTTTAACGTTCTATCAGTAACCGACCTGGGCCAACCATTCAAGGTATAACTAACTACTTTTGATAGTAGTGAGTCTGATCGCGTCGCTTCACTAACATCGCAAAGAGAAATAGGCAATGAGTCACCCTCCCAAATGAAATTAATGTAACACGCATCATCGTATATTTCTATTGTATCTAAAACCGGTTTGCTACTGTTTGTTCGCGCTTGTCTCTCGATCTCATGATCTACTGGCAAGGCCCTACTGAAAATCTGCACAATTATGAGCACTGCTCACGTATTCAATTTTGTAATTGTACGCTGATAAGAAAATTGCATATATTTGCAATCTGTTAGCTGATACCTCAGGTACTGATTTGTCGGGTCGAAAAATGGACAATAACGGCTTACGATCTGTTTTCAAAACAAACGGCTCCACTCTGCCATACAAGTATTGATGAAATTTACGCACACCAAATATTATTGCAGTGGCTTCTTTTTGTATCTGACTATACCTTTTTTCGGCGGGATTTAACGAGCGGGACACGAATGAAATAGGCCTTTCGACTCCGTTCTCGATTTGTGATAGAATTGCACCTAACCCGTGTGGTGATGCATCTACGGTCAAGACATGCTTTGCATTCGGATTAAAGTGTGCTAAACAATTATCCGACGCCAGCTCTTTTTTTATGCACAAAAATGCCTGTTCATGTTCTGCGTCCCAAGACCATTTCACACTTTTTTGTAATAAGGAATGTAATGGCGCTAAAATACTAGAAGTATTCCTTATGAAACTACTATAATAATTGACCAGGCCTAAAAAGGACTTTAGCTCTGAAACATTCCGTGGTTCCTTTGCCTCTATTATAGCTTTTACCTCGTCTTTTGATTTGTGCAACCCATTCTTATCTATAACAAATCCAAGGTAAGTCAAAGAATCTTGGAAAAAATGGCACTTATCATGTCTTAGCACCAATCCTGCATTTTCTAATCTGTCAAAAACTTCCTGAAGTCTTTCTACATGTTCTTCCCTTGTTTTACCCGTCACTAATATGTCATCAAGATATTGGAGTACCCCTCCAATTCCCGAAAGTATATTTTCAAGTGTGCGTTGGAAAATGGCTGGCGCGCTGGACAGTGGACAATCCAAAAACCAACCGCTTAAATTTAAATAGACCTTTATGTGTATTAATGCATGTTAAGTCTTGGGAGTCCTCGCTTAGCATTAGTTGATTATACGCATTTGATAAATCCAATTTAGTAAATTGTTGCCCCCCCGTGTAGTTTAGAAAACAGTTCATCTATTCTAGGAAGCGGAAATTTTTCTATGACAAGTTGTTTGTTGAGGGTAGCCGAATAATCTGCACACAGACGAATTGGGTAAGTACTTGTATAAGACACATTTAATTTGGGGGAGGGGGGCGTGGAGGGGGGGAGGGGTGGGGGACGGGAGGTCCCTCCACCTACCCCCCCTTTTAGGAAGCCACTAGTTTTTATGTTATGGAGGTCCAAAGATTGATGAAAATGCCTACATTTTTTTGGATTTCGGGGGAGTTGGAGGAGGAGAGGGGTTGCAGGAGGGGTTGCCAAGAGTAGGGGGTCGCCACGCTCCGCTCTGCTACGCTCCGGCTCCCGGGTCTGCTGTAACGTGTGAACCTAACAAACCTATCTTTAGTTTTTAAACAGGAAGTGACCTAAAGCAACCAATTTGGTTCTGATAAACTCCATAAAGTAGTTAGTAAGTAGGAAGAATACAAAAGTTCAAGAAATTTGATGTATTTCTTGAACTTTTCAAAGGCAAAGGCTTATTTCTAAAGCTTACTACAGTATTAAAGAGTACATAGACGATAAAAATGCTTGGGACTGAATTGTTCTAATTAATTGTGAGCATCCTCACTGCCAGAGTTTCTTTTACTGGACACTTGGAGGCCTTTTACACCTCCAAAGATTAATTTAATTATACAACTCTTGACTGTGGGGACCATTTACATCTCCTATCATCATTGTATTATTCACTAAAGAGACTATACATCTCTGTTATTTATATTTTAATTATTTTATTATGACATTTGAGACTCTTTACATCTCTCAGAAACAATAATTAAGTACTTTTTTTTTTCTGATAATATGATACAAATAATAATACCAAATGTTCTGTAAAAAATGAAATGAAATGACATGTGAAAGTGCCCTTGTGGCCTATTTACAGAATAAACGTTTTGAGTTTGAGTTTGAGTTTGCCATCATTCAAACAACACTGAAGAAAATGTTGTTTTAGGTTAGACTTTTTACACTGCCTATGTAAATGTCCCTTTTCTTTTTGAATCGACACACTTTATTATCATGGCCAGAATAACCACACGCACTACACAGCTCTGTAGAACGCGGTCGCGGCCCTTGGCCACGCGAAGCATTCGATGAACCAGCACTGCTGCAATGCGCCGCCATCTTGTGCACATCCATGAACTGAGGCGGAGGCGCGATCACCGACGAAGCTGCCTGACGAGCACCTTCCCTGACACAGCGCCCGCCCTCCGCCAGCTGCAAAGCCTTGGCGAGCGTGAGTTCGTCCGATCACGAACCGGTCGCGAAGCGTCTCCTCCAGCGAGCTCGCCGGGAAACCGCAGTCCATGGCTAAGCCACGAACGCGTGCCGCCCACTCCGCTAATGTCTCGTCCGTCTTCTGTATTGCACTATGAAATTTATAGCGTTCTGCTAAACCACACTTCTTTATTTTAAAATAGCCGTCCAGCAGTGCCGTAGTCTCCGTGTAGGTTAATGATCCGACGTCCCGTGGGAGTGCTAAATCCCTGATGAGTCGATAAGTAGTTTCTGATAAACTACTTAATAAAATAGCTCGACGCTTAGCTCCCGACTTGTCCTCGTCTTCGGTAATTTCGTTGGCTAAAAACCATTGTTCCAACCGGCCTTTGTACAACTCCCACTCTTGTGTCTCGTGAATAAATATATTTAACGAGCCCACAGTCACATTCTTGGCCATTTTCAGTTGGTTGCACAAAGTACGCGAAAGTTCGAAAAACCGCCTCGTCGCCACTGTTGTTTTGGAGATACGGGAGCGAAATCAAAGGCACACAACCAATTGAAGCGCGAGTATATTGTCGACTGACTACGACTACCCACATACATTACTAACACATACACTTACCTGCCATCCGCTTCGCGATGAACTCTGCAGTGACAAACAATACAGATACTCACCTGCCTTGTTGACCTTCGGCCGAGAACTCCGCGCGCCTGCTGACGTAGTCGACGACATGAAGGTCATCGCTCAAAGCGATACCATCGTCACTTTGCTAAGCACTTACCTGAAGAATCTGTCCTTTGCTCTCACAGTTGCACGCGACGAGCATGAAAGAAAGCAGGCTTACCAAAAAAGGTATGCAAACCAGCACAGGAGACCTGCGCCTGATTATGTGGTTGGTGACCTAGTGCTGTTAAACACGCAAGGTGCCAACGATGCAGGTAGGAACCAAACTCCCAAGTTCATACCCCGCCGTGACGGTCCGTATCGTATTGCGACCGCTGCGAGCCCGACCACCTACGTGCTTTGCCGCGTAGAGAATGACGAGACCGTAGGGAAATACCACGTCTCGCAGGATATTTTCTATTTGACCAGAGAAAGTCGATTCATTGAAAAGCACGTTACGTGAGATGTGTACCCTTCAGGTCTCGGGGTCATAGAGCCGATAGTTGGTAGAGTTGCTGTCATACCCAACAAAGATCATTTTTTTACTTTTCGGTTCAAGTTTGCTCCTCAACTGATTTGGTATATGCATGTATGCATCACATCCAAATAGTTTTGTATGGGTTACATTCTAACTCCATTTGTTGGTTGTGTGCAACTACCGCTTCAGCCAAAACGCAAGAGAGGGAGACCCAAAAAGGTTTCTACTCCGAACGCGAGGACGCTCAGTTCGGACTAGAGGGGGAGGATGTAACAATCTTCCTTACAGTAGGTACAGAAATTCATAGGTAGAGTCGTAGGTATAGGATCAGCGATATCACGCGATCACACCATGTCGAATCATTCCCCCCGCACTTCATGTAACGCCCCCTCAACGCTGCGTCTCTCGTGCCTGGGCCACCCGCGCATGCGCGGCGGGCTTCAGTTAGTCAAGCCAAAACTTGTTTGCCGCTCGCATCGACGTTCGATCGCGCTGAAGATTTTAGATTGTTTCCATCTCAATTATAAACCAGTTTTCATCTATCATTGTTAGAACTCATAATAAACACTGTTTCCGTGATAGTTACTTGAGTCTTTTACTTATAATAACTATTAAATAAGGAGGTTTTACGTTATTTCCTCAAAAGAATCTAATGTTTAAATAGTACTTTAGACCTTGGGCAATGTTAGGCCAATAAACGTAGTATGCACCGTCCCAACATTGCCCACCCATACTGAGGCGCTAGGGCTGACACATTCTGTACTATTATTATTTTTTCTAAGATTCTATCAGCTGTACCTAAGTAACTAACGTAATGGCTGGTACGCATTCGTTATTCTTTGCTATAAAATGGTCTTTCTTTACCAGTTTTTTTTCCTATTCCGTTTTGTCGTCTTTAAATAATTTTCTTCGTTTTTTCAGTATGGATAATACCAAATCTAGAATAAAAACGCGGAAAAGTCGGAGAAAATTAGGAGCCCGGTCATATAATACGCCAGAAATCTTAGAAATTGCTGTTGAGGCTGTGGCAAATAAAAAGATTTCGTCAAGAGATGCAGAAAAGCAATTTAGAATTCCAAGACGCACGATTCTTAATAAATTAAACAATCATCACTCAAAAGCTGTCGGAACACCGACCCGATTAACAGAAGAAGAAGAAAATAAGCTTCTGAATGTCATATTAGCAGCAGCAGATTTTGGCAGCCCCCTAACAAAACTTGATCTACGCATTGTGGTGCACAATTATCTCACTAAAAATGGAAAAAATCATGTATTCCATGGCAAGCTGCCGGGAGACAAATGGGTATACAGTTTTTTGTCACGCCATAGAGAAAAACTAACAGTCAGATCTACACAAAATATTAGCACACCAAGAGCGCAAAAAGGAGAAGAAATGTTGAATTATTTTGAAAATTTGCGCGAATCTGTGAAAGGTATACCACCTTGTTATATACTTAACTACGATGAGACGAATTGCAGTGATAATCCTGGCTCAGTGAAAGCTATATTTGACGTGGGGTTAAATATCCCGAAAGGATTGCTAACAGCACAAAAGGATGTATTTCTTTAATGTTTAGCGGCACAGCTGACGGAAAATGTCTGCCGCCTTACGTTGTCCATAGAGTTGCAAATCTTTATAACGAATGGGTTTTGAATGGACCTGAAGACGCAAGATGCAACTGCACACAGAGTGGTTGGTTTGACGCTTCGACGTTCGAGGATTATTTTCTGACAATTGTTGTGAACTGGGTCAAAAAACTACCAGGGCCAAAACTGGTCATAGGGGATAACTTGTCCAGTCATCTCAATCCTGAAATAATTAAGCTTTGTTAAGAGCATGACATCAAGTTTGTATTTTTGCCGCCCAATTCGACACACTTAACGCAACCCTTGGATGTTGCGTTTTTCGGTCCTTTAAAGAAGGAATGGCGGAAGGTACTACTTCAATACAAAATTGAAAACCCTGATCAAAAAACGATGAATAGAAAACATTTCCCGGCTTTACTAAAAACCTTAATACAAAATATAGATTTGCGAAGCAGTGGAAACTTAAAAAGTGGGTTTAGAGCAGCAGGGATTTATCCTTAAGATCCAAGAAAAAAGTTGAAAAAAATCTCGGAATACAATTATTCTGATACAACGACTTATCAGATTGACGAAAGTCTGCTGGATTACCTAAAACAAACAAGAGCCCCAAATCCTATGAAGGTTGCAAGAAATAAAAAAATAAACATTGAACCTGGAAAGTCTGTCTATGTTGCTGACTTTGAAAATCAAGATTTATTTAAAAAACAAGCATCCAAAAATAAAGACAAAGAACAAAAAAAATCTGTACAAAACAACTAAAACTGAAGAAATAACACAGGAGTGAAGACATATAAAAATATATTGATGAGAAAACTGTAGTTGTGGAGAAAAATGAAAGAACATCCAACACTAACAAAGAAAAAAAAGACGAAGACTTGGACGGAATTTCAGAGTATTTTGAAGAAATTCACAACAAAAAAAACAACAAAATTGAAAAACCACAAGAAGATGCTACAAACAGTATTTTAAAAGAAGAGACAGGATTTGTGCATACCGTTATAATAACTACTGCCACTACAAACAAAACAAAGTCTCGTGTTTTGACCGAAAATTCAAATCTGACACCAGAAGCAGCAAACTACCTTAAACAAGATAAGATTGAATATTGTTATAGTGACATGAATACCGACGGTAAAGAAAATATTGAAGATCCCATAAATAACAAGACCTTAAGGGCAAAACTGGCGCAAAGCTTGAAATGTAAACGACGCATAGATGAAAATAACAATAAAAAAACAAAAAAGACACATGTCAAGAGAACGAAGAAATCGCAAAGTGATACTAGTTCAACAAGCACTGAAGACATTATGAGTATGCACAGTGACAGTGACATAAATGACATCGACTTGGAACAGTCAGACGACTCTGATTCTTATTTCTATTCATAGCTCAAAAATATGGATTCAATACAAGAAACTATAGAAATTGATGAAGATGAAGAAGTTGCAAGAAACACATATAATTTGGAAGCCGAAATATTTAATGAGATTGCGCGAGAAGCAGAGACAAATCGAAAAAAGACGCAGAGACAGAGCGAAGAGACAGAGCGAAGAGACGCAGAGACAGAACAAAGAGACGCAGAGACAGAGCGAAGAGACGCAGCGACAGAGCGAAGAGACGCAGAGACAGAACAAAGAGACGCAGAGACAGAGCGAAGAGACGCAGCGACAGAGCGAAGAGACGCAGAGACAGAGCGAAGAGATGCAAAAACAGAGCGAAGAGACACAGAGACAGAGAGAAGAGACGCAGAGACAGAGCGAAGAGACGCAGAGACAGGGCGAGGAGACGCAGAGTGTAGTGAAAGACATTCAGAATATTGAAGTAACCGATGATGCTAAGCAAAATGAAAAACAAGTAAAGGCTGTCAATATTGAGTTTAATATAGGAGATAATGTTCTAGTTAGATACTAGTCCAACAAAAAATGGAAATATTACATTGGTTTAATTACTGGCATTTGTCAAACTGACAAAAGGTGCAAACTGTTTTACTATAAAACCGTTTCCAAAAAAGGTAATGTCAAATTTATGAAACCAAAACGTCCAGACATTGATGTCATACCTGAAATTTTGATTGTCAAACAATTGGACTTGTTGCAATTCACCGAAAAAGAATATGTCTTGTTTACCGAGGAGGATTAAATCTATTTTTGAACGTATGTAGTTAATGTACCTAGATAGGTAGGCAGTAAAGTAAAACAAAAACAGTATTATTATGCTTGTGTGCCTTAAAAATATGTAAAACCAACGAATTCAGTATTTTTATGACAAAAATGTTCTGTCCTAGGTTTACGTTTTCATACTATTAAATTTTATTCACTAACCTTATTATTAGACTTATTATTTCTGACAACCTTATCCTCTGAATATTTTTGTATGAAGATTCTCAAAAAGGCCTCCCCAACAGTGCCCACCCAATTTACGGATAGATTAAAGTAGATTTATTTGTTTCTAAGATACAATGCGCATCATTGCCCTGTTTAATATGTTGGCTTCAAATTTAAGTCACTTAAGTCTCAAATTGGCTTAGTAATTCAAAGTGGGTAAAGTTGGGCACATTGTAACATTACTTTTCCCGCGTCTTCCTCCTCCATTTATAGACAAACCATAAAGAAAATAAAGATCGCAAGCATGGTTTTATGTCCTAAAGTTAATGTTATAAAAGAATATTGGTCTCGGTTCTGTTTGATTTCTATATTTTTTCATTAATGTCCATAAATGTGTAAAATGCGGGCAATGTTGGAGGATTTTACGGTAGTATTTAAACGGGTGACTGTAAATTAAATTTTAAGGTGTCAAAAATAATTAATTTAGGTTATAGTATAACTAAGTGAGCGACTAACTGCGAGTGACGAGAAATCAACAGAACAGCTACATACAAACATTAATTTGAGTTACTTAAAATACAAAATGAGAATTTATTACTTATATTTTTTTTAATAAAAATTTAATTAAATAAATCATTGTTTACCCAAAAAAGTAAATTGAATTCCTAAAATTTGACCTACTTTTCACCTCACCCTAATATCTATAGTAAGGTCGATAAATGACACAATTCGGTTCTGGCAATAACTTTAACTTTACTAATAACTTTAACAATACTTTTACAGATGCCTATGACGGCGGCGGAAAAACAAAAAATATATAACTTAACGGATGACTTCGAGGAAGTGTATTTTAAATAATTGTCTACCCGACAGTTGCACTGCATTTTTAGGTTAGAAAATTGATTTTATTTGTTTCTGATATTTTTTTGTTATTTTGTCTCTCTCGTATAAAATGACTAAACAACTTTCTTAATGATTCTCATTTTCGAAAAATATAAAAAAAAGTCAGAAAGTTTTTCAGAATCATATTAAACATAATAATATATTGAGGCGTGTTTAAAAATGTTTGATATCGTTTCTTGTTCCTAGAATTTTAAAAAGAATTAGTTACCATTTAAAGTAAAAATTTATTATCACCGAGTTTTTTGTAGAATAAACTAAGTGATTCTCGTTTCTTGTTCCTAGAATTTAAAAAAGAATTTGTTGCCATTTAAAATAAAAAAATATTATCACCGAGTTTTTTGTAGAATAAACTAAGTGTTTCTCGTTTCTTGTTCCTAGAATTTAAAAAAGAATTTGTTACCAATTGAAATAAAAATTTATTATCACCGTACCCACTAGTTTTTTGTAGAATACAATAAGTGATTCTCGTTTCTTGTTCCTGGAATTTAAAAAAGAATTTGTTACCATTTAAAATAAAAATTTAATATCCCGTACCCACTAGTTTTTTTTTTATCAGTATGACATAAGCTTATCAAAGCAACACCGTTACCTTCGCGTTACTTTAGTGTTACTGTAACGTAGAATATTCTGCGTTACTATACGTTACAAAGTGGCAAAATCCACGGCCTCACCCTCTTGCACTTACTGTTGAAAGACAAATAGAGGTATCTTGTGTTGAGTTGGATAGCCATATTATTGTTTGTGTCTACAGGCCACCGAGGGATGAAAAAGGACATGGCAATTTCGAAATATTTGAAAAAATTATGAAGGAAGCCCTCTCTAAGCTATGTAATAACAGAAAAAAGTTAATTATTTGTGGCGATCTTAATGTAGATTCGCTTGTAGGAACAACAATGAAACAACGATAAATAACTTTATTCAAATCGTTTAACTTATGTCATGTATTTTTAGAGCTAACTAGATTTACACTTACCAGCCAAACTTGCTTAGATAACGTTTTTTGTGACTGTGCATTCACATGTAAAAATATAATTAACTGCTTACCTACGATCACAGTGGTCAAACAGTTTCATACCTAATTGCTATTAAGGATAAGACTCGTCCATCATTTTATAGGTATATTACATCCCATAGACTAGAGACATATACGAAAAACTTAGATATGAATTAACCAGTACCGGATTTTAATGAACAGAACCCAAGCAAAATCTACTCAGACTTCTTCAAAATTATTCAGACAGAATTCAATAAAGTTTTTAAATTAAAGAAAGTCAGTGACTACAACGGTAAATCGAAATTTAATGACTGGGCAACGTTTGGAATTCGTAAAAGTAGAGTTATCTTGTATGATCTTTATGATCAAAAAACCTATAACTTTGATCGAAAATTTCATGACTATGTTAAAAAATATTCCAAAACTTTCAAGTTGGTTTGTAGGACTGCAAAAACTTCACACATTAATAGAAAAATTCAAGTAATAGAATGAAAACAGTTTGGCAAATAATAAACCGTGAAACTGGCAAAGTGATACCAATGGACAATGATTTCTGCCTAAAGATGAAGGTGATGATGTTGTTAAATCCAGCGATGATGTTGCTCGAGCTTTTGAAACATTCTTCACCAATGTACCCCTACTCACAACAGATCGTCTAAATTCATCTCCATATGAAGCAGAGACTTTATTAAAAAATAACACGAAAGTCAGTAAGGTATATTTTGAATTTCGTCATGTATATCCCCAGGACATTGTCAAAACGTTAAAATTTCTTAACTTAAAAAATACGGAAGACCTGTTAAAAAACAGCACTAGCATCAGTAATGTAGATTTAAAATTTTATCATGTATGTCAAAACGTATAGATTACTTAACTTAAAAAATACTGAAGACCTGTGGGGTATATCAGTCAAAGTCATTGGTTCAGTAATTCTAGTTATAGACATTTAGCTTATATATTCAATAAATGTGTTGACGATGGAGCTTTCCCAGACCTCATGAAACACAGTAAACTGATACCTCTGTTCAAATCGGGAGATAAGGGTGATCCTTCAAATTTCAGACCAATATCTGTTCTTCCAACACTAAGTAAAAATATTTGAAAAGATTATACTCAATCAAATGCTCTCACACTTCAACCGTACCAAACAACTTCACGCCAAACAATTCGGTTTCACTAGGGGTAAATCGACTACGGATGCAGGTATTACCCTTATATCTCATATTTATTCTGCATGGGAGGCCGCACAGGATGCTATCGGAGTTTTTTGCGACCTGTCGAAGGCGTTTGATTGTGTTGATCCTACTACGCTACTAATTAAATTAAATCATTACGGAGTTCGAAATAAAGCGTTGGATCTACTAAGATCATACCTAAGCAAAAGAATTCAAAAGGCAGAAGTTAACGGCGTTAAATCTGATGGATCGGGTGTTAAAATTGGCGTTCCACAAGGTTCCATATCAGGTCCTTTCTTGTCCCTGGTATATATTAACGATCTGCCTTTCATGGTGGAGAAATTAACTGATATAGTATTATTTGCTGATGATACTTCAATGGTCTTCAAAATTAAAAGACAAAAAGCAGATTTTGATGATGTTAATGGTGTATTGTCTTTAACCTTGAATTGGTTCACAGTTAATAATTTATTGTTAAACGCTGGTAAAACCAAGTGTTTCAAATTCTTACTTCCAAATGTCAGGCAAGTTGCGACCAGTTTAGTGTTAGACAACAGCACGTTAGAATAAGTAAATGATACGTAGTTTCTTAGAATAACCATTGATAGTAAATTGCAGTGGGGACCCCACATAGATAAATTGGCTGGTAAATTAAGTTCTGCGGCTTACGCTGTTAGGAACATCAGACAAAGCACGGATGTGGCTACATCTAGGCTAGTATATTTTAGTTACTTTCATAGTGTGATGTCCTATGGTATCTTGTTGTAGGGGAAAGCAGCGGATATTCAAACTATTTTTATTTTACAGAAAAGAGCTATTCGAGCAATTTATAATTTAAAACGAACAGACTCCTTAAGAGAGCTTTTTAAAGAAATTGACATACTAACAGTAGCTAGTCAATTTATTTTCGAAAATATAATGTATGTACGCAAGAACCTTACAACATTTTCCAAACTTAGCGATAGCTGTAATGTTAACCTAAGAAATAATCACAGACTGTGTGCGCCCCGATTAAGACTCGCGAAGGTTAGCAATTCTTTCAAGGGTCAGTGTATTCTCTACTATAATAAGATACCTCTGGAGATTTTGAAATTGCCATTTGAGCAATTTAAAAAGCATGTTAAAGCGACTTTGTCGAAAAAGGGATATTACAATGTTCAAGATTACTTAAATGACAGGACTGTATGGGGTAAATCTAGCTCAACACAGGCCTTGCTGTAAATAGTTTTGTAATTATTTATGCCTGCTAATTAAATTTTTCATATTTGTAATAGTTAAGCACAACCTATTTTTAAAAGAGATCTAAAAATCAATCTGTGGGAGTTTCTACGCCTTTCTTATCCCACAGTGGTCCAATGTAGAGAAGAGGCTAAATTGACGTTTGCTAAGTATATGTAAATATCTACAGTAATAGAGTACTTTGACTTTGACTTTAGAGCTTCTTGCAGTACTATTTGGTCTCAAGTCATTCGTAGGAAATTTAACACATTGTGATATTTTACTTCGCGTTGACAATACAACGGCAATATCATACGTCAACAGAATGGGAGGCGTCCAGTATGAACACCTTAATTCTGTTGCAAAAGATATTTGGGACTGGTGCGAGGAAAGGCAGATATTCATTTTTGCAAGTTACATTAAATCATCATTAAATGTAGAAGCTGATTCAGAATCCAGAAAAGTAAATTTGGATACAAAATGGAAACAAAATGCAAATAGCTATCAACACATTAAAAATATCTTTGGAGAACCAGATATTGATCTTTTCGCATCCCGGCTAGACTCGAAATGCTCCAGGTACATATCCTGGAAGAGAGACCCGTTTGCGTTTGAAATAGACGCCTTTATAATTAATTGGTCTCAGTATTTTTTTACGCCTTTCCTCCTTTTGCAGTAATTTTGAAAATGTTAAATAAAATAATTTCCGAAGCAGCATCAGGTATTGTGGTAGTTCCGCATTGGCCCTCTCAGCCCTGGTATCCACTTTTCAAATCATTATGCGTTGCTAAGGTGGTGATACTTAAACCGGATAAAGATCTTCTTTCATCGCCATTCAGGTCGCACACCCATTACACCGCCACCTTTCCCTGGCGGTGAGCATCTTATCCGGGAAGCGTTCGCCAGACAAGCAGTCCCTGACTCCGCAATAGAGGTTATGTGTTCCTCAATATCTGCTAGTACCAAAGCTCAGTATAACTCTAGTTGGAAGTTATGGTGGAATTATTGCCACCAGAAAAATGTTGATTTTACAATGCTAATGTTAATTGTATTCTTGTTTTTTTGTCAGAGTGTTTTCGATCTGATACCCCATAGGGGACGTTAAACTCCCACCGATCGGCTATAGCATTAGTTAGTACTAATAAGTTTTCAGAGGATGAAAGACTGAAAAGATTTTTTAAATGAATATTTAAGTTAAAACCTCGCTAAGATAATTTAGCACAATCGTGGGATCCCACGATTGTGCTAAATGGGGTTGGCCGGTGAAAGCTAATTACAGGTGGCGCTTGTGCAGCTTGGTTCTTCTGTCAATGTCATATTGGTAATCAATCACTGACTTTTGTTGTGGATTTCGGTGCTCGTTTATTTTTTGCAATCATTTAGTTTTCTTCATCTCTTTTGACTTCTGCCTATGACCTGGACTCTGATTATTGCTTCAAGAAACGGAATATCTGCACCGGACATCGATCAACTTTTTAAAAAGACCTTGGCTTGCGAATACCGGACACCGATCTCAGCATCATGTTTTTTACGTATTCTACTTGGAAATTAACTACGTTGAAGGAAGAACTTAAAAAGAGGGGTGCTTCTGTACGTGGCAGGAAAGCAGATTTGGTGGAAATGTAAGTAAGTAACCAACCTATTGGTATTATACTTTCTAGGTGCATGATGGATTTTGAACGATCACAGGGATATCGAATCTTGTATCTACCTATAATTATTGCTGTACTACTTTTTTGCAGATTAGACGCTTGTGATCGCTATTTTAATGCTCGAAATGACACATCAAGTGCAATGGACGACGAAGACCCCATAATGGAAATGCCTTTGCCCGAGTTGTATCGAGATATCAACAGCAACACAATTCTGCCACTAATAGACACAACTAAAATAAGGCATTATTTATGCTTGTAAGTAGTTTATATACTTATAATTTGGCAGGATATGCTAGAGAAATAATATGGCTGATTAAGTGACATGTTACTGCATGTTGCATGTAGAAAAACCAAATATTTAATTCACACTTTTTTACAGCACCAGCAAGAAAATGCAGAAGGCTGCTGATTTATATGAATCAAGGCACTTGGTTGCTGTTCGCTCACACACCATCAATGACGACACAATGGCAATTTGTCGAAAATCTATGAAAAGTCTGCACTATGAAGCAAATATAAAATTGGACCAATTTGTGAATATTGACGAAGCTTCCTGTGAATGCCCAGCAGGAAGTGGGACGAAAGCCACATGTAAACATGTGGCAATTGTATTGCTGGCCTTGGAGCAGATATGCAAAAAAAAAACCTGTCTGCTTTACGAGACATGCACGCAGAAGCTGCAACAATTTCACGTTCCCAGGAACTACACGGGTTCACCAGTGAAAGCGGAACAAATGAAAAGCAAGGTAAAGACTTCAAGTTTATTATTTGCACCTTACCCCGTGCAAAATATCAACAGAGAGGCTTACAACAGCAGAGTCAGAAGCCTCGTTCAAAATTACCCAAATACCACCATGCCTTTGAAGCAAATGTATGAACCAGCAAATCCATATGCTTTAGTGGCTGATCACACATACAGTGTAACAAATGCAGAGACCGAAGCCCTGAGACTGCTAGAAGTACAGATCCCGTCACGTAAAAATGCCGCTAGCAATGTACCCGCGCAGTGTGCGATTTATCGGCGAAATTGGTGGTATGAGGGGGACGAGACGGGGGAACGCCCGTCGCTATGCCTGTACGCGCACGCTATTGATTCGTCAGTTGACCTTTGCTTGCCGAGCTGAATCCACGTTCCGTTCGCTCCAAAGTGCAGACACGCACACAGCTTTCTGCACACGATGGTTTTACATTGCAGAGAAAGAAAAATGGTGTATAGTGTTTATTGTTTTATGAAGAAAGAAGCTGATAGTGGCACAGTAAACAATTTAAAACAATGTATGAAACGGACTGCAGAAGCTACGAAAACTTCGGAGAGAACTGTGAGACGAATTGTTAAAGATGCAAGCAGTTCAGAATTACTCGTTGTGTTTCGGACTCCGGGCAAAAACAAAAGGATAAAGAAGAAACCCGTGACGGATATTGACAACTTCGATAAGGGTGTTATAAATAGAATTATCCACAATTTTCACAACACCGAGAAAGAACTGCCGATAATAGAAAAATTACGAAGAAAATTACAAAACGACATCAATTTCCAAGGATCCGAAGCAAGTTTAAGGCGAATAATAAAAGCGCTAGGTTTCACATGGAAAAAAACAGAAAATAAAAGAAAACTTTTAATTGAACAGTCACAAATTAGATTGCAAAGAATCGAATATCTTCGAAAAATTAAAAACTACAGAGAAGAAGGACGACCAATTATATATACCGACGAGTCATATGTCGATAGTTCCCATTCGTCACACCACTCTTGGTCTGACAGTTCTACCAAAAGCCTAAAAAAACCTATATCAAAAGGCAGCCGCTTGGTTATTGTGCACGCCGGTGGTGAAACTGGTTTTGTGCCAAACGCTTTGCTTACGTTCAAAGCTGGCACAAAATCTGGAGACTACCATGATAATATAAATTTTGAAAATTACCATAAATGGCTACAAACTCAATTAATACCAAACTTACCTCCCAATGCCGTTGTGGTTGTAGACAATGCGTCCTATCATAATAAACAACTTGATGCTGCACCAACATCAGATAGTCGAAAGGCAGACATGCAAACCTGGTTAACCCAAAAAGGTATACAATTCCAGGAAACAATGCTGAAACCCGAATTGTATGCCTTAATCAAACGGCATAAAGAACAATTTAAACAATTCAGCATTGACAAGATTTTATCCGAAAAAGGCCACACTGTCCTACGCTTGCCCCCCTACCATCCAGATCTAAACCCTATTGAGATGGCATGGGCACAGATCAAAGGCCATGTGGCAGGTAAAAATATTAACTGGAATATCTCCCGCGTGACTGAATTGGTGAAAGAAAAGGTTAATATGATGGGAGAAAGTGAATGGGTAAAATTGTGCAGTAAAGTAAAAACCATTGAGGAAGAATACAGAAAAAATGATCATGTAATTGACCTAATGACGGAAACATTTATAATTTGCGTTGAAGACGATGAGTCTGATGATGATTTTAGTGAAGGCAGCTCAAGCGAGGATGACAATGACGATGAAAGTATGCATGACGATGAAGTTGCCTCCACTAGCGCCTCATCGTCATCTGGCTTCCAAGTGACTCAAGATGATTTAATTGCAGGCGTGTCACCTTTAGTTTAAGTTTTTTTAATCTTATTATCATTAGTACTCATTTACTTTATATGTATATCATTTACGACTGAAATAAAAAAATCACTGAAGTAAACATTTATTTTTAATTCGAGCCTATTCTAATTCCAATGTACATACTTACAATTACCTACATATTATATTTTTGAACGCCTTTATTACAAAACACTAGCCCAGTCCTAGTACTTTCGGGCGCGACTGTACCCATGCGCAAACTCATCCCCTCCACGATAGCTCAGCGGCTTTTTTACGTGACGGGATCTGTATCTCATATTGATAATGAGAAAATAACTAGCATTGAAGAGACTACCAGACTCCAAGCAAACAGTCAAGAATGTAAACAAGAAAGAAAAAAAGAATGACGTCCAGCAATTTCCACACAATTTGCCATCTGAAAGACAAGACCAAGAAGAGCTATGCCAGCCAAATGTGCAACCGAAGAGAATTCACATCTAGGGCAACCAGTCACGGAAAAATAAATGAAAAAATTGCACTAAATACATATACATCCACATATGAACTGGAAGTGCAACCATGTGGGCTCTTTGTGAGTATAAAGCGACCATATATAGCAGCATCGCCAGATGGCCTTTTAGGTCCCGATACAATAATAGAAGTGAAGTGCCCATATTCCAGCAGAATGAAGGAAATAAATAGTGAAACAGTACCTTACTTAGTTGAACTTGATTGTGAACTCCATTTAAAAAAAAACTACCCCAAATTATTACCAAATACAGGGTCAAATGTACTGCACTGGCAGAAAATACGATCATCGATTACGCTGATGTCTGCTGGGTCAGTGCTAACGAAGAACTACTGAACAAACTCGAACGACTTCAAAATCTCGGGATTCGGTTTATCTTCGGGCTGCGCAAATACGACCATGTGTCACAACATCGCAGGGAGTTGAAGTGGCTGCCGATTCGTCTTCGTCGGGATTCACACATCCTCAATTTCCTCTACAACATTTTACGTAATCCACGCTACCCAACTTTCTTACGAGACAGTTTTCAATTTCTTTCTTCCAGCAGACCTCGGAGAACTCACGCAGTTTCCATGCTCACAACTCCACAGCATAACACCGCTTACTATAAGAACGGGTTTAGAGCCCGGGCCACTCGGTTGTGGAATGCACTCCCCTGCACCATCAGGGACAGTCCTAATCTGAATATCTTTAAAAGTCGTGTGAAGAAACATTACCTCTCCCTTTAGAGTTATAGGTAGTATGCATGTAAGTATGTATTAGTATAGTGTATAAAATAGTATTTGTAGTATATAATAAGTATTTAGTATATTATTATAGTTATTATTTAATTTATTTAATTTATTATTTTATATATTGTACACATAGGTCTACCCCTGCTCAACCATCAACTTTTCCCTTGTTTGCCTGTTTTGCTGGAAGAGATCTCTTATTAGAGATAAGCTCGCCTTTTTATGTAACTCTTGTTTTTTGTATGATTTGTGTGCAATAAATAAATTATGAATTATGAAAATATGCTAACCTAATAGTTTATACATATCGTTCAGGCTTCTCAGCACCTAATGACCTCGTAGGGGCCCATCAGCTACGAGGTAGCGTAACGATCAGTTGCCAAGAAGTGTGAACGTCGGCGATTCACCGAGCTGAAGTAATTGGTGTCGATCTAACCTGGTCTGTGCTTCGGTCCCGTCAACCTCCTGTCTCTCTGCAAGGCCCGGGTGCACCCTAGGCTCTTCTTGGTAGACAGGTTCTTCAGCCAACCTCCTATGACTGGCGGGCCAGCTTCAATGAGCACAGTGTTCCAACACAGGTTATGTTACGTGGTAAAAACCAATCGGCCACGTAAATGCGAACTTTATCTGGTTCGGGGAACAACAACACACTCAGCTATATAGACAATCCTGAGGGAAACCCGAATACATTCCAGATGGCTTGCGATTTAATTTCAATACCCTAACCAAAACGCGTTTACATTGCGAGGGCTTTCGTCTGTCAGTTGTCAAAAACTGCTAGGTTGGCAGCACCGTCAAATTCAAAATGGCCGTTCAGAAACCATCGATCGAATATCGATTTGGAATCGAACAATCACCCGCCCGGACAGGCACCCACCTGTCCCCTAATCTACGGGCAGCCGAGACAACGTTGCTACCGCTCGTTTTAGAACCGAGCCTCCTACTAGAACCTCTGCAGACCGGGGGGTCCCGTCCTTGCCAGGGAACAAGTAAACAATGCGCCCCCTGCGCCAACGTAGTGGCGGTAGGTTAGCATCCTTAACCAGAACGAGGTCACCAACACTAGGGGGGCTGGTTTTGTCAGTCCACTTAAGGCGCTGTTGTAAGATATGCAGATACTCGAGCGACCAACGCTTCCAGAAATTCTGAGTAAACTGCTGCAACATCTGATACCTTGACAACCGATACAATTTCACTCCCTCGAAGGGGTGCTCGGGCAACGCGTTAAGTGGCTGACCTATCAAGAAATGGCCTGGGGTCAGAGCCTGTAGTATTATGTTACTCACATGCTATTCTTGCTTCCTAACCCTTAGCTCCAGCTCCACCATCAGTCCTTTTTGTTTGTCCTTCAGGGTGCTTGCTCTATTACGCTGGATACTTGGTGAGCTGTGCTGCTTATTATTGGTCATCACTTTTATTTCCATAGGAACCTGTAATGTTTTAAACCATAAGAATACATTAATAAATCATGTTCGCTCTGCATTTTCATGTTATCAGCACTTCTAAATCGATAGGGAAGGGGCTTACCTTTGGTGACCTTGTTTTTGGCTTTCTCCGAAACTCTACAATCTCGGGCTTCGTGCGCGCTGGTGCGCTACTATTTTTCCTTTCGTTGTTGGCTATTTTGGCTATGTGAACTGTTTAAATTTTATATTACGAGCCTGAAACCAACAATTGACATTTGGTTTGTTGATTGTTTATCTGGTTGTCATGGCAATGTCCATTCAAACTCGTTAGCGGTCTGATATGTTTACTTTAATACTTTTACAAAAATACTCTTTCTCTCTTGGCCACTCTCAAAAATTACGTTTAATTTAAATAATTTTCAGAACTCTCCAAAAAGGGTATAAAAGCGGAACATTTCTTCAATTCGAGAGTCTCACGTCAGTTTCTGAACTAGAAGTACCAGTAAAGGCCTTATCCCGGGGTCGCTCAACCCCGGGATCCTGCGAACCTTCAAACTCCCTCAAAACCTTCAAATCAATCTTCAAACAACGGGATCCTGCGAACCTTCAAACTCCCTCAAAACCTTCAAATCAATCTTCAAACAACGGGATTCTGCGAGCCGCGCCTACGCCGCTACCATTCCTACAACGAAGATTTCTACAACGGGATCCTGCGAGGCGTAACTACAAGTACGCCCGCTACTGTTCCTACAACGACGATTTCTACAACGGGATCCTGCGAGGCGTAACTACAAGTACGCCCGCTACTGTTCCTACAACGACGATTTCAACAACATCTACAACAACAAATACACCTGCACCCAGGTCTCCGCTTCCTTCTTTCTATCCAGACATCTGTATTTTATAAAACCTGTTTCACATCTCATCCATCCTCATCTTCGCATCATTTTTTTTATAGACTTCACTGTAAATACTATACTTCTAATAAACTGATACTACTAAATTTTATCTTGGTTGTTTGCTGTTAGGTTCTGTTAGTTTCTGTTAGGTCGTATCTTTACGCGACAAGCCTCCAGGTCATTTGGATCCGAGCTGAGCGGATACAACGGTCGCGAATTGAGAACGGCCTCGATCTTACAAAACAATGTCGCGAGCTCCTCAAAAGTCAGCGCGGTCTGACCTACTATACGCCCCAAGTGCGTCTTAGCTGACTTAACTACGGCCTCAAAAATCCCACCCCAGTGGGGGCAAATCGGTGGGCTGAAGGTCCACTGTATACCCCGACGGGAGAGGGCCGTTTCAATATCCACTTTATTTACATGCAAAAAGTTGACTATCTCTCGTAAGTATCGTTCCGCACCGATGTAGTTAGTGCCGTTATCAGAGCGGATCAAAGTTGGAAGTCCCCTTCGAGAAACAAACCTATCCAAACAAGCAATGAAAGCCTCTGTCGAGAGATCAGCAACGAGCTCGAGATGTACCGCCTTGGTGGATAAACAAACAAACACACATAGGTACGCCTTGTATTGCCTAGCGATACGCAATCGTGAACTCTTCACCATAAACGGTCCTGCAAAATCCGTACCAACACCTGAAAACGGTCTGACCTCATTCACACGATCAGGGGGCAAGTCCCCCATGAGAGGTTGCATCGTGGCAGCCTTAAGTCGATAACAAGGCATGCACCGAAACACGATGTTCCGTATGACACGGCGGGCAGATAAGATCCAAAACTCCCGCTGGAGCGTGGCCAACAACGCGTTACAGCCGGCATGCGCGTTTTTAATATGACGATCAGTCACCAGCAACTCAACTAAATGTCCCCCCTTGGGGAGCAGAAGTGGGTGACGAGCCGAATACGACAGATTCACATTGCGCAATCTTCCTCCTACCCGAAGTAACCCGGTCGAATCAACAAAGGGGTTGAGACGCGCGACGGCTCCCTTCAATTTCGAACGTCCACTTCGTATAATCTCCAATTCTGCCCCAAACTTCGAGGACTGTACCAACCGGACCAAATTCAATAGCGACTCGTTTCGCTCTGCCGGAGTCAGAATTGGGTTCAACGTTCGCTGATCGCGAGGAGTACGACAATTTCGAGCGAATCTCCTAATCCAAGTGGACACGTTTATCAACTTGTCAAGTGAGCTATACCGGTCCAGCAGAAACCCGGCGTCAGGGTCCTCAGCCTTCTGGGTAACATGCACGGCCGCTCTGGGGCCATGATCCGAAGATACTACTACATGGCTGTGCGGCCAGTCCGATTCTCTCTTGGCAAGCCAGGGTGGTCCCCACCACAAATGGTGTCTAACGAGTTCAGGAGCCCGACATCCCCTGGATGCACAATCAGACGGGTTCAATTCTCCTGGTACATGTCTCCAGGTCAGTGGGACCTCAGACGACACAATCTGGGAGACACGGTTCGCAACAAAAACCTCTAAGTTATTGACCGAAGCCTTCAGCCAGCACAAAACAATCTGGCTGTCCGTCCAAGCGTACACCATATCCTCTAAAACCACTGACCCACGCAACACTGTTAGAGTGTGATTCAAAAGTTTGGTCAAAAGAGCAGCCCCAGACAGTTCCAGTTTTGGAATCGTCATCCTTGTCCGAATAGGCGCTACCTTGCTTTTTGCCAAAACCAAACGCACGTCGACCTCTCCGGTGGAGGTGACGGTTCGCAAATAAACCGCTGCCGCAAACCCTCGTTCAGAGGCATCACAAAACCCGTGAAGGGTTGCCCTGTAATCCCCAGCAGGGATCAATTTCCTCGGCAGCGATACATTATTTATGTCCGATAGCGAGGTGAACATTCGCGTCCAATCAGTCAACAAATCACCTGAGAGGTGGGTGTCCCAGGTCAACTGAGCCGCCCATAGCCTTTGCATAAAACATTTGAGAGCAAAGGTGACTGGAGAAATCCATCCATTCGGGTCGAACGTTCTCGCAATCGTTGACAGTACTGACCGCTTCGTCCAGGCCTTCGGTGTTTCTAAAACCACCCGATAGGTAAACTCATCATGGACGGGCCGGTACTGAATTCCAAGCACTGACAACATGTTAGGGTTGTCAGGATTCTCAAAAACGTGCGGGTCTTGTTGAAACTCATCTGGGAGACCAGCCATCAACTCAGGGGAGTTGGACATCCACTTGCGTAGTTCATAGCCACCTCGTTCCAGCAATTGAATGAGCTCGTCACGTCGGTCCAGAGCTTCCTCCACACTGGCTGCCCCTGTGCAGACGTCATCGACGTACAAATCTTGCTCCAGGATAGCGGCGGCTCTAGGATAGCTCACACGGTCACGCGACGCCAACTCCCGCAGGGTACGCATCGCCAAATACGGGCTAGACCGTAACCCATACGTGTTCGTGTTTAACTCATAGACCTTGACTGGCTCGGCCGTGGACTCACGCCAAAGTATCAACTGATACCTTCTGTCAGCCGGATGAATTACCGTTTGCCTAAACATCATCCGAATGTCTGCGACAAATACAATCTGGTACCTCCGAAAGCTCGTGAGAATATCCGAAATATCACGACTCAACTTGGGTCCCGAATGTAGACACTGATTCAGGGACATTCAGTTCGAGGTAGTTGCTGACCCATCAAAAACAACTCGAATCTTGCCGGTAGGGGTTCGTAGGACGGCATGGTGTGGAAGGAAACAATGATCCTCAGATCTCCAGTCCACACCCGATACCGACATGTGTCCTAACGACTCATACTCCCTCATGAAATCAACATATTTTTGTTTAAATACGGCGTCCCATGTCATCCTACGCTCCATCGACATCAATCTCGTCTCAGCCATCTTCCTAGATTCTCCTAGTGGCGGTCGATCGGCCCTGAAAGGCAGTCGAGTTACAAAACGACCAGAACGAAGGCGACCAGTACTATTCTGGTAAAACAACTCGCACTCTTCTTCGTCTGCGTCGACTCGACGAGCGGTGGGAGGTTCCTCTATCTCCCAGAAACGTTGGATAGCGTCTGACAACGCTGAGCCAATAAGTATGCCATCTGACTCGGCAGGCCTAACCATTGGCAATGCCGGACCCATGATCACGTGACCAAACTTAGTATCCACAGCAATCAACCCGTCCGGCTGAAGAACTCGCCGATCCGACAACAGAAACCTACCCAGAACGTCTGCTCCCAGTAGCAGGTCGACCGGGGCTGGAGTGTCAAAATCGGGATCCGCCAACTTGAGTCCTGATGTCAGGAATCTAACGGCCGGATTCAACTTCACCAAGGGGTGTCTGCCCATGACATGCGTCATTACTAAAGCTTGCACGGGTGTTTTTGTCAAAATGTCATAACGTGGAGAGAACGTGATCACCGATTGACCAACTACATTCGTAACCGTAACATTCCCCACGCCCCGTATTGATTTATTATACCTATTTACCTTGAGGCCCAACCATTTTGCTAAATCATTCGATACAATGCAGCCCTGAGCTCCAGAATCTAATAGGGCGCGAACGTATGTTGGGTTGCCCGCCAAATCCCAAACAAGCACAGAGGCGATCGGTAACAACACCGTCTCCGGTTGGGGGGCAACCAATGGTTGAACCGCAAATTCCTAGCGAGGACCCCCGGGGCCCCACTGTGCCTGTAACCGATCAGGTATGCAGCTATACGCCAGAGGGTCCCATTGTACAAATGGCCCACGCGCCGGTTCCATTCCCAACCTACGATTCCCCGTAAAGGGGGGAGGGCGTGAATTCAACCGTGGCCGCTCCATGAGCGGGGGGGACATCACATGTGACCGACGAGGACGAGGCGACGAGCGGGGCGACAACTGAGGCGGCGTCCGAACCGCACCCGCATAGCTCGAAGGTGTCCCATGCCACCCGCCCGTTACGGCCTGCTCAACACACCCAATGTCCCGCTGGGTCGGATGCTGAGTCGCAACCGAAAACTCAGGGCCCCCCATGTAATGGTCCTGAGTGCGGCCCTGCACCCTGGTACTGCCTTGTGCACGTAGGGACGTTGGCCCCTGAGTTGCGCTCCGAGTCGCAAACGAATTCTCAGGGCCCCATGCCGTGTCACCCTGGGTACGGCCCTGTGGACGTGGGGACGTTGGCCCCTGAGTTGCGCTCCGAGTCGCAAACGAATTCTCAGGGCCCCATGCCGTGTCACCCTGGATACGGCCCTGTGGAGGCTGTTGGCCGGACCGGTTCTTGCACAACAGATTGTTGTGGGCCCCACCACAATATCCGCACATTTTTGTGCGCGTGCAGTCCCTAGCCATGTGTGGCCCGAGGCACAGGAAACACCAGCTCCGCTGCTTGGCCATCCGGCGCCGTCCCTGAACCCTAAGTTCCCCGAACTTATTGCAATTGGCCACAGCATGGCCAATCTGCCTACAACATGGGCAGGTCTCACCATGTGGGGTCAATTCGCTCACAGTCCCATACGACTGCCGGTTGGTGCGGTCCTTCCTCGTCGGAGGGCCCCTACTCACAGCGCTCCCGGCAGCTCTCTGTGGCTCCGAAGGATGGGTGACCGTCAACCCCAAATTCTCTGCCCGTCGAGCCTCCTCTACCAAGAATCCGACCAAGTCGGAGAAGGCGGGCAGGTCCTCGGCCGACCTCCCGTGAGACTGTTCGAAACGAGTCTGCACGTCAGCGGGTAGGCGGGAAAGTACAATGTACAACAGTAGGTACGACCATTCACCAACCGGAAGTCCAAGATTCTCTAGAGCCTTGGTGACGGACAACAATGGGTTCAAAACCTCCGTCTGTATGGCCCCGACCTTGTTCACAACCGGGATGCTAAACAAACGGTTCAGTTGGGCATCGGCCAACCTCCGTTTGTTGTGGTAACGTCTGACCAACAATTGCCTGGCCGTTTCATAGTTACCCTCCGTAACTGTCAAATGAGCGACCAGCTCCCTAGGCTCACCCCTCAATGCTGCCACCAGCTGAGCCATCTTGACAGACTTGGTAATGTCCGATCGCATATGCACCAAACTGTCGAACAGATTGATGAAGCTCATCCATTCACCGGACACTCCGTCAAAAGTAGGCATAGTTATGGCAGGTAACCTGGACCCCGAACCCTGAAGCGGCAGAGGTGCTTCAATGTCACCACCATGGCTGGACTCGCGCTGTCTACGTATGTCCGCAGCCTTCTGCGTGATAGCAGCTGCCATCTCCATACATTGGTCGACATCCCCTAGCAACCGTGACAGCCTGTCAGGTGCGCAACCATCAACTGATTCCGCCTGCGCGGACAATTCGAGCACCCTATTGTAACGTTCCTTAACGTCCATAGACCGCTCCAATACCACATCATGCCTATCTAAACGGTCTATCAGACCGTGTGCGGAGGAAAACCATCTGAGTTCCTTAGAAACACCCTTCTGGATTTCAGATAACGACATGATCGGAACGATACTTACTCACAATTTGCAGTAACTCAATTTTATTGGACCCTCCAGTCTACAACCCAAACGAGGGAACCCTAAACCACAACTTAAACAATGTTGTTTTCCTTAAACAATAGGAACCGAGTTTTATATCTATATAAATTCTGTAAATACAATTTAGTTTCCCTTTATCATTATAACACACACAGATAGTCAATATTAGTTCAAGTTATAAATTGCTATAAACTGAAGACAATGTAATAGCCTGCTATCAATAGATGTAACTACCTATGTTAACTAACTGGTTGACTAACTGGTAATTCAATGCAAATTTCAATTCAATATCTGTCTGTCTACTACCAGCAATAGACTTATAGCTTACAATACTACCAATCTATGTGGATATAGGAACAACTAAGTACCTAACCGCCTATACCTACAGATTGATAGTCCCAAATCGTGCCTTCCTGGAGCCCTTGACGGCTGCAAATCTCAGGAAACCACGCTCTGCTTGCAAAATGTTCAGGCTTCTCAGCACCTAATGACCTCGTAGGGGCCCATCAGCTACGAGGTAGCGTAACGATCAGTTGCCAAGAAGTGTGAACGTCGGCGATTCACCGAGCTGAAGTAATTGGTGTCGATCTAACCTGGTCTGTGCTTCGGTCCCGTCAACCTCCTGTCTCTCTGCAAGGCCCGGGTGCACCCTAGGCTCTTCTTGGTAGACAGGTTCTTCAGCCAACCTCCTATGACTGGCGGGCCAGCTTCAATGAGCACAGTGTTCCAACACAGGTTATGTTACGTGGTAAAAACCAATCGGCCACGTAAATGCGAACATTATCTGGTTCGGGGAACCACAACACACTCAGCTATATAGACAATCCTGAGGGAAACCCGAATACATTCCAGATGGCTTGCGATTTAATTTCAATACCCTAACCAAAACGCGTTTACATTGCGAGGGCTTTCGTCTGTCAGTTGTCAAAAACTGCTAGGTTGGCAGCACCGTCAAATTCAAAATGGCCGTTCAGAAACCATCGATCGAATATCGATTTGGAATCGAACACATATAAAGATATGAATTTAATATTCATCACTCGAGACAACCAATTCATTTCCGATAAGCTCATGAAGCTTGATAATTTTTATGAAAATTATTTTAAATGTGAACTGTTGAATAAATATCTTTATAACAGCTACGAAAATTATAAAAATAAAACATAAAATTTTTGTGAAGATTTTTTATTTTACTTAAGACACTATACCTTCTCTAAAATTACAAAGCATTATGCTTATAAAGAAAATTTTAGAGGCCAGAGGTACATAAAAATAGTTTAATTCACTGGTTAATATTTTATAGGTTTTAGTCAGGCCTATGAGTCTCTCTATGTGAACTCGTTGTCTAGCTAATTGTTGGTCCTTTTTTAATAATAAGCCAGGTATTTGCGATTTTCCTTTCAAGAATGTGGGGATGTTCACTGCAACACCTTTACTTACAAATAGATCTTGAACATTGAACCCTCTGTCTGCCATGATGCTATCACCCTGTTCACAAGATTGTAGTAAAGTACTGCGCTCAACAATTTGTCTATCACTAGAACCAGCATATGCCCCAGAACAGTATGTTATTAGCCCTCCAGGAGAAGAGCCAACTAAAAATTTTTGTGTATTTTTGTGCTTATATTGGCTGAAGGAAGCCCTTTGGTCATTTGGTTGCCCAGAATTTTGGATCGGAATCTCTGTTCCATTAATAATAATTCTTGTGGATGGGTGGTGATTCCTGAATGTTTCAGGTATATAAAAATTTATAAGTTGACGTGAAGGCGAAATATCTATAAGTGACCATATGTCATGTATAAAATTTACCCAAGTGACAAACACATTTGAAACTTCTGTTTTACTAATCGCAAACATTTTGCTTATTTCATAGTTGGGTTTGTTACACCTCAAATTGATTAAAATAATTAAAATTGGTCTTCAACTGACAATCCCACAACTTGATTCCAGCGATATTTTAAGTCATTGGCCATTGGCATTAATGTTTGAAGTAATAAATTAAACTTTGCATATGATTCTAAGCCTGTATAGTACATAACAGCCTGTTCATCTGTATACAGTAATTCTGTGGAAAAACGCAATATCTTTGATGTCTGTGTGGCTTTAGTCTTAATGGGGGATAATGGTTCTTTGGTTTGTGACACTGTAACAGAAAGTTGAGGACTAGTGGCCACTTCCACTTCATTTACACCAAAAAAATCTATGTAAGGCGAAGCCTCTTCAATTTTTTGAAGAAATTTTGTATTAGGTGTAATTTCAAAATTTTCACTTGGTGGAACCACTGTACTATGTCCAGGTAATAGGTCCGCTGTAATAGTTGAGTTTTCACTTGGTGGAAACAAACTTTTCCGGCAATTACGAATTCGTACGCGTTCTCCTCTGTCTGTCGTATCTTCAACTTCGGTAGTCCATGGAAATATGGAAGGTGTGGCACCTTTACGAAGACGCTTGTTGGAGTAACCCAAGCCCAAACCAGTAAGAAATTAAAATATCAAGTATAGTTGTCGTCAAACTTCTTGAGCATGATTTGACGTAGTGGGGGAACACTCTCACTCTCTCAAACACTGCCAAAGAGACGCCTTTATCTCGCTTGCGCCATCAAGGTCGATGTTCAAAAAGTTTGACGACAATTATAAGTATCAAAATATCACTTTTCAATTATCTAGATAAACCAGGTAATCAACTAGTGGTATAAAAAAGCTTGCCTGAGTATTTTTCCTGATCTTCGTAGTCTGATTCTACGAAATGATTGCGGCATAACCTAGTTCCATCTTTAGGAAACATATAACTAAAAAGACTGTAATGCTTTTGGCTTTGGCATCTGGCCAAAGAATGCAAACATTGTCATTGATGAAGATTGATAATATTAAGGTTTTTAATGATAAAATAGTTATAATAATTGATGAGTTGATTAAGACTTCTGCCACAAAAGTTCACAAAACCAAAACAAACTATAACCGACCGGTAACCTCAAGTAACAAAATCAAATCATATGCATGTGTTATGTTTGTTTCAAAATAGTGATTTTAAATGTATATGATATTCAAAACAAATGGTAATTATTAATATGGGAAGGTGTAATTTATTTATTAGTCATTGTATTGATTTTAAGCTATAATTGAAAAATAAAGTTGTCATACATAATCATTGATGTGAAGTCAAATTCTATTAGTTTTGTTTTAAATCATTAATATACGTAATTAGGAGTATTATTGTATCACAGTAATTACTATAATTAACAATAAGAATTTAGAGATCATTAGATAATTGTAAAGTCATTTAAAAATTAGTAAATTGGTAGTCAAATAAGGGTGGAATGCAAAAGCAACCAATCAGCGTTCACGGCGCGAACAACGTTGGTATTTCAGCATTGATGCGAGGCAGAGTTGTTAAATACTAGATGATTGGGCGCGGGCCCGTACTTTTGCTGGTGATCTCGGTTGAGAAGCATCTCCACCCCTATCGGCCTATTTTCCAAAGATGAGTATTTTCTATTGTGTTTGATGTTAGTTTCTTCTGAACGTTTATATTGAATTAAGTGTAGATGTTGGCAATAAACTTATCTTTACTAAATATATTCCAGTGTGTTTAACGTTGTACGATATCCAAATAAAATCTTAACTTGTTGTTCAATTAACTTTCTTATTTCACAATCTCCTTACTATTATACTAGACAACTAGCTTACCCCTTAATTTAGTAGATGTTTAAGTTATAGGACAAGAATTATAGTAGTAATAGCAGCCTTGTTTAGTTATACCTATCCATATGATACGCCATTTTCTTACATCAGAAGTGGGATAGAATAGCCCGTTTATTTTTGTGTGCTGACATTTATCTCCGATTACAGACTGGAGTGATAAGAGCCAATCATGGATCCTGACCTCGTGAAATTGATGCTCCAGTCAATCCAGGATGCCGTTTCTACATCCCGGAAGCGCGATGACGTTACCTTGCCACTCTTTGATCCTGACAAGATGGACAGTGGAGCAGAACTCTGGTGTAAAATCGTCGAAGACACGGGCTCAGAGTTTCGCTGGAGCAGCTTGCATAAAGTATCTGTAGCCGGTAAGGCCCTTCGGGGCTCTGCTTCTATTTGGTTTGAGTGCTGGGAACCTGAAATACGTGACTGGATTTCGTTTAAATCTGAGTTGATAGACCTATTTCCCCCCAAACGAAATTTGAGTGAGAGGCTAACAAAAGCCGTATTATATTCCTCCGAATTAGCTGATACCTACGCCGAATATGCCCGTGAGAAAGTTCTATTGTTAAGGAAAACAAAGATAACATTCAATGAATCACAGTTGGTCGAGTGTGTGGGGGTGTTCGTGACGATAGTATTCGTATGGCAGCCTTCAATAGTTCTATAAAATGTACAAACGACTTGATTACTGTATTTACAGCGTACACGAAAAACCCTCGTAAAATATTAGAGCACCCAATAAAGACAACAGAAATTTCTGGACCAAGCAGTGCTAAGCGGCCGCGCGTAGACACACCAAGGGAAAACCGTAAAACATCTTTTACTCCCAGAACCTGTTTTTCTTGTGGTGAATTTGGTCACGTGATATCAAATTGTGTTAAAAATAGATCGATGGTGAACTCTCGCAACATCAGTGACTCCGCTAAAAATCCCGCATATTCTGACGACAATAAGGATAAAACTATATGTTCAAAAGGGCAGTCGTCTTAGCATTGTTCGTCTCTACCATGATGAAAATTGTCACGTGGGACCGGACAAGACTCTTCATAAAGCAAAAGAATCATTTTGGTTTCCAGGCATGAGCAAATTTGTGAAAAAGTACATTTCACATTGTCTAGTATGTGTTAAAGGTAAATCGCATAGTGGTCCCAATCAAGGATATCTACACCCTATAGATAAGATACCTGTTCCATTTCATACCGTTCATCTGGACTGTACTGGCCCATTCCCCCAGACCAGCGACGGTTATCGCCATGTTGTAGTTATTGTCGATGCTTTCACAAAGTATTGTATACTAAGGCCCTTGAAGACAATGAGTGGCCATGAAATGTTAACAGTAATTCGCGATAATTTGGCTATGTTTGGTAATCCATCTCGAGTTATTACAGATCGGGCTACAAATTTTTCATTCGAATCAGTGGCTAGTCTGTTTAGGGATTGGAATGTAGAACACCGTATGATATCAACAGGGACACCGCGCGGAAACGGTCAGGTAGAACGATATGTAGGTACAATCATAAACATGTTAGCCACGACTTGTTCTGATGAATCACAATGGCCGAGCTCATTGTATAAAGTACAATTAACTTTAAACACAACATTGCAAAAATCATCAGGTTTTGCGCCATTACGATTACTTATAGGTCGCAACGCGAACATCCCTTGTATACAACCTAGGCTAGATGACGTTGAACGATCTGGCGTTTCCAATGGCGAAGCCCAAATTATTGATGTTATGGCTGAGAGGAACAAGGCCTACGATACGATGAAAAAGGCAGCTGATATTACAATATGCAATTGGCGATCTTGTTTATGTCAGCCAAAGTCACCAACGACACGATAAACTTAGTGATAAATATAAAGGGCCATACGAAATTATAGAAATCATGGAAAGCGATCGATTCCGGCTAAATGGCAAAGGAAGGCTGCATGATGTAGTCATTGCAAAGGACAAGATACGGCGTTGGCCTGGTGAATGGACTGAGCAAACTACTGAAATAGAAGGTTTAAATATTGTTTATTATTATCATCTTAAGTAATGTCTATTATGCGATTAGATCGTTTTAGGTGTGGTTTGATGAATGAGTTGTAACTTTTGAGTGATTGCCGTTTGGCTGACTCGGGAGAGTTATTTTTGGATAGCAAGTTATGTGAATTAACAGGTGCTGCAAATATTGTACCTGGTAGTAAGTCTGGACACCATGGGCAGCAATGGTGTGACTTACGGCGACAGGACAATAGTATTTGGTGCTGCGAATGTTGTGCCTGGTAGTAAGTCTGGACACCATGGGCAGCAATGGTGTGACTTACGGCGACAGGACAATAGTGTTTGGTGCTGCGAATGTTGTGCCTGGTAGTAAGTCTGGACGCCATGGGCAGCAATGGCGTGACTTACGGCGACAGGACACAATAGTATTTGGTGCTGCGAATGTTGTGCCTGGTAGTAAGTCTGGACACCATGGGCAGCAATGGTGTGACTTACGGCGACAGGACAATAGTGTTTGGTGCTGCGAATGTTGTGCCTGGTAGTAAGTCTGGACGCCATGGGCAGCAATGGCGTGACTTACGGCGACAGGACACAATAGCTATTGGTGCTGCGAATGTTGTGCCTGGTAGTAAGTCTGGACACCATGGGCAGCAATGGTGTGACTTACGGCGACAGGATAACATTGTTATCGTTTGTTGTGTAATACGAGCTTTTTGTTGAATTCCTGTCTAGCCTTTAGTCTGGGTATGACTAAAGCCGACAAGAGCAATTATAATGTGTTTTACCCCTGAGTAAGCTATAATTTGTGAGTGTGGCCGTTAAAGTAACTATTGGAAACTGAATTAATGACGGTCTATAATTAGAAATGAAGAGCCTATTTTAACATTTACTTTTGTTCCAGATCTAGCAAATGAGACCTCCGACGACGAATAGTTAAGTTTAGATAGGCAATTATAAAGTAATTAGTTAATTAATAGTTGGGGACAAATTCATAATATTGTATAAAATATAAATGAATGTGGCTAGGTACCGAAGTGGTACAATTAATTATAATTGTAAATACTCATTAAGGTTAAATTTATTCACTTATAAAATTAAATAGTAACTTTAATAATTGTATATACAATAACGATCAAGTTTGTTACTGCGAGAGCGCAGTAATTTGCAGAATGGCCGTGTTATGTTTGTTTCAAAATAGTGATTTTAAATGTATATGATATTCAAAACAAATGGTAATTATTAATATGGGAAGGTGTAATTTATTTATTAGTCATTGTATTGATTTTAAGCTATAATTGAAAAATAAAGTTGTCATACATAATCATTGATGTGAAGTCAAATTCTATTAGTTTTGTTTTAAATCATTAATATACGTAATTAGGAGTATTATTGTATCACAGTAATTACTATAATTAACAATAAGAATTTAGAGATCATTAGATAATTGTAAAGTCATTTAAAAATTAGTAAATTGGTAGTCAAATAAGGGTGAAATGCAAAAGCAACCAATCAGCGTTCACGGCGCGAACAACGTTGGTATTTCAGCATTGATGCGAGGCAGAGTTGTTAAATACTAGATGATTGGGCGCGGGCCCGTACTTTTGCTGGTGATCTCGGTTGAGAAGCATCTCCACCCCTATCGGCCTATTTTCCAAAGATGAGTATTTTCTATTGTGTTTGATGTTAGTTTCTTCTGAACGTTTATATTGAATTAAGTGTAGATGTTGGCAATAAACTTATCTTTACTAAATATATTCCAGTGTGTTTAACGTTGTACGATATCCAAATAAAATCTTAACTTGTTGTTCAATTAACTTTCTTATTTCACAATCTCCTTACTATTATACTAGACAACTAGCTTACCCCTTAATTTAGTAGATGTTTAAGTTATAGGACAAGAATTATAGTAGTAATAGCAGCCTTGTTTAGTTATACCTATCCATATGATACGCCATTTTCTTACACATGCACAACCAAATACGAAAAAAATACATTTGAATTGAAAGGACAGGACAGACACACACTTTCTTTTTGCTTTTACGGCTGTCGATTGTACAGTGCCACGAAGCTTTCTGATCAGGTGTCCGCATCGCTATGGTCGAATTTAGTGTTGCCGTGCTACATAGAATTTCCACGGTTGTAGGGTAAAAATGCCATAATAAAAAATAAGTGCGTAAATAATAATAATTGCGAATTTTTCATATTTACTCTTATATTTATATATATGATTGTCTCAATGATTATAATTATTGATGATCATAATAATATAATTATAATACTGTAATTATATTATAGGATTAAGATTATATTTTAATGCAATAATTATGATCATGTAGACAATCATCTGCGAAATCATAGGTCACTTCGTCTGAATAACTGCTTTCACTTCCACTATCACTTTCTAAATTTACGATAAATGGTTCATCTAAATAAATGTCTTTTTTCACTTTCTAAATTTACGATAAATGGTTCATCTAAATAAATGTCTTTTTTTAGGTACTCATTTTTGATGTTCTTTACATGGGCACAGTTTTTTTGCCATTCTGCTGCTGATATTTTGTTAAATGCTTCTGCGACTAACTGCCTTTGACTTTCCAATGACTTTCTGCAACATGACGTTTCATTGAACTCCAGATCATTTCTATTGCGTTTAAATCGCAATGATAGGGGGGCAATCTAAGGACAGTGTGCCCATTGTCTCTTAGTAAATTATCAATTTCATATTGTTTTGCTGGTCTGTGCCTTTTTACTAATTCATACAACTGGGGTTTAGCGAAAATTTTAATTAACTCCACATTATTTTCAGTAAGCCAATTCTGCATATCTGCTTTTTTTGTATTTGAATTAGGGCATTTTTTAACACAAATAATGTGGTAAGGAGCGTTATCCATTACAATTAAAGTGTATGTATGTAAATTAGGCAGCAATTTTTCTGTTACCCATTTTTTTAAATTGCTATTATTCATTTCGTCATGGTAATCGCCACTTTTAGTGTTCGATTTATAAACAAGTAATGCATTCTCAACAAACCCTGTTTCTCCCCCCGCATGAACTATAATCCATCTATTTCCTTTTGATACAGGATTCAAAACACCGTCAACATCATTACTTTGCCAACAGCGACCAGCCGTGTGTGATGAGTGTATAAAAGTCTCATCCAAAAACATTACAGGCTTTTTTTCACCGCATTCGTTTTGCTTTATTTTATGCAGATAAGATGCCCGTAAAGCAGATATATCATTGCGCTCAATGAGGACTTTTCTATTGGATTGCGTTTTCTTGTATCGAAAACCAATTTCACGCAATAACTTTCTGAGGGTTTCACGACTAGCATTAAAATCGATTTCGTCTCGTAGAACTTTCAGTAATTTTGGGATGATAGATATTTCTTTCTTCATTGTGTAAAATTCATGAATTTTCCTTCTGATGACACCGAGGTCAAAATCATCAATTTCTATCTTCCCCTTGGTTCTAGTCCTTTTTTCCTTGGAGTAGAAATGTTTGAGCCAGTAGCATCTGCCTGTGTTTGTTCTTTAACTAATTTTCCTACAAACCGTTCACTTACACCTGCAAAATAGAACACAAGTACTTGTAGGAACCATGTCATCGACTACTGACAAGGAATAGGTGATTCATAGAATAACAGCTGGCAACACCTGTAGCAGCAGCAACTCGTTCATACAGTTTTTCAAATGGTATTATCAGCGCTTTTAAACGTTTCTCTTCCTGCATAAAGCTGAAACATTTAAAATAGTGTTTCTCGCAGCACTGTTCAATGCTTTCGGCATTATTTATATCATTAAAACGATAAAATAATGAATAAAACACCAAGCGTTGTACACAACAACAAACTTGACAACATTATGACATTTCAAAATGACATTACGTAGTACCAGTTTCGCCACCGGATCAGATAACTTTGTGGCGCTGTAATAATGTACTCTGTGGTCCTATCATTCTCTTGAACTGTCAAATTGTATTGCGACAACTGCTCCACCGGATGAAAGTGGTAGGTTTCTTTTACATGTCACCAGATGTCAATAGATGTACCTAACTAAAAGTTGGCGTAGTTTTGTCTACAGATGGCTCTTCATGATTTTGACTAATCGTATTCTATTTCATTCTTGTGCACGTTCAATCCTACAGATTTATATGTTTGTCTCTTTCTACGTGACGCCTCAGCTCAAGTGTTACACTCGATTTTACTCCTCATAAAATTTTCATACCGGGCCCTATAACTCAAATCGTTGCTTAAGGAGTAAACTCCAAAAAATACGTTATTAACGTTATATTCGTTTGGTTTTTCATCGTTAGTGTGGTGGTAAATATATTCCCTTTAACTTAAAAAGGGTTAACCAAAGCCCTCCACTCGGGTCTGCGGACGGCTTGCTTCTCCCACTGGGAAGCTCTATGCCGCACCTCTTCATGTGCCACTTCAGCACATCATTCTGAGTAGAAGATGTGCTTCGCGACCCTCTGCTTTGCCATTCTTGACACGTGTCCGCACCACCTAAGCTGTCGCCGCATGAGGTAGGCCTCAATGCCACCCACATGGGCACGTCGCCGCACTACAGTGTTCCGCACGCGATCAGACCATCTGATGTTCATGATCTTACGTAGACATCTGAGGTGGAAACGGTCCAGCATGCAGATGTTACGGCGGTACACGGTCCAAGTTTCCGCAGCATGCAGGAGATTAGGCAGGAAGATCACCATGTACACTGAGATCTTCGATCTACCTATCGTACCTATCGTTATGTCATGTGAAGACCTTAGTATCCAGCTTGCCGAATGATGCAGCTGAGGCTCCGATCCTGCTGTTAGTCTCTGCATCAAGGTCGCACTTGTTAGAGTGCACCCCAGGTAGCGGAACTTATCAGGGTCAGGTCGTAAGCCGAAGTGGGTCTCAGGTAGCAGCCCTTATGATAGTTTCATCAGGTGGTTTAGGAGTACTCTGGCGAAGACATTTCCAGGGAATGATAAAAATGATAAAAATGAAATACCGCGAACCACAATCGGAACGGTCACCCTTGGCCTTATGTAGAGCCCTTATGTGTTATACTTTAAAAGTAAACGGGACCTGTTCTTTTTTCCAAATAAGAACAAAATTCTCCCATATTGTAGAATGTAGTGCCTCACCGCCGTATTTAAGCAGCTCTCCCGGTATAAAGTCAGCGCCAACCGCAACTTTGTTATGTTGTTGCTTTATTGCAAGAACAACCTCGCCTCATAACAATGGCTCATCCAGCTCGCTAGATATGGGGAGGTGAGGGATCGAGTTGATGTGTTCCAGGTCAGCAGACCGGTCCACATTCAGCACAGCGTTGAAATGTTCCGCCCATCGTTTAAGTACTTCTCCTTTGCTTTTAAGAAGGACTTCGCTATTGGCAGGCTTAAGTGGCACTTTTATCAGTTTTCGAACCTCACCGTGGTGTTCCCCTACCTGGTTATTGTCCGCGAGCCATTGCATTTGGTGAGCTTTGTCCTGCCACCATTTATTCTTAGTTTCCCGGGTTAGTCTGCGCAGCTCCATATTCACTGTGTCTGATCTCCGCAATACCACGTTGGTTTGTCCTGTGCTGCCTGAGGAGACGCAGGTGTTTGTCGATTGCCTTCTTAAATAGCTCTATCATTCTCATCAAACCAATCCTCGTTCTTATGGACTTTTAGACCCAAGGTAGTTGTGGCGGTGTCTAAAATATAAGTAGATAGAGTCCCCCAGCCAGTATCAACTTCATCGACCTCCGTGTCGGTGTGCGGTAGCCAACGCTTCGGCATACTTCTCCTTCGTCCAGAATTGCGTTAGTCCATCCAAGTTTACTGAAATTCAACTTTGTAAATTCACAACAAAACTTAAAGACGTCATAACGAAACATACCAAACTAGTGAATATTAGCCGAAACAGGTTTACTATTAAACCATGGATTACACTAGGATTGGCCAGATGTATTCGAAACAGAGATCAGCTGCATTTTAAGTATAAACAACATCCTAAATACCTGAATGCAGAGATAGTATACAAACGATACCGTAATTTCTGCAATGACCTGCTACATCGAGTGAAAGCCGCCTACGAGCTCAAGATTCTCGAAGAAAATAAAAACGATGCGAAGTCAATGTGGAAGGTAATAAAGAACATCTGTGAGATCTCACCTAAAACTCAGTCTGCTGCCAAACTGCTCTCAAGTTGTAACACGCTTCAGGATTCAGTAAACAAATGTAACAGCTACTTTACCACCGTCGGCTCTACACTTGCAGAAGAAATCCTCAAAGCCTCAAATAGGTCAGAAACTCAACTGGCGCAGCTGGCTAGGGCTGCCCCTTTTCCTCACTCGTTTCTCATGCGACCCACAGACATGGCAGAAATTCTGGGACATATCAACAAACTGAAAACTGACAAAGCCCCCGGGCTTGACGGTATGGGCAACTTACTTATAAAACACATAAGCAAAAATATCATCATGCCTTTAACACACATATTTAATCTTATTCTGCAAAATGGCGTTTTCCCTGACACGTAGAAAGTGGCTGGAGTTACACCGATTCACAAAGCAGGAGATAAGAAAAGCCCCTGTAACTACAGGCCGATATCTCTGCTCCCAGTCTTCTCTAAGATCCTAGAAAAGATCGTAAAACACCGCCTAATGTAATACCTCGAGAAATTTGGTGTCCTCTCACCCGCCCAATTGGGATTCCGACAAAGAAGGTCGACTGAAGACGCTGCAAAAAAACTCGTCGATTCCATCTCATCACACCTTGACAAAGGCAACTGCTGCATGACTGTCTTCCTCGATTTAGCGAAGACGTTCGACACAGTATCCGTGCCATTACTGCTACAAAAGCTTGAAAACTATGGGATAAGGGGTCTAGTCTTAGAATGGTTTCGTAGTTACCTGAGTAATAGATCCCAACAGACAAAAATCGGTGACCTTTTGAGGACCCTATGCATATAGGATACGGCGTGCCACAGGGAAGCATTTTGGGCCCTAGTTTCTTATTGGTCTATATAAACAACCTAGGAGAACAGCTGCCCTCTGCTAATGTCAATATTATCAGCTATGCGGATGACACAGCAATGACTTTCCATGGCAAGACCTAGAACTCCACCTTCGCCAACGCGGAAAACGCAATGGCTCAAACTGCAGAATCGCTTACCAATAACTTGCTCACTCTCAATGTCTCTAAAACAATTCCTATGCTTCCACAAAACAAAGACATCTGCATCAGACCCAGAAATGTCTTCCTACATCAAGATACACGCATGTAACCGACTCAACAATACCTGCACATATAAAACTATTGAAAGAGCGGAATCCACAAAATATCTAGGAATAGTTATAGATGAAAAACTATCCTTCGCCAAACACATAGCATTGTTATCGGGCAGAGTTAGGAGACTCATAATGATTATGAAGCTCTTGAGGAATGGAGCCAGCGCAGAGATTTTGCGACTTGTATACCTGTCCCTGTGCCAATCAGTACTGGGCTACTGAATCTCGATCTGAGGAGGGTCTTACAAAACTAACATGATCACCATTGAAAGTGCTCAGAGATCCATATTAAAAGTTATGTACACGAAGCCTAAAATGTACTACACGGATAGTCTTTACAAAGAATGTAAAACATTGACGACTATTTATTCTTAGAGTCTCCCTTAACATGCATCGGCAGGCTCTCTGCTCCGCCTCTTACAATAACATGCTTGAACGTCGAATATTTAAACTCCCAGTGATGAGTACAAACACATCTTTCGCACAAAGATTCGGCCCATTTTTGCATCCGCATATTTACAATAAGGTCGTTCAAGCCTGTGACATCAAACATGCCTCACCATCTGAAGCAAAATACAAAATACAACTATGGCTTCCTGGCATGAACTATAACTAAAAACTTCATTGGAACACAATCATAGAAATCAAAACATCCCTTCAACTCTAAAGCTTTTCACAATATGTTTTACTGTATTCATGTACTTTTAGGTGAAATAAATGTTTTTGATTTGATTTTGATTTTTGATTTGAAAAAATAAAATTACGCATAGACACGTCTGCTAACCTCACATACATGTGGCGGCCAGGACAGCAGGGTATCGAAAATAACCCCAAGGTTCTTGGATTTCTCGCTGTACAATATTCTGATACCATCATATATTACAGGAGCGACGGGCATTTTCTGTAATAGGTTAAGAGTGTGCAGTATTCCTATAATCATAGCTTGAAATTTGCCCGGGTTTACCAGTAGCCCATAGGAAATATCCCATTGCCTGATCTTATGAAGGTCAGCATTCAACACCTCTACAGTCAGAGTCACATCACACTGAGAGAACTGCCGATATAATTGGAAATCATCTGCGTAAAGATGATAAAACGAAGTAAGTACGTCAGAGATTGAGTCAATGTATACTGAGAAGAGAAGAGGTGAAAGGATGCCACCCTGCGGAACACCTGAGGAAGTATCACATCAGTCCATTTAGACCCCCTCAGACTGCTGGTGACCTCTTAGGTAGGAATCAAACCAACGCACTGTGTTTCGTCTAGAACAAGCTAGGTGGACAAAAGTCATTGACGAACTTCTAGGAAATAACGGTGACAATTACTTAATGACCTCCCCCAGGTAACATATCCAGGTATAAATCATGTCCACATACCGTAATGATGGGTCACCAGGGTTAAAAAGGTGAGTACTTTTAAAACACATTTTCATACAGTCCATCACATCTAATTTTGCCACACGTTCGACAACATCTTATGAGAAATATAGTGAATATACCAGTGATTTGTGCCATGGATATTTTAGTACAAGGTAAGACGATACTATTCCAATATTTGTATTTGATTTTCTATTTCTCATGACTCTAATAATAACATCTGAAAACATAGCGAAAAAATACATTTTTTTTTCTATTTGGAAACTTTCAAAGACTGGAACTTTTTTATCCAGATATATCCAGGCTAGATTTTGGATGTGTTGTTGCTAAGGTCCTCAACTTTTATGTGAACCTAAATATTTATGCCCCAACTTGCCCCTTACGTTTTTTTTACATTTTTCAGAACACACCATTGAAATTTCAAAAAATGAATTTTTCGAAGAATGGCTCAATCACGATGTTGAAAACCGGAATTCACGGCTTTTTAAGTACATTTCGGCGAAATTCGGCCTGGCTGATATGACTGAAGACTCAAGAAAAGCATTTCAGTTAAAATTGGCTTCTTGGTCAGCCAAAATGTCTGAAAAATGGGAGTCGGCACGCAGGACAAAGGACCGCTTTCTACTGAAGAATAAAAGTTGGTTGGAGGGTGCTAAGTTCGAGTTCAAGGTTGAACTGAACAGTCCAAGCACTTCTACACCTGTCCGCCATCCAGGAAGACCTCAGAAGTCATTCGAAGAATCATATTTCAAAACAAAGAAAAGGCGTGTGGAAGTTATAGTGCAAACCTGGAATGCTGATGAGTTGACCATTGCTGCAGAAGTTGCTAATAGATCTGCTGGGAAGCGAAGTGTTGCCCACTCCATCAAACGTGCAAGTGACGGTTCAAAGGACGAAAGTGGCCCTAAAGCAGTTTTGTGTAATAACGCTAGGCAATTAAGTACAAATGAAGCGTTAGCTTACTATGTAGACTCCAAATGCACTGTCCACTCGTACAAACAGACAAGAAAGTGGTCGCTGAAAGCGGGGCATCAAGTTTTTCCATCGTACCATAGCTTAGGTAAGTCCAAAATATCTTGTTATACTTCTAAAGAGAACATACTTGTGACAGAAACTAGTGCCGAGATCAAATTGCAGGCAAATCTTGATAAGACGACAGAAAGATTAGTTGAGGCACAAAGTGAAGTTATAAGAAGTGTTCTTCCCTGTGATTCATCATTCACATTAATCAGTAAGTGGGGCTGTGATGGCAGTTCTGGCCACAGCACTTATAAACAAAAATTTGAGGACTCTGAAGCCATTGATGAGTTTTTGTTTGCTATAATGTTTGTTCCTTTGCGATTAATTAGTCCTCAAGGTGTTGTGGTTTGGCAGAATCCAAGACCATCATCTACTTTATATTGCCGCCCCATAAAATTTATTTTCGCAAAGGAAACAACAGAATTGATCACAACAGAAACACACAAAGTGTTGGAAGAAGCATCACAGCTACTTCCATCATTATGCACTGTAGGCGAGACTCAAGTTTCGGTTGTGCATAAGTTCATTTTGACAATGACCGATGGAAAAGTGTGTAATGCATTGACAAACACGCGTTCCGCTCAAAAGTGTTACATATGTGGTGCAACCCCGACAATGATGAATGATGAATCCAAGGACTTTTCGACTGAACAAGATGATTTTGAATTTGGCTTGTCTACGTTACATGGATGGATTCGCTGTTTCGAGTGTCTGTTACACATAAGTTATCGTCTTAACATAAAAAAATGGCAGGCCAGAAGTGAGGACGATAAGTTAAGTGTGAAAACGCGCTCAGACGAAATCAAACTTAAGTTTAAAAAGGAAGCAGGTTTGGGTAGGGCCTTCATCAGGGACATTGGGCGTCGCTTGAGGGACCGAGGCCATGACTACCGCTCCGGAGCGTTCCTGGTGCAAAGGGTCTCACTTGCTGTGCAGCGCGGCAACGCTGCCAGCGTAATGGGTACCTTTGGTCCGGGAGCGTTCTGGGGTGGTTTATTTGTGTAGTTTTATGTATTTTAGATTTATTTATTATTTAAGTATTTTAAGATCACATGTACACATATTTAACGGTAGCCTAATGTACGAGGTTTGATTGTAGACAAGCCAAAACCTGGTTATGGTAACACAAATGAAGGTAATACAGCTCGTAGGTTTTTTGCCAACGCAGAACTAAGTGCGAATATTACAGGATTGGATGTTCAGCTGATAAAGAATTTCGCTATACTTTTAAGAACACTCTCATCTGGATATGAGATAAATCTAAATGAATTTGAAAAACATTGCAAACAAACGCATCAACTTTATTTAAGTCTGTATTCGTGGTACTACATGCCTGTTACTGTGCATAAGTTACTAGTACACAGTATTCAAGTTATTAAAACATCCCTTCTTCCTATTGGACAGTTTTCAGAAGAAGCGCAAGAAGCCCGCAATAAAGATTGTCGTAATTTTTGAGAGCATAACACACGAAAAATATCACGTGTTGCCACGAATACAGACATGTTAAATATGCTTATGATAACATCTGATCCTTTAATAAACTCGCTTAGAGAATTGCCAAGAAAAAAACTTGAAAAATTGACACCCGAAATTATAAATTTGATTAATCCGCATTCAGCACCTCTTCTGCCGGCATCATGTAACCTATCTCGAGAGGAAGTAGATTACCTGGTGTCAGATTCTTCTGATTGTGACAGTGATGATGAGTAATAGTTGTCTATTTCGTAAGTATTTCATAATTGTATTTATTAAATGTGTAGATATTATGTTAGAGATTTTTTATTATTATGATAGGTTGAGTCAGGGAGACGTTCGTAAGAAAACACATAAATATTTGTTTTTATGTGGAGATCTTGTTTTACATGCTTGAAAATATCTCATAAACATTGTATATATTAAGGATAACTATAATAATAATAATAATAATATAATAATTTTTTATTGCATCATTAATGATTCACAATAAAGTTGCAGACATAATTATTACAAAACATTTTGAGTCAGACAAAACAGAAACATCTGAACCTGAGCTAGGTGATTAACCTGTATTTCAGATTCAGCGCTCTTCCAAGTTACATTATACTTGCTACAGTAAATCTATTAATATAAATCAAATTTTTAAAAGCCAATTACAATTTAAAACATTTAGAATAACTTACAACTAAGATAAATTACATTGAAAACTGCGAAAATTTAGATAACTATTTTACAAAAAAATCGGAATTGGTGAGTGTAAGGAAGAACTTCTCTTTGAATATCGTGAGTATAAATGAGTGGGTGTGAGAGGGTGTGTAGAGTTGCACTGATATGCTCTTTTTAAATATGAAACGAATATAAGATATGACTTGGTTATGAATATGAGTGACAAAAATAAGAAGAAATTACCACTTATAGATTTATTATAGTACGTATAGTACAATTTAGAATATAAAAGACAGATAAATAACTTGTTTAATTATTTTACGAGAAAATGCTAAAGCTAGCTGACAATTTCGAGCAGGTGCTCAGTTTGCTCATAGTTTAAAATTTGGAGAGCAGCTGTTTTTACGTGATGGGTGATAAGGGGGTATATACCTATGGTCCTACTTAGCCTATTGTATAATAACGGTCCAAGGAAGAGGAAGAATCTATGGGCAAAGGAGGTCCGGAAAACTCGAGAGTGAGAGCAGACCCTATGATTACGGCGACTAGTCATTAAATTGGGGTTTAACGTCATAAGTGAATGTTGTTTTATCACAGTTGAGTAAATAAAAAGTTGCCTAACTGTAAGCACACTGCAGGACTCAAAAAGAAGCTTAGTTGGGTACAAAACTGGTCGGAAAGTGCAAACCTTTAAGACTGCTCTCTGTGCTCGTTCTAGTTTTAAGAGGTTGGTTTTGGTTGCACCGCCCCATGATGTTATACAATATGTTAGGACGGATTGGCAGAGCGCGATATAAACTCTTTTCATCAAGTTACCATCGGCAACATGTCGCAAGGTTTTGAACACGTAGATGAGTTTGAGAATTCTTCCACTGATCATCTCAATATGTGGTCCAAAACTTAGACTTTGGTCAATAATTACCCCAAGATATTTAATTTTGGAGGTTTTAGTTAGAGCAGAACAAGAACAAGAACCAGAAGTAGGGTCAGGACAACGGTGAGCTATCAGGACACCATCAGGGTCGTGAGTATTCCGAATTAAGAATGACATAAACTTAGTTTTCTCTGCATTTAAAGTGAATAAATTATTTCTCAGCCATGAGGTAGCTCTATTTAAGCCTGCCTGGGCAGCATCAAAGGCATCCTTCCACGTTTTAGCTGAGAAAAGAAGAGCCGTGTCATCCGCGTAGGTAAAAATCCTTCCCTGATGTAGATCCAGTTCACAAAGATCATTTATGTAGACCAGGAAAAAGGTAGGACCAAGAATGCTGCCCTGAGGCACACCATAAGAGATGGGTAAGTCGGTGCTTCGGTGTTTGCCTATCCTGACAAACTGGGTCCTATCAGTTAGATAATCCTCCAGTAGTTTCAGTTGCAGTCCACGTTTCGTCCCAGCAGCAGGCGAGCGGCGCGCTCAAACTCAAACTCAAACTCAAAAGTACTTTATTACTGTAGATATTTACATATTCTTAGCAAACGTCATTTTTTGCCTCTTCTCTACATTGGACCACTGTGGGAGAAGAAGGGCGTAGAAACTCCCACAGATTGATTTTTAGATCTCTTTTAAAAATAGGTTGTGCTTAACTAATACAATTATGATCTATTTTTATTTAATAAGCTGGAATAAATAATTACAAAATTATTAACAGCAAGGTCTGTGTTGAGCCAGATTAACCCCATACAGTCCTGTCATTTAAGTAATCTTGAACATTGTAATATCCCTTTTTCGACAAAGTCGCTTTAACATGCTTTTTAAATTGCTCAAATGGCAATTTCAAAATCTCCAGTAACTATGAGTTCATGTATAATTTATTTTCCCTTGCACGACTTATAATGAATATTATTAATAAATGATGTCTATGTCTATGTCTATGTCTATTTAAATACATAAACATAACACTTAATTTTTGAAAGAGAATAACAGTCTAAAAATGTACTATTGTCATTGGCATTTTGTAATACTTTTGTTACCCATACTTATGTCAATGATCTCTTCAAGCTAACACATACATTGTAATAATCTACATCTACTAACTACATATTTCAAATATTACTTTCCTACTATTACATTAACTATATTTTTACCTGTAAAAGTATGCTTTAGTTGCTTGTCATTTCCACTTAAAGTTTGGTTTATTCTTGTAGAATACAAGAGTTGTAAATAATTTTAAAGTAGAATTCTTCACTTTTTAAAATTACAGTTTTTATAAAATCTTTATCTCTGTCTACTCTAACTATACAACTACCAATTGGTGAATATATAAAGAGATCACACATAGTCGTAACAGTCATGTACATTTGTACTTGGATTTGAGTATAATATGGTTTACTTTTTTTTAATTCTGGTTCATCATTCACTAACTCCAAATATTGCACATTACTTTTTTTCTTATCAAAATCTACAATCGGTTAATTTTTACAAGATATTGGGCATTTCACTTCCACTAACATTTTCACACATTCGTCCTGTACAACAACTCCATCTACACTAGTGCACAGCCAAGGCTGTTCTTTGCTAACAATCACCCCTAGTCGAATCACTCTACAGTTTTTTAAAATTTGGTATTCTTCCAATGCATATTTTTCATTATTTGTACCATATCGAGTAGCTGCACATTCAACGGGTTTTGGAAATAGAATATGTTGTGCAAGGCTCTCCACTGTTTTCGTTTTACGCACTTTTGTATTATGTACATTAGTACTTAAGGAAATCCTCAATCTCCTTGCCGAGTGCCACGCTTCACACATTGATTGTTGAATGGTATAACAACATAATTTCGAAATTTCTGTATCTTCCATCACAACATGCACTAAATAAAAGTTATATAAAGATGGTTCTATATAAAGTGCACTACTTTTGTAGACTGGGAACTCTTGTCTAAAAACATTAAAGTTTTCAAGACATATCACACAATCTTCTCTTTGTAAATTAATATCAGTCTGTTCGACTAAACTTTGGACAACTTTGCTAACAGAAGTTTCTATATCTTCAGCATTACTGTTAGCAGCAGCTTCTAGGACACATTTCAAAGCACAATCTTCCTTCAAATCCGAGACATTAAATTGAAAAGGTTCACACTTGTGTTTCTTTGCTGTGGGAAACATTTCATGGAAGTACTTTCCTTTAGAATATTTTTCCTTGGAAAATTGACGGGCACTTGGCTTACCCCATTGTTGTTCTTGGCTGGTCTTCGTAAAACTGTTTTCATTATTTATGAAGTATATAAGTGCTGCAACGTGCTTGCATTTCCCACTCTTATTATAAACACAGTCGCACAATACACTCTCAACTTGACAATTGGTGTTTAGAAACAAAGTTGTCTTGTACGCCGTTGCCGTGACAGAAGTTTGGCGAACCACTCGGGCTTTGATAATACGAGTCATGTCTCCTTGGCGAATGTCTTCAACCTCAAGGACATGCCCAGCTAGCACCAATTTCTTGCCTTTATTCATCGTCTCCAGTTGGAAAATGATTTCGTGCGTGATGGCACGAAACCCCGTTTTGGTCACCAGTAGGCTCATTTCGTAATTTCGTCATTTTCTTTATTGTACTAAACAAAACAGACATACAGATAACTTATGATAGAAAAAACATGTACAAAGGCGAGCTTATCTCTAAAAAGAGATTTCTTCCAGCAAACCATGTTGGATAGGAGACGGAGATGATAGGTAAGGGAAAGAATTGCGCGTACAATTAAGACTATATTCTAATATAATACATATTACATAAAACCCTATTGCTAAGAAATATAGACTACATACACAGTTACATAAATACAGCATATCAATAAATATCTTACAAATATAATAATACTAATACATTATATAGCTAAATAGAAAGTGAAAGATAGTGCTTCTTTAGTCGGTTCTTAAAGATATTCAGTGATGGACTGACCCTGATGGTGCAGGGGAGTTCATTCCACAGCCGTATAGCGCGGATTCTAAACCCGTGCTCGTAGGTTGCAGTGGAGCGTTGTGGGGCTTTAAGCATAGTAGCCATGTGAGTTCTCCGAGGCCTGCATGAAGAAAGAAATTCGAAGCGATCACGCAGGAAGTTAGGGTACCGAGGGTTCCACAAAATATTGTAGAGCAGGCATAGGATATGAGAGTCCCGTCGAAGACGAATCGGAAGCCAATTCAACTCCCTGCGATGTTGAGAAACGTGATCATATTTTCGCAGTCCGAAGATGAACCGAATCCCGAGGTTTTGAAGTCGTTCGAGTTTGTTCAGTTGCTCTTCATTTGCGCTTACCCAGCAAACATCAGCATAGTCAATGAGGGGAAGTAAAAGAGACTGGGCGAGAATAATTTTGGTCTGACGAGGAAGAAAGTTCTGAAGTCTCCTGAGAGAGTGAAAGGTAGCGTAAACTCGCCTGCTGACCTCGCTGATATGCGTTGACCAGGTTAACTGGTTATCGAAAACAACACCCAGGTTTTTCGCTGTGTCGCTATACATGATTACGGTACTGTTATAAGATACAGGAGGGACATAATGTTGCTTCAACAAACATAGTGAGTGTCTGGTACCTATAATCATGGCCTGGGACTTGTTTGGGTTAACCAGTAGCCCAAATGACGAGGCCCATCCTCTAATACCCTCTAAGTCAGCGTTTAACGCCTCCACAGCGGAGTTTACATTATCGGGAGAGAAGTGGCGATAGATTTGTAAGACATCCGCGTAAAGATGATAAGAAGATGAGAGGGCATCGGAGATGGAGTTAATAAATATAGAAAATAGAAGAGGAGAGAGAATGCCACCTTGGGGGACACCGGAGGTGAGGTCACACCAATCCGTGCAAGTCGTCTCCGATTTGATACGCTGTTTACGGTCACGAAGGTATGAGTCGAACCAGCTGATAGAATGGGAAGAGAGATTAAGAGATTTGAGAAGTTCAACGAGAATGTCAAAGTCAACACAGTTAAAGGCACTGCTGAAGTCGAGCAGGGTAAGCACCGAAAGCTGCTTCTGATCCATGGCAACCTGAATATCATCCGTCACTTTAAGTAGAGCCGTAACTGTGCTGTGACCCGGTCTGAAGCCTGATTGAAAAGGATTTAATAGGTTGTTAGAGGATAGATATTGGGAGAGCTGGGTATGGACAATGGATTCGAGGACTTTTGATAGGATCGGCAAGATGGAATACGGGCTATATTCTTTGAAGCAGGTGGGATTGGATGATTTAGGGAGAGGGATAACTAGTGCATGTTTCCAAGCAGTAGGGAAGGAGCAGTTTGAAAGGGAAAAATTTAAAATGTGCGTTATGGGCGGAAGCAGGTCATCTAGGATAGTGAAGATCATTTTTAGGCAGATGTTGTCATGTCCGACTGCTTTGGAGCTAATCGCCAACAATGCCCTTTTAACTGTGTCAACTCCGACATTTCTCATGTTGAAGGGAGTGGTGTTGGGAAGTGACCTAGAACGCAGGCTCCGAAGAGTGGCTTGCTTGACGGTAGAGTCCATCACAACGGGCGGTGCGAAGAGAAATTGATTAAGAGCGTTGATATCGACATTATGTAGGGATGGGCCTATGGGATGTAGTGAGAGACGTGTTTGTTGGTTCAAAGACGGGCGTTTATTCACTCAGGATCGATACCGGCATTGGTTATTATAGAGACGTATCGGCTAAAGGTGGTGACACACTACACCTTCCACCTTTTTTTTTAAAAAAAAAAAAGGTGGAAGGTGTAGTGTGTGTGTGTTTTAAACTACACCGCCATTGCAAAAATATAGGTATGAAAACGATACATGTTTATTGTTAATAATATAAAAATTAACCATACAGAGGTTGTTTACTATTACTATGGATATAATGTGGGTTATAATCCACCATTCTAAAAGTAAAGATACATGATAGGTAAATAATTAAAACCTACGTCGATAAAAAAGATTCAAATACTAAACGCAAACTGTTGGTAAAAAAGAATTTGTAGTAGGTAGTATAGGGTAGGGTAGAATAGGGTAGGGTTGGCGACAATAACATTTATTTATTTTTGCTTTCTCATTCAGCAATATTTAAACTCATTCATTTTCTTACTTGCATACCAGACAACAAAAACAGACTTTCCTCTCTACTTAAGTACATGCTCTCAATAACAGAAACAATACTTCTAATTTACTACCATACTCTCAAAATTACTAACTACAACACTAACAAATAACTCTTTGTCTATGTTTTATTCAAACTTCTTTTTTTTTTTTCATATATCTAGTGAATACCATTTTTATATTTGTCATAAATCTCATTATTACTTTCTTATCCAAAAAACACTCTACATAAACATAATATAATAACCATCTTTTCAAAACCCATCAAAATGTACTTTTCTTTTCATAAACAATCTCTTTCAAACAAAGTCTTTATTATAATCTCCTTATCACTTCATATAGGTACTTTAATTATCGGGATCCGGACCCTTAATATTCACATGTAGTGAGTGCACATTTATAGGTACTTTTTATACACACTGGTATTTACTTTATAAGGTACTTTTTATAATAATACTTAAATACATAGACTAATAGTACCTGGCTCGCGAGCTTATTAGGTCATCGATATCCAACTTTCTCACAAAGGAAACTCGTCCACATCATGATCGAAGAGGAAGGATTCGTGCCTTGTACCTTGTACCTTTGAGACTTTGATGAAAATACAATAACATATCGGACTCGCCAATAGTTACGTACCATACTAAAAACATAACTTATACTCAATCAATACGAATCCTTCGAATTTTAAGATATTCTGTAAAGATTGGATGATCATTCCAACTTTTCTCGAAAACTTAACAAACGAAGTGTTCCCAACTAACTTGCTCTGTGGCCTAGAGTAACAATCCTGCACATTCCACACCTTCTCTCAAATTCATACTTTTTATTCCTAAACAAAAACCAACATTCCCAAATCCAAACAAAATCAACTTTCCTATGTAATACTATCATAAAACTCAAAAATATCAAATATGAAATAAACCTTGATAACAACGATTAACTTTTAATTTCATTCAATTTCCATACTTTTCAACTCTCAATATAAAACAAGAAGAAGTGACCATATCCGCTGGTCAGACTATAATTCTATTAATAAACTCGAATGCAATCTGTAAAATAAAAGCAAGTACAATTTCTAAACAAACTTTTATGATAAACTAACGTTAGTGGTTCCGTCGTACGTTTTTTTTTTAAGTATATCTGTGATTAAAGCTGAACTTCTTTTGCATACTAAATATTTTGTACATACATACACAATATGAAATTTATACATCTCATACTATTCAAATTCATTCCGTATTATAACTTGAAAATGGTTTCATACTTAATCTCTCTGCGGTACCCTAAACTCGCTATCAATCATCCATCACCTTTTATGTATCTTCCATATTAGTCGCATGAAACTAAAATCTTTCGCTCTATACAAGTCGCACTGCGGTAACATGAACTACTAATTATTATAATAACAATTCTGTTTCTCTGTAATCAAAACATGTGTTATGTTCTAATCTAATTTGGTTTCTTCTGCAGTGTAGCATGTCCATATTTGGTTCGCCTGCGAACACTGGATTGAATTTCTATACTTAACTTTTGGATAACTTTGACTGTTACCAAGTCAAATGAACAACTGAATCATTTATGTACTTGATTGTACATTTGGAGTAAATCAGAATTATGATGCAATATAAAAAAAATACTAGCGGTTATAAAACAAAAAAATAACAAAACTTTCAACTTCATACTTCACACTTTTTATCACATTATTCCCAGATTTTTCAAAATCTCCTCAAAAATAAAAAAATACTGTCAAATCATCTCATCCCAAATAACTCGTGTCTAACTTATTTACTTTTCGGCTTTCAAAAATATCTCCATTCCTAAAAAATAATATCAATCGTTCATTCACACTTCTCTTGCTGACTATACTGTACTACTAACTTTTCGTTCTATGCCATTCATCATAATACTATTTTAGTTACTTCATGCAATCTTCATTTGGAAAAATAATTATATTAATATTGATCGTATCGTCAACCCTTTGACAATACAAAATCTAGCCAAAACTTAAATATACTAATCGACAAATAATTTAATTTACTTACATGTCATACGTATAATAAAACCCATTGTCCAAAAAACACATTGACGCCACGACGTCATCGCCCGTGTCGCATGCAGCTCGCTCGGAGTCAGCACATCCTGGGATCCGTACATCTCCCAGCTGCGCTTGACCCGTACGGTTACGCCCAGCGCCCTGCTTCCACATCATCAGGCTTAGGAAATCGCCCGGCACCCGGCAGCACAAATCTTCTGTAATATTTTATTTTCTCTTCTTGTGTAAATATATTCTTTCTTCTATAATTATCTTCTTTCTTCTTTTTATCCGTCTTCTTCTGGCTGCAATCCGCTAATGTCGTGGTCTCTTCATAGGTCATCCCGTTCTTTTTCTCTATATATTTATCTTCGTTATATTTCTCCTTTCCAAGTTCTTCAAGTATTATTTAAATATTATTTGAATTTATTTAATCGCCATTCGGCACAGCACTACCTCGCGAGAGGTAGGCTGGCCTGGCACGGTCGCCATGTAGGGATGGGCCTATGGGATGTAGTGAGAGACGTGTTTGTTGGTTCAAAGACGGGCGTTTATTCACTCAGGATCGATACCGGCATTGGTTATTATAGAGACGTATCGGCTAAAGGTGGTGACACACTACAATTACCTGAATGCGTGTCCTGGGCCTGGGACTTGCCAATACCAAGTGTCCTGAGAAATTTCCACACCTGAGAAGGAGTGTACCTTTCGATACACTCAAAGATGTCGCGGCGTCTGGCGTCGCGACAGAGACGATTGCAACGATTTCGAAGCGATTTGTAGGTGAGAAAATTGTCATCTGTCGGATCCTTTTTGTACCTGCACTTAGCCCGATCTCTCTTGGTCATAAGTCGTTTGATATCATCGTTTAGCCAGGGAGCAGGCAGGTGCTTCACTCTAACTTTTTTAATGGGAGCATGTTTGTCATAAAGTCCCAGGACAATTGTATTGAAGCTGTGAATTTTGTCATCAACGCTCTCGCTCAAGATGACAGGGGACCAATCGACCAGTGAAACATCAGACTTGAGGGAATCCAGGTTGATGGCTTTGAAGCTGCAAGTTTCAATAAATTTGGTTCTGCACTTAGAGGACCTAATTTTATATGAGACGTAAATGAGATCGTGAAAAGAAAAAGGTGAGTTAAGTTGACCATGAGTGGCCACCTTATCCAGGTTGGAAATGATTATGATGTCAAGAAGAGAGGGCGAGCAATGTGGCTGGGAATGGGTGGCCGCAAGCGGCAAAATGTGTAGATTGTATGAATCTACTATTGACCTAAGCTTGGCTGAACGAGAATCATTTTTGAGGAGACAAGTGTTGAAATCCCCAGGAATGAGAGTGACATCGTAAAGTGGGGTCAAATCATTAAGAATAGATTCAAAGGTGTCGAAATAATCAACACGGAGAGAGGGGCTATAAACAACACCAAGAAGCACCTTATTGTGATAAAGAAGAATTACGAGGAAGAGATATTCGGCAGACTCGGAGTACTGGCTAGGGGATGCGCTGATCACCTTGCACGGAATATCCGCACGCAGGTAAACAGCAACACCTCCATCCGCTTTCCCGACTCTGTCATTCCTGTAGAGCCTGAAGCCTGGAAGAGCGTACATAGATGAGGAGAGTGAAGGCTTCAGGAATGACTCGGAGACAAGGATAGCCTCCACATGTTGGTCACTAAAAGCCTCGATAAGATCGGTGTAGCTCGTGTGAATGCTCTGAGCATTGATGTGCACAATGTTCAGATTCTTCCCAGACCCACCAAAGACAGTTCTGAGTTTGACAGAAAGTGGTTCTTCCACACTGGAAATGTCACTTTCTGCACTTACAAATTCATCGCTAGACGCACACGACAAGAAGCTATCGTTATTGAGATTCATATTATGTAGATAAAATAATATACTATAATATAATATAAATATATAACTAGGTATAGGAATATACCTAGCTGAAAATATATAATGATTAAGGAATCAAAAGAGAAAAAAAAAAGACTAATATAAACCAATGGGGTGACCTAAACCTACCATTACATTGTAAATAAACATCACACACACACACACACACACACACACTTTACACAATAAGAAAGCAATAAACTATAGCGCTAACAATAGAATAAAATCCACAGCAAAAAGGTAAGCGCAAGAGGGACCGCGACTTCAAAAGCCGCACAATGGCACTTAAAAAAAAAAAAAAACTATCATACTGTGTCAATATGCAAGGCTGTATGGTCTAGAAACCTTTGCCTGCCTGACAAGGTAAATGAACCAAAAAAAAAATAAGTGTCAATATGCTGTCACTATTTGCAAATAAATCGAGTGGACTTGAAATTTAAAATAAAAATAGTTGCTACTACCTCGCAAAACATTACTAGTAGAGAAAAGGGTCACGACATGAGCACTGTACCACCGGGGGAACGGAACGCTGAATCTGATTGGTTTAAAGACAGACGAATAGGGTCTAACCTTGCTTCTTCTTGCCCTTCGACTGAGTGGCCTGTTTCCTGGTCACTACGCCGGAGGCAGATGCGGCGGCGCCCTCAGCAGGTTTATTCCCTTTGCCGGCTGGCGAGGGGGTCTCCTTGCTCGGGTACTTCGCCATGAGTGGCCGCAAATCTGCCCAGCACTCCAGCCTCTGCCGCGACTTGTCAGGCAGCAACACGTGTATCTTGCCGTCCGACGTCCAACTGCTGCTGATGCCGAAGTGCTTCCGCGCCGCCAAGAAAACGTAGTGCCGGGATTTTGTCAAAAACTCAGACACCAAAATGCCTGAGCCCTTGAGCTCCTTCTTGCGATCCCAGACTTCACAGCGTGCTGAGTGTGTGGCGAAGCGAACCAGCAGTGGGCGTGTCTTCGTGCTCTTGGCTCCCAGTCTGTGCACCACCCTGATGTCATCGAGGCACATGTCGGGCAATTTAAGGCGGTCTGCGAACACTGCCCTTAACACTTCGTCTGGCTGCTCCTTGTCGGTCTCCTTGATGCCGTGAACTAGCAGCACTTGACGCCGCGCCGCAGTCTCGTGCTGGTCGAGGCCGAGGGTCAAGTACTCAAGTTGATTCTTGAGTGCTCCCAGGCTCTTCCAGACCAGCAACTTGAAGTCACGGAACACACTCGCCAGCTTTGTGATGTTCAGGGGTCCGGGGGCAGGTGTGGCCGCTTGCAGCTCCTGCTCGAACTTCCCGATGCGCTCACTGAGTGACTCCGAGATGGCCTCCATGTTCTCCTGCAGCTTGGCGTAGCACAACAACACAATGACCTCTAAGGAGGTCATTGTGTTGTGCTGGGTGAATTTATTTAATTGTGAAAATCAGTGAGGTTATCTGTTTGATTTTGAATTATGGAGGGTCCAGGTCAGTTCTTTTAGATTAAATTGTACATAAAATTGTATTAATTAATTAAATTTCAATAAAATTACAGAGAGCTAAATATTTGTATGCGCTTCTTCCAATTACCCTCGAAGAAAAAAAAAATAAAATAAAAAAAAAAAACTCATTTCTCACTGAAAACAACAATAATGTTCCTGACTACCATCGTTCAAAATTGTCTAATATAGTAAAATAACAAGGTTCAGGTAAAGGAAATAATTCAGGTTTTGAAAGGCGATCTATGGACAATAATTTGGCCAAATGCGCATTTCTTGTTTTTAGGTTAGTTTGTGTTTACAAAATGACAAAATGGGGCAGAGGTCCGCATTTTGCATGGGGCAATGGTCCGCGGCGGACCATTGCCCCATGCAAGAACCAACACTAGACTTTGGCAACGATAACTGCAATTCAGCTCTCGACTTCCCTGTTCCTGGACCTTCAAGGCTGCCTGATCCTGTTCTTTCAGCTCTCGACTTCCCTGTTCCTGGACCTTCAAGGCTGCCTGATCCTGTTCTTTCAGCTCTCGACTTCCCTGTTCCTGGACCTTCAAGGCTGCCTAATCCTGTTCTTTCAGCTCTCGACTTCCCTGTTCCTGGACCTTCAAGGCTGCCTGATCCTGTTCCTTCAGCTTTCGACTTCCCTGTTCCTGGACCTTCAAGACTGCCTGATCCTGTTTTATCTACTGATTCTCCTGGACTTGTCTCCACGTCATCTCTTGTGTCAGTTGTGTCTCCAGCAGACATACTACCTCTTCCCAAAGCAACACGACGTAAGCGGAGCGGAAGAAGTTTAAAGTCGACACTTCTAACATCTTCTCCGCACAAGAAAGCCCTTCGGGACAAAAAATTACAAGCTGAAAGGTTGGTCAAAGAAAGAGAAGATCGTAAAATTAAAAATGCAATGAAACGGAAAGACAAGCTCAAGATGGCAGCAAAGCAGAAGTAGAAGCCACCACGTAGACTTCAGTTTGATTCAGATGACTCATCTCAGTCTCAGTCTATTTCATCTGGAACTTCGGTCTACAACGAGTCAGAATCTGACAGTGATCAGAAGATGGAAGAATCGTCTGAGCGGATGGTGCCTCCAAAGAGGTGCATAGGCGAATTTTGTACCGTTCGATATGAAGAAAAACTTTTTCCAGGAGTTATTACTGGCGTTTCAGAAACCCATGCCACTGTATCATCAACGGTGAAAGCTGGAAAATTATGGAAATGGCCCGACCGGCCTGACATTCTCGATTATGAATGGGGATCAGTCGTTTCGAGCATAAAGGAGCCAAAAAAAACCAGCACAACCCGAAATGTTTATTCAGTCAGTGAACAGTGAAGTGAAGTCAAGTAAAACCATTCCAGGTTTTACTCATAACTGTGAATAAATAAACTGATTAAAGTTAATTTTTCCGTGTATTTCATTTCAATGGGGCAAAGATCCGCAGCTGCGGACAATTGCCCCGCATCTGCGGACGTTTACCCCAAACAGTGGGGCAAAGGTCCGCAAAGGCAAGGTTGTCTACCTTTCCTTTTTTTTCCTAAATGGTGCTTATTTCGCTAGTAATAAAATGGTATATTGTAGCACATAAATTAAGATTTCCAGTGAAGCCAAAACCTGCAGGTCCTTTTACTTATTGGGTGAGAAACAAGGTTGAAACCTAAAATTGCGGATCTTTGCCCCACCCTACCCTATATTTCGTCCTAATAATCATTTATTACTAGTTTGTTATAATAAACTACACTTTATTTATTTATTTTAGCTGTGGATCTTAGTCAGACAAGGACAGATGTCGCATAAGGTAATATAAGCTATGAATCAACATGCTAAGTAATTAGAAATTATGTGATAACTTCTAACCTGAAGTAGCAATAACATCATAGACATATAAATCACCTTATCTTATGTTTTATTTAATATCTTAGTGGAGCTCCTTCTCTTTCTATTATTTGTTGTAGTCTACTTCTCATGCCAGTGATTATATTCCAACACATGTCAGTGCCTCGCATTAACTCCCAGGTTGAAGTAACAACTTCATATAAATTAGACCTAGATCTCACATTCGATGGATCCCAATTGAGCACCATATGGCCCCATAGATTTTCTATGGGATTTAAATCAGGGCTTTTAGAGGGCCATTCAATAACTGTCAAGGATTCTTGGTTGTTAAACCATTCTTGCACAATATGCACGAGATGCACAGCGCAATTGTCATGGACAAAGTACATAGTCGGTCCATAAGTTCTGTTACAAGGTTTTTGATAGATAAAACTCAGCAATAAACTTTTTCTTATTCGTATTATACATTATTAAAAAGCTTATTTTATACGAATTAAATTGCAATACAATACATTTTGTACGATTATCGCAATATGACAAAAAACCTTATAACTTGAGACAATCGCGAACCCAAAACACGCCGCAACTGACAAAAATACCACTTACCACAAATTTAATAAAAAAACAGTGTTCCAGATAACCAAAAAGTTTTTTTTTATTTATTCTGAAACCTCGATTTTAGACCATGCTTAACAAAAAGCATTTGATTTTCTGTTGGCTTTCAGTTCCATCTGCTCCCAAAGAGAACTTTACGTACTTTTTACGTTTTCAGAAAAACGTATAAAAATGATCTTGTGGGCAACAAGTACACGACGTAAAATGTGAAAATGAAAATTAGTTTTACCCAGACTTAGTTATCTTATGCTTCAAAATGAAGGTAACGGGTTCAGGGAGGGTTCTGACTAAAATCTCACGTAAGTTTGAAAGGTTTTAAGAGTCATGGAAAAAAGATAAAGTGAATCACGTCCGTATTTTTGATTGGGTAAAAAAGTGCAAAATCTCTGAAGAAACTAGCATTTGTGTAATATGGCTTTAAGCATTTAAATCCAATAATCGTTCTAATTTATCAGTATTTAATGAGCTATCAAACCATATATAGTATTAAATAAAATAAAACTTGGTATTATTTACTATGCGGCAAAATATTTGTGACAGAACTTATGGACCGACTAGGTATATATGCTCGTCCGGATATACAGTCCGTACGGTTGGTAACATGACGTTCTGTAAAATATCTAAGTATCCTTGAGCAGTATTGCGAGCACTCACTTGCACTAATTCACCGGGACCCATCGATGACTTCCATCCCCAATATCCTAAAGTAATATGGCCTCTACACCTGCACGGTAGAATATTTGCTAAACTATATCGTTTATTATTTCTTCTCCACAGTATTTTACGCCCATCCTTATCTGATCTAAAAGTCTTTTCGTCACTAAAAACAACTACATTATTACACCAATCAAAGTCCAAATATTCACGGGCAAACCGCACTCTATTTTCACGATGCTCATTAGACATCATAATCTTCTTCGCTGGTCTCCTACATCTTAAGCCATCAGCTCGTAAGTGATTGCGTACTGTTTGTAGTGTTACATTATGTAGTGTCGCCGTAGACCGGGTGCTGGCAAACGGATTGCTATTATGCCCTGCAATGATGTCGCGATGACGTCAGATGCAGCTGTGTAGGCTACAGGCTGTGGGCCTGGACGACGACTGTCAACATGTCCAGAATCTGCATACCTATGAACCCACAGTTGCACTGTTCTTCTCTGTAAAATAAGAAAAAATACAATGAAGTAACACTAGGTGTAACGATAATTATAATTTATAAAAAACCTTCAAATTATTTTTTTACATAACTCACCGATATCATCAAACTTCGTGCTATCTCGCTAATTGAAATGTTTTATTCATACAAAACAATGATTTCCGCCCTTTTAAAAGTGGATAGATGACTTTCCATGATAACAAATCTCAATCACTTAATTTGCAAGGAACGAAAAGCAATGCAACTAATGCTGAGAGCGCGCAGCGTAGTGTAGTAATAAATTGACGATAAACAGAGACGACACACGTTAAACAATTTTAAAGAGGGTAGCTGTTACTTTTTTTAAAGAAGGTAGTCTATCTATGGCTTTTTTACCGGACAAGTTTACAACTCTTCGAATTCTTAGTTTGGTTAAACAATTGTAATCAATTATATTCGATGCTATGTGAATATAATAATAGCTTTAAAAAAATAATTTCCTTTGAGGGATCGAACCTGTATCTACATTTCGTAAATCTAGCACCTAATCCACTAGGCTATCGACTACTTTGCATACAGCTTGAAAAACTGGCGTCTTATTCAATGAATGTATGAGATCAGAAAAACGCACACAGATGTATTAAGCAGTCTGCGTCGCGACATTGACACGAATACTGTGTTAGTGTGCCTTGCTAATCGCAGCTATTCGCAACGTTACGCACACAGAGACTGGTGTTTGTGTGCCCTGCAAACCGATCTACTTTGCCGCATGTACATGTTTTTTTCTAATAGTAATAAGCTTTGTTGTTTTTAAAAATAAAGTTAAATATTAAATAAAAAATTGTGTTTTATGTCTGCAACTGTGAACCCCCATTAACCCATACTTTTGACGCGATTTTGAACCTCATGCCATGGTAATAAAATTAAAAACCTATAAGCGGTCTACTACATATATATATATGCGAGTCGGACTCACGCACGAAGGGTTCCGTACCATTATCTATAAAAACGGCAAAAAAAATCTTGTTTGTTGTATGGGAGCCCCCTTTAATATTTATTATAATCTGTTTTTAGTATTTGTTGCTATAGCCGCAACAGAAATACATCATCTGTGAAAATTTCAACTGTCTAGCTATCAGGGTTCATGTGATACAGCCTGGTGACAGAAGAGCAATGATGAAAAACTAAGTAACCTAGAAAAACAAATTCAGGATATGCGTTTTCAAACTCGTCCAGCTACGGTGGAACTTCGAAACGTGCCAGTGAAACAGCAGGAAAATATCCAGGATCTTGTGAAGGTGGTCACGGACATTGGCAAAGCAATGGAACTAGATATAATGGCTTCGGACCTGCGTGATATCTACCGCCTGCCGGGAAAAGGTTCAACAAGACCTATCGTAGCTGAGTTCGCTTCGGTTCCTACCAGGAATGAGTTTTTGGGGACAGTTCGGCGATTTAATAAAGACAAACCAGTGAGTGAAAAGCTTAACACTACAAAGATTAATGCCAGGAGAAAAGAAAGCTATCTATTTATGCAGACGAATGCCTCACTCCTGCCTTGAAAAAACTTCTGTTTGAAGCTCGTAAGATTGCAAAACCCCACAATTATTCTTGCTGGCACTCATATGGCCGAATCCTTATGCGAACGGAGCCCGACGGACAGCCAATTCACATAATTACAGAAAAATCTTTAGATTTTTTAAGCAAACAGCAATAGACATAGGCCTTGTTTTAAAATTGTCTGTATGTGCATGCTTAACTTTTATTATTATGATACTTTATCTTTTAACATATACTATCTATCATAAAGTCACTATTTTATACAATAACTATTCCCTTGTAACATTTAACATTTTGGAAGTTAAATGTTACAAACATTTAACTTCCAAAATCAAACGATAAAATTATGTTCTATGCAATTTGTAAGTTGTCATCTTAAACACCATTACCGTAACTCAAGGTTTCACCGAGGCTCTTTGCTCTTTTTGTGGCTAAGCAAAATTGTTGCAAGTTCCTTTTTTTATTTTTAAATGGCTAATTTAAATGATATTACTAATGAGTTAGACTCAAAAAACAATTTGAGGACTCAAAACTGTAATCCTGCAATTTTCAAGTTTTATTTTGGACCCAAATAATAAACTAAAGATTATTCATTTTAACATCACGGAGTATTAATATGAATTTTTATCATAATTTTGCACCATGTTACACACCACTCAAGTAAGCTTTGACGTTATCATTCTCTCAGAATGCTGGCTCAAAAACTTGGGAAAAATACCTGTCTTACCTGGCTACTCATCAAGTGCCACTAAAAACAACCCAATCCAAAACGATGGAGTGGTCGCTTACATAAAAGATTCTATAGGCTATTCAGTATCCGAACCACATTTTATTGACGCAAACTGTTTAGTAATAAAAATAGGAAACACAACTATTATTGGTATCTACCTCTCTCCATCGTACAAAAATATAGAAAATTTCTATAACAGTCTTGAAAATCTTTCAACTACCTTTAGTACAAATGAAAACGTAGTTCTGATGGGAGACATTAATGTCGACATAAAACCCGAGAATATCGACCTAAATTCTAGTAATTATCTTATGCATACTGCTGCTTTGGGTCTCTGGCCAGCCCATTTAAGTCCGACTAGAGGAGACAACTGCTTGGATCATGCATTAATTAAATCACTTGCTCCTGTAAATGTAGTTATTCTTGAGAGTCAGATAACCGATCATCTCCCAGTGATTGTTTGTTTAGAAGCATCAATCACTAAGTTAAAGGCTCTAAAAACTGTTATTAGTCTAGACTATAGTTCTATTAAGAATGAAATTGACGCCACTAATTTTAATTCGGTGACGAACGAGTCGGATCCCAATGAAGCTACTGACCTGTTTGTCTCCTTAATCCAAAATATAATTCTAAAATATTCCACCACGGTTCAGCTAGCAAAAAAAGATAGAATTTTAAAACCATGGATGTCACCGGGTCTCTTTCGCTGCATTCGAAACCGAGACAAAATGCATGCAAAACTTTAAAGGACTCCCGATAACCCAATTCTTAAATTAAGTTACTCAAGGTATGGAAACTTTTGCAATGGTCTACTTAGAAAGCTAAAACGAGCATATGAAAAAACTGAATTACAAAACGCTAAAAACAATCCTAAGGCTACTTGGAGAATAATGAAGTCTATTTCTAATAAAAGTTTACAACAAAGACCTCCTACAGAGTTACTTCAAATAACTGGTGATGCAAGCACCTCGCTAAATAGCGTAAATAATTTCTTTGCCGACGTAGGGAAAAGATTGGCCCAAAATGTTCCCCCCTGCCGGGGCGGTATTGATTTGGCAGTGGATGCCCACCCTAACTCTCCTCAGAGTTCACTTGCAATTCTACCTGTTGACGACGGTCAAATTGAAAAGTTGATAGCTGGCTTAAGATGCGATTGTGCCACTGGGTGGGATAATATACCAGCAAAAGTCATAAAACAATCCTGCAGCTCTTTAACTCCCCCATCACACACATCTGTAGTTTAGCTATAGACTCAGGTGTTTTTCCTAAAGAGCTTAAAAAAGCCATCGTTAGTCTGGTCTATATGGGTGGGGATAGAGGCAGTGTCTCAAATTACAGACCAATCTCAGTCCTCAGCTCCTTTGTCAAAATTTTTGGAGCGAATCCTCAATAACTGTCTTCTTAGTTTTCTGTCCCAAAATCACATCATTGCTGATAACCAATTTGGTTTTAGGGCAGGAATATCGACTGAAGATGCAGTAATCTCCTTTACTGAGACCCTGACTAGCAAAATGGACAATAAACTAAAATGTTTTGGCATTTTTCTCGACTTATCTATGGCCTTTGACAGTGTCTCTATCCCCAAACTTATCAAAAAGCTAGAGATTGCTGGAGTACGTGGTTTTGCCCTAAACATTTTCGAATACTATTTTACGGATCGCAACCAATGCGTAAAGATTGAAGGCCTTACTAGCAATCAGATAGCTATTGACTTTGGTGTTCCACAGGGCAGCATTTTGGGGCCCACACTGTTTTTGATCTACATCGATGCCCTCTGCCGGCTTAATGTATCAAACTGTGATATATTTGCGTATGCGGATGATACAGCTTTACTTGTATACGATAAAACCTGGGACAAGGCAAAACAGGGTGCTGAGTTTTGTCTAAGCATGGTGATGGAATGGCTATCTGCTAATCTACTTACTCTAAATGTGGATAAGACAAATATTGTTTAATTTTCCCTTCCCAATACCGTAAGACGCCCTCCAGAAACCAGGATGGTGAAAGCTCACACATGTGCACTAGATTCACCAAGTTGCCACTGCAACTACCTAAGCGTGGTTAGTAAGGTTAAATATCTTGGTGTCTACATTGACGAATAATTGAGCTGGAGAACTCATATAGAAGTCATGTGGGGTCGTCTTAGGCGGATGATATATATATATATTTCACGACGTCATCACTGCTTCGAAGTTGGTCCGCGAGATTGCCCACATTCATCAGCAAGGCGGGTTCACCATCAGAAACTGGATGAGTAATAAGCCAGAAGTACTCAGTGACATGCCAAAAGAGACCTTAAGTAATAACGCCGTAAGGTTCAAAGTCGACGGTGATAAATCATCGGAGCGCACACTTGGGCTCTTGTGGTTCCCAGTTACTGATACATTTGGATTTGATTTATCATTGAAGCGCATTCCTACAGAAATATTGCAATTTGTACGAAAACCTACTAAACGAGAAACACTACAGTTAGTGATGTCTATCTACGACATTTATGGTTTGCTCGCACCGATAACCATTAAGGCTAAGATTTTGCTACAAAGAACATGGAAAGATAATGTTAAATGGGACCAACATATCGATGAGAAACAATTGATTACATTTCAAGAGTGGCTCAATAATTTACGTAGCATTGAAGACTTGCGCATACCAAGATAGTACTTCCGGTCATCCGATAACAATAACGTGGATTACGATTATGATAGTACGTTATCAACACTGGAGCTACATGTATTCTGTGACGCATCCCCGGCTGCCTTCGCTGCGGTCGCTTACTGGCGTGAAATAAACAACAGAGATAGTAGGGTACGTGTATCGCTGATTACATGCAAAAGCCGAGTAGCGCCTATCAAGTATGTTACTATACCGAGACTCGAACTTCAAGCCGCTGTTATCGCATGCCGACTCGCCACCGTAATAGAAACGGAGCACAGAATTAAACCGTTTCAGAGGTTTTTTTGGACAGATTCGACCACCGTTCTTCATTGGATACACAATGAAAGCCGGAACTACAATGCTTTCGTCGCGAACCGTCTCGGGGAGATAGACGAATTATCTAAAATATTATCTAAAAACGTATGTACTCAACAAAACATAGCGGATGTGGCCACGAAAATAAATAACTATAAGTTGAGCCCCGATTCGGAGTGGTTTACCGGACCTTCTTTCCTGCAAAATAAATGTTTTGAATGGCCGCGCAAACCTGAAGCAGAAAAAAGCGTGAATAATAATATGGAACCATGTACAGAAATACTTAATGTAAACATAATAAAGGAATCGTCAAACTTACCTGTTCCTGATCCAAACCGTTTTTCTTCCTGGCTGCGCCTGATAAGAAGTACCGCCAGTGTTCTACTGTTTGTAAAGAGATGCAAAAATAAAAACAGACTAATTGATCCTGAACTTATGTTTGAAGCTGAAACAATGCTGATACGCTACGCTCAAATGAAATCCTTTGAGAAGGAGATAGAAGATGTGAAGAGAGGAGCACAAATAGACCGCTGCATTAGATTACGCACATTGACGCCTTACCTTGATTCACAGGGTGTTTACAGAGTCGGAGGGCGGATCGATGCGACTAAGGAAGTGATTGAAGCAGTCAAACACCCCATAATTTTGGATAGAAAGCAACACATTGCTCGCCTCTTAGCAAAAAATTACCACGAGAAGGTAGCACATAGTAACAACGAGACTGTCGTAAATGAATTGAGGCAGAAATACTGGATTTTGAAGAAACGTCCAACCGTTCGAACAGTTGCCTCCAGATGTCTGTTATGCCGAATACGCAGAGCAAAACCAAGTCCTCCACGTATGGGTGATTTGGCCCTTTACGAATACAGGTATCGATTTATTCGGACCGCTACACGTTACCATAGGCCGAAGACACGAGAAAAGATATGGCGTGCTTTTTACCTGTTTGACTGTACGAGCCATACATATAGAAACAGTGATTTCTCTCTCAGCAGACTCCTTAATCATGGCCCTGAGAAGAATGGCCTCGCGATGAGGATGGCCGAGTAAAATTTTCTCAGATAATGGGACAAACCTGAGGGGTGGAGATACCGAACTGAAGAAATCTATGGCACAGATTGATCAAAATGTTATTCAACTGGAAGCAACAAATAAAGGTGTAAAATGGAATTTTATCTCACCAGTCAGCCCGCACATGGGTGGCGCTTGGGTGCGCATGATACGGAGCGTTAAAACTTCCCTGAACACCATAATGAAAGAAAGAGCTCCCCGCAAAGAAACGCTGAACACATTATTGGCTGAAGTAGAAAACATGATAAATAGCAGACCGTTGACTCATGTCTCCATGGAGCCGCACCACAAAGAAGCTCTCACACCGAATCACTTTTTATTGGGATCCTCATTGGGACTGCCAGCTCCGGGAGTTTTTGACAACGACGATCTTTTCCTGCGCAAGCAATGGTGCGTGGCTCAGCGTCTAGCTGACTTATTTTGGCAACGTTGGCTGAAAGAAGTACTGCCGGCTCTCTTACCGCGACAAAAGTGGACCCGCGATGAGACACCATTGAAAGTAGGCGATTTAGTATTGATTGTTGACCCAAATCTTCCGCGAAATACCTGGCCCCGAGGTCTAATAGAGAAAGTACATCCTGGAAAAGACGGAAGAATTAGAGTTGTAGATGTTAAAACAAAGATGGGTTCTCTCCGAAGACCTGCAACTCGCGTGGCACTACTTCCAACGAATAGTGATTGCTCAGAAGATAGCACTAGGGTGGAAAATGTTGATGACACGTACCACGCTCACTGAAGAACCTGAAAAGAAAGCTTAAAACTATTTATGTAACTTCTCAAATGTATGCACAGATATGAATATTAAATATATATAAACTAAATCTATACATATAAAACACATAGTAATATATATACATACATACTTGCATTGTAATTAGAATAAATATTTGTTTATATAAAAAGGAAAATGCCAAAGGTGCGTGTCCAATATACTAGGCACTCCCCGCATCCCTTACCAGCACCACCCGCGGTGGTCGTTGACCTTCAGTCCTTGCTTGCCGTCGGATCGTGACGCGTGTGCGCATTATTTCGCACCCACCTTTCGCATTACCGGCTCCCAAATATTATTTCGTGTTATTATTTCTTCTAAACCGTTCTTAACCTTCATCCAGTACCAAACCAACGATCGTAGCTAACACTAGGGAGGGGCCAATTATTTAGAAATAAGCACTTAATTAAATACCTAAAATTTAAACGATTAAGTCTGTAATTAATCGAACAATGTTTGATGTTATGTGATGATTATACCAATGAACCGACTGTGATTATTGTGATTAAAACTAAGTTATACATATATAAATGTGATAATGGATCTGTTCTTTTTCCAAATTATGTTTGTGACACATTGATTGTCAGTTCTTAACACATTCCTCCATTGCAATTAGCGTTGCCAGGCATCCGGCTTTAGCCGGACATAGTCAGGCTTTTTGATTGCCTGTCCGGCCAAAATAAGCGTCGTCCGGCCTGTCCGGCTTTTGTTAGGCTTTTTAGATTTCAAAATTCGCGCGCATCGAGACCGAATTCACGAATGAAAGAAGCCGGCGCCGCGCCATCGCCGGCCGGCCGAGCGAGGGCGAGCGCTGTTGCCCCCGCCCACCCGCTCCCCTGCGTCGCCTGCCTGCGCCACTGCACACACACACATTCTAACGCTCAGTCGTAGTCGCTACGTCGCTAGCGAACGGTGGCAGAGGCGCGCGCGTGCGTGTGTATGCACGTCGCTTTCTTGTTTTTCTTATTTAGCGACAAGAACTTTGGTAAGTTTTGTATTTGTACAGTACTCTGTGTTACTTAAATTTAATAAACCATCATGTGTTGAGTTGAGTGTAGTGTATGTGAGTGATGCTGTAAGAAATAGGTAAATAAAACGTTTTATTATTTTCAGATCTCAAACAAAATGCCAAAAAGAAAATGTATATTTTCGGAAGAGTTACAAAACTCTTACAAAATGTTTAAGTCGGCAGGCCCGAAAGCTGAACCATGGGAGGTTAAATGCGAGGTATGTGACCAGATCATATCAATAGCCAGCAAAGGAAAATATGACCTGGAAAAACATTTGGCTACAGAAAAGCATAGAAAAAATATCAGGACCTCTGCCTATTCATCAAAAATGGATAGTTTCGTTACTAAACAAGCAGGACCAAAACGTGAAGTGCAAGCAGCTGAGGCTACGTTGGTTTTTCATACAGTACAACACAATCAGTCGTTTAACTCACTAGACTGTACAGTGCCACTTCAAAAATGCCTTTATGCAGATTCAAATATTGCGAAAGAAGTATCCTGTGCCAGGACAAAGGCAGAAGCAATTTTGAAAAATGTTCTTGCTCCATATGTTTAAAAAAAAACATTGGACGATTTGTGTGACATAAAATACATAAGCGCCTCCACCGATGCAAGCAATCATGGGAATATTAAGCTATTTCCGCTGTTAATTCAGTATTTTGATTACATGAAAGACGGGATTCAGGTCTCCCTTATAGACCTACAATCTCAACAAAATGAGACATCCGAAATGATATCTAATTACGTCTACGATTCTCTGCACGATAAAAACCTCTCGCACAAACTAGTGGCTTATTCGGCTGATAATGCTGCTACGAATTTTGGCGGCAAAGACAGAGGAGGATAAAATAATGTATTTGCCTACTAAAATCTCTAACGAATAATGAAAATATAGTTGGAGTCGGTTGCGTTGCGCATATTTTCAATAATTCCGTCCATAGGTCTCTCGATTCTTTGCCATTGTGCTTTGAAAGTATTGTCATGCAGCTTCACAATCATTTTGCTACATTTACAGTACGCACAGAGGAACTGAAAATGATTAGTTCAGAATTAGATGTTCATTTTAAACAAATGCTATATCATTCAAAGACCCGCTGGTTGAGTTTGTTCCCAGCGATAGAAAGAATCTTACAGATGTATGACCCGCTGAAGTCATATTTTCTGACAAGCGGGAATAATGCATCAAGAACATTAAGAGAATTTTTCGAAAATGATCTGAACGAAGGCTATTTTTGGGCTGTTCATTCTTTCATGGCCATATATCAAAACTACATCAAAAATACAGAGAAGGCTGATGTTTCAGTGAATGAGGTATTAGAAAACTGTTCTGAAATAATGAATAGCATAAATGCAAGGATTGAACAAGATTTTTGTCCACTAAAAGTGGTTTCTATTTTACGTAAGTTTAATGACATTGACAAGAATATTGACCAAGTAACTGCGTTCAAAGAAAATATTAAAAACATGTACACAATTGCAGTACAATATTTTAAAATCATGGACTGAAAACCTATACAAAGAGACAAAACATTTTTCATGGATGTCTTTAAAAGATGTTCCTGAATGGAATCAAGTTTCCAATACTATAAGTATCATAACGAAAAACAACGTCAAAATTGATGACAGCAAATGTTTTGATCAACTGCAAAACCTGAAAAGCTTTTTAATTAATAATAAAGAGGATGTTGATTTCAAGAAACAGTTAGCCCACAAAAAATGGGTCCAATATTTTAAATCAATGAATTCTGAAGAAAGCTTTTCAGAATTTCTAACTATTTGCCAATTTTATTTCGCGATTCCAGGCCACAATGCAAACGTGGAACGAGTTTTCTCTCTAATAGGTCAACAATGGTCAAAACAGCGCAACAGACTTAACGTAGATACAGTTGCTAAAATGCTACTCGTAGAATACAATTTAAAACACTTATCGTGCAAGGATTTTTACAACTGCATAATAAAAGAAACTGAACTTTTAAAGCTTGTTACTGCAAACCAAAAATATTTAGAATAATGTTTAATGTCTAATTGAAAGATAAGAAGTCTTTTTTGTTTTGATTATTTAAGAGAAGAAGTGTCGAGTTTATATTATTTAAAGAAGTTTTGTTTTGATTAATAAGAGTAGAGATTTGTTTTGGTTATTAAGAGAAGAAGTTTTGTTTTGTTTTGATTATTTACAGAATAAGTTCTGTTTTGTTTTATATATTGAGAATTTAAGACACATAATTTAGACTGATGTTGCATTTAATTTGAATTAAGGAAAGAATTATTGAGACTGATTAATAATAAAGTACTTTTAGACTAATTTGGCATTAGTTTTATTGTAAATTGTCAAAAAAGCTTGGTTTTCATTAATTTTCTACATTAATACCAAAAAATCCCCTAAAATGCAAAGTGTCCGGCTTTTTTACCAAAATGTTAGGCCAAAAAAAAAATTATTTTTTACACGAATATTTAAAATTGTTGAAAATGCAGGATGTCCGGCTTTTTGACCCAAATGTTAGGCCAAACTCACAGCTCTGTCCGGCTTTTCGGTATGAGGACCTGGCAATGCTAATTGCAATGATGTCGTTATTGCAATTGTCATGTACCGATTGATGTGATTTTTAAACACTCGTGCCTTAATTTCCACCGAAGAATGCTTTAAGATGTCTTCAAAAGTTTCGGCAGAATCGTATTTCGATGAAATTTTGCCAGCGCGTTCGCGATACTAATTCCGCCATTGTTGTTTACATCTTAGCTCAACTATATAAATATATATCATAGCTACAACCGAAGCTCTAAGACCCGTTCAAAATACAAATCGCTGTCACGCACTTATGTACAACAAAAAACTCATTTAAGTTTCAGTCTTCTAAGGACAGCCGTTAAAAACAGTTCAAATTAAACACAACTTAAGCACAACAAGCAAACTGCAAGTAATGTACTCAAGCAGGCCAAGTTTATTGCCTGTCAGCTAGGTATCCCCTAACCACCCGTGTTTTTTAAGGTTGTATTTAAACTGTATTTAGCGGTTATCAAAACTCTGGTGTAAGTCCGGCTAAATGGGAGAACATAAAAGTTAAGTATTGTGAACGTGAGGGACAGAGCTATGTGCTATATATAGCTCTGTCCCAGCTATATATAGCTCTGTCCCTCACTTTCCTACAATATTACACTACCGTTAGTTTTCAGAGATTAAAAACAGGCCCTTTGATTGAATTAACCGATATAAACCGGTTTATCAGGGTTTGCCCCATTATTATTTTGTACCCGACTGTATATTTATTGAAATGTATGGGAAATTAAACATTGTATTTTTAATGCACTTCTTCAAAGTAAACCAGGTGGAAATCATTATTGTTTCGGTGGACTATTTCTGGACTATTTTTTGGCTGAAATTTCAAAATGAAAGTCGCAGGCGTTCCGAAGATATTTGATGATATCAAATGTTCAAGCTGTAATCCTCACCAAGATGTCTTAATAACTCTGGAATAGTTGAAGGACTATTTCTGAAATTTGGCCTGCCGTGTGGACTATTTCTGGACTAATTTTTGAAACCTAAACCTAGTCGATAGGCCCTTCCGTTTGCTTGCACGAGAGATGAGGATTACAGCTTGACGTCAAGCTGTAATCCTCACCAACCTATAGCTATAACTTCGGAACTAGAAGAGGACTATTTTTCTTTCTCTGTGGACTATTTTGGACTATTTCTGGACTATTTTTTTTGGCAGTGTCAAATTTCATTTTCATGAAGATTTCAACGGTGAGGATTACAGCTTGAAGGTCGTCCGTTTTCAGAGTTTTCTCGATAGCAACATACTTGAGGTGCATAAGACTTTTGTGACTGTTCAATTAAAAAGTTATGTAATGCACATGGCGCTTTCACAACTTTATCGATATTTTCTGGTTCTAAATTTATATGAGTGTGAAATATCCGACATCGTGATGCGAGTATCCCGAAGGCGTTTTCAACAGTGCGCCTGGCGCGAGATAATCTGTAATTTAGGATTATTCTTTCTCGCGATGTTAAATCTGCCTGCCGAAACGGTTTTATCATATCGGGGCGTAATGGAAACGCGTCGTCTGCCACAAATACATATGGTAAATTTCGGTTACTTCTTGTCATCGTTTCACTGCTTGGAATATGTAAATCAATATTTTCCAATTTTTCAAAAAAAATATGTATTTTGTACAGAGGTACGTAAGTTAGATAGGCTAGTCTTTATATTCATATAATAAAGTCAGTCTCATATCGACCATTCTCTCTTTCACTTGCCTTCCAAGGCACCTCCTTACATGGCAACCGTGACATGTTTGGTGGGAGCGCGCGGCGCGCATCAAGTGTCAGTATTAAAAATGTTGGACTAAAATTAAACGCAAATACTGGACCAATTAATTAGTGAAGCAAAATGTGTAATTCTAATATTCCAAAACCACCAAATCAAGACATTACGACACAAGTCGGCTACGATAATAAAATTATTAACACAAATATCGAACTTCATATTGGAATGCTATCTTGGTGCACATTAGCGATAGTTCTGCTGTTCATGACCGTCGCAGTTATTGTGGCAATACGATACTGCAATAAGTGTTTCAATAAACGTGTTGAACGAGGCGTCAACTCAGGAATGCTGCGCCTACAAAAGATGTAGAGCTCGGTAGAAGTGCTAGTGCTATTGTTTCTGGTGCCTAAGCTGCCCAGGAACCAGATCGTCAGAACGTCTTCTGTCAGTGAGTGCGAGTCTATTTAAGCACGGTGTTCACAGTACAATGGTAAGGGCCAAAAATAAAAAGTGAAATACAGTGCGTGCGTGAATAATGGAATGATGGAGATACGTTTTCTTTGTTATTAGGCATGCATGATGGTAACGGTATCGAGTGTATATAAATAAATATTAGCTAAATAATGTTAATTGTATGTAGAATTATATAATAAATGGATTAAGATGGCAAGCAAATTGCAAATAATTTATGTCAATTTAAAATAAATTCGTACAAATTTAATTAAAATAGGACCAAGTCGCAGACATGGAAAAATCCTAGTAGATAAGTCAGAAGAGGCACGACTTGTGTTAACGAAATATAATGAGTATATAGAATCATTAAGTAAGGAGAGTAAATTAGGAAAATTAGACAAGACAGAACTTGCAGTAATAACTAATATTTGCACGAAATTTGACACATTGTTTGCAGAAGTTCAAAGTTTATGTATTGAACCAAAGTCAGAAATGGCAGAAATGGAGACCTTTAATCTAAAGACGGCTTTGACGTGGTTACCTATTATGAATGATCAGGAATCTACTACTAAACAGTTAATGGATAGCATAGAATATTATAACACAATTTTGACAAAACAGGAATGTAAAAACAGTCTGATTCAATTTGTACTGAAAAGCAGGTTGTCACAATGTGGAAAACTAAAACTGGCATCAAACTATACCAGTGTGTCAACTTTGTTACAGGATATGCGCAATCAGTTAATACCCAGAAAATCGGCAACGGCAATACAATACTAATTACAAAATTCTAAACAAAATGATCTGTCTGTAGGGGTTTATGTCGAGTAAACGTTTTTGGTAATGACAAGCCAGTCGTGTGTTAGAGTCGCACTTGTAAACTAGTTCGCATCTAAGTAATATTAAAGTTCAATAGACAATACGTGGTGTTTCCTTTAGCTACAGATAGTGACCACCTTTATAACCTATAAGTGGTGACCCCGACTCGAACAATTAATGGGAACTCGAATATCAGTGCAGTGACAATGAGTATACCTAACACGAATTGCGCGGCTGCAGCAGCAGCGGCATTGACGTTGGCAACAGTAAGGAGCGAGGGCGAATTGGCGGTGATATCTATAACATCGCGCTTACCAGAGTTTTGGGCAGAGCTACCGCGACTATGGTTTGCTCAATTTGAAGCTGCTGTTCTGCAGCAGAAGCAAAGTGACGAAAGTAAATTCCAGCTAGTCGTGGCAAAATTGGGAAGAGATGCGCTGCAGCAAGTAATTGACCTCGTTTATAACCAGCCGGCCACCGAAAAGTACAAAGCCATTAAGGAGAGGCTGCTCCAAGTATACGAACAATCAGCGGAAGGGCCATTTCAAAAATTAGTTAATCAGATGGACCTGGAGACACAAAAACCGTCTCAGCTACTGCGCAGAATGAGGGATCTGGCTGGCAACTGACAGGCCTCGGACGAGACGTTGCATAGTCTTTGGTTAGCACGATTACCAGCGGTAGTACGAGCGGTTCTGGTAGTGAGTCAGGACCAGGCATTAGACAATCTTGCACCAATAGCGGATAAGATAATGGAAAATATCAACGTTAATCAAATCGGAGAAGTTGCCTCGAGCTCCACTGCGATGCCACACATGATGAACGAGGTACTTGCATTGGTCAACCAGTTAACGCTTGAGGTAGCTGAATTGAGAAGTGAACGCGAGAGAGGCAGATCCACATTCCGAGGACGAGGAGGATTCCGGGGCAGATCAACGAGTGGCGGTACCGAGGCCGAACTCCCAACCGCAACCCAGCAAGAACGCCAGAGAGCCCAGAATGGTTGTGCCATTACCACTACCAATTCGGGGGCAAAGCACAGCGTTGTGAAGAACCATGCAATTGGAAGGGCAGTGAATCTTTAAACCAGTAGCGGCGTACTCCGGGAAGACAGGAGATACAGGAGCCATTAACTACCGTCTCTGCGTTACGGATAGCAATACAGGGTGTAGATTTTTGGTGGTCAGGTAACATTTCTGTAATACCGGTAAATAAAGTAAGTAAGAGATGCATAGATAATAATTCAGACTACAAATTGTTTGCGGCCAATAATACGGATATTAAAACTACAGTACAGTAGTCCTGGAATTAAATCTCAACTTGAGACGCGCATTTCGATGGAGGTTCATTATAGAACATGTGAATCAACCTATTATTGGCGCAGACTTTTTGCAGCATTACAGTCTAATGGTAGATTTAGCATCTAAGAAATTAGTCGATAAGATAACTACTTTGGCAGTGCCAGGGCCGGTAATTAGTATAATAAGTTCTATTAGCTCATTAGACGGGAACAACCCTTACATTGACATTCTATCACGGTATCGGGGGATAACCAAGGCTGTAGATTTCACAGAACCCCCAAACATGACATAGAACACCAAATCGAGACTACAGGACCCCCAGTGTTTGCAAAAGCGAGGCCTCTACACCCTGATAAGTATCTTAAAGTAAAACAGGAATTTAAAATCATGCAGGAGAAAGGAATTTATAGGCCATCGAAGAGCGATTGGGCCAGCCCCCTGCACGTGGTGCCCAAAAAGGATGGCAGTTCGCGACCTTGCGGCGACTACAGGCGTCTCAACGCCATAACGATGCCGGATCGATACCCAGTCCCACGATTACACGATTTCACTCACGGCTTAGCAGATAAGGTTATATTTTCAAAATTAGACATTAACAGGGCCTACCATAACGTATGCGTACGCAAGCAAGATTTTGACAAAACGGCAATTATAACCCCGTTCGGCTTGTTTGAATTTCCTAGGATGACTTTTGGATTGCGTAACGCCGCACAGACCTATCAGCGGTATATGGATCATGACGTACTTAAAGATATTCAGTCGGTGGAAAATACCACAAAAAATAACCAGGATAAAAAGTCCTATTTATTCTGTCACATAGACGATATCTTGATTGCAAGCGACACTCCAGAATTCCATAGAGAACATTTAGAGTTAGTATTCAAAAGATTGGACGACTTCGGTCTCACACTAAACACAGCAAAAAGCGTATTTGGACAAAATAAATTGGAATTTTTAGGGTTTAAAGTCAGCACGTTAGGTATAAAACCAAGGTAGAGGCGATACAAAATTATCCGAAGCCGGAAACGGTCGATCAGTTACGACGTTTTCTAGGCTTGATAAACTTTTACAGGTCCCACATACCCAATGCTATCAAATATCAAATGCAAATAAACCAATTTTTACACAACACCAAGAAAAATGATAAGAGTAAAATTCCATGGGACGATCAAACATCAAAGGCATTCGAAAAATGTAAAAGGAGTTTAAAGGACGCCGCTATTTTATCACACCCTTTACAGGACGCCAAAATAGCACTAATGACCGACGCGTCAAATAAATATGTTGGGGCTGTATTACAACAGTGGATATGTAATACAGCCCCATCATTACACCAAAAATGATGCATGGACTCCTTTAGGCTTTTATTAAAAAAAAATGACGCCCAGTGCAAATACAGTAGCTACGACAGAGAATTGCTAGCAATTTACCTATCCATACAGTATTTCAAAGAAATGATTGAAGGCCGCGATGTAGTTGTTTATACAGACCACAAGCCACCTTTGTGTTCTGTAAACAAAAGAGCGAGAAGGAGCTACCCAGAAGAGCACGGCAACTAGCGTAAATCAGCGAATACACTAGCGACATACGTCACATCGACGGAGCACAGAACGTTGTTGCTGACGCGTTCTCACGTGTTGATAGCATTCATTTACCGTCGACTTTAGATTATGATGAAATAGCTTTAGCTCAAGAAACGGACGCCCAATTGTCATTATTGTTAAATGACACAAGTAACTCTAACAGTTGCAAGTTAAAGCAGTATAATGTACCCAACACAGATAGGAAATTATATTGCGAAATTTCAACGAGTAGTGTTAGACCGTACATACCGGAAAAATTTAGAAGTTTTTGACGTAGTGCACGACAACAGCCATCCGGGAATTAGAATAACTAATAACCGGGCCAAAAATACCTTTTAGTTACCATAGATCGTAACTAAAAGGTATTTTTGGCCCGGCATGAACAAAGATGTATCCCGATGGGCTAAAGCTTGCATCAGCTGTCAAAAGTCAAAGGTGTCTAGCTAGACACACAACTTCAGAATTAGGTAAATTCGGCGAAAGTGCTAAATTCGAATACCTACATATCGATATAATAGGGCCTCTACCGACATCCAGGGAAGGGTTCCGATATTGTGTGACAATGGTAGACAGATTTAGTCGTTGGACAGAAGCTTTTCCGCTGCAGCAAATAACGGCGGAGGCAGTAGCGAAGGTACTGTATGAAGGGTGGATTATGAAGGTGGCAGGTATGGGTGTCCAGGGAAGCTTCTCAGAGATAAAGGCTGTCAATTTGAGAGCGAATTATTCCTTAGTTTAATGAAAATTTTAGGTGTCAAAAAACTTTGTACCACGAGCTGCCACCCGCAGTGTAATGGATTAATAGAAAGATGGCATAGGACACTTAAGGGGGCGCTCATGGCAAAATTATCGAACACAACATCGTGGGTTGAGGAGCTCAGCACCATCATGCTGGGTTTAAGGGCGGCCATACGCAGTGACTCAGGGATAAGCCCAGCAGAGATAATGTTCGGAACAACTCTAAGATTGCCAGGCGATTTTTATAGCCCGGATGATAGGAATATGCAAGATATTAGTGAGTATGTGAAACAGGTACGCCAGATTATTAAGTCTTTGGAACCAAAATTAGAGTCACATGCCAATTCAAAGTTTTTTTTCATACACCCAGGCCTGCAAACCTGCACTCATGTATTTGTTAGAAATTATAGTGTACGGCCCGCCTTACAAGCTCCGTATGACGGTCCTTTAATGGTTATATGTAAGTCACAAAATTATTTCGAAATACAATTACCAAATAGAACAGTAAATATTACAATCGATAGATTGAAGCCGGCGTATCTGCTTAAGGAAGAAGAAACAGCAGCAGCAGAAAGCAGCACCAACAGCAGCCACGAGAAACAGGATAAGGCAAGGACACAATACCGTAAGTATTCTACTCGAAATTCGGATACCAGTTTACCAGATAAGTTAGCTATACAACGATATGTCCCTCTCAAGTTTTCCAGGTCCGGTATACCAAATAAACAGCCAGTTAGATTTATGTAATACGAGCTATGTTATTGGAAACTTTATGCTCTTAGATTACCGTATGTTGGCACTGCCATATCTGCCATAGTGATAAGTTTACATTGCTATGTAGTGGAAAGTGGTCAATGGAACCTCCAATGGAAGGTATAAGAATACAGTTGGTAGTTACTTAATCTAAGTTACCTAAAAGAAGGTATCAAACATAGATTGTATTGTGTAGCAATAAGTTCGCCCTAATTTCGAGTATTGCTGACGGCACTAATTATTTAAGACGGCACTAGTTATTAAATCATTAAAAAATTAGACAACAGTCCGCTAACATACATACTTTACGTATTTGTGCTTAGAGCGAATCAAATTTGCCATCATCGGTAAAATGGGAAAGACGTACAGTAAGAATGAAGAAGTCGTAATATCGCAGACAGGCGTAAACGACGCAACAAACAGTAAATTAACTCTGGAAAAAGCAGCAACATTGGAAACTATTGTATACTTGCTTGTAATTGGGTTTACGATAGGAGTCCTATACTACCTGTTTAATATTTATGCTTCGGAACGCACCGGTTTTTCGTTGCGCGGATCGACCGCGAGTGATCGGGACATCACTAGCTAGCTGTCACTTGCATAGAAAAAATATGGCTAGCTAGAGGTTACCTTTTGCACATGGTAAATTGTCTACGACAGGTATCGGGGCCTGGTCGGAATGTTAATTGTAATAATCACGGAACAATCGTCGGGAAATAAGTAGATTTCACGTCATCGGAGTGAGTGCTTCGTGCTGTGAAAGGTTGAAGTGGTTCGGTCACCAATTCGTCGCGTTCGGATAGCGACCCATGTAGTTGGCAGCATCACGACAGCAGCGGGCTGCGACTGCGACCACCCCCCACCCTGGTGTTCCTCATCCCGTACTCCTGCCTCGAATTGAGCTTTTGAATGCCGGTCCACGGCGCCAAGGTCAGTACTACTGTGTGACATTTCACTGAAAAACAACCCTACCAAGATTCCGCCCGTTCGGTTGAGGCGTGGATTTAACATTTTGGTAGCAGGCGCGGTTTCCTAGTAGGAAATCGATTCACGGACGGTTGTAGGGTTGTTTTTTGCCGCGTTGTAGTGGGAAAGCGTACCTCAGATTGGCGGGCAATCATTTTGTGAGTGAGTCTTGTGGTCGGTATACCACAATTTAGGTTCATTTTCGGTTAGTGAACGTATAATTGACGATTTAGTTAATGATTATTATAAATTTGTAGTCGGAAACTACTGTTTGTGCGCATAAAGGATTGAACGGTCACTCCGCGAAGTAACTATATTGTATTGCTTGTGGTAGAACGTCGGGTTCTAAAGTACTGCAGTGTTATTTCGATTTACAGAGCAGGGTCAGGCTATTTAAGGGGTATTAAGCTGATTTTGCTGACCTCAGTAGAAGTGCAGGTCATATCGGAAAGGCCACTTCTAGAAGGTTCACCTACTAGGCTACCTACATTATATTAAAAATAGCCTTTTTTCTTATAATAATTTTTTGTGTGTTATTTTTTATTGTGCTTTATGGTGGCATTCTCTTATTGATTTAGTGTATAGTATAGATCTAAGTGTATAGTTATAAGGTGTATATCCACAGGGTGACCATATTAAATATTTTTAGGATTTAATTCTTCCAGTAGTTGCCTCAGTTTTGACAACTTAGTTTTAATTTCTGTGCCCAGCGCTGACGGGCAAGTGCTGGTCTCTGGCTATACTTAGTTCGGTAGTGAAGTATAGGACCAGAATCTATTAAATCGGTCAACATGGCACCTTCACCCTTGACGGTACTGCGGCATGGTGTCCGGGAGGAAATGAGATGGCTCGCCCATACTCATAAGTATGTGGAGCGACCGGACATGGATGATGTCCTGCTCAAGCGTGTGGAGGACGCAATGACACGCGTCGGGAAGGTGTGTCGGCTGGCTGCGGAGGCTGAAGCTCTCGGGCTTACTGATGAAGCCTCGGTGGCTGCAGTGAAACAGCTCTGCGCGGATGCTGACCAAGCGATGGAATGCTTGGGTGACATCGAGCGTCGCGCGGAGAAAATTAAGCGGTCGCGAAGGAATGACCGTGGGGAGGGTAACGGAGACCCACCCCCGAAGGGTGTTGTTGGACGGCTGCCACACCTGGAGATTCCGGCCTTCAGTGGGGCAATTGATGAGTGGCCAGCCTTCATCAATTTATTTGATAGTTTGGTCCACGGTCGGGACGACCTGGACAACGCCTACAAGTTGGCCCAACTATTGATGGTTCTGCGGGGTGAACCGAAGGAGTTGGTCGGTCACCTAACGGTCACGGCGGGCAATTATGAGATAGCAAGGTCCATATTGTTTGACCGCTACCAACACAAACGGCGGTTGGTTGATGCGCAGCTGGGGAAGCTGTTTAGCATCCCTAGAGTAACCCGGGATGTTGACATCCGAGTACAGGTGCTCAACCCTGTGCTGGTGGCCACTAAGGCCCTTCAGAACCTTGATCTTCCGGTAGACCAATGGTCATACATTGTTTTATATATAGTTTTGTCACGATTGCCTACAGCTGTTCAAAGTCGGTTTGAACAGCTGCATGGGGGCAGTAGCACGGAACTGCCCACGCTCGTCCAAATGACGGATTTTTTGGAGGGTGAATGTAGGCGATGTGACACACTGAACACGGAGGCCAGTGTGCAGCGCCAACCCGCGCGGATGCGGGAGGGGCCGCGCCCCCCGCCGCCACGGGGGGGAGGGAGGTCGAAACAATTTGGCGTTTTGAATGCCGCGCCGTCGGGTGACGGCTGTGTGCACTGCGACAGTGCCGGTCATGAAGTGACCAGTTGCGCCAAATTTAAGGCGCTCGGGGTAGCTGCCCGCAGGAAGATAGTCTTCCGCCACCGATTGTGTTTCGGTTGTTTGGGGCCGCACACGCTGAGCGAGTGCTCGCGCGCGTTCCCCTGTGACTGCTGTGGTGGCAAGCATCACATAGTGTTGTGCCTGAATCGGTCAGGCCCTTCGGACGGTCACCAGGGCCGGACTCAGGTTGGTCGGCCACAGGGCCCAACCAGGGCCGGACCCAGTCCCCCTCCGGGCAACGGGAGTCACCAACGGGGTGACTGGGGTACCCGCGGACGAGACCCCCCCCCCGAGGGGAAAGGGGCAGCGCGGGGGGTAACATGCGGGATAGCCGTGGATCGGTCGCCGCTGTCCACGGTCAGAGAGGACTTCGGGCCGCTGGCTCACCGCGTGTTACGGGCGGGTGTCAGATGGCACCTATGAGTAGCGCGAAGGCTGGGAGTCCGCCATCTTCTGCGCCACCCTGCCCGTCGCTCTGGGAGGCGAACAGTCGGATGTCGCCCCCATTCCTGGAGCGCCCCAGGTTGGATCCGCCCTCCCCCATTCATCCACGGTGCGCACCGGGCACACCGTACACCGTCCGGTATGATCGGATACCGGGACAGCGAGGGGCCTATTATACGGGTTGGGACCCCTTGATGCACATACGGTCTGATATGCCGGTTGCATATCAGCAGCCGAGTTACTCCATAGCCGACGGAGGTCTCAGCGGGTTCGGATGCCGCGGAGGTTCCCGCTAGGGACACGCCGCCCACTTGCAGGGTGCCGCCACTCCACAGACGGTCATGCTCCCCACCGCCTCTGTGATAGCGTGGAGTTCGGACGGCAAATCATGTGTGGCACGAGCACTATTGGACTCGGGGGCCCAGGGGTGCTTTGTTTCGTGCAACCTTGTAAGACGGTTGGGCATTTCGGTAAGGGAGTATCCACATTCCATTCGGGGAATTGGGAACACGGAAGTCGGTTCCGTTAAGGGAGTATGTCGGATTACTCTCTCGTCACGGGTGGATTCATCGGTGAATCTGACGGTCACGGCATTAGTCATGCCTAATGTGATGGGCTCACACCCTCACGTACGGTTGTCGCCCTCGGTGCGACAGTTGGTCGCTGGGTTGTCACTGGCTGACCCGGAGTTTGATATTCCGGACCCAGTAGACATTTTATTGGGTGTTGATGCCTTGGGATACCTGTAAGTGCCAGGTGTCCACGTGTTGCAGGCGACTGGTCTGGTTTCGGTCAACACCAGACTGGGCCATGCGGTAATGGGTCCGGTCATGCCGGCTGCCCCACGCCTAGCGACTAGTAGTCCCTTATTCGGTTCTGTACTCTCGGAGGTGATACAAAAGTTTTGGGAGGTGGAGGAACCACCTACGGTCCGTCGGTTGGACCCGGTTGAAGAAGAGTGTGAACAGTTTTATCGGAACAATACTGGTCGCCTTCGGTCAGGTCGATTTCTCACACGTCTTCCATTCCGGAGTGATCGCCCACCGCTGAGCAGTTCACACCATGCAGCCGAGACGCGGCTTCTGTCGATGGAACGACGCATGAAGCGTGACGGGATTTTCCGGCAGAAGTACGTCGACTTCATGCGGGAATACGAGTCGCTCGGCCACATGTCGGTTTCGGGTATCGACTGGAAGCGTGAAGACCACTGCTTCATGCCTCATCACGCGGTCTTGAGGACCCCGGAGGGCAAAATACGGGTAGTGTTCGATGGATCGGCATCAACATCTAACGGCATGAACCTGAACCAGTGTTTGCATTCAGGGCCGAAGTTGAACCATGACATCGCGGATGTTATCACACGGTTCCGTCGACACAATGTTGTGTTTGTAGCTGACATCCGGATGATGTTTAGGCAGACGGTCATTCACCCTGACGATAGACGGTATCAGCTGATACTGTGGCGAGAGAGCCCAGATCAGCCCATTTCGCTCGACAAGCTGGTCAATGTGACCGCCTGGATCTTCCGATTTGCGCGGAATTGTCGCAATTCTGAGGCGCAACGGGTGCGGACACAGGTCCTGACACCACGGGAACGGAACCATGCGTTGTTCGCAATGGTACGGAACGTGCAGACGGTGCACTTTAAGTCCGAACTGGACATTCTGAGACGCGGACGCGTCCAACTGAAGGGAGCTGTGGCTAGGCTCAACCCGTTTATTGACCCTCAAGGATTGCTGAGGTAGGAGGTCGGCTGCGGAATGCCAACCTGCCTTATGCGGCTCGCCACCCGTTGTTACTCCCTAGGAAAGGGAAGTTGGTCGAACTGTTGATACAGGATCGACACATTCGGAATGGGCATGTCGGATGCCACGCCTTAATGGCGTTTCTCCAGCGCGAGTTCTGGATTCTATCGGGAAGACGCTTAGTGCGTAGCGTCGTATTTCGGTGCCTGCCTTGTTATCGGGCCAAGGCGGCTACAATTTGCCCTCGGATAGGGTTAACGAAATCCGGCCTTTTGCGGGTGTCGGAATGGATTTCGCGGGACCATTCATGGTCAAGTCTTCACAGCTACGGAACGCCAGATTAGTGAAGGCATACCTGTGCGTAATCGTGTGCTTGGCCACGAAGGCAGTCCACTTGGAGGTGGTCAGTGACCTCACTACGGAGGCATTTATCGCATGTCTGGATCGGTTCGTCTCACGAAGGGGCCTCCCGACATTAATCCGTTCGGACAACGGCACAAATTTTGTCGGAGCCAGGCGATATCTGCAGGAGGTCACTCATTTCCTGAACGGTAACCAGGACGCCATCGGTACGGCTTGCTCCCGACGAGGGATTGAATGGGTTTTCAGTCCGCCGGGATGTCCTCATTGGGGAGGAATTTTTGAGGCTGCGGTAAAATCGGCTAATTCGCACCTGACGAGGATCATCGGTGAGACCTCTCTACGCTTTGAAGAGCTTGCGATGCTGTTCTGTAAAATTGAAATGACACTGAACTCGCGTCCGTTGTGCCCGCTCAGTTCGGATCCAAATGATTGACTTGCACATCTTGCAGCAGCGCCTTAAGTGGACTGACCGGACGAGCCCCCCTCAAGTCGGTGATTTGGTGCTGATTAAGGATGCGAACCTGCCATTATTGAGATGGAGACGAGGACGGATCGTCAATTTGTACACGGGTCGGGATGGCACGCCTCGATCAGCAGAAGTCAAGGTGGGGGACTCGGTCCTCAAGAGAGCGGTCGCAACACTTTCTCGCCCTCCTATTGATTAGGGACAGGTTCGGGCCTATCCGGGCGGGTGACTGTTTAATATTTATGCTCCGGAACGCACCGGTTTTTCGTTGCGCGGATCGACCGCGAGTGATCGGGACATCACTAGCTAGCTGTCACTTGCATAGAAAAAATATGACTAGCTAGAGGTTACCTTTTGCACATGGTAAATTGTCTACGACAGGTATCGGGGCCTGGTCAGAATGTTAATTGTAATAATTACGGAACAATCGTCGGGAAATAAGTAGATTTCACGGCATCGGAGTGAGTGCTTCGTGCTGTGAAAGGTTGAAATGGTTCGGTCACCAGCGTTCGGATAGCGACCCATGTAGTTGGCAGCATCACGACAGCAGCGGGCTACGACGAGAGTAAGATTCGACTCCTACCACCCCCCACCCTGGTGTTCCTCATCCCGTACTCCTGCCTCGAATTAAGCTTTCGAATGCCGGTCCAAGGTGCCAAGGTCAGTGCTACTGTGTGACATTTCACTGAAAAACAACCCTACCAAGATTCCGCCCGTTCGGTTGAGGCGTGGATTTAACCCTACCTGTATCGACGTCATGTAAAACGTACGCAGAAGATGTTTAGAAAAGAAATCGAGTTGGCAAAGGACTGTGGGTGCCGCAACCAACGCGGCCCCACAGCAGTATATTAATCATATTTAAGAGGTGTAAGTGAACAAGTGCGTTATTGTGAGTGAACAAGCGATTTTTGGAAATACAGTGTGACTTAATTTAAAAAAGTTATCTATGTACCCTTAACCCAGTGCAATGTATTTACTTAGAATTGAGTCTGAAATTCCCCAAAATGTAACTTGAAAAGTGTACCTAAATAATTTGCTTACTAGCCAAAATAAAAATACCCCATGCTGTAATCATTCATTTCGATAGTAGGTAATATTTCTACATAGTTGTCGGACTGCGATGTAAAATTTATCCAGCAAAATTGATGTGCATAGCTTCGGTTATTTATAGAATAGAGTATCACGTTCCGCTAAATCAGCATGGACTTTGGTATCGAGAGTTTAGCGTGCAAAGGTATTTGTCCTAGTTGTTAAGACATTGTGTGATTGTAATACTTACTTAAAAATTTAAGTTTTTTTTTAAGAGGAAGGGGATGACTGTAGGGGTATACGACACACTACCACAGGTATATTTATGTCGAGTAAACGTTTTTGGTAATGAAAAGCCACTCGTGCGTTAGAGTCGCACTTGTAAACTAGTTCGCATCTAAATAATATTAAAGTTCAATAGACAATACGTGGTGTTTTCTTTAGCTACAGATAGTGACCACCTATATAACCTATATGTCTGTGATGGATTATGGGAAAGAAATTACAGAACTATTTGTAGAGCTTACGATTTCTCAAGCCGACGGAAATTCTGACAACTATGCGGTGCTAAAACCACTAAATGAGAAAATGGCAATAAAACGGTTTACGGACGGATTGAGAAATTGTAGATTGAGCACCATAATGGCTGCACGGAACTATGATTCACTTAAGGACGCGGTTCAAGCAGCTCAGGACGAGGAAGTATCATCACCAGGAGAAATTATGGCCATGTACGGTGTTTAATATTTATGCTTCGGCGGCCGGTTTTTTGTTGCGCGAATCGATCGCGAGTAATCGAGACATCACTAGCTGAAACGGACCGCAATTGTCACTCGTACCGGAACGAGATGTAAAATTGGAGGTTATCTTTACTCTTTGTCTTGTCCGGTCGGCGGCGATTCCACGTGACGGCAGACAGCACGCCGTCGGCAGCGCCAGGCAGCGACGATACTGGTTCGATCCCATCTCCCATTCCAAAACTGTCTCCTCTCCCGCATTCCTGTCTCGAATCGAGCTACCACGATCTCCTGTCTACGGTGACAAGGTCAGTAAAAAAATTGATTCGATTCTTTTCTCTCACGTGCGGGCAAAGGCACACCCCCTTCGGATTCCACGCCGTTCGGTAGGCGTGGGAAATTAAACATTTTGGTAGCAGGAGCGCGGTTTCCTAGTGGGAAATCATCGATTCACGGTTGTAAGGCTGCCTTTGTCACATAGTTGGGAGAAAAGAATATCTCAGATTGGCCGGCAATCTGTTTGGCAATGAGTCTGTGGTCGGTACAACAATTAAAGTTCATTTCGGTTAATGAAAGTATAAGTGTCAATCTAGTTAATAATTATTATAAAATTGTAGTCGGAAACTACTGTTAGTGCGCATAAAAGATTGAACAGTCATTCTGCGAAGTAACTAGATTGTATTACTTGCGATAGAACGTCGGGTTCTATAGTCCTACAGTGTTATTTCGGTTTACACAGCAGGGTCGGGCTATTTAAGGGGTATTAAGCTGATTTGCTGACCTCAAAGGAAGTGTGGTTCATAAGAAGCCACTTATTATTTTGTATTGTTTTCATAATCAAGTTTTGTGGGTTATTTTTGTATTGTGTTTTAAGGTGGCATTCTCTAATTGATTTAGAGTATATATTTATAAGGTGTGTGTCCACAGGGCGACCATATTAAATATTGTTTAGGATTTAATTGTTTAGTGGTTGCCTTGGGTTTTACAACTTAGTTTTAATTTCTGTGCCCAGCGCTGACGGGAAAGTGCTGGTCTCTGGCTGTGCTTAGTTCGGTAATGAAGCATAGGACCAGAAACAATTGAATTGGTAACCATGGCACCTTCACCCTTGACGGTACTGCGGTATGGTGTCCGTGAGGAGATGAGATGGCTCGCCCATACTCACAAGTATGTGGAGCGACCTGACATAGACGATGTCCTGCTCAAGCGTGTGGAGGACGCAATGACACGCGTCGTGAAGGTGTGTCGGCTGGCTGCGGAGTCTGAAGCCCTCGGGCTTACGGATGAGGCCTCGGTGGCTGCAGTGAAGCAGCTCTGCGCGGATGCTGACCAAGCGATGGAGTGCTTGGGCGACATCGAGCGTCGCGCCGAAAAAATTAAGCGGTCGCGTCGGGATGACCGCGGGGAGGGTAGCGGAGACCCGCCCCCTAAGGGTGTGGTTGGACGGCTTCCACACCTGGAGATTCCGGCCTTCGGTGGGGCAATTGATGAGTGGCCGGCATTCATCAATTTGTTCGATAGCCTGGTCCACAGTCGGGACGACCTGGACAGCGCCTACAAGTTGGCCCAGCTATTGATGGCACTGCGGGGTGAACCGAAGGAGTTGGTCGGTCACCTAACGGTTACGGCGGGCAATTATGAGATTTCCCGGGTCATATTGTTTGACCGCTACCAACACAAACGGCGGTTGGTTGATGCGCAGCTGGGGAAGCTGTTCAGCATCCCAAGAGTAACCCGGGATGTTGACATCCGGGTACAGGTGCTCAACCCTGTGCTGGTGGCCACTAAGGCCCTTCAGAACCTTGGTCTGCCGGTAGACCAATGGTCATATATTGTGTTATATATGGTTTTGTCACGGTTGCCTGCAGCTGTTCAAAGTCGGTTTGAACAGCTGCATGGGGGCAGTAGCTCGGAACTGCCCACGCTCGTCCAATAAACGGAGTTTTTGGAGGGTGAATGCAGGGGATTCGACACCATGGATTCGGAGGCCAGTGTGCAGCGCCAACCCGCGCGGACGCGGGAGGAGCCGCGCCCCCCAACCCCACGGGGGGGTGGGCGGTCAAAACAATTTGGCGTTTTGAGTGCCGCGCCGTCGGGTGACGGCTGTGTGCACTGCGACAGTGCCGGTCATGAGGTGACCAGTTGCGCCAACTTTAAGGCGCTCGGTGTGGCTGCCCGCAGGAAGGTGGTCTTCCGCCACCGATTGTGTTTCGGTTGTTTGGGGCCGCACCAGCTGAGCGAGTGCTCACGCGCGTCCCCCTGTGAGTGCTGCAGTGGCAGGCACCACGTCGTGTTGTGCCGTCACAGGGCCCAACCAGGGCCGGACCCAGTCCCCCTCCGGGCAACGGGAGTCACCAACGGGGTGACTGGGGTACCCGCGGACGGGACCCCCCCCGAGGGGAAGGGGGCAGCGCGGGGGGTAACAGGCGGGATAGTCGGGGTTCGGTCGCCGCTGTCCAGGGCCAGCGAGGACTTCGGGCCGCTGGCTCACCGCGTGTTATGGGCGGGTGTCAGATGGCACCTATGAGTGGCGCGAAGGCTGCGAGCCCACCACCTTCTGCGCCACCTTGCCCGTCGCTCTGGGAGGCGAACAGGGAGGCGAACAGTCGGATGTCCCCATTCCTAGAGCGCCCCAGGTTGGATCCGCTCTCCCCCCTCCATCCACGGTGGCCACCGGGCACACCGTTCACAGTCCGGTATGGTCGGGTACCGGGACAGCGAGGGGCCTATTATGCGGGTTGGGACCCCCTGATGTACATTCGGTCTGATATGCCACCGGTGGCATATCAGCAGCCGAGTTACCAGGCCGACGGGGGTCCCAGCGGGTTCGGATCCCGCGGAGGTTCCCGCTAGGGACACGCCGCCCACTTACAAGGTGCCGCCACTCCACAGACGGTCATGCTCCCCACCGCCTCGGTGATAGCGTGGAGTTCGGACGGCAAATCATGTGTGGCACGAGCACTATTGGACTCGGGGGCCCAGGGGTGCTTAGTCTCGTGCAACCTTGTAAGACGGTTGGGCATTTCGGTAAGGGAGTACCCACATTCCATTCGGGGAATTGGGAACACGGAAGTCGGTTAAGGGAGTATGTCGGATTACTCTCTCGTCACGGGTGGATTCATCGGTGAATCTGACGGTCACGGCATTAGTCATGCCTAATGTGATGGGCTCACACCCTCACGTACGGTTGTCGCCCTCGGTGCGACAGTTGGTCGCTGGGTTGTCACTGGCTGACCCGGAGTTCGATATTCCGGGCCCAGTAGACATTTTATTGGGTGTCGATGCCTTGGGATACCTGCTAGTGCCAGGTGTCCACGTGTTGCAGGCGACTGGTCTGGTTTCGGTCAACACCAGACTGGGCCATGCGGTAATGGGTCCGGTCATGCCGGCTGCCCCTCGCCTAGCGACTCGTAGTCCCTTATTCGGTTCTGTACTCTCGGAGGTGATACAGAAGTTTTGGGAGGTGGAGGAACCACCTACGGTCCGCCGGTTGGACCCGGTTGAAGAAGAGTGTGAACAGTTTTATCGGAACAATACTGGTCGCCTTCGGTCAGGTCGATTGTGTCACGCTCCGGAGTTAGTTGGACATCCCTTGTGGTGGGGTCCAAAATGGTTGACTCAAGCCGAATCGGATTGGCCAATGAGTCCACGCGTTACCACGGCGAACGGCGCCTTGACAGTCGGTGTCTGTACGACGCAACCAGAGCCGGAAGAGGAGTTCAGCCTGCTGGAACGGTACAGCTCGCTCGACAAGCTGGTCAATGTGACTGCCTGGATCTGCCGATTTGCGCGGAATTGTCGGAATTCTGAGGCGCAACGAGTGCGGACACAGGTCCTGACACCACGAGAACGGAACCATGCGTTGTTCGCATTGGTACAGAACGTGCAGACGGTGCACTTTAAGTCCGAATTGGACATTCTGAGACGCGGACGCGTCCAACTGAAGGGAGCTGTGGCTCGGCTCAACCTGTTCATTGACCCTCAAGGATTGCTGAGGGTAGGAGGTCGGCTGCGGAATGCCAACCTGCCTTATGCGGCTCGCCACCCGTTGTTACTCCCTAGGAAAGGGAAGTTGGTCGAACTGTTGATACAGGATCGACACATTCGGAATGGGCATGTCGGATGCCACGCCTTGATGGCGTTTCTCCAGCGCGAGTTCTGGATTCTATCGGGAAGACGCTTAGTGCGTAGCGTCGTATTTCGGTGCCTGCCTTGTTATCGGGCCAAGGCGGCTACGATGCTGCCCCAGATGGGCGATTTGCCCTCGGATAGGGTTAACGAAATCCGGCCCTTTGCGGGTGTCGGAACGGATTTCGCGGGACCATTTATGGTCAAGTCTTCACAGCTACGGAACGCCAGATTAGTGAAGGCATACCTGTGCGTCTTCGTGTGCTTGGCCAGGAAGGCAGTCCACTTGGAGGTGGTCAGTGACCTCACTACGGAGGCATTTATCGCTTGTCTAGATCAGTTCGTCTCACGAAGGGGCCTCCCGACATTAATCCGTTCGGACAACGGCACAAACTTTGTCGGAGCCAGGCGATATCTGCAGGAGGTCACTCAATTCCTGAACGGTAACCAGGACGCCATCGGTACGGCTTGCTCCCGACGTGGGATTAAATGGGTTTTCAGTCCGCCGGGATATCCTCATTGGGGAGGAATTTTTGAGGCTGCGGTTAAATCGGCTAAGTCGCACCTGACGAGGATCATCGGTGAGACCTCTCTACGCTTTGAAGAGCTTGCGACGCTGTTCTGTAAAATTGAAATGACACTGAACTCGCGTCCGTTGTGCCCGCTCAGTTCGGATCCAAATGATTTGGAAGCGTTGACGCCGGGTCACTTCCTGATAGGTCAGCCCCTTAACGCCCTGCCAGAATACCCATTCGGTGATGTTAAGTTAAGTCGGTTAACTAGGTGGCAGATGTTGCAGCAGATGGCTCAAGATTTTTGGAAACGGTGGTCCCTTGAGTACTTGCACATCTTGCAGCAGCGCCTTAAGTGGACTGACCGGACGAGCCCCCCTCAAGTCGGTGATTTGGTGCTGATTAAGGATGCGAACCTGCCATCATTGAGATGGAATCTGTCTCGAATCGAGCTACCACGATCTCCTGTCTACGGTGACAAGGTCAGTAAAAAATTTGATTCGACTCTTTTCTCTCACGTGCGGGCAAAGGCACACCCCCTTCGGATTCCACGCCGTTCGGTAGGCGTGGGAAATTAAACATACGGTAATAATAATGTATTTTCTCGTAATTTTAGAGGACGAACATTTACGAATCAGCGTGGTTACTACAACCGTGGGCAAGGAAGAGGTGATGCGATGACGCATCGCGGTCGTGGGAATGGATCCAACACCGGCTACACGGGCGGCCAAGGACCTCGAGCTAATATAGGCTGGCGTCGGCAATGACACCAGCAACGGGGACAAGGTAGGAACTATAATAAGTATAGTAACAGCAACCCACGTATAAATTTTGATAGGACAAATGTAAACATGATGTCTGAAGACTCAGTTGGAGCAAGAACCATCATCGTCTTCTCAATTTTTTTTCGAGACTAACCAAAAAATTATGTCTTGTAACAGTACTATTTTTAGTAACTTCGCCTTAAATCAACAATAATATACTTGGCTAATCGATACGGGTGCGTCCATATCGGCTATTAAAAGTAAACATTTAGAGGAACGAAATATAGCGTTCCATATACAGAAGTCATGTATAAGCGGTATTGGTGGCAGCATAGCAGCAATAGGATATGTTTGGATAACATTAGAGGCAGCAGGGATTTGTTTTTGGCACAAGTTCTTTGTTTTCGATGTCTTACCATGTAAGACAGCAAGAATTATAGGCAGCGACTTTTTGGAACAGTTTAAAGCAGTTTTAGATTACAGCGCGAGCACGATCACTTTATTAGGTAGTGGTAACACAAACATATCATTACCCGTGCAAAGAATTAATCATCACAACAATGAGCAAAGGCGTTATACTATACCACCGCGTTCGGAGATTATTTATTACGTAGATACAAATATGGAAGAAGACTGAATAATAAGCACCAAGGAAATAAAAGATGGAATTTACATAGCAAATACGTTAGTTAGGCCAGAAAATAACAAAGTACCCATTCAAATTTTAAACACAACAGAAGAGGAACTCACACTTGATTTACTAGAACCAGAGATACGCAGACTGAGCGATGACCATATTTGCCAATTTGATAAAAATGGAAATAATGCATATAGGGTAAAAAGCCTATTAAAAGAAATAATTTTAGATCATTTGAGTGAAAAGGAGCAAAGGTCAATTGAAAGTTTATGTGCCAAATTCGCAGACGTGTTCTAACGGGTGTCCGCCGGGAAAATTTTCAGTTCAAACTTGCCTTAAGCATGAACGAAACGCACGAGGGGGGTGCGGGGGGTACCGATCGGTGCGTGAGCATTGCGGACGTTTCAGTAACGATGAGTCAGTGGCAGGGACCGCATCGCGCGTTTGCTGTGGAAGCGTACTTTAAGAGTGGTGATTCGTTACTTAGTGCAAGGCAGCAATTTTGTGCACGCTTAAAATTCGTCGCGTAAGTGACGGAACGTCCACTCAACTAATTTCATCGTGGGTACAGAAGTTCAGGAAAACGGGATCGACATTGAACATTCGTCCACCGGGTCCATCAACTTCTGTGGTGACACCTGAAAACATCAACACCGTTCGAGAAGAAATACTCAAAACTCCTCGAAAGACCGTTAGGAAGGTGGCAGCTGCTACTGGTCTTAAAAAAACCACAGTACATAAAATATTGAAGCGTCGACTCAATTTCCATCCATACAAACTACAAATTGTGCAAGAATTGAAAGAAGGAGACTACTTAGCGAGAGAAGTTTATGCTCAATTAATTTTCGACCGATTTGGGATCCCTGAGCTTTTGGGAAATATTTTTTTTAGTGACGAAGCCCATTTTCATTTGGAAGGATATGTAAATAAACAAAATATGAGATGCTGGTTAGACGCAAATCCAAAAAATCTCCATCACGCCGTTGTTTTTGGGCTGTGTAATGAACACAGCCCAAAAACAACGGCGTGGTGCGCGATTTCAGCAAGAGGAATAATTGGACCTTTTTTCTTTGAGGCTAACCAAACTGTGACATCTGAAAGGTATTGTGCAATGATAGACAACTTTTTTGTCCCAGCAGCCCTACAAAATGTCGATGGGTACAACAGTAGAACTCATTTTCAACAAGATGGCACCACTACGCATACCGCTAGAGTGTCCATGAGCAAAGTAAGGAGCATTTTCCAAGGAAAAGTGATCAGTAAGTTTGGAGATATACCCTGGCCCCCCAGATCACCTGATCTAACTCCTTGTGATTTTTTCTTCTGGGGTTTTTAAAGGCTAGAGTGTACAATAACTCCCCAAAAACCATTGAAGCTCTTCAAATAATATACGCTACGATGTACAAGAAATTTCGCTAGAGCTCTGCCAGCGGGTTTTTACCGATATGCGCTACAGGCTTGAGGAGCGCCTACCTCTAAAGGGTCGCCATTTGGACGGTGTTATTTTTAAGAAATGACGTCCGCACGATCCAACATTCCATTAAATAAAAAAATAAAACCGTTACATTTTTTGTTTAATTTATTTTAATTTTTGAAGCGGAAAATCTGCCGGCAGACACACTGTATTTGCCAGGCGATAAGTTAACTACAACTGACGTCTATGAACAATCCATTAATTTAAAACCGAATGTGGAGTCAGTATTTAGCAAACCATACAGGTTACCTCATGCTCATTAAGGTGAAAATAAGAGCCAAATCGATAAAATGTTGAAACAAGGCATTATAGAACCAGCTCAAAGCGAATGGTCCAGTCCTATATAATTGGTTCCCAAGAAAACGGACAATAGTAATGAGAAAAATTGGCATTTGGTAATAGATTACAGGAAACTTAGTGCAAGGAAAAAAGATGACAAATTCCCATTGCCAAATGTAACAGAAATTTTAGATTCCTTGTCAGGAGCAATATATTACTCACATTTAGATCTATTTTCAGGTTATTACCAAGTTAATTTGAATAAAGAAAGTCGAAAATACACTGCATTTAGTTCAGGACAGTTTCAAATGACAAGAATGCCGATGGGCTTGAAGACCAGCCCAAGTTCGTTTTCTCGCATGATTAATATTGCTATGTCAGGTCTAGCATATGAAAAATGTTTCATTTATCTGGATGATTTAATTGTATTTGGGAGAAATCTTGAAGATCACAACAACAATTTAATGATGGTATTACAACGTTTGACAAATTGGTATTACAATACAAGTGAATTTAAGATTAAACCCCCAAAAGTGCAATTTTCTAAAAAAGGAATTAGTATACCTGGGACATGTAGTTACAGGAAATGGAATACTACCAGATCCAAATAAAACAAGAGTAATGGAGAACTTCCAACCCCAAAAACCTTGGATGACGTTAAACGATTCGTAGCTTTCGCAAATTATTATAGGAAATTTATAAAAAAAATCGCAGAAATAGCATATCCACTAAACAGGTTGTGTAAGAAAAATCAGCCCTTCATTTGGGACAGTCAGTGCCAGAGTCATTTGATTTGCGGAAAACATCCTTTGTTACACATCCTGTGTTACAATACCCAGAATTTACAGATAAAAACGAATTTCAAGTGCAAACAGATGCATCGGGGTATGCAATAGCAGGTATTTTGTCTAATAAAGATGGTAGGCCAGTAGCTTATGCCAGTAGAAGCCTAAATAAAGCGGAAATAAACTACCCGACGATAGAAAAAGAATTGCTGGCGATAGTTTGGACAGTAAAAGATTTTAGACCATACATGTTTGGCAGACATTTTAGGGTGAAAACTGATCATAGACGACTTGTATATTTATTTAGCATGAAGGAACCCAGTAGTAGGTTATTAAAATTTAGGATGGCACTAGAAGAGCACGATTTCACCGTCGAGTACGTGAAAGGATGTGATAACGCAGCGGTGGATGCGTTGTCAAGCATAAAGATTATCTTAAATGAGTTGAAGGAGATGCATGAACATGTCGTAAATGTAATGACAAGAGCGCAAGCGAGAAAGGCGCTGTGTGATGAAGATATTAATGATGAATCTATTGACGCATCAGGCAATACTAACTACTTGATAGACAAGCCAAATATAGTAGAAATAAATAAACAGCCGAGAGAATCGGTAGAATTATGTTTTATAACTTATGACTTTATGCAGGCATTCATTAAAGAAAGTTAAGTAAAGAAAGTAAGCTGCCAAAATATATTATTGTATGTACCTTCGAAAAAGGCAATATATATTAACCCAAGTTCGCATTCACAATTCACGCGAGCCGTATTTGTGAAAGAACTTGAGAAATTTAATAACGAATGCCATATTAAAGAAATATATTGTGTGAAAAGTAAAGAGACTAGACAGTTCATAGAGATATTAGCAAGAGAAACAAAATTATGTGACAGATGGAATGGGCCACGACTGTATATTTTGCAAGGTATAACAAAAATTTATAACAAAGATGATCAAAGGGTTATCTTGAATGATTTCCACATACTACCTACGAGTGGCCATGCAGGCGTGAGAAGAATGTTAATTAAAATAAAGAAATATTCTTATTGGCCAGGTCTAGAACACGACATAAAAAACTTTATTAGTCGTTGTGATAAGTGTCAGAGACAAAAACACTCAATAAAAGTGAAAGAACCAATGACAATTACTACAAAATCTAATACAGCTATAGAAAAAGTATTTTTAGATATTGTTGGACCATTAGACCAAGATCAGTATTGGTACAAACATATACTAACTATTCAATGCGAATTGTCTAAATTCGTCGAAGCTATACCACTTATGTCCAAAAGTGCAGCGGACGTAGCAAAAGCATAGAATAGAATAGAATAGAATAGAATTGTTTATTTCATGAACATAGGTTACATTAATACATAGGTCTTAAAGAAATTAGATTACCGCTATGTCCTACCAGTAAAATGGTGTATGAATATTATTGTCTAAAGTACCTACATTAACATTTACACATATTATTATATTAGATTACGTCTATTATTTTTACCACAAATTTAAAATGTCAAACTTTATTACAAAATATCAAAATTATAGAGATTTGTCATTTAGGAAGGAATTAATATTGTAGTAGCATTTTTTACTGAGCAGATGGAATAATTTACTCTTAAATGGTTGTAAATTTAAATCTTTTATTTCGTTTGGAATTTTATTGTATATCTTAGGTGCCATGCAAAATATACTTTTATGTAATAAAGCTGTCCTAGAAGTTAGCAAGCAAAGTCTGTGCCGATGTTGATGACGGTGGGAAAAACTAGTTGTGGATGTGGACTCAGTGAAATTAATAGGATTGGTTTTTACGAAAACTGCCACCTCAAAAATGTATAGGCAGGGCAAGGTGAGTATTCTGTGTTTCCTGAAGTATGGTTCGCAGCTGTCTTTAGTTTTGAGGCTAAACACAGCTCTGAGGCATCTTTTTTGTGCCTTAAAAATGGTTTCCTTTTCAGAACAGTTGCCCCAGAAAATCACACCGTACCGCAGGGTAGACGACACAAAGCCGTGATAGGCAGCTAATGCTGTCTCGATGCTAACGATTTTCACAAGTTTGTAGAGCAAAAAGGCGGAGCTACTTAAGCGATCACATATTTGTTTCGAGTGATGTTTCCAATTTAAATTGTTATCTACCACTAATCCTAGGAACTTGGTTTTTTCGACAACTTCTATTGTTGTGCCTTCACAATAAACACTAAGATTTTCTAATTTTGATTGTCTTTGACAGAAATTCATTAATTTGGTCTTATCTAAATTTGCAATTAAATTATTAGTATTCATCCAATTAATTATATCTTTTAAAGCGTCAGTTATTTTTAAATTATAATCGTTTAGTTCATTGCATTCTAAAATCATTGTGCTATCGTCCGAAAATAATGTCATTTTATTAGATGTCACTTTTGGAAGGTCATTGATATATATAATAAATAAAAGAGGCCCTAGTACACTGCCTTGCGGGACACCAAACAGTACTTTTCTTACATTTGATTTAAATGTATTCTCTAATCTTGTTTTTGTATTTATTCTAGTTAGTTCTGTGTGTTGTTGTCTGTTGCTCAAGTAAGATTCTATTAGTTGCAGTATGTTTCCTCGTATACCATATACATATAGTTTTTCGAGCAGTATTCTGTGGTCAACATAATCAAATGCCTTTGTCATGTCCATATAAAGGGCCACTACTGGTTGTCTTCTATCCACGCAGGACATGATGTCCTTCAAGAAATCGTAAATTGCCATATTAATGGTTTTTCCTTTGCGGAATCCCTTTTGTTCCAAAGTCAAGATATTGAAAGATTCTAGGTATGAGGATAGTGCGTTATATATGATTTTCTCGAAGATTTTAGATATCACTGGGATGAGTGCAATGGGTCGGTAGTTTGTCATAGATTCCCTATCTGATTTCTTAAAGAGAGGTTTTACTATTGTTGTTTTTAAACTTTCCGGGTATGCTCCGTGGAGAATGCATAAATTTATAATGTGGCTCATGTGCGGTGCAATGATATACCGGACATGTTTAATTACTTTAGTATGGATGCCGTCATATCCTACACTATTTTTATTTTTTAGAGCATTAATGGTTTTGACTATGTCATCCGCTGCTGTTGGATTCATGTACATTGACTGTTGCTGATGATTTATCGGGTGGGGATAGGTTTTATTACGTGACTGGTTGTTTTGTTGTATTTGATCTATGTAGAAGTTATTGAACGCTTCTGAAATAAGTTGGGCATCGGTTATGACATTGTCGTCAATTTTTATTTTCTCTATAGGCTCACTAGGGAGAGAGATTTTGGTGTCATTAATTATTTTCCATGACTCTTTTGATTTATTCGATGAGTTTTGAATATTATAATTATTTTGAGATTTTTGAGTTAACTTCACAATTTTTTTTAGTCGATTTGAATAGGACTTTAGGTCATTTTTGTTCTTTATTGTAGGGTCTAGTCTAGATTTCCATAGTAATTGTCTCTGTGTTATACTACATTTCTTTATTCCTTTCGAGATCCATTTGGGTTTTTTTCTTATTTTCACAGTTACCGTAATATTTGGAAAACATAGGTTATAAATCAGTAGGAATGTTTCTAAAAAGCAGTCATATGATTCATTGGGATCATCAAGTGTATATATGTCAGAGAAAGAGAGTGCATTAAGATATGATTTAAATTTGTCTAAATTTTCTTGGCTATAATCTCTTTTGGTGGTTTTCCAAGAGTTGATTGCACATGTTTTTTTCACGGGACAGTTTAAAAGCTGTGCTGTATGGTCTGAGAGCCCGTAATCAATAACTTTTCCTATTCCGTGATTAATGTTGTGAGCAAAATTATCAAGACAGGTTTTAGATGACAATCTTGTTGGTTCTGCAAATTGAAGTCTTAGATTGTATCCTAGCAGAAAGTTTTTAAAGTCGGTAGAGGTTTTTGTTTGTTTGATAGTATCAATATTAAAGTCTCCACTAATAATTACTCGTTTACCCGTTTTTATACATATCTTCTATAGTAATTTTTCCATTTGCTCATAGAATGTATTTAAATGCAAGGTTTTATTTTTATTTTTCGGAATTCTGTAAATACATACGATAATAATTTGTTGATGAATTAATTCTAAGCCGCAGCATTCAAATATCCCCTTTATAGAGAGTTTTGCGATTTCTTTTAGTTCTTTATATTGAAGACCAGTTTTAATTAGTATACAGGCTCCCCCTTTCCTTCTATCATCTCTTGAGTAGTGTGCCGCAATATGGTAGTTTAATAGCACTGCCAAGTCTTCCTCTCCTGCTATAATGTTGTGCTCCGTGAATCCGCATTCGTAGTCGGTTTCATATTACGGTACGGCATTCCAGAAGAAATAGCAACGGACCGCGGTTCGGAGTTCATTTCTGCTACAATGACAGTATGTATGTACTCTTTTAAAAATAAAAAAGTTACAGTCAACAGCATACCACCACGCTTTGGAGAATGCACATAAAAGTCTAGGTACGTATTTACGAATACAAACAGATAATCACTCAGACACTTGGAGTAGTTGGTTGCCGTTCTGGTGTTTTGCTTATAATACATCCGTACATTCGGAAACAGAGTACACACCGTTTGAGCTAGTTTATGGTAAAAAATGCAATTTGCCTAATAACCTATGTAAAATTATAGTTGAACCTTTATATACTTATGACGACTATCAGAAGGAATTGAAATATAGGCTCCAAGTAACGCAAAAGGAGGCGCGGGAGAACCTTATGAACAGTAAAATTGAAAGAAAATCTGTATACGACAAAAATATTAACCCAATATTTTATAAGCCAAATGATTTAGTAGTAATTAAGAATGAAAATCGAAGTAAATTAGATAGTGTTTGGTCAGAACCATATGGTGTAATAAGCGATGTATCGCCAAATGTAGAGTTAATGAAAAATGGGAAGGTGTCTTTAGTACATAAAAATAGAACGAAACTGTATAGAATATAATTTTAACAAAAATATAATAAAATAACATAAAATAATAATAATTTAAAGAAAATGTACTTATTCGTGAAATAGAAATATAGCTTAAAATAAATAACGTACCATTGTGTCAAAATATTGTTGTAATATGTAAAGAAAAACAAAATGTGTAACTATATTTGTTTTTCTATCTTTTCCGTAGAAGGTGCACAGAGGTACGTAGGTTAGGTAGGCTAGTCTTTATATTCATATTATAATCATCTATAAACCATGTATGTAACCAATAATTAAGTCAGTCTCATATCGACCATCCTCTCTTTCACTTGTCTTCCAAGGCACCTCCTTACAAGGTATGTAAATAATATTTAATTTTTCCTGTCAAAAAATCTACTTGATTTTTGTTCCACCGACCTTAATCGTGGGAAGTACTGAATTAAAAATAAACAATGTCCATCCGGATTCTTATTGCGTTACATTTTACAATATTGCTACCCATGTGAAGACGTAATGTTAGATAGCTTGTTTGCATTAATAACAAGCGTTCCTTCTGGGCGATTATGATAGTTGGGCATCTTATTAATTATTATTATTATTTACTATCTTAACTTGAGTAGTGGTAATAAAATCACTAATAATCACTTTATTCGGGCGACATAAAACTGACCTTATCTGACGCCATTTTGTTCGTTGTGACGTGCAGCGCCATTTGTGGCAACATTTGGCATTAAAGTATACAGTCCAGCTTTAGAACGGTCTGTAACACCTTGTATACTATAATATAAACGCACGGATTATTTGGTAAACTATTATATTCTTTCAGGTGGTGCGTGCTATGAATGATGATCCCGACTTGCCTAATTTGTCAAGAACAACCATGCAAAGAGTCCTCAAACATATCAATTTCAAATACACAACTCACAAGCGACAGAGTTGTCTGATTGATAGGCAAGATATTGTATTGTGGAGGAAAAAGTACTTACTTACCATGAAGCAGTACTGCAGAGATGAGAGGCATTTACTATTAGGATGAAATCTGGGTCAATGTAGTTGAAGCTGGTTAAAAAAAACCAAAAGTCGGTCATTATCAACTTCGTACTAAAATCTCTTGTCTCTAGTACGCATCCCCTTACAGTTCAGGCTATAAATTCCAAAACACTTAGATTCAGAATTTAATTCATATTTTTCATCACTTACAATTACATTAGGAAAGAAAAAAAACAACGTGTATTGTTCCGATATACCTATTTCATTCCAAAATCTTATCAAAATATTGTATTGGTATCAAAATATTGTATATATTGTAACTTTTGTATCGGCTGTGTTACCGAATATAACGTTACCACTATTTAGTTGTTTTTATCTGTCTAGCTGGCAATATTATTTGTTTTTGTAAGGTTGGTGCTACTGATCATTAATAATAACAGAGCAAATGCGGTTCCGCCATTTTTTCCTCGCGTCACATCGTGTTTGGTGAACAAAGGTCGCAGTGTAAATTTCAAATTACTGAATCCACAGTTGCTCTTTTGTCAAGGTAAGCAGATATATCTTTACGTCTCTTTATTGTTTTCACCCTTAAGCGTTCATATCTAGTGGCTATATGCAAAAACATGAGACAATCTAGTATTTAGGAATGTAATTTCCATGTTTTGTTGCCGCGTCACACCAGTAACACAACCGTATAAGGCTTCGGTTGTGTTACTATCGCAGGAACACAACCAATTAATCTCGGTTGTGTTACGTAAAGCTTTGTGCATACAAATAATAGCAGCGACCCTACTCCTATTTCAATGTCAAGGCCAAAAGAACTTTCACAGATAATTTACGTCTGCTGGCTACAGAACAACTCCAGAATATACAAGTGTACTGAAGTCAAAATTGATTGCTAAAGGTTTTCTGCTTTGAACGTGCTGTAGCCGAAGATATTAAAATATAGTAATAAAAATAAAAAATAAACAGTTTACTTCAAATTAATTTAAAAGTAAGTTTTTTTTTACCCATACAAGAAATCCACCCAAACCCCAAACCCAAGAAATCCACACAAAACAAATTAGGGGTCGATTTTATTTTATTTCAATTAGCCACGTAGGCACCTACCTCTTTTTGTTACAGATGCCTCTGACTGCTGCAGAGAAGCAGCGAAAATATAGGGACACTGAAAATTAATAACCCAAAAAATATGAAACGATAAAAAAATAACGCTGAGAGGACTAAAAATAAAAAGAAGATCGCAAACTGTAGTGAAGAAGAAAAACGGCGAAACGTGAAAGGTGGATAGCCGAGAAAAGAAAAATAAGCAGTAAACGTGAGGAAAAGCGCAAATACCAAAGAGTGTATCGAAGAAATATCAAATTTCAAAACACCTTACGCGCCTTACCAACACGCCTTACAGAAAAAACACATAAAAAGATTGCAAAAATGCAGCTCAACCGATACAAAGCAAAGTGTGAGCGTTTGACCAAAGACATCGCTGCGCTTGTCGATGAACAACTCAAACAAAACTATGAACAAATTGAACATGACCCAACGCCACAAACAAAAGCTAAACATGAACTAACGCCACAGACCAAAACTGATTTATACATAAAAGTAACATTGTCAAATATAGCCGACGCAGAAAAACAAATGGTTAGAAAACAATTTTTTCAGCATAATGTGTTGGTACATTCTCTTACACAAAAGTACAGTAACGGCTCAAATAACGAAAAAGACGTCCTGAAAAGTGTCCCTGAAAGTGATGTTGTAAAAAATACAAATTAAAAAGTAACATGGCTGGTTATTTGGGACTAAAAGGAAAAGTAAGACGTAGCCATGACATTAAAAAGAAAAGGAGTGCTGTATTGAGGTCACTAAAAGAGTTCTACGACAGAGACGATATAAGTAGGGCGACAGCGGGGAAAAAATAAGTGAAAACATTCAAGAAAGATAAGCTACAGAGAAGATACCTACTTCAGCCTTTGAAACAGTTATACAAAAATATAAATCTGAAAAGGGAAGATTTTCGTTTTCTACGTTTAAAAAGTACCGACACTTTTATATTCTGCCAGCGAAATTGAATAATCGTGAAACCTGCGCCTGTGTAAAACATGAGAATATGGCAATGAAACTGACGAAACTGAATTCTCTGGGTTTGACTGATATTAAACACACAGAAGATCTGTTAAACGAAATCATGTGTGATGTGAAATCCAAAGACTGCGCATACAATGAGTGTGTTACATGTAAGAACAAATCCATTGAATTAAAACATTGCGATGTCAATATGAATTATAATGTTTGTTGGAATTAATGGGCTTGACAAAATCTAGAATACACAAATAAAGAGTCTAAGAAAATAAAGACGAAGAAAATGATCAGAAAAGAAACTACTGAGTCGCTAACTGTATTAGAACAAAAAATCGAAATTGAAATGATCACATTCAAAAAGCATTGCTTCAACATTTCGCACCAGTACGGAATGTTTAGAAAATGCCTAGAGACGTTGGATGATGATTCACTCATTGTCCATGTAGACTTCTCTGAGAATTACGGCTGTAAACTTTCGACAGAAGTAAAGGCATGCATTTTGGTGCCTCAAAGATGCAAATATTATTGCATACTGGAATTGTTTATTCTAAAGGAAATGAACCCATTTCATTCTGTACAATATCGCCGTGCAACAACCCCAGTCCGGAGGCCATTTGGGCCCACTTAGATCCTATCCTAAAACTGATTAAGGAGGAGTTTCCAAAAGTCACGGGAATTCATTTCTACTCTGATGGCCCGACGTCTCAATATAGACAAAAGAAGAATTTTTTATTTTTTCAGAAAATCTCAAAAGAGGTGGGGCTCCCAAATTCGACGTGGAAATTCTTTGAGGCAGCCAACGGTAAATGTGCTGCTGATGGTATAGGTGGGGCCATTAAAAGAAAATTAGATTAAAAGGTGACTTACGGTCAGAGCATACCTGATGCAGAAACGGCGTTCGCAATGCTCAGAAAATCAGAGACAAAAATCAAAGTATTTTATATACCAGAAAGCGCCATAAACCCTGAAAGTCACTGGAAAGAAAAATGTGTCGAACTAATGCCAATACATGGAACAATAAATGTCCACCAGATCAGAAACACACCAATTAACAAGACTCAGAATTTAGGTGTAAGTTTAGAAGAATCAGCCAACGTCGAGGTCAGCCTGGCGTCAGAAATTCGCCTGCTAAGACAAGATATATGTAGTCTCAAGAATCATTTGGAGACGGTCTTTTCAACTCTTCATATAATGAGAGATTGCTGCAGTTCGAGAAAAAGCTGGAACTTCCCAGGTAGCAAACTGACGTCAGCGACGCACAAGCGATGTCATTTTTAGGTCATATTAAGGTCGGTCATTTATTCGCTGAAAACAAACGTTATAGTGACGTCAAATTAAGGTCAGGTTAAAAAGTGGACGTCGTATTGACGTCACTTAAGGGTCATCATCTGGACGTACCATATTCACCGCAAATTGGACGTCGTACTGACGTTAATTAAGGGTCATCATCTGGACGTACCATATTCACCGCAAAGTGGGCGTCTTAATAACGTCAATTTAAGGTCAGCATCTGGACGTACCGTATTCGTCGCAAAGTGGACGTCTTGATAACGTCAATTTAAGGTCAGCATCTGGACGTACCGGATTACTACACTAACCTCCGAATTGATGACTACCTAGAATGAGTTATAAAACACCATCATTGAGAACAATGAGTTAAAAAGAACTGTAGACAAACTTACACAGGAAGTTGGAATCCTTAAAACCCTATGTACAAGCCCTCCATTAATGGCCCAAAACTCGTCTACACCCAGAAAAAACAGGATTTCTGATATTAGTCACAGATCCAAAACGCCCCAACATCCCGCGTCTGCACGAGACTATAACTTAGAAATAGAAAAAATTTAATTAGAGAAGCAGATTTTAGATTTACAAGAACAACTATCACAGGCCAACAAGGACATTATAGAGCTAAAAAACCTAATGAATAATTTAGAATTAAAACTGATTGAGAACTCGAACAACTCTACATTACCGAAGCCAACTCTCACTGTGAATTCTCAGACCAGAAATAAAATGTGTGTCATTAGTACAAACAGAAGAAACAAAATTCTAAATATTGCAGAAAATACATTTGAACAGGAAAAGTATGATCTCTGTCACTACCTAATGCCAAATCGTGATATAAAAAACCTACTAAAAGACATAGAGCTGAAGATAGTGGACTATACAATAAATGACTTCTGTATTATACTCCTGGGTGAAGACGATTTTAATAGCTCCAACAACTACAGAGAACTTGTTTTATCGATCCGAACAACATTACAAAGAATACAAAGTACCAACATTTTAATCTGTCTACCAACATTCATCTGTGCAAGCAATGCCAATGTATTTAACTGGAGAGTGGAAAATTTTAATAAACTACTAAATGATGATGTAATTAAATACGAGTACGCATATTTGATTGACTCAAACCGCAATCTGAAATACGATGAAACGACGTTCCATCCACGTAGGGGTACTATTAAAAACTTTGGCATGCGTGTTATGTTTGAGGACATCTTTAAAAAGATTGTAGAAATTAAGGACTGGAACTACAATATAGATACAGACATTGATAATTATGTAAACAATAATAGTCAGTCATTTTTTCGTCCCTCAACTATTAGATAACCATGTAAATCCAATACCATCCTCAAACACCATACCCAATGGCGAAACTAACCTTAATGTATTGTTCCAAAATATTCAAAGTATTTCTAACAAAATACATCTTCTTGATGCACTCATCGAGGAAAAACCTAACCTACATGTCTTGTGCATATCTGAAACTTGGATAAGTAGCGAAAAGAAGAAATTACTAAAAATTCATAACTATAATTTAGGCGTGACATTCTGTCGTGAACAACATACAGGTGGGGGTGTTTGTATATTAATAAAAAATACATTTGAATATTTAGAACGTATAGACATCTCATCTATGTCAATAGAAATGGTTTTCGAAATATGTGCAATTGAAATTCCCATAATTAATTTATTTATTGTAAATCTGTATTGGCCTAGTAGTAGTCGAGAAGTTAACACATTTTACAGTTCTTTGGAAAAACTTTTAAGATATATCTATACCAAAGAAAATTCTAAAAACATCATGATAGCTGGTGATATGAATATAGATTTTTTAAATAAACACGAAAAAGTTAGGCTTTCAAATTTCATGTTAAGTTATAATTTTCATCAAAAAGTCACAAAGCCGACGAGAGTTACACCAACCAGTTCAAAATGCATAGACTTAATCTTTACAAACTTTAATAAAAAAGACTACCATGTCGATGTCCAAGAATTAGGTCTTTCGGACCATAGAAGTGTCCTGTTCTCTGCTCCTCTTAATATTCAAAACCCTAACCACTTTACATTGATCAAGCGTAATTTTAACGATTTCAATATAAATAGATTTAAAAACGAAATCTCAACAGTAGACTGGGAAAGTATATTAGTACCTGATAAAAATGTGAATGATAATCTTAATACATTTGATAATATTATACATACAGCCCTAAATAAATGTATTCCTAAAATATTAATAAAATATAAGCCAAACCAGAAAAATACTTACCAACTAAGGGTATAAAAATATCATGTCGCAATAAAAGACAATTAAAACTACTAATATCACAGACTAATAATAAAGTTCTACGAAACTACTATAAAATGTACTGCAAATCTCTAAAAAGGATAGTTTGTAAATCTAAGAAACTTATCAACATATATAAATTTAATAGTTCAGTTAATAAAACCCAATGTATGTGGAAAATAATACACAATGTAACAAACAAATATAAAATTATACAAAATATAAGACTCAAATTTTCAAACAATACTTTATCTAACCCGAAAATAGTTGCAAATGAATTCAATAATCTATTTGCATCTATAGGAAAGTCACATAAATCTAGATCAGAGAAAAACAATCTTCCCGCAAGTAAAATAACAAATTCTTTTTTCCTCACACCTGTTGAACCAAAAGAAACATTTAATATAATAAAAGGCCTTAAGAGTAAGAAGTCTTTTGGTATAGATGAAATTCCTCCGTTGCTGGTAAAACATTGCGCGGATATGTTGGCAGTACCCTTTTGTAAACTTATCAATCAATCTTTTACAGAAGGAATATTTCCCGAAGCCTTAAAAACATCTCTTATAAAACCTAAACATAAAAAAGGAAACGCCACTGACATTCATAATTATCGACCTATTGCTTTACTGCCTACTTCAGCAAAAATTTTTGAAACTGCTATGGCCATACGACTGAATAAATTCTATGAAAAATATAACATACTACATGATAACCAATACGGGTTCCGTAAAAATAGGTCTACTATATTGGCAATATATAACTATGTGCAAAAAATTTTTGAATCAATAGACAATAAACGGTATGCTGTGGGTTTACTGCTCGATATGAGCAAAGCGTATGATAGAGTATGCTTTGAAACTCTATTAGAAAGACTATACGACTCTGGGATTAGAGGCTTAGCATACAGGTGGTTCAAGTCGTACCTGCATAACCGTGTCCAATACGTAGAGATTGAAAATACCAATTTTATCACAGGTAAAGTAGAATGCGTTAGATCAGATAGAGTCCTTTCTACTGGATCTATTCCCCAAGGTAGCGTCTTGGGATGTTTATTATTTCTTATTTATATAAATAATCTACCTAATCTAATTAATGACCCTTGCACCCTTTTCGCAGATGACATTTCCATATTATTTTCCTGCTCGAATACCACCGAATTAAACCAAAGCTTAGATATGACCCTAGATAAGATCACCGACTGGCTAGATGAATCAAATTTAGAACTCAACCTTAAAAAAACTAATATAATTCAATTCAAACCCTCACAAAAAGTCCCATTACAAATTTCATATTGCTATAAACAAATACCACTGGAGACTACAAAGACAGCAACCTTGTTGGGGATCGATCTAGATACAAACTTGAGCTGGAAACCTTACATACAGAGATTGCAAAACAAACTATCATCTTTTACTTATGCCCTCCATCAACTAAAAAGGGTAACTGATGTCAAAACTGCGCTCACAGCCTACTATGCATACGCACATTCCAGACTATCGTATGGTATTATATTATGGGGGAATTGTTGTGAAATAAAGGATATTTTTATTCTACAAAAGAAATGTATTAGAATACTTACAAATATTGACCAAATGGTATCTTGTAGATCTTATTTTGTAAAACTCCAAATACTTACCTTAACTTCTATATATATATTAGAATCTTGCAAATATGTAAGAAAACATGGTAACTTATACTCCCCTCTAGAAAATAAAAATAAAAGGAATAATCGAGACCAAAATAAATTAAAGAAACCATTTTCAAAGTTAGAACTCGTGTCTTCTAGTCCCCATCATATGGCCATCAAAATATATAATCACATACCAAATTACTTAAAAAACATAGAGAAAGAAACACTATTCATTACCTATTTAAAGAAGTTCCTCATTGAAAAATGCTATTATGATGTGAAAGAATTTTTCAATGATAAAATTAGGTAAATATTTCTAGTCGCTAATTACTTGTTCATTACATGTTATTACTAATTTAATGTTTATATAATTTACTCTTAATTTATTTATTTATTGTTAATAATAATAATCTCTACAATATTTTGTTAATTGTTTCTATACAATTTTGAACATAAATGTAATCATTTTTCATTTTTTTTCAATTTTTCGTAAAATGGACAACTGGCTGTCCTTCGCATGTTGCTGTGCCCTAGCAGGGCGTCACAATGTACTAACTTTTATTTTACCACCTTGTGAAATTTTGTGACTTTGCAATAAACTATTATGAATTATGAATTATTATGAGTACCGTATTCGTCGCAAAGTGGACGTCTTGATAACGTCAATTTTAGGTCAGCATCTGGACATACCGTATTCGTTGCAAAGTGGACGTCTTAATAACGTCAATTTTAGGTCAGCATCTGGACGTACCGTATTCGTCGCAAAGCGGACGTCTTAATAACGTCAGTTGAAGGTCAGCATATGGACGTACCATATTCACCGCGAAATGGACGTCTCAATAACGTCAATTTAAGGTCATCACCTGTACGATGTAAGTACTTGCAGTAAGACGTACAGTATTTGTCGGCAACTGGAAGTTTTGCTAATGTCATTTTTTGTGATCACTATTAACGGTTAGATAGTATCCGACTTACTGCCTACTTAAAAATAAAGCTTAAAAATAAATAACGCGTTTCTTTTCTGGGTATCAAAATGTCAATCTTGTGTTGTAAAAAACATTCATGACGTAAAAAAACAGTTCTGTCTTTTTTAGTTAACTTTAAAGTTGATATTAAGTATATGAAGTCGTTTATTATAGGTTTTTTTAAATTAACAACATCAAAACAAGGTGAACAATGTGATTTTTAAAAACATAAGAAATTGGAACGGAACGAAATTCTGTCATTTTGATTGAAGTGACGCTTTGAGTGACGTTGTTTTCCCTCCTTTTTCGTTTGCCAAGCGCCATCTTAAATCTATGCTGCTTGCTGCCCGGCTTGTTTTGTCTACGCGTCCGTGACTGTGCTACTAGAACAAACTATGTACTCAGTTTACTGAAGAAGACGGCGGAACCGTGTCGATTTTAAACAATCAGTGGTTTACGCCAAGGCGTTGTGAAGTGTTTTGGCCACCCGTTAAGGGAACTAAAGCGTTTGAAAAGGTTTTGGCTGATGCCAAGACACCAGATAAAAAATGGAAATTATACAACGTTCAAAGAGTTTTTTGTGACACTGGTACGTATGTTTTAATAGTTTTTTTACAAACCACTTTGGCTATAAAAACTAACGAAACAGTTTCAATTCCTGATTCGGAGGTAGGTATCTGGATGCAATATTTCCTGATTTCTTCTTTTCTTCAGCGGGTATGCGCCTCTCTAGTTTGATTTCTTGATTTACCGAGAGCTTATTGATGTTGGTGAAAGTTTTCTGTTTCTGTGTGACTACTACCTAAGATGGGTAATTTTTTAATCTCCTGGGACAAACGTGATTGCTGCCCTGGGGCAAGTTTTGTATTTGCATGAAAATATTAGGCCTGCCATAGACAGATAGATCGAAGCAGTCAGACTACTATCAAACTGCTTCAAGCGGTCCATCAGCAGACCTAAGTGCTTGTGGAACCGTCATACACGGACCGCTTGTAGCAGTCGGACTGCTTCAAGCGTTCCATCTATGGTGGGTCTTAAACTTGAGATCTAGACTTAGTGCGGGAAGGCTAAAATTACAATATAATACATACAAATGCACATAAGGACACAGACTTTGTTATGACTGTGTTGACAATTTGTCGCAGCACCTGTACAGTCAATTAATTTAATTAATAGGAAATTTTGAACCATTTTCACAATAACTAAATTAGTTAATGACATAGTAGGCATGCTGGCATGCCATCACATTACAACATTCATGGTGAAAGGCTTGAAGTGCCCTATTAATCAAATTGGTTGACTGTCCAATTTCAGGTTCCAACGAATGAAACTCCATCCTATATTTTTACTAATAACCTTGTTTTAATTGAATGAGGGATGCATCATATTGTGTTCATTTATTATTTTTGCATGTTGTGGGTATTTTTTATTTCATTTGCATGTACCTAAAGATTTATTTATTTATTTATTTAAAATTTGGAAAACCAACAGCTATAAAACTAACTTCTTTAAAAACTAAAATAGAAATAGAAAGCCAATTACAGGTATTCACTTATAGAAATAGAGCAAAAAATAAACATGGGAACACTCATCATATTTGTCACAATTGCCAATTAAAACAAACAGTGAGATATTGACACAAAAACCATATTAAAAAAAGATAAAAACTATGCACTAAAAAAGTTAAGGGTTAGGCACCGCCTTGCCTTGACAATATTGGTATGAAATATATCTTGCTCGTATCAAAAATGAATTTTGTCTATAGTTAGTTGAGGCTCTAGGCACATTTAATGGAGGGTTGAATCTGAGTGACCTCTGTGGAACAACAAATTTAAGTTTGCTCAGGAGGACCGGACAATCAATGTCATTATTGATTATTTTTAACATATATAAGTAATCGGCAATATTCCGCCTATTTTGAAGAGGTAAAAAGTGAAATTGTTTACAGAGATTTAGATAGTTATTGGATTTATAGGGAATTTTAACTCTAAAACATAGGTACCTCAGGAACCGCTTTTGGATATTTTCAATACGATCTTTATAAGTGGCATAGTTCGGGTTCCATATCTGAGACGCATACTCAAGGTTACTTCTTACAAATGTACAATATAATAGTTTTATAGTTTTGATATTAGTAAAACTCTTAGATATTCGCATAACAAAACCCAGTGATTTCGAAGCTTTATTGACAATTTTATCAACATGACGATCAAAGAGTAACCTTGAGTCATGGTGTACACCGAGATCACGCATTATATTACATCTAGAAAGATCCTGGCTTTGTAAAGTATAGTTTGTGTGAAGAACACTGAATTTACGGGTAAAAGTACAGACGAAACATTTAGAAGGATTCAGCTCTAACTTATTGATACGGCAATAATCTTCTAAGCGAGTGAGATCTGCCTGAAGGGCAATCACATCAACATGAGATGATATAATAGAATAAATTTTCATATCATCTGCGAAACTCAATAGATTTGATGAATTAAAATACGATTCGATATCTCCCACATAAATGATAAACAATGAAGGACCAAGCAGGGATCCCTGAGGGACTCCGCTTGGAACAGGGACCCAACTAGAAACGTAATTGTTGAGGACGACAGCCTGGGATCTATTATCGATATAAGATGAAAACCACCTCAGCAGATCACCATGTATTCCCGTTCCAATAAGCTTATTTATCAATGTATTATGATCTATTCTATCAAACGCCTTACTATAATCTGTATATATATAACATCGACTTGCTGACCATTATCCATTGCTTCAGTGATGTAATCATTCAGGAGTATGAGGTTTGACACTGTGGATTTTCCTCTCAAGAATCCATGTTGAAATGAGCTAAATGTATTTTTAAGACACCGTAAACTTGGTTATAAACTATTGTTTCGAAAACTTTGGCAATAATGCATAGTTTGGATATAGGTCTATAATTGCTTATTTCCGTTTTAGAATCCTTCTTATGGACTGGGGTTATAATAGCAGATTTCCATAGGCTAGGAACAATATTACATGAAAGTGATTTACTAAATAAGGCAGCCATTGGATAGGCGACAGTTGAAGAACTCTTTAGAAGGAATTTCGACGAGATATTATCAGGACCGGGTGCTTTTGATGTATCTAGTTTATTCAGCAAAATCTTAACTTCTATAGGGTTAACCTCAATATTGCCTAAATCATTGGTTATATTATTAGGAGTTGAATGACCAATGGCAGTAGTATTAAGTGAGGGAGATGAATAAAAACCTTTCGTAGGGTTAAGGAAAGTAGACTGAAAAAATGTGGAGAATACATTACAAATTGTCTTCCCACTAGAAAAAGTAGTATTATTATATGTCATCGAGCTTGGGATAGATAGAGATTGAGATCAATTTTTTACGAAACTCCAGAAATGCTAAGGATTTTTTATTATTGCATCCTCAGTCGACTGAATATAATTTTGATAACAACTCGATTCCAAGCGATTAACTCTGTCACGCAAAAGCATATAGGTTAGTTCGTCTGATCTATTACCATATTTTATGAATTTTACTAAAAACTTATACTTTTCCTTAATAGCTTTTTTTAAAGCTGTATTATACCATATATATAGGATACGAATAGTTACGGATGCCTTTAATTGTGTATATACTTACTATGTAGATCATATATAAATTTATTAATAAAGTAACGCACTCGTCAATTGAACAGGATAGAAACTTGGCATTCCAATCGACACTACTAATTGCATTATTTATTGATTCAAAATCGCCCTTGTCAAATACATAGCGGGTACGCGGCGCGTAGTCTAATGATGGGGTTTAGAATGATTTAACAATAGAACAGGATGATGCAAATCAATTTTTGGCGTTAGAGGGTCAACACACTTAGAAACCGTTATCAATTGATTAGAATAAACTAGATCAAGAATTCTATCAGACGCGTTGGTTATTCCGTTATACTGATCGAAACCCAAGGCACTCATTTCAGTTAGCAAAAATTCGTCCGTACTACTAATATTTGACGGGTAAAATCTCGAATGATCGGTAGGTGTGGTAGCCCAAACAATGCCGCTCAGATTAAAGTCCCCAACAATAAGGAACGCATCGGACGGGTTATTTGAAACAGCGTTGTTCAGATTAGTAAGAAAATTAGATAATTGAGAACTAAATGACAAGCCATTGTTCTGTGCACACAAATTATATCACGCACAGGTACAAGTCAATCCACTTACGTGTAAGAGCTTGATTTATACGTAGGCATAACCAGAGGTCTTCTGCCGTGGAGTTGAAATGGGGCAATAATTTAACTTGCAAGTGCTTACGCGTAGCTATCAGGACACCACCGCCCATTACTTGATCAGTTGAGCAGTAGTCGCGGTCTCTACGCCAAACTAGGTACCAATCATCCAAGAACTCCGAGTTAGATATACTATCCAATAACCATGTCTCAGTTAAGATTATTACATCATATGCACTCAAACACGCATTACGATAAACCTCCTCAGTTTTCGTTCGTAGTCCACGTACGTTCTGATAATAAATACTTAAGCCATTAAACGAAAACATTGCAAACTAAAACAAACATAGCAATACACAATAAGCAGCGGTATGAAAAGCCAGAATAATAAACAATTTTGGTAAAAACACAATAGAATATAGATATAGTGAGCGCGGGTAGGTTTATAGATCCACAGTGAAATCGCCAAGCGTGCGAAGTAAATAGATAGTTTGCGGAATTAATGTGAGCAAATGAGATGGACGCCTCATTCCGCGAGGACAACATGATACGATAGTAACAAGCTGTTGGCAAGGCAGGGGTGCACAATAATTTACAAAGTGACGAAACTACAGTAATTATATTTACATATAAGAATGACTTATAGTTAATAACGTTGTTTATAATGGGGCAGTGAGGTGACCAACTTATTAAGCAATTTTGTTTAAATCATTTTCACGTCTGATTACGATCACTTTTGAAGAGTCGTCGCGGCGCACGTATATTTTACCGTGCTTTATCCACACAAACTTGAAACCCTTCTCCCGAGCAGTGGTCTTCGTTAAAGTGAGTAGTTTTTTCTGGTCCATACTCAAGTGGTCATTAATGTACACTCTGCCAGTAGCTCCTTAGAACCCGATATCCGCGGCCACCAACTTTTCAGCACGTGCTGCCGCGATGAAATCTTTCTTAATATATCTGTTTAAAAAACCTACTATTATAAGTTTCTCTTTAGTATTGTGCATAGGAACCCTAGATATATAATTAATCTGGGACTTAGGCACAGCGTAACCAATTTTGCTGCTGACCTTCTCAACGATTGAATAGTTATTTATGTGGGTGTTGCATAATGAGGGTCATTAAAATACGAATGTGGTTTTATGAAACGAACGAAGTGAGTTTCATAAAAGGATCACATGAGTATTTTAATGCCTAATTATGTACAGTCACATACATAACTTTATCTTCATTCATACCCTAATATGGCTACAGTTACCAACATAATCTGTATGTAAAAGTTAGTACTTAGTACAAAATCAATTTGTAGGTCAGTTTGAATAAAATACAATAATAATCAGTTAATGTTTTATTCACAATAATAATTATTTACAACATTTTGTATTGTGCAGTGAGAAAACTGCACTTTTTCTGCAGTAGCTGGGATTTCATTTGAAGTCACTGTACTGCTAGGCATAGTTATGTTAATTACTTCATTTTTATTAATGGAGTTAAGTATCTTATTAGATATTTCCACTTTGCTGAGTATGGTAAGCAGTTACCGTAGCCTATGAACGCCTGCAACCCCAGAGGATTCACATGCCCGTTGCCAACCCTTTGAACCTATACACTCCTTTTTTGAAGAACCTCATACTACAGCCCGCTGGGAAAACCTCGGCAAGGAGTTCACTCCACAGCCGCAGCGTTCGTGGGAGGAATTTCCTCTTAAACGGTACTGTGCGCGACCCTGTGGGCCCAGGGTGTGAGGATAAACACCCTGCTGGCGGCGAGCTGATAAAAAGCTGCCGTGGGTAAACAGCACGGATGATGTTTCGAAATGACGTTATTTATTAATAGGTATATAGGTACTGAAAATGTTTCTCATTTTTAGGGTTCCGTACCCAACGGGTAAAAACGGGACCCTATTACTAAGAGTTCGCTGTCCGTCCGTCCGTCCGTCCGTCTGTCTGTCACCAGGCTGTATCTCAAGAACCGTGATAGCTAGAGAGTTGAAATTTTCACAGATTATGTGTTTCTGTTGCCGCTATAACAACATATACCAAAAACAAAATAGAACATTTTTTTAAGGGGAGCTCGCATACAACAAACGTGAATTTTTTGCTGTTTTTTGATAATGGATAGATAATGGTACGGAACCCTTCGTGCGGGAGTCCGACTCGCACTTGGCCGGTTTTTTTATATTTTTATGTTGTCAGATTTAGCAGAAGACAGCGAGGGACGGTTAACTCCGGTTGCACGCCTAGCTAGTCCCCGGTGCCTATATGATCAACCGTCGATTCTCGGCAGCGATGTGCCAGCAACGCCATCGAGTGTTCATGGATTAACAGGTAGGTTTTTTTGGTGCTTTTCTTCTGACTGTTGGAAATGTTAGGACTCTTTCCATATATTTGTTTTAATGTAGTAATCACTAATGGCGGCATGTATGAGTACGCACCCGCCAGGACAGTACGAGACCCGTTTATCCTTATCTAACTTATTAAAAACTAGCAGTTGACTGCGATTTCGTTTGCCTAGATTTTGGTTAGGCACTTATTGTTAACTTAGTATGCAATTTTTCGAGAGGAAAGTAGCCTATAGATGTCCTTTTTACAGAGTCACGTCCACTCCAGTCCTAGGTATACCAAAATTAATCAAAATTGATTGAGCAGTTATGATTCAGCATGTTTAATAAATATTTTTAAATTATTAAATATTTGGGGATAATCTCAATCTAAGCAAAGCTTTTACTATGAGTACTAGGCGACGATTTAATTACTTGTATAGATACGCATATAAAATACATATATATAGAAACATCCATAACTCAGGAACAAATATCTGTGATAAACACACAAATAAATGCCCTACCGGGGATTCGAACCCAGGGCCTCCTGCTATGTAAGCAGTTGCACTTCCAACTCGGCTAGGAAGCCGTCAAATAGAAACAGATAGACAGTTCCTTTCGCATTTATAATATTAGAATGGAGGACTGGCGTGGCGTACCCATCTCGCGTTGTCTCGGCGAGTGTCTACAGTCGGAATAACATATGTATAATTATGTAGCAGCAAATATATCGTAGCGACCAAGGCGGTCAAATATATGTAAATGCTCTTAAGTTCTTGGCAATAAAGTTTTATTACGATATACTTGACCACTTTGCCCTTTTAATCTTTTTATTTTTTAGGTTACCAAGCAAAAGTGCTGTCATTATTGACATGTATAAAAATTCAAAATGATCAAGTAATAAGCCTTTTAAAGCATACAGGCACATTGAAAGGTACTCTAAAACCGGAATTAAAATTCCCAATTGAAAATGGCGATGAATTAAATACAATGGAATTATTATTGGAGAAAAAAGAAAATTATGATAATCTGGTAAGTAACAATACAATGACTCTTTATTGAACACCATAAAATGAGCATTACAGAATAAAGATAAATTGGGAAAATTTGAACCAATAGGCGGCCTTCTAGCTTCAAAGCGATCTCTTACAGGCAACTAACATAAGAAAGAAGGAAGGAACAGCGTGAAGCAGGTGGTGCAAGATACAGTTATTTATTTGTAATAAAAATACATAAAATAAACTCGCACACAATAGCTACATACTTACAACATTGTATGTAGAAAGTTATTTATAATTGAAAGAAAAATGGGAAAATTCACCACGTTGAGCATGGTTCTAACTTGCGACCTTTCGGAACACCGGTCCGATCGCTCTTACCAACTGAGCTATCGACGCTTACTCAACCTCGACGAATTTTTCCATCAGTTCTTTCATTGCTTACGTCACAGGGAGACGGTTAGCAACATCTACCGTAAGTGTGTATACACTTTAACGGCATCGAAGTTCCAAGTCATATTGGAATAACATCGATAACAATGCGCTTACCCCATACTACATAAATCTTTGTACGAAGCAGAATCGTCTGCAAGCGAAATTTAAATCTTTAATTGAAAGAAAAATTGAAAAATTCACCGCATCGAGCAAGGTTCGAACTTCTGAGGCTTTGCTGATGGAAAAATTAGTCGAGGTTTAGTAAGCGTCGATAGCTCAGTTTGTAGGAGCGATCGGACCGGTGTTCCGAAAGGTCGCAAGTTCGAACCTTGTTCCACACGGTGAATTTTTCAATTTTTCTTACAATTATAACATTTTAATTTCGCTTGTAGATTTTCTGTTCTTGTAGTTTCTGCTTCGTACAAAAATTAATTTATTGGCTACTTTACAATTATTCATTCTCTTGTTTGTTACAGGTTTCATACATGAGAACTTTTGGAGGCAGGGAAATATCCCTTTGAGACACTTTGCTGGAAATATCCAGCAAAGTGTCTCGGTTGATGAAATTTTGTTTTACTGACCAGCTAGCTGAACAGTACAACTTCTATGGAAAGAGATCCAACAAAAAACCTTTTTGCCGACTGCGCCTGCGAGAGTGTATCGTGGGTAAGTTTAACATAACACGTAACTGTAAGCTAATCAAAAACTGACGCGATTCATCGGCTCGGTCTACCCTATTCAAATTTAAAATATTTCGAAGGTTACTTTAGTTCAGAGTTTAAAACAGGGACCCGACCACACCCCTTCACGGAAGAAAGCCTATGTAAGGCTAAGTCGCTTATCATCAAATAGCACAATCGATTTTCTTAATTTTGTTTGATATCTGATTCAGTCTACTCAGCTCTAGGATGGGGTATCCCTATCCAGAGAAAAAGCCTTTGAAGAGGTTTTATGCGCTTAGGGAAGGTTATCAGACATTGTGTGAACGGCTTACTCGCATATTACCACTTCCAAAGAGGTATACCCCTTGAAGGAGTATAGGCAAGGGGTATACCCCTCCAAGAGGTTGCCTATTAAAAGGGTTTATAAGCGTTTAGCATGATTAAGTGAACTTAATATTACCCGTATTTTAAGCGCTTTAAAACCCCAATGACAGGCTTTCTGAATGCAACGGCTTTGGTAAGCAAAGCCTTACGTAAAACCCCTTTAAAAACTCTCGAAGGGAATACCATAATAGCCACGACAGTTTCGTGGTTTGACTTTAAGCAAACGGTAGTAGGTTGAAAAACTTTAACGTAATTTCGCAATTTATGTTGTAATTTATCGTCGCTTTTCGGTGAAAGAAAACATCGGGAGGAAACCTGCACATATCAGCTGTTCAATGTTGTGTGCGAAGTTCAAAGTTTTAATTTTGAGTAGTTATAACATTAACACATGTATTATATCTATCTCTTTGTAGAAGGAGTTGTCACCATTACATCTGGTTCTACAGCTAAAGAAGTAGAAGATTACATAAAAATTTGGCTAAAGCATGCCCCTGAAAGACTGAAGAAGATTATTAATAAACAAAAATAAACACGACAGAGAAAATAAAATATTCGAAAAAGGCTATAGTTGGCAAACGTCAATTATTAAGAAGAGCAAAGGAAGCAGAGTTAAGTGTAATTTCAAATTTACAAGAGAATATTACAGCTGTAAGTGCGTCCTCATCCTTAGTTAATTTGCCAAGTACTTTACATAGTAATTCTCAATCTGAAATTGTATCACAAGGTTCTAGTAATAATTCCAGTTTATAAGTGCAACATGACATTTCCCATGATAATCATATTATTACTTCTGATGATGAGCATTCACTATCTGATTGAGATTCTGTAAAGTCTATTAAAGGTAACGATTTCAAAACAGAGTTAAAACATTGGGCCACTCAATATCAAATACCACATAATGCTTTAAATAGTCTTCTTAAAATTGTGTCTCCTTTATGCCCGGGATTACCAAAAGATAGCAGAACACTGTTGACAACCCCTTTACAACTAGAGATTACTAAGTTAGATACTGGAGAATTAGTATATTTAGGTCTTCTTTCACAAATTCAAAAACAAATAAAACTATTCGACGATAATAATGATTTCGGGAATAGAGAAATTAAAGTTTCTTTTAACATTGATGGACTACCTATATTCAAAAGTACTAATACACAATTGTGGCCCATATTAGGATTGCTAAAAAACAATCCTAATGCTAGACCATTTGTCGTCGCTCATTTCTGTGGTCAAGCTAAACCTTCACCATTAGATGTTTTTCTAAAGCAATTTGTCGACGAATTAGAAAAGTTACTTAGAGAGGGTTTTGTTCTTGAAAATATTCATTACACTGTTAAAATCCATAGCTTTATTTGTGACGCTCCAGCACGATCATTTATCAAGTGTACTAAACAACATGGCGGTTATTCAGCTTGTGACAAGTGCATAGAGGCAGGTGAATATCGCGGCCGCGTTATCTATGAAAGTGTGTCAGCGCCCACAAGAACCAATGAATCATTTCGTTTGCAGCTTGATGAAGACCATCATGTTGGAGAGTCACCGCTTTTACGGCTCCCTATAGATTTGATATCTTTGTTCCCTACTGAATATATGCATAATGTTTGTTTGGGGGTAATGCGTAAGCTGTTAAATGTGTGGATTGGCGGCGATTTAAATGTTCGGTTGCAAAGTCGCTTCATTAAATTAATATCTGAAAAACTAATTTATTGTTCAAAATTTATACCAGTTGAATTTAATAGAAAACCGCGAAGTTTATCAGAATTAGCACGATGGAAAGCAACTGAATATAGAATGTTTTTATTATATGTAGGTCCAATTGTGTTAAAGGACATCTTGCCACGTTCACTTTACGAAAACTTTCTACTTTTTCATTCAGCTATTACGATTTTATGTTCGAACAAACATATCAGAGAAATTGGTATAGATTTGGCTCAGGAAATACTTCTGGTTTTTATAAATCATTCAAAATCGGTTTATGGATTTTGAATGGTGTATAATGTTCACATGTTATGTCATATATGCGATGATGTACGCCTCTTTGGTACACTAGATGAATATTCAGCATTCCCATTTGAAAACCATTTAAAGAGTGTAAAAAAATTAGTACGAATACCTAACAAGCCATTACAACAAATTGTAAGAAGATTGAAAGAAATGGAATCTTCTAAATTATACAGCTCCTCATCGAAAATAACTGTTTCTGACCAGTTTTATTCTTGACCCCTACCTGAGGAAAATGTATATGAATGCTATAAAAAACTAAAATACAATAAATATGTGTTATATGTAGCAGAATCTCGTGAAGCTGATAGTTATTGTCTTACTAAGGATAGGAAGGTGTTTAAGATACACAACATCCTTAAAAGCCAAACTTTATTCGTTTATGGAAAGGAGTTTGTAAACTATCAGCCGTTCTTTGAGTACCCTATTAGTTCAGTAGCTATTGATGTTATGATAGTAAAAGATTGTTCCCATTTTAAATTGATACCTGTTAATGACATTTTAACCAAATGTGTGGTTGTCCACATAAATGACTATACATTAAGCATTCCAATGCTGCATGATTATGATTGTGATACTTAATTATTATTTTTTAAATGTAGATATGAAACTTGCTTTTATGAATGAATATACTGAATATGCAGGATGTAATCGGAGGGCGTATCAAACAAAGGTCGTCAATGTCGGCACTTAAATATCTAACATTTATGTTTACCAATTATTATTTTTTAAGTTTTTCGACGCCAACGTCGCATATATTGGTCAGTGCGTGTGCGTACACTACTACGTACTAAACACAAATAAAATTGAATTTGACGTTACACTTTAGCCATGTTTAGCGGGTCAATGCCAACTTTTGCATTTGACGCGGCGTCGAAAAGGTTAAAGTGATGAGCGTTTTGGAAATCCACAGCATCACCGAATTTTAGGTTAAATTTCATCATTGTATGCATGAAATAGGTAAAAGTAGAGGCAACACGTATACTCCCGTTTCGGGGCAAATGTCCCCTAGTCTGTCCGTGGCTTTGACCTACAGCTGACCGCATGCTCTCTCTCTCAATTTGGTCCCCTTCTCTCTTACTAATGCTAATATTAAGAAAGAGAGGAATGGGACCAATGTGAGCGAGTGAACACGCGGTTAGCCGCCTTCATTAAGGGAGTGTTGCCATCACTTATACCTACTTCTTCATGGTTGTAATGTATAATACTTAAAAGTTTCAAACCTGCGGTCGTGTTTTTTATTTAGTTTAGTAGTCCGATAGTGGGCATTAGAGATAAAAATCTTATTTATAGTCATGGCCTCGGCTCATAAATTTTAAAACAAAAAATTTAAACTCATAAAACTACCTAATTATACTTGTTTTTTTAGTAATAGAAATAAGGTAAACAATCTTGTACCGTCTTTTTTATCGAAAAACGCTTTCATAAAATAAGTGAACTGTTAAATTTATTACAATGGACATTTAAAGGCATAAAAACGCACTCACACTCAACCGCAACAGCAGTAAATTACAATTTAAAATTTCAAATTTATTTACTGCTGTTGCGGTTTTTTTTTTAACGTGACGCCTTAAACAATCTTAAAATAACATGGTCCCTTTATTGTTATGGGGGTTATTGTGTCCCACTGTCCTTTAATGCCTCTTTAAATATAGATTATACTACTTACATAACGTTTTTTAGTTTCATCCAAAGTCCTAGAGTCTGTTCAGGGTACGTAGACAAGATGCCTGATATCGCAAACGCTACTACATGTTAACCGCTAAACTCTTTCATACTCTTACGCGTAAGGATTTGCGCGGTGGACAGGGAACAGAACGTATTATAGCGTAGAGGCGTCTTGTCTAGGGCGCCTGGCCAATAAGTTAGAACCGTCTTAGAACTTAAATCTAGCACGTTGTTAGTTCACTCAACAGCCAGGACGGTTCTATTTTTGAACAGACTAACCACCCACCCTAGCTACGGGGAGCATATTGCCGTGCTTACGATATCAGCAGTGTGTTCTGAGCGATGTTATTTAAATTTCTGAGCGATGTTAATAAAAGTGAAAATCGCTAACTTCTACCGCTAATATCGTGAACACGGCAGCATAATGCAGCCCCCGTAGGTCCTGACGTGTACCTATGTCCTAATAACGCCACAATCAATTATGCGTGTGTTACTCGAACGTCAGTGGCTGCCCTAATGTGTACGGCCCAGTAACGTCCCTATGAATTCAGCATATGACGTCTCTCCTACGTCAGAGGCTGCCCTAATATGTACGGCCCAGTAACAGCCCTAAGAATTCAGTATATGACGTCACTCCAACGTCAGTGGCTGCCCTAATATGTACGGCCCAGTAACGTCCCTGTGAATTCAGTATATGACGTCACTCCAACGTCGCTGGCTGTCCTAATATGTACGGCCCAGTAACGTCCCTATGAATTCAGTATATGACGTCACTCCAACGTCAGTGGCTGCCCTAATATGTACGGCCCAGTAACGTCCCTATGAATTCAATATGACGTCCCTCCAACGTCAGTGGCTGTCCTAATTTGTACGGCCCAGTAACGTACCTATGAATTCAGTAAATGATGTCTCTCTCACGTCTGTAAACTGACGTCTTTAGGCTGTGACAAATTGACGTCATCTGCTGGGACCCCCCGACGTCAAGACATGACGTCTTTTACGTCGAGCAGTACCGAAAACGGACGACATAATGACGTATAAATGCTACCTGGGTTCGTGACACTGAGATTCTGGAACTGCAGTCATCCGTGTTCCAAATACAAGAAGATCCTCTCAGTCAGAGGCAACGCTGAAGCAAGAGATAGAGATCAAGGGTCTCAAGGAGGAAATCACAAGTATGCGTCAAAACAACAACATCAGAGAGCAGCAAAACCGTTTGTCTAACCTGGAGATCACAGGGTTACCGGAGCAAAAAATGAAAACCTTATCTCGATACTTCAGCTAATGGGTGCAAAGATAGGAATTACCCTGAACAGAGAAGATATTGATTTTGCAACGCGAATACGTTTCCGAGAGAAACCCACTAAAGAAGATTTTACGACTCCGATAATTGTCAAGTTCAGCAAACGATTCATTCGTGATAGCTTCTTGGCTGAAATTAAAGTCCGCCGTGGCTTAACAACAAAAGACCTTGATTTACCTGGCCCTATCAAAGATATTTATTACAATGAACACCTCACGCCCATGAACAAGTCGCTTTATCTCAGTGCCCGGAAAATAGCTAAGGATTGTGGGTACATGTATCGATGGTCAAAAAACGGGAAGATTTTTGTGAGAAAAACGGGCAAATCCCCTATTATTCAGATCGCCACCGAAACAGATCTCAAGAAGATCAACTAATCAACTGTAATGTTATAAGTTATAAAAATAATACTTTGCTTGCTTGGTGTCTTATTAATTTACTTAACAAAAATTTATTCTAATGTATCTTTATTCAATATTGAGTATCCAGTTGTCTGTCCATCTCATTATAAAATTAAACAAGTTATCAAATTAATATATATTCACAGAGTTACTTAAGATTTACTACCATAATGTCACTGGTGTACGGTCTAAAACTCACACATTTCTTCACAACCTACTGTTGGAAGATTTCGATATTGTAATTATTACAGAATCTTGGCTGTTATCACTAGATAACAGCCAAGAAATTGCAGACGATAGATATGATATTTTCAGAAGGGACCGTAATTACGGTCCCTCCACCTCCACCAAAACGTTGTCCAATTTTAGTATAATTATACTAAAATTGGACAACGTTTTGGTGGAGGCGTACTTATTTTGGTAAAACGAAGTTTTAACGCGGTGCGGAATATGAATTTTCAGAGTTCCTTAGAAGATATATGGGTATCTTTTTTTATAAAAGATACAACGCGTCATCGTAGAATGAATAGGATAAATATATGTAGTTTTTATATTCCAGATGGTGTGAACTATACAGCAGATTTAGAAATTTACCGTGAGAAACTTTCTTCTAACGTAACAGGTCATCCAGATGATTTATTTCTTGTGACAGGAGACTTTAACCGACCCGAGATAAAATGGGCCGAAGAAGGCTCATGTCTCAAAGCCTACGGTTTTACAGACAATATCAGTAAAAACTCTATAGACACCCTCCACTTTTGTAGTCTGAAGCAGTATTGTTCAGCACAAAATAACTTCAATAATGTGTTAGATCTAGTACTGTCTACATCAGAGGTTAAGGTGGTCACATGTGATAGTCCTCTGGTACCAGAAACTATATTTCATAGGTCATTATGTATAGATTTTATTATCCCTGCCCTAATCACATTGCCTAGGGAAAAGAGGGAAGTTTTAGCATTTCATAAGGCCAATTATGACAAAATCAATCAAGACATAATTAAAGTTGACTGGAAAACTATGTTAAAAGATACACCAGTCGACAGTGCGGTGGATAACTTTTATGCCTCTATTAATAACATTATCTCTAAACATGTGCCGCGGGTGAAATCAACGCCTGGTAGGGGATACCCCACATGGTTTACAGCACCCTTAAAAAAGGTTTTACAAGAAAAAATTATGTATCTTCGTAGATACAAAAAGTATGGCAACCCTCTCGATTACACCACATTTTCTTTACTCCTGGAAAGAGCGAAGAAAATGCAATCTTTCGCTTACAACCAATTTATTAATAATACCGAAGACATCATTAAATGCAATCCTAAAGCTATCTGGAGATATGTTAAAAGCAAACGAGGTGGGAAGTCAGCTATACCTAAAACTATGATGCTGGATGATAAGAAAGCTGAAAACAGCCAAGCTGTGTGTAATTTATTTAAATCCTTTTTCGAGTCGGTATATGAGTCAAGTAATACCTTATCCCCATATACAAATCAGAAAATGACACAATCCAACGTGAATGAATGCATTCACAAGATATCTTTATCAGTTAACCTTGTAGCAGATTATCTTAAAAAAATTGACGAATTAAAGGGTGCTGGATGTGACAATTTGCCACCGATATTTATTGAAAACTGCGCTCTGTCTCTTGCAACACCTATTTATTTCTTATTCAAACAATCTCTTAAATGTAATATATTTCCCACCCTTTGGAAAGCGGCATTTATAACGCCGGTATTTAAATCGGGTGATAAAAATAATATTAGCAATTATAGACCCATTAGTAAACTCTCAGTGATCCCTAAGGTTTTCGAGAAAATAATTTTCGACCAAATAACATTTTCTGTAAAGCATTCCATAACCGAAAAGCAACATGGTTTTTTAAAAGGTCGTTCTGTCATGTCAAACCTAGTTGCGTATACAAGCCATATTCTTGATCGTCTCGAAGCCGGAAATCAATTGGACGTTATTTATACTGACTATTCGAAGGCCTTTGATAAAGTAGATCAGAGTCTTTTAGAGTCTAAACTCTGGAACATTGGCGTGGTGGGTGATGTTCATAAATGGATTTGCTCTTACCTGAAAAATAGACTTCAAATAGTGGTAGTTAATGGATGTCAATCAGAAAATATATTAGTACCATCTGGGGTGCCGCAGGGTTCTCATCTAGGTCCTTTATTTTTCATCCTCTTTTTTAACGATATCGACCGTTGCGTACGAAATTCCAACATCACTATCTACGCTGACGATATGAAAATATTTAAATCAATTACCTGTTCTGATGATGTCCTGCTCATGCAGGATGACCTGGATAAGCTTTCTCTATATTGCATGGAAAAAAAACTATCGTTAAATGCCAGTAAATGTCAGCATACCAGTTTTACTAGGAAGACCACTGGAATAAATTTCGATTACAAAATCGGGGCCAATCTGATTCAAAGGGTGGAACTGATTAAATATTTGGGGGTACTTTTTGATCCAGAGCTATCTTTCAATAGTCACTATGACTATATCATACAAAAGTCATTCCGAATGCTTGGATTTGTACATAGAATGTCAAGGGAATTTAAGAAAGACTCAACAGTCAAGATGCTTTATTTTGCTTTCGTTCGCAGCAATCTTGAGTACTGTTCCATGGTGTGGAACCCTATTTATGACGTGCATGTATCCAGGATAGAGAGCATCCAGAACAAATTCTTGAGGCACTTGAATTTCTGCAACAGAGAATCAATTTCCAACATTAGTGGTAGCGCTGAGCGGCACAAAATAATATCATTGGAGAACAGACGAACTATAGCTGACATGATGTTTCTTTACAAAGTAGTAAATGGTTTAATCGACTGCCCTGAGTTGCTATACCGTATTAAGTTTAGAGTATCAAGACCGTCAACCAGAATTAAAACCCTTTTCCATATACCATTTCATAAAACAAACTATGGACTTAATAATACGATTGACAGAATAATGAATACTTACAATAAGTTATTTAACGATCTTGATATCTTTAGTCTATCCCAATACGCTTTTAAAAAGCTTGTTACCAAGACATTAACAAGCACACATTAATAAATAAATATTTAAATTAGATAGAAATTAAAAATGTAATAGATATAAATTAAATCCCAATAATTGCATGCTATATGTTATGTTGTCAAGTTTTTATTTTAAGAATTTAATGCAAACCTATAATTGGAACCTTATCATAAGAAATCCTATCAAATATTTGTATCATAACTGTGTATTCTGTTGGTTTGCTTACAAAATAAATAAATATAGCATATCGCGATTTAAGTTGCTTTTGCGAATCAGGGTCTCTAAAAGGGTACTGCCAATGTTTAAGTGTGAAGAATCATAATCTTAGAGGAAAACAAAAAATAAATAAAAGAAACCGTACCGCCGCCTTACGCCCGAACCCAATAAGCGATCTTAATCCGTTTTTAGCTACTGAAGATAGTAGTTTTTGGATTAAGGCGTCCCTATAACCTATCCTTAGATCGCAATAGCAATCTCAAAACGGATTCAATCTCTGGAAGAAATAATGGATCACAGTTTTCGATTGTCCTCTGTTCGTGAATGACAGTTGTTGCGTCCCAATAAAATTTGACGCATGGATCGATCGGCGTGATCAATCCAAAACTGTAATCGAAGGAATTCGGTGGTTTAGGTTTGCGATTTTGAGAAAATTATCAAATATTTCTACTAGTAGTAGTAACAGTGATAGTGACCTGGACGATTTAGCTCAATTATCTGATTGGAGCGAAGATGAAGCTGTGGTAGCCCGACGACGTCCTACTCTACGACGTACGAGGGTGAATTACATGCAGACTCTGGATGATGTAGATTTTACCTTCAGATTCCGTCTGACGAAGGCTGCGGTGGAGTCACTACTCACCGAAATAACCCCGCTATTGAGAGTAACATCAAAAAGGTAAGGCTACTTTTATTCTACTACAACAACAACCTTGTTACCGTCAAATGTCGCAACTTGTCCTTCACTGGTCAACTTGACCTCAGGTTCCATTCAACAACAAAATATTAAATTTCGTAGAATTCAAAACGAGTTGACATATCGTTTAAACGGTGGTAGGTTTTTGAAAAAGTCCCTGGCAACATATTCTTTTTATAAAATGGCAACACTGTTGGTTCATGCAATATGGCGTTTCAAAGTGTTTTTGACGGAAGACATTTTTTACTGGTGTAGACATTATTGTGTTTATAAAGCTTAAACTATACATCACAGGTGAGTATAATTTTGATATGTTGTTTAAAACATTCCAAGGATTAATTAACATTGTGATCTATACGCATTTAAGCCAAACTGCCGAATAATTTGTTTAGGCATTGTTGGCTAAGGTCAGGTCAAGTTGCCATTGACAGCTACGTGGTAACTTGACCTACACCCAGGGTTGACACAAAAATTTTATGATAATTACCGGCAAAAAGATTCATTATAGGAACATTATTTCGCGTGTAATTGGCCATGCTAAAAATATTTACGACACGCAAACATTTAAACGTATACCTGCTTGTTTTAGGATAAAATGCCACCAAAAAAACGAGATCGTCGTAAACTTGGCGCAAGACAATACAAAAACTACAGCGACGAAATGTTGTCTATAGACAACATTTCGTACCAATTAATCGACCACTGCTATTGCAGTGGATATGATCCGTACCGTAAGTAATAAAAAAATGTCATCCTATGATGCTGAAAAAATGTAAGGCATTCCTCGACGAACAATAGAAAGGAAAGTTAAAAAAATGCATATGAATAAACCAGGGGCAGCGCAAAGATTGACTGAAGAAGAAGAACTGAAATTTGTTAAAGTTCTGATTGTAGCGGCGGACTTCGGTGCTCTTCTGAACCTAATGGATCTCAGGGTACTCGTGCATGAGTATTTGTTGAAAAATAATAAAGTTTACATTTCCAACGGAAAACCACCAGGAGAACGGTGGGCCCGGGCTTTTATAGAACGGCATCGTGACAAACTAACTACCAGATCAGTGCAAAATATAAAGAGAGCACGTGCAAAAAAAACTTTAGCAGAATTTCAAAATTACTTTATTTAAATGTTTGTTAAATTACGATGAGACCAATTTCAACGACAACCCAGGTTCCGCAAAATGTATATTTCGTCGCGGAGTAAAATACCCGGAAAGAGTCATGAAAAGCACAAAGGGCTGTATTTCAGTAGCTTGCCGGAACCGCCAATGGCGAAGTATTGCCGCCATATGTAGTATACAAGTCCGAAGGCTTATGGAGTCAATAGGTCGAAGGAGGTCCCGAAGATGCTCGTTATAACAGAACAAAGAGTGGGTGGTTTGATTCGAGTACCTTTTTTGACTGGTTTACTACCATAATTGTACCATGGGCCCGAAAACTAGAAGGAACCAAGGTTATCATTGGCGATAACCTAAGTAGCCACATCAATCATGAAGTAATAGAGTTGTGCGAAAAATATAATATAAAATTTATACTCTTGCCTCTCGATGTAGCATTTTTTGTACCGTAAAAAAAAACGTGGCGCAAAATATAAAAAAAATACAAAGTTGAAAACCCACGCCAGGCGTCTTTGAATAAATGTCACTTTCCGCCTCTTTTAAAAAAGGTCATCTCATGTAGACATGAGCAAAAAAGATAACGTGGCGAATGGATTTAGAGCCACAGGCATATACCCATTTAATCCTGACAGGGTTTTAAAAAGTTGCCAGAATCTATTGACAATAAACCAGAAACACCGTAGATCAGGCGTTACTTGATTACTTAGAGAAGACTAGAAAACCTAACGAGATGAAAAGAAGGCAGAACAAAAAACTGAATGTTGAATTAGGAATGTCTATTTCAAAAATCAGACCTCCCCAAAAAAGAAGCAACTGAAAACCAGAACAAGAGAAAACAAAGTAAAGGAAAGTAGAAAGGAAAAAACAAATCAGAATACCAATAAAAAGAGAAAAATAGATACTGAAGTCAAAATCGACGAATTCGCTGGACAGTAAAGTATTATCACAGTCAACGTCTGTCCAAGTTTAAGTGATATCGAGGATCCAGATGAGAGAACTAAAGAAAACAACGGAGCTACTTCTAATGGAGAGAATAAGACAAGAAAACGTATCAAAAAGGTACTTAAGGACATAGATTACGATAACAAACAATTTGATAATAATTCATCAGAACTAATTGACTTGGTTGATGATACAGATGTGGCAAGACGTGTTGATATGATAGAAAAAGAAATATTTGAAATGATAGAGAAGATGGATCAAGAAGAGAGAGAAAGAAAAAATTTTAAATGAAAATCCCATTGTTGGCGAAGAGCATATAAAAAATATTCAAGATTTGGAAAAGACATATCTAAACAAACACAAGAAATAACCACTAATCGAGGAAAGCTAGAGATAGACTTAGATATTGAAAAAATTGAGAATTTTACTGAACTGCAAAGTACCACTACCGGAATTCATAAATTAAAAGAATAAGAATAGAACTAATAAAAGAAAATTAGAGACTGAAGGAAAAATTGACGAATTAATTGGACTGCAAAGTAATATCACCATCAAAGTCTGTGGAAATTTAAGTGACATTAAGGATCAAGGTGACAGTAATAAGGAAAATAAAGAAGTTAGTCTACTGGAGATAATAAGCAATATGAAAAGCACATGAATAAAGAAGATCAGAATGAAAAAGAAATAAATATGCAGTCAAATGAAAATAATGATAATTTAAATAAAAATGAATCATGAAATTAATGAGTTCATGGAATGTGGGAGATAAAATATTGACGCGTTATTACTCCGCCAAGAAATGGATCTATTACATCGGCATTATTGAGAATGTCAATAACTCTGAAAAAGTTTATTCAGTTTCCTACTACAAGAAAATACGACTCGGTGATTATGTCAAATTTGTAAAACCCAAACGCCTTGATAAAGATTCCTCACTGCCTGAATGTTGCCTTGTAAAATCTATAAATTTGCTGCAAATATCGGACAATCCGGTCTTTTTGATGACGACGACGATGTATTTTTTAAATAAGCAATGTTTCCTTACCTTTTAGATGCAAATAATTTAAGTTGGTAAAAGTATTATTTTTGAAGTAAAACTGCTATACACACGCTTGACTTGGGGAGTAAGCTGGCGAATACGTGACGAGAACGTTACGAAAAGTGTGATCGGGCGGGGCGAACGAGAGGTGCGCGCGCACATTTTCTTTCTCTCTTCTTCTCATAGCCAGACACAGTGCAGGAGATGTATTTTTGAAGAATTAGAGCTAAATAAGTTTTACTTCAGTTGTATGGTCTAAAGCACACTCTTTTTTATATTAGTAGGTACATAATAATATAAATAAATAGTTGACTGTAGTGTCTAGTGTCTTGTGACAACCCTATTCATTAAGTACATTTTGTATGAAAATCGTCACATATCCCGTGGCAACTTGGCCTAGTATCCAGGGTTACCATTTCCATTATTATTTGAAATAAGGTTCACCTACCATGTCTACAAAACCGAAGATATAAAGATGGCAACTAGACCTAAAACAGAAAAGTATGCATGCACCTATGATAACTGGTGAGCAGGTCAAGATGCCACAATCGTGCCAACTTGACCCCTGTCACGTGTTTATTTGTAGAATTGCAGTTTAAATTAATTGTGAAGAAAAAACTAGTGAAAGTGATTGGTAAAGTCATTGTTGTCATCAACAAAGCATAAAATAATGAAATTTCTATCTAAACTGGAATTAATTCAAAAAAATATAAAAAAATGTGGTCAAGTTGCCACATTTGACGGTATCAAGTTTATTACTGAAATAAAGCTTTTTGTATTTGTATCCTAATGTAAGACCTATTCTATTATTTGCAGAAATAATGGGGTCTCTCCGCTGCATCAGTTATTACTGGTGTTCAGGCCTCTCGGCACCCAATGACCTCGCAGGGGCCCATAGCTACGAGGTAGCGTAGCGATCGGATGCCAAGAAGTAAGAACGTCGGCGATTCACCGAGCTAAAGTAAATAGATTCTATCTGACCTGGTCTGTGCTTCGTTCCCGTCAAACACCTGTCTCTCTGCAAGGCCTGGGTGCACCCTAGGCTCTTCTTGGTAGACAGGTTCTTCAGCCAACCAGGTATGGCTGGCAGGCCAGCTTCGACGCGCACAGTGTCCCAACACAGGTTATATTACGTAAATACGAACTTTATCTGGTTCGGAGAACCACAATACACTCAGCTATAAGACAATCCTGAGGGGAGCCCGAATACAATTCCAGATGGCTTACGATTTAATTTCAATGCCCAAAATCAATACGCGTCACATTGCGGGGGCTTTTCGTCTGTCAGATGTCAAAAAACTGCTCTGTTGGCAGCAACTGTCAAATTCAAAATGGCCGTTCCGAAACCATCGATCGAGTATCGATTTTGAATCGAACAATCACCCGCCCGGACAGGCACCCACCTGTCCCTTAATCTACGGGCAGCCGAGACAACGTTGCTACCGCTCGTTTTAGTACCGAGCCTCCTACTAGAACCTCTGCAGACCGGGGGGTCCCGTCCTTGCCAGGGAACAAGTTAACAATGCGCCCCCTGCGCCAACGTAGTGGCGGTAGGTTAGCATCCTTAACCAGCACGTGGTCACCAACACTAGGGGGGCTGGTTTTGTCAGTCCACTTAAGGCGCTGTTGTAAGATATGCAGATACTCGAGCGACCAACGCTTCCAGAAATTCTGAGTAAACTGCTGCAACATCTGATACCTTGACAACCGATACAATTTCACTCCCTCGAAGGGGTGCTCGGGCAACGCGTTAAGTGGCTGTCCTATCAAGAAATGGCCTGGGGTCAGAGCCTCCAGGTCATTTGGATCCGAGCTGAGCGGACACAACGGTCGCGAATTGAGAACGGCCTCGATCTTACAAAACAATGTCGCGAGCTCCTCAAAAGTCAGCGCGGTCTGACCTACTATATGCCCTAAGTGCGTCTTCGCTGACTTAACTACGGCCTCAAAAATCCCACCCCAGTGGGGGCAACTCGGTGGGCTGAAGGTCCACTGTATACCCCGACGGGAGAGGGCCGTTCCAATATCCACTTTATTTACATTCAAAAAGTTGACTATCTCTCGTAAGTATCGTTCCGCACCGACGTAGTTAGTGCCGTTATCAGAGCGGATCAAAGTTGGAAGTCCCCTTCGAGAAACAAACCTATCCAAACAAGCAATGAAAGCCTCTGTCGAGAGATCAGCAACGAGCTCGAGATGTACCGCCTTGGTGGATAAACAAACAAACACACACAGGTACGCCTTGTATTGCTTAGCGTTACGCAATCGTGAACTCTTCACCATAAACGGTCCTGCAAAATCCGTACCAACACCTGAAAACGGTCTGACCTCATTCACACGATCAGGGGGCAAGTCCCCCATGAGAGGTTGCATCGTGGCAGCCTTAAGTCGATAACAAGGCATGCACCGAAACACGATGTTCCGTATGACACGGCGGGCAGATAAGATCCAAAACTCCCGCTGGAGCGTGGCCAACAACGCGTTACAGCCGGCATGCGCGTTTTTAATATGACGATCAGTCACCAGCAATTCAACTAACTGTCCCCCCTTGGGGAGCAGAAGTGGGTGACGAGCCGAATACGACAGATTCGCATTGCGCAATCTTCCTCCTACCCGAAGTAACCCGGTCGAATCAACAAAGGGGTTGAGACGCGCGACGGCTCCCTTCAATTTCGAACGTCCACTTCGTATAGTCTCCAATTCTGCCCCAAACTTCGAGGACTGTACCAACCGGACCAAATTCAGTAGCGACTCGTTTCGCTCTGCCGGAGTCAGAATAGGGTTCAACGTTCGCTGATCGCGAGGAGTACGACAATTTCGAGCGAATCTCCTAATCCAAGTGGACACGTTTATCAACTTGTCAAGTGAGCTATACCGGTCCAGCAGAAACCCGGCGTCAGGGTCCTCAGCCTTCTGGGTAACATGCACGGCCGCTCTGGGGCCATGATCCGAAGATACTACTACATGGCTGTGGGGCCAGTCCGATTCTCTCCTGGCAAGCCAGGGTGGTCCCCACCACAAATGGTGTCTAACGAGTTCAGGAGCCCGACATCCCCTGGATGCACAATCAGACGGGTTCAATTCTCCTGGTACATGTCTCCAAGTCAGTGGGACCTCAGACGACACAATCTGGGAGACACGGTTCGCGACAAAAACCTCTAAGTTATGGACCGAAGCCTTCAGCCAGCACAAAACAATCTGGCTGTCCGTCCACGCGTACACCGTATCCTCCAAAACCACTGACCCACGCAACACTGTTAGAGTGTGATTCAAAAGTTTGGTCAAAAGAGCAGCCCCGGACAGTTCCAGTTTTGGAATCGTCATCCTTGTCCGAATAGGCGCTACCTTGCTTTTTGCCAAAACCAAACGCACGTCGACCTCCCCGGTGGAGGTGACGGTTCGCAAATAAACCGCTGCCGCAAACCCTCGTTCAGAGGCATCACAAAACCCGTGAAGGGTTGCCCTGTAATCCCCAGCAGGGACCAATTTCCTCGGCAGCGATACATTATTTATGTCCGATAGCGAAGTGAACATTTGCGTCCAATCAGTCAACAAATCACCTGAGAGGTGGGTGTCCCAGGTCAACTGAGCCGCCCATAGCCTTTGCATAAAACATTTGAGAGCAAAGGTGACTGGAGAAATCCATCCATTCGGGTCGAACGTTCGACCGGTCGAACGGTCGACCGCTTCGTCCAGGCCTTCGGTGTTTCTAAAACCACCCGATAGGTAAACTCATCATGGACGGGCCGGTACTGAATTCCAAGCACTGACAACATGTTAGGGTTGTCAGGATTCTCAAAAACGTGCGGGTCTTGTTGAAACTCATCTGGGAGACCAGCCATCAACTCAGGGGAGTTGGACATCCACTTGCGTAGTTCATAGCCGCCTCGTTCCAGCAATTGAATGAGCTCGTCACGTCGGTCCAGAGCTTCCTCTACACTGGCTGCCCCTGTGCAGACGTCATCGACGTACAAATCTTGCTCCAGGATAGCGGCGGCTCTAGGATGGCTCACACGGTCACGCGACGCCAACTCCCGCAGGGTACGCATCGCCAAATACGGGCTAGACCGTAACCCATACGTGTTCGTGTTCAACTCATAGACCTTGACTGGCTCGGCCGTGGACTCACGCCAAAGTATCAACTGATACCTTCTGTCAGCCGGATGAATTACCGTTTGCCTAAACATCATCCGAATGTCTGCGACAAATACAGCCTGGTGCCTCCGAAAGCTCGTGAGAATATCCGAAATATCACGACTCAACTTGGGTCCCGAATGTAGACACTGATTCAGGGACATCCCGTTCGAGGTAGGTGCTGACCCATTAAAAACAACTCGAATCTTGCCGGTAGGGGTTCGTAGGACGGCATGGTGTGGAAGGAAACAATGATCCTCAGATCTCCAGTCCACACCCGATACCGACATGTGTCCTAACGACTCATACTCCCTCATGAAATCGACGTATTTTTGTTTAAATACGGCGTCCCTTGACATCCTACGCTCCATCGACATCAATCTCGTCTCAGCCATCTTCCTAGATTCTCCTAGTGGCGGTCGATCGGCCCTGAAAGGCAGTCGAGTTACAAAACGACCAGAACGAAGGCGACCAGTACTATTCTGGTAAAACAACTCGCACTCTTCTTCGTCTGCGTCGACTCGACGAGCGGTGGGAGGTTCCTCTATCTCCCAGAACCGTTGGATAGCGTCTGACAACGCTGAGCCAATAAGTATGCCATCTGACACGGCAGGCCTAACCATTGGCAATGCCGGACCCATGATCACGTGACCAAACTTAGTATCCACAGCAATCAACCCGTCCGGCTGAAGAACTCGCCGATCCGACAACAGAAACCTACCCAAAACGTCTGCTCCCAGTAGCAGATCGACCGGGGCTGGAGTGTCAAAATCGGGATCCGCCAACTTGAGTCCTGACGTCAGGAGTCGAACGGCCGGATTCAACTTCACCAAGGGGTGTTTGCCCATGACATGCGTCATTACTAAAGCTTGCACGGATGTTTTTGTCAAAATGTCATAACGTGGAGAGAACGTGATCACCGATTGACCAACTACATTCGTAACCGTAACATTCCCCACGCCCCGTATTGAATTATTATAACTATTTACCTTGAGGCCCAACCATTTTGCTAAATCGTTCGATACAATGCAGCCCTGAGCTCCAGAATCTAATAGGGCGCGAACGTATGTTGGGTTGCCCGCCAAATCCCAAACAAGCACAGAGGCGATCGGTAACACCACCGTCTCCGGTTGGGGGGCAACAAATTGTTGGGCCGCAAATTCCTAGCGAGGACCCCCGGGGCCCCACTGTGCCTGTAACCGATCAGGTAGGCAGCTATACGCCAGAGGGTCCCATTGTACAAATGGCCCACGCGCCGGTTCCATTGCCACCCTACGACGCCCCCCGAAGGGTTGTGGGCGTGAATTCAACCGTGGCCGCTCCATGAGCGGGGGGGACATCACATGCGACCGACGAGGACGAGGCAACGAGCGGGGCGACAACTGAGGCGGCGTCCGAGCCGCATCCGCATAGCTCGAAGGTGTCCCATGCCACCCGCCCGTTACGGCCTGCTCAACATACCCAATGTCCCGCTGAGTCGGATGCTGAGTCGCAACCGAAAACTCAGGGCCCCCCATGTGATGACCCTGAGTGCGGCCCTGCACCCCTGGGTGGCTGCGTGCTTGTGGCCCCATTGCCCGCTGAGTCGGATGCTGAGTCGCAACCGAAAACTCAGGGCCCCCCATGTGATGACCCTGAGTGCGGCCCTGCACCCTAGTACCGCCCTGTGCACGTGGGGACATTGGCCCCTGAGTTGCGCTCCGAGTCGCAAACGAATTCTCAGGGCCCCATGCCGTGTCACCCTGGGTACGGCCCTGTGGTGGCTGTTGGCCGGACCGGTTCATGCACAACAGATTGTTGTGGGCCCCACCACAATATCCGCACAATTTAGTGCGCGTGCAGTCCCTAGCCATGTGTGGCCCGAGGCACAGGAAACACCAGCTCCGCTGCTTGGCCATCCGGCGCCGTCCCTCAACCCTAAGTTCCCCGAACTTATTGCAATCGGCCACAGCATGGCCAATCTGCCTACAACATGGGCAGGTCTCACTATGTGGGGTCAATGCACTCACAGTCCCATACGACTGCCGGTTGGTGCGGTCCTTCCTCGTCGGAGAGCCCCTACTCACAGCGCTCCCGGCAGCTCTCTGTGGCTCCGAAGGATGGGTGACCGTCAACCCCAAATTCTCTGCCCGTCGAGCCTCCTCTTCCAAAAATCCGACCAAGTCGGAGAAGGCGGGCAGGTCCTCGGCCGACCTCCCGTGAGACTGTTCGAAACGAGTCTGCACGTCAGCGGGTAGGCGGGAAAGTACAATGTACAGCAATAGGTACGACCATTCACCAACCGGAAGTCCAAGATTCTCTAGGGCCTTGGTGACGGACAACAACGGGTTCAAAACCTCCGTCTGTATGGCCCCGACCTTGTTCACAACCGGGATACTAAACAAACGGTTCAGTTGGGCATCGGCCAACCTCCGTTTGTTGTGGTAACGTCTGACCAGCAATTGCCTGGCCGTTTCATAGTTACCCTCCGTAACTGTCAAATGAGCGACCAGCTCCCTGGGCTCACCCCTCAATGCTGCCACCAGCTGAGCCATTTTGACAGACTTGGTAATGTCCGATCGCATGTGCACCAAACTGTCGAACAGATTGATGAAGCTCATCCATTCACCGGACACTCCGTCAAAAGTAGGCATAGTTATAACGGGTAACCTGGTCCCCGATCCCTGATGCGGCAGAGGTGCTTCAATGTCACCATCATGGCTGGACTCGCGCTGCCTACGTATGTCCGCAGCCTTCTGCGTGATAGCAGCTGCCATCTCCATACACTGGTCGACATCCCCTAGCAACCGTGACAGCCTGTCAGGTGCGCAACCATCAACTGATTCCGCCTGCGCGGACAATTCGAGCACCCTGTTGTAGCGTTCCTTAACGTCCATAGACCGCTCCAATACCACATCATGCCTATCTAAACGGTCTATCAGACCGTGTGCGGAGGAAAACCATCTGAGCTCCTTAGAAACACCCTTCTGTATTTCAGACAACGACATGATCGGAACGATACTTACTCATAATTTGCAGTAACTCAATTATATTGGACCCTCCAGTCTACAACACAAACGAGGGAACCCTAATCTATAACTTAAACAATGCTGATTTCCCCAAACAATAGAAACCGAGTTTTATATCTACACAAATTCTGTAAACAACAATTTAGTTTCCCTATATCATATAACACACACAGATAGTCAATATTAGTTCAAGTTATAAATTGCTATAAACTGAAAACAATGTCCAAACATTCATTAGCATTACTAGACCACTAATAGATTGACTAACTGGTAACTGGTACTTCAATGCAAATTTCAATTCACCTACAATGTACCTGTAATGTAATTACTATTCTGAGTCACATCTCAGTACAACTGGTCATTTAGGGAAAACTGTTATATCTGTCTGTCTACTACCAGCAATAGACTTATAGCTTACAACACTACCAATCTATGTGGATACAGGAACAATACCAAGTTAGCTAATAACCGCCTATACCTACAGATTGATAGTCCCAAATCGTGGGTTCCTGGAGCCCTTGACGGCTGCAAATCTCAGGAAACCACGCTCTTGCTACCAAAATGTTCAGGCCTCTCGGCACCCAATGACCTCGCAGGGGCCCATAGCTACGAGGTAGCGTAGCGATCGGATGCCAAGAAGTAAGAACGTCGGCGATTCACCGAGCTAAAGTAAATAGATTCTATCTGACCTGGTCTGTGCTTCGTTCCCGTCAAACACCTGTCTCTCTGCAAGGCCTGGGTGCACCCTAGGCTCTTCTTGGTAGACAGGTTCTTCAGCCAACCAGGTATGGCTGGCAGGCCAGCTTCGACGCGCACAGTGTCCCAACACAGGTTATATTACGTAAATACGAACTTTATCTGGTTCGGAGAACCACAATACACTCAGCTATAAGACAATCCTGAGGGGAGCCCGAATACAATTCCAGATGGCTTACGATTTAATTTCAATGCCCAAAATCAATACGCGTCACATTGCGGGGGCTTTTCGTTTGTCAGATGTCAAAAAACTGCTCTGTTGGCAGCAACTGTCAAATTCAAAATGGCCGTTCCGAAACCATCGATCGAGTATCGATTTTGAATCGAACAACTGGCTCTACGATTTTATGCCTTGGGAACAATGCTGGTGTCTGTAGCAGACTTTGTTGGAGTGTCCAAGACTACAGCGGGAAGGATTCTACACGACGTCTCCAGAGCAATTGCTAGGCTCTATGGAAAATATGTGTTTATGCACCAAAACGCAGCAGAAAAATTCTTTGAACTTGCGGGATTTCCTCGAGTCCTTGGAGCTGTGGATGGCACTCACATCCATATACAGTGTCCATGTAAGTTGCAGAGCCCAAGTAATTACATCATTGGAATGCAGGGTAGCGAGTCGGGATGGCTTGGCGGTGGCTAATAGCGGGGCGCGATATTGTTTTATTTGTAGCGGCAGGCCATATCCGTATGGGACTCGCCACCAAGGCTATTTGTATAAATATGGTCTCTTATGTTACTAACATACATTTACCTGCCATTGATTTGTGAATTTTATCAATTTAATTTCAGGTCTTGATGTTGGCGAAGAATTTAGGAACCGCAAGTCATTCTTTTCGATTAATGTGCAGGTATGCTATAGATATTTATTATGTTACTTGTACATACATTTAAAAATACTTTGTACAAAACTTAAATATGCAAAAAAAACACTCACACACACACACACACAAACACTAAGAAAATAAAGCGCCCCGGACCATATCAGATGTAAAGGTCCCCATCACGCTGGCGGCGTTTCCGCGCTGCACTGCGAGGGAGATCCTCTGCATAAGATAGGATCCAGAGCGGCGGTCATAGCCACGGTCCCTCAGGCGGCGCCCTATTTCCCTAATAAATGCCTTGCCCTGCACTCCCCAGACCCCGGTGGTTTCTATGGCAAGCGGGACGAATATATACTGCCCCAAAAGCACAGAGTACTTTTGGGTCTTCATCCTCGCTGCCTCTTCCGCTGCGGCCCCCGGGGTGGACACGGTCGATGCCAGGTGGGAGGGTGCGAATGTGCAGACACACGTCGCATCCCAAAGCAATGACCGTCCCCTCTCCCACGGGATCATGGTCAGGCCATCCGGGCGTTTCCCATCGGTACGACACAGCCCCACGGGCTCCAATACACAAGGTATATTGGCTGTTACAAGAGCCCGCTTGACGATGTCATTGATAGAGGAGTGCCGGGAAAGCCTGCCCGCGCTTCGAACGCAGTGAAGGCCGTGCCGACCATGAGCGTCCACACCCGCACCACACACACAGGAATGAGACTGGCAGATGTCACAGCCAAGACGCAAGGCCACAGCCACGCGCAACGTGTTATTGTCCAGAAATGTTCCTAGTTGTGGAGAAGGCAAGGCGTGGAGCCAGAGCCCTGACTCTGGCTGCGAAACTGCGCGCAGTCGTGCCAGCTCGACCCCCGATCTCCGGTCCAATAACTCGTTAAGCGTGACTCCACACGATAACTCATCCCAATTACGTTGTGAGTGCGGGTGCTGGGGTGGAGTGCTACCAGGACACCAATCATGCCATAACCCTAATGCCTCCTCCGCGAAGGGGATACGAAAACCATGACCATGGATATTTAAAATAAGAGTGACAAGGTCTCGCACCCCATGCGACGAAGACAAGAAGGCCGGCAGCTCGGTGTCGCGCAACCGTCGAATGCCTAAACCAACGTGCCTGATGGGCAAAGCTGCTTGGCACCACTGAGAGGAAGTCATTTCGATATTGATAATCGATTCTAATGAGGTCTTCAGTACGTTATCATACTCAGTGGATTCCTCCCTACAAAGCCACGTCGGAGCCGTACGCAACGTGTATGTAAGCCTGGGAATTGACAGACAACTCCTCAGGATTGTTAGTGCGACGTGGGCTGGGAGTTGTTGTAAGTGATCCTTGGATGCCAATACAGCTCTTGTTTTGGCCGATAAGACACCCGGGATTCCCTCGGGGAAGACTGGTGCACCCAATAAAGTAAAGTTGGATTTGTCCAGTAATCTTAACCCTGGGGCTACGGAATAGACTTCTGATAGCACTTCCGGGGAGACCTGGCTGGAACAGGGGTATAATTCGCATTTCTGTGGATTCACTTCTAGCCCCAACCTCGCTAACCCCTCGACAAGTGCTCTCAGATCCTCGATCACTACTTCCGGGCTGCCTCCGATGGTACCGTCATCCAAATACCATACGTTTAGAGGTGACCGCAAGGTGGACACTACATTCTGAATTGCGAGGCTAAATATTAAAGGTCCCAAAGGATCACCTTGCTGCGCCCCCACCTGAGACTCCACCAACTTGTCTCCTAAAAATAAGTTACTCGATCTGTTATAACATTGGTGTAGAAACGGGTACAATGCAGGAACTTTCTCCTTTATCATGAACAAAATTGAGTCGCGCTCGACTGCATTAAAAGCGTTGCGAAGATCCACCTTTACTACAATATTATTTGTATCAGCCTCATACAGGGCAAAGGCCCGAGTAGCATGTATAGCCGCCTCGCAACCCAAGGGTACGCCAAAACCCAATTGGCGGGGCTGCAGAAATGAAGCCATCTCCTCTCTTACGGCGCGACACCCTAGCTTAGCCACTAAGCGACGGATCACACTGCCTATGGCAATAGGCCGTAAGCCTCCATCCTTTTTTCGAAGGGCACACAATGAGGCACCTAAAAAAGGACAAACTTCCCTATTTACCTCGCCTTTCAGCATGAAATTCGCCAAACTACAAACTGAGGCCAAGAGTTTTCCACCGTTGTCGCCCGCAGCAGCCGACGTCAGCTCTTTAAGGTGTTCAGGGCGCAGCCCGTCCAAACCTGCCGCGGAACTATTAGAAAATATGTGCAGGTTGTCTGTGATGCTGATTTGAAATTCATGAATGTTGTAGCTCGATGGCCTGGCTCTGCACATGATGCAACAATTTTCAATCATTCAAATTTGAGAGGTACCTACCTATATTTTCTTATTACTTGTTAAGTACTCATTCCATACATTGTCTGGCCTCTTTTCGGTATTGTATAGAATACCTAGGCATTCTATATAAAACCTAGGCAATGTTTGTAATAAAGATTATTTGATATGATTTGATAGTATTATTTCACAGATTGCCTAGTCACCCGGTATTCTATACAATGCCTAGGTATTCTATAGAATTCCGGGATTTCATGTTATGCCGGTAACATATACATATTTGCCAAGCCAATATGAAATTAAGCTAACTGGCATGTTTTTTGTTAACTTGTTTCATTTTACAGCTGAATGTGATGCTGGCTCATTCGGAAATCGGTGGTTGCTTGGGGACAGTGCCTACCCAAACAGAGCATATTTATTGACACCCCTTCTCAATCCAAGAACACTGCCTGAACAACAATACAACGAAGCACATATTAAAACAAGAAATGCTATTGAACGGTGGGTGATGGGTAATGTTTATTTAAGTTATACATTATCATCATCAGGCCTTATATATTGTCCCACTGCTGCTGGACATGATGATGATGACATAGGTCTCTCCCAAAGCATGCCACTTACTCTCCTGCTTTCCAGCCTGTTTGACAATGGTGACCATATGGTCTGCTGTATATATACTTTATTACCTAACTAAAGTTATTTCTTTCCAGCACAATTGGGGTTTGGAAACGAAGGTTCCCAGTAATATCTCTGACGCTACGTTTGGCATGGAGAAATATTCAAGCTACTGCTGTTTTGCATAATATATGCAGGAACCACAAATTGGCAGAGGTTGCTCCAGAAGTGGAATTGGGACCTGATGTTGTTCCAGAACCCAGGGGAGGCCAAAGTGATTTGGGTATGCAAGACATATCTCAGAGAACAGAGCTTATTAATAACTATTTCAGATGATACATTTAACTATTGCTACAACAATAATATCTATTGCTAAGGGATGAAAGCATAACTTCCCCTAATTTTAATGTCAAATATTTTTCTTTTTCGGCCAGGAGACCGAGCCAATGGGTTGTTATTTTTTTAAAGATAATAAATAAACTGGTTATGTATAAAATAAATGCAAAGCTTTTTATTTATTGGAAATAAAAAATAGGCATTAAACTTACATTAGTCTATAGCAATATAATGATTATTTTTGTTAAGCTCCAGCTGAAGTTTTTCTATTTCTAACTCTTAACTTCTTGTTCTCCAGCTGAAGCTTATAATTCTGGAGCTGTCTTTTTTCTTCCAAGCTATCTTTTTTCTTTTGGTAATAGTCGGCAACAGCGTCGTTTCTTGCTTTGCGGGCTTCCTCTTCTTCCTTCACCTTTTTCCTTTTGCCTGTGAACAGAAGTGAAATGTGAGTTTCTCTGTATGTAATGCATGCAATTCATAAAGTTAGGTATCTATAAAATATTTACCAGTAAACATAGGGGAGAACTTCTTCCTCTTTAGTGGTGGGCTTGGCAATGCATTTGAACAGGAGGCAGGCAATGCCATGTCATCAGGCTCTAATACTCCACATACTTCAGCCCCGCCACCAAGCACACCTGCACCTTCGTCATCGCTACCATCGTCAGATATCTGAGGGACCACATCGCCCCCATAAAGATCATCAAATCCAGTGGCAGTGGAGCCAAGTAAACTTGTCACTCGATCCAGTATGTCATCTGGTCGTATATAGTCGGGAACGCCTCCACCAGTCTGCAAAGCAAATTTGAAGTTAATTTATATTCAATTGTTTTCACTAATAATTCGCAGTCCAAGTGACACACAGTTCACCCTTGTTTGGAAGTCAGGGGCTATTTCTTATGGGAAGTAAGAAAAAAACATTAAACGAATTTAATTTAATTTCAATAATATCATGAATTGACTGACCTTCATATTATTCAACCGTATTTTGCCTGTACGTTTGCGAGCTTTTTCAAATTTTCCCACTTAAGCCTCAGCTGCTTAGGCGTTCGACGGCTGCGTGTGGCTGTAGTTGCGTTGAACACTCAAGCTATACGCTCCCACTCATCATTATTCATCTTGTTTGTGGAGGCATTTGTTTTTTTGGTATTAATAGCTTTGCTGGGCTCCACCAGTTCCAGCAAAGCTTTTGTTTCCTCCTTGGACAGAGGCTTGCCTTTGAGCTAAAACAATATTTAAATGATAAGCATTGTTTTTTACGCCGCGCCGCCTAGATTTCTGAATAGAAAGCGAAAAACACGCATCATGAGATTATCAGAACAGGTGCCGTACCTCTTCCGGTTGGAGTGTAGATAAGGGAGCGCCCTCTTCCTCTACTGCTTCTTCGTTCATTTTCCAAAGGTAAGGTTTTCTTTTCAAAGGAGAACAAACAAACTACAACAACTTTTCAACTTTTCAAAACAAGCAAACACCACGCCGCGCCGGCACCAATATCTGTCAGGCACGACTCACGTTTCGTAATTCCGTTTCACAATGAATAATATAAATGTCTTAATTTATTTATTGTTATAGGTTTAACGAAACGAACGAAAGTTTGCATAAACCTATAGATATGAAGCACCTATAATAATTTTGAGGTATAAATAGTGAATTCGAACGTTTCAAACAAAATACGCAGTTTTGCATGTAACGAAACGTTCTGAGTAGAAAGAGAATTGAATGGATAGCGGACGATCCGGTCAAACAGCCAATCTATTCTAGCTGTCAGATTTTATTGGGACGAAGATCACAATGCAATCCTAGATTGAAAAAAAACCCAGATTACTATTAATCTTAGATTGGCGATACAATATGGGGTTCGGGCGTTAGACAAAGGACCCGTGCCGAATTGCACGCAAATAAATATACGCGTCGTCTCACAGTTCGTGCGGGCTTTTAATTTTTCACCTTTTATTTTATTCCGTGGTCGCGGACACCTTTTGAGGCGACATTTCTTCGCCTGACACTAATATAAATTGGTGAATATCGCACCCACGTAATTGGTAAGTGCAGTGCAAAGTGTTGAACGTTATTTTAGTAGTAGGTATTATAAGTCGCTTAGCTTTACCAGTAAAGTAGCTTAATTGTGGTCTTCCTCGAGTAAAGTTTAATTTAAATCCATTTTATTTACTCATTGCATTTATTGCTAAACGCATTATTCGTGGCTAAATACTTCGTCTTTGTTCTTGTACCTAGTAGTCTTTACCTACCTTCTTCTTTAGAATGTTAACTATTGCTTTCTGTGCTTTTGTATTAGCACATAGGCTCACTGTAACTCCGCTCTGCTTTGTGAACACGAACACGCTTACGCTTACGGTGCCCTTGCTTATTTAAATGGTCGTAATTGAAGATAGGGAGTTCACAAAGCAGAGTTAGCACGAACAAAATTTTAACCCGGTGCATATTCCACAGGGTGCGTCGTTTTTAATAAGAAAACTGGGAAAACGCACAACCACTATCTTGGCGGCCTGGGCTGGAACCGCTCGACGATCGCCCGCAGCCGTTCCTACTCCACATCACACCCGGCCGAGCGTGACCCCTGCGTCGGACCGCCATCGACCAGCCAGGAGAGTACCGGACCTACGGCGGCCAATCTAGACAGGGCATAGACCACCCACGACCCTTTCTTTTAATTTACGGGACCTGTTGTCCCTAATATATAATTTTTGATGATGACTTGGTAGTGCTTATTTTGCCACCTCCTTACCTACCAAACGTCACACTGGCGCCCTTTAACGTGGTCTTGGTCTGGATTTGTCCCGTAGAATTGTTTGTGTGTTTGTTGTTTATTTTTATTTTTGTGAAACGTTTTTTTTGTGTTTTTATTTTTGGTTGCTAGTAACTAAGGTGTGTTACATGCCCTGCATTCACGGAATCTGCTGACGAGGTCTGATGACGACATTGCGCTTGCATAGTGATAGTTTTAGGTAGTAACTTATTATTTCACTGTAATTTTCCTATGCAGCGTAAGCAACCCGTGTAACCTACATACTTTTATAGTGTATTAATTTTTAGTGCCTTTTCTTTTGTTAACTTTAGACTAACTCTAGACTTCAATTCTAGCATCGATTGAATATAGACATAAGTTTTATTGTAATTTCCATTCCTTAAAATAAAGGATTAAATTAATTATCGTTTTTTTTAAAATCCATCGGTTGCCGATTCCTTATTTGGCGCAGCCGGTAGTCAGTAGGCGCGCGGGAAACTAAGGGACTCCAGACATCGTTGCTCCTATTGGCTCCGCAAGCCTCTGGTTGAGCTTTCAAGCCTTCATCAAGGATTCGACGAACGAAGACGAGCAGCCGGGGAGGTATCTAGACATTGATACGCGAAGAAAACCGAAGAAGATGATATATTATATGTAAGTCCATGTATTGTTCTTACTCTTGTGTTGCTACCCTTTTTTTTCTCTCCGTGTGTAATTTCCTCTTTCCACAATTTTCCGTCCCGAGAAATCTGGTGTGAAAAAGTCCTCCATAAGACAAATACGTAGGTAATGAAGGACTTTTAGATTCGAATAGGATTTTGGAAAGTGAAGAATTAGGTGTAGAGAATTTATTTAAGGACCCTAATAGTGATAGCGTTAGTTTAGTGAGTTTGCCTAATATTAAAATCATGACGGCGCCGACTATTGACGCTGACACCATTTTCAAGGCACTACGCCTAGTGCCCGAATTCGATGGTAACCGAATTATTAGAATATGTGATCAGCTAGTAATTCAGTATATGAAACCGGAAGCCGGTTCCGAGCTAGCGAACTTAAGTTTATTTAACGGAATATTGAACAAAATTACCGGTCCCGCCGCGAGGACAATCAACTCAAATGGAATGGCAGAAAACTGGATAGGCATCCGTACAGCCCTGATTAATAATTTTTCAGACCAAAGGGATGAAACCGCCCTCTATAGTGATCTCTCGATGGTGACGCAAGGACAAAGCACCCCCCAGGAATTCTATGAAAAATGACAAACTCTTTTTAGTACGATTATGACGTATGTCAGTCTTCATGAGACTATCCCTACCACAGTAGAAGCGAAACGCGATCTCTATAAAAAACTTACCAAGCAGGCTTATGTTCGTGGTCTCAAGGAACCCCTTGGATCTCGTATAAGATGTATGAGACCCGACACCATAGAAAAAGCACTGGAGTTCGTACAGGAAGAGATGAATGTGATGTACCTCCAGGGCTGAAATGATTCACTTCCAGAGCGTAGAGCTCTCCCTCACTATCAACCCCCTATGCACATGAGAATGCATATGCAGATGCCAACTGCCATGCCGAAACCTTTTAATTTCCCGAATATGCATCGCCCTGTACCTGTTTAGCAGCCAAACTTCCAGTCTCCACCTAATCAACCCCCAAGAATGTCTAATATGCCTTCTCGAACCCAGCAAATGTTCGGAGCGCCTCTCCCCAACTATAACCCTAGAAGTAACGTATTCAAATTACCCCAGAGACCCACATTACCGACTCAAAATTTAGGCCCCAAGCCTATGAGTGGAGTAGTAAACTACTCATCTAAACCGCTTCCCCCTTCTGGCCATGATTGGCGTAAATTTGGTAACCCTCCAACAATCAATTATTTTAAAACTCGAGAAATGAATTTCAATGAAACTGCCGATTATAATGACTCATGTTACTATTCTGAACCCGAATATTACTACGAAGAAAACAACTGCTACGCACCGACTGAGCAATACTACGCCGAGTATTCTCAAGCTGACTACGCCGACTATCCCCAGATGTACGACTACGAAAACGCACCCCATGACATGCCCAACATGATTGAGGCCCCTCAACCGTCTACTAGTAGTAACATGGATTTTCCCAAGGACAAACCCTCCACAAAACCAAGATAGAATTAAATTTACACTCTAAGAGACACCTCCGATATGTGTAAATTGCAAACCCCCCATTAAAATTATTAGTGGATACCGGCGCGAATCAATCATTCATTAGCCCCGAAGCTGTGCAAAAATATTTTTCGCACATTCCTCTTAACTACGACCCTTTCGAAGTGACCAATGTACACGCGACGACAAAAAATGACTATTCCATTACTATTCAAAACTTCCTCGAATTTAATGATGACCAGAATATTAAATTATTCGTGTATACGTTCCATAGATATTTCGATGGACTGATAGGACTTGACATATTAGACGGACTCGAAATAGACCTAAAAAATAATTTGCTTATAACTAGAAATGCCAGAATCCCGATTATACCATATCAGAGTTACATGCCTACTACTGACTACACAATCGCAGCACATTCATCAAAATTGATTCGCATGCCCATCGATAGCCCCGACGGTGACGTAATGGTCCCCGATCAAATTTCCTGTAATTGCATTATACACGAATGTTTCACGACTGTGATTGACCGCGAAGGAATTGTAGAAGTAGAGAATATATCCGACAACGACATAATACTTTCATTTGACCGACCAGTACAAGCTGAGCTATTTAATATCGAGTGCATGAGCACCGTACATGACCCGATTCGTACTCGTGAAGTGATATCACGTTTACGAACCGATCACTTGAATCAGGAAGAGAAAATTAACTTAGAGACTTTATGTTCCCGCTATCCTGATGTATTGAAGGAGAACCACTGACATTCACTAACAAAATTAAACACAGCATCAGGACCCACGACGAAACTCCCGTTTATACGAAAAGCTATCGCTACCCCTTTGTACAACGCCAAGAAGTTAGAGACCAGATAACTAAGATGTTGGATCAAGGCATCATAAGACCTTCTGATTCTGCATGGAGCTCACCTATATGGGTGGTCCCCAAGAAAGTTGACGCATCTGGAAAACATAAATGGCGATTAGTGATAGATTTCCGTAAATTAAATGACAAGACCATTGACGACAAATATCCCATCCCGAACATTAACGACGTCCTTGACAAACTTGGCAAGTGCCAGTACTTTACGACCCTGGATTTAGCGAGCAGATTTTACCAAGTAGAAATGAGCCCTGACGATATACCGAAGACTGCTTTCAATGTTGAGCACGGGCACTTCGAATTTTTGAGAATGCCGATGGGATTAAAAAATTCTCCATCGACTTTTCAACGAGTAATGGATAATGTCCTCAGAGGACTACAAAACGAGATTTGTCTTGTATATTTGGATGACATTATTGTGTTTAGTACCTGGAGAAAGTTTTCACACGACTGAGGGAGTTAAACTTCAAAATTCAGATGGATAATTCCGAATTTTTAAAGTAAGAGACTGCATACCTTGGACAGTTATCACTAGGGAAGGAATAAAGCCTAACCGCGACAAAATTTCTGCAATAGATAAGTTCCCCATTCCCACAACGACAAAACAGATTAAACAATTCCTTGGTTTGATAGGTTACTATCGTAAATTCATCCCCGACTTTGCCGCATCACTAAAACAATGACAAAACGACTAAAGAAAGGTAGTAAAATAACCCTTGACCCTGACTATACTGAGTGCTTTGAGAAGTGTAAGACCTTACTGACAAATGACCCCATATTACAATATCCCGATTTCAGCAGAGAATTCGTACTCACAACAGACGCTTCTAACGTTGCCATTGGAGCCGTTTTATCCCAAGGATCAATAGGATCTGACAAACCCGTATGCTACTGACAAATGACCCCATATTACAATATCCCGATTTCAGCAGAGAATTCGTACTCACAACAGACGCTTCTTACGTTGCCATTGGAGCCGTTTTATCCCAAGGATCAATAGGATCTGACAAACCCGTATGCTATGCATCCCGTACTCTCAATGATAGCGAGATGAACTACAGCACCATAGAGAAGGAGCTTTTAGCCATAGTATGGGCTACTAAATACTTCCGACCCTATCTATTTGGACGCAAATTCAAAATTTTCACTGACCATAAGCCACTTCAGTGGATTATGAACATTAAGGAACCCAACTCACGACTGACACGTTGGAGACTAAAACTAAGTGAATATGACTATACCATAGTTTACAAAAAGGGGAAAGTATAACACTAACGCCGACGCCCTCTCCCGAGTCGAGATTCATAACGAAGAAACTGAAACATTTTCTATGATAGCTAACCCCTCGGAAAAGCCACCCACTGAAACAAGATCGACAACTGCAACTGCTCACACTAGTAATGAACACCCCATCCTCGAAGTTCCCATCACTGACGAACCCCTTAACAAATTCCATAGACAGTTATTCTTTTCGATTGTAGGTGATATAAAACGTAGACCGACTGCAACTAAGCCATTTGACACGCCCACACGTACACTTATTCAGGTATCTGAATCAAATTTAGAGCAGGATGTTATAAAAGCCATTAAGGTGTACGTCAATCCAAAAGTGAAAACCGCCCTTTTTATTAATCCACCCCTAGGGATGTATCAAATCATTCCTGTTATTAAAGACGCATTTAAAAGTTCCGCCATGAATCTAGTTCTCTGTGAAATTCAGTTAGAGGACGTAAAAGAATATTTAAGACAGCAAGAAATTATCAGACACTACCACGAGGGAAAAACCAACCATAGGGGGCATAAACGAATGCTATCTATCCCTCTCCCGTAAGTACTACTGGCCTAAAATTAAGGACCAAATTACTAAGTACATTAATGAATGCACTATTTGTGGACAGACTAAATACGACCATAACCCCATTAGGCCTCAGTTTAACATTGTTCCCCCAGCAACAAAACCCCTTGAGATTGTCCATATGGACCTATTCACAGCCCAGAACGAAAAGTATCTCACGTTTGTAGACGTTTTCTCCAAATACGGCCAGGCCTATCACCTGAGAGATGGAACTGCCGTAAGCATCCTTCAAGGACTTCTTCAATATTGTACCCATCATGGGCTTCCCTTAACCTTAATAACAGATAACGGCACCGAGTTCGCTAATCAGATGTTTTCAGAATTTACACGACTTCATAAGATACATCACCATAAAACCTTGCCCCATGCCCCCAATGATAACGGTATCATTGAACGCTTTCACTCCACCTTGTTAGAACATCTCCGTATCCTGAAACTACAGCAAAAAGACGAGCCTGTAATTTACCTCATGCCTTACGCAATACTTGCCTATAACAGCTCTGTGCATAGCTTCACTAAGTGCAGACCATATGACATAATAAAAGGACATTTTGACCCTAGAGACCCTCTTGACATCGATCTTACAGGACATTTAATGCAACTATACATTTTGACCCATAAGGAACAGATGAAAACCGTATACAATCTTATAAACGAGACCTCTCTTCACAATCGCACTAATTTGACTGAGAACAGGAATAAAGATAGAGAAACGGAAGTGGAATACCAACCTCAACAGCAAGTTTTCATTAACAACCCCTTAGCAAGCCGACAAAAGCTAGCCCCACGTTACACGCAAGATACTGTTTTAGCCGATCTACCCATTCACATTTATGCGTCGAAAAAGAAAGGCCCTGTGGCCAAGTCACGACTCAAACGAGTCCCTAAGAATATAAAATTGTTACAGGATACTACTGGGACTGACGACACAGCTGACGCGAGCTCACGAGATAAGACTTGAGAGCTTGGACGATGGACCTGGAGTTTTACCATTCAAATTAGGAAAAATAGAGGCTCAACTACAGTACTTTAGGAACCGACTTGATAACCAAACCTTTTCCCTTTATGAATTTCAGATCCTTTATCTTTCCCATAAATTAGCAAAATCAATGTCGCAGTTAAAAAGTTTAGAGCCAAGTCGCACAAAAAGAGGTCTAATAGACGGATTAGGTTCAATAATTAAAAGTATTACTGGAAATCTGGACTATGCGGACGCGAAAACGTATAATGATGCAATTAAGTTACTTGAAGGCAATCAGAATAAGATGTTATCAGAAATTAACGAACGCATTAGTATCAATAATGAGTGGATGTCTCAACATACCACTATTCTGTCCCACATAGCATATAACCAAGTCAAAATTAACGAAACTTTAATGTTACTTTTGGACAGAAATGCATACGCAGAGAATAACCTTTTAAAGTACGCAAAGTTTGCCCAGATGTTATCTATTATTAGTGAAAATATTGATGACTTATCATTAGAGTTACTTAGAATAGAAGATATATTAGCTTTTACACGTGCATCGAGCACTCATCATTCTATGCTTAATATAGATACTTTAAGAAATATGTTAGATAGGCTTCGTAAAATATATAAACCAGATCAGATATTGGATTTGGAACTGAGAGAATATTACAATATTATTAAGCCAGGATCATACTTTTCAGGAAATCAAATAGTAATAGTTTTTAAATTACCTGTAATTTCCCCAGATTTCTTTGATTTTTATAAATTATCTATTGTCCCAAATAAACTCCATTAGACCTTCATTCCCCCTTATCCTTTCATAGCAACCAATGATAAGACTTTCATGTACATAGAGGCTGAATGCCCGAAGTTCGATCATTAGTATATCTGCGAATCAAATACCAATCATCCCGTTAGAAGAAATCCTGACTGCATTCAACACCTTATTACCAAACAAACTCTGGATAAATCCTGCAAACCTACTACTGTCTCACTAACAAAGGGAGCCATGGAAAAACGAGACGACCAGCACTACTCACTTGCATTCCCGGAACCAACAGCGATTAAACTCGTCTGCGACCGAGAAGAATATATCACTCTACACGGAAGCTATCTCGCCATCATCCCTCACACCTGCCTTCTACGCACTGAAGAATTCACAATAATGAATGAAAATGACCTACTCAAAGGACAACCACTGAAAATCATGAAATTACTTAATAACACCGACATTACGTCACCAACCGTTCCTGTACCACATATCAAACTAAACTCTATCAACCTGAGAGGACTTCATAACGCTGAGGACAAAATCCTGCTTCAACCGCCTCTGCAACTGGACCAGCTAACCTCTGAAACACTTATCACACGACCATACCATTCTACGTGATATTCTGCTGTGCCAGTCTAATCGCAGTAATCATGATCAGCCGCCGCTACTACACTCTACGCAGTACATCGAATCCTGAAACGGAGTCTACATCGGATCCAGTATATGAAGACCCTGGAAAACTAACGGCTAGAAAAGCCATACCAATAATCAAGGCTAAAAATGCCATTCCAGAGACATTTTCTCTCAATGTTCTAAAATAGTCACTGATCTTCGCGGGGAGGTGTTACATGCCCTGCATTCACGGAATCTGCTGACGAGGTCTGATGACGACATTGCGCTTGCTCCACTCAACCGTCCAATGGGACTACGGTCCCAGAAATGATACTACCGTATTACGTCCCTGGGACTAACGTCCCAGAACCAAAACCTGTATTTATTTTACGTTTTTCTTTGAACGCAGCCATAGATAGTTCTGCTACTCGATACTAGATGACGCTAGTATTGTGTACACTATCCACAGTCAGCGTTTCTTAGTCTGTGTTCCTACAAATTATTTAAGAAAAAAAATTACAAAGCACATTCGGTCAGTTTCGCAGAATCGCAGTGTTGTGTGTATACAATCTCGAGTTGAAATGTGGTAAGTACTCTGATTGTATAACGTATTTCTAGGGTAAGCGTATATCAAATTAATCGAAAAGATATTGGTTTTACGAAAAATGTATAATTACTTCGTTTCAAAACGTTTATATTGAATAATCTGACTTGGAAAGTTACGGTTCTGAAACATGGCCGTCTTTTGTCGATTCAATGATACGTTTTGACCATGATTGAGCATTATTTCTGAAAAAAAAATGGTCTAAATCAGATCAATAACTTATTGTTATAATAATACTTAGAACTGTTTATGAAATGAATGCGAAATATGTCCAGATTAATGATTAATACGCTACGCGTTTCAGAATTTCGTATCCGGGACTCCCGTCCCATTGGACGGATCAACATAAAACCTTAACCGTCTTACTACAAAAAATAATAAAAACACAGTATGATCACTTGTTTAGCAAAATCATCATCTATCAGTAAACAAATGGTTAGCAAGCTTTTAAATTTCGTTACCACAAAAAAGTGTTTAGTGAGTATCTTACTAAAAAACGGCTAGATCATTCAGTTAATTTCGTTCGTTCATCAACTAGTCACAAAGGACTGATTTTCCAGGGCCGTACAACACAATATGAAAAAATATTTAACAAAACGTTCATAATTTCATTTTACGCGAATAAAATAAGAATGAATACATAATTTGATGGAAAATTTTATGCTTAATGTAATTCCTAACTTAGTAATAGAACATGGTTAGGTAAAGTAGTGGTAAATCCTTATTTATGTGTAGAAAAACCGTTCACTTTAGTACTTTAATCAAACACGACTAAAAAATAAGCAGCGAAACGGAATGGAAAGACACACGGAACTGTCACTGAAAGTTCGTCAGACAATTTGTTTGTTTTGGTTCGGGATATTATTATTTATCCCTTGCTCAGGAAAGGAAATTCTTAGATCTTACTGCCCGCCCTGCACTTACCCTGGGTAGTGATGACGATCAACAAAACAACACCTAATTTTCCAGGATTTCGAAACAGAAAAGGTAAGAAATCTTCATAATCGATTTCAGCACACATCAACCCACTTCTGGGCATAGGCCTCTTGGTTAGTGAATCAAGTCGATCAATGACAAGTCTCTTCTATCGCGCCATTCTTCAAAGTTCTTTGCCAACTGCATGCAGAGAGATGTTGACTTGATAATATCGTCGGACAATGCCCACTGGATGGCCCTATCTTTCCCCTTGTATTGTCTATCGCTACGGTCCACTGTCCGTCATCCCCTCTAACCAAGTGTTTCATCGACCTCTACCTTAGCATTTTGGTATAATTTAATTGAAATCTTGTCTTTTCAGCACCAGCAAAGCCGCCATACATACTTGAATCAAATATGGACATAAAAACCCACAAATGTGATAGAAGACGAACATGAATTGTGGTGTAAACATTAATCCCTCAGATAGAAACATTAATAATGGAGATAGAAAATCATTCAAGGAATTGGCGATCTTAATGAAATTGTTAATAAACAAATTAAAAATGTTGATATCAAAATGTGGTGTTATTACTGCTTCGCTTTATTTCCTTTCATTCCAGGGGTCCTTAATGAATAAAGCCAGCTTTTCACTATGGGATATAATCTAATTTAAATTACATCTCAAGATGTAAAATAAATATTGCTGAACGGGCACTATAAAGACTGGCAAGCAATATTTATTTCACAACATGAGATGTTAAGCTTGGTTTACCCAGGCCAGTGCTGGTTGGCTTGGTGTTGGCCTTGTAAAAACCTTGTATTGGCGTTATAAAATCAGTCCCGTGCTGTCTACAAGTGCTGGGGTGAATACAGCACCCGGCCTGTACTGGCTACCAGTCTCACTGGCACCAGCGCCACTGTCTTCGTGTATCTGCCTGCATCTTAATACATAATTCATTACAACCCATCGTGAAAAGCCGGCTTATCTCCTTCACAAACTGGCATAACTCCTGCACCAACTCCATCTTGAGAGACCGCCCTGGATGGTTGAGTAGATCTCAGGCAGATGAAATTTCTCCCAAGATTGCTGTGGCTTGCGGCTAGTATGGTTTTTATAGTGGATGGGCACACCGGTAGCAGATGTATAAATTTCATGCCATAGTATATAAGTAAGTTAAGAGCGCTGGGCGACGTTAGCAGGAATTACTGCGCATTTGTACAGCTATTGAAAAGTGACTACTGCGCATTCAAGGCCACCGCTCATAACGTGTCGCGGCACGTATACACTGTCTCCCAGTAGCCCACCATAAATTTCATCATTGGATGATATATAGCTTTATGCTTTTTCGATACGGGGTGGCAGAGGCACAGTTGTGCCCACTTTTAGATAATTAAGTCCATTTTGCATGACAGGGGGATAGCCCATCGCTGCCACTAAGGAGGTTTCCCAACGATGTCCTATGGAGATATGAAGGTTTCATCACGATAAAACTTGGACTTTAATGGAGTAAAAACCGCTTTTTCGTAATCAAAACCAACACAGCAGAACAGCTGGTCCATAATTCCGCCATCTTGACAAACAAGACACTAAACAAGCTTTCTCGGTTGTCTAAATTGATCACATAATATAAGCCATGCCTATCCCTGCTAAGACGCTAAAATCAGTTTTGTGGTAACGATTTTTATAATCATGTGTTAAACAATGGGTAAAGTTTTTTGTGGTAAGACGGTAAGGGTTTGTATACACGAATGAATAAAATTTTAACATTTTTTTTTTTTGCATTTTGTCTTCATTTGTTTTGTGGTGCAGGTTATTTCTTCTTTATCCCTTGTACAGTCTTTGTAACACAGTTAGGTACCGGTTATTTTGTGGTGCAGATTTTTTTGTGATTTAAAAAAAGTGATGGTGTTTGGCTCTCGTTTTTGTGTTTATTCATCGACTTCAAAAAAAAAGGAGTTTCTCTATTCCGATGGTTTTTAGGGTTCCGTACCCGAAGGGTTCCAAACGGGACCCTATTACTAAGACTTCGCTGTCCGTTCGTCCGTCCGTCTGTCCGTCTGTCACCAGGCTGTATCTCAAGATCCTAGCTAGCTAGAGAGTTGAAATTTTCACAGATTATGTATTTCTGTTGCCGCTATAACAACAAATACTACAAAATAGGATAAAAGAAATATTTAAGGGGGCTCCCATACAACAATTATTTCAATACCACATACAAACTTATGGATGCACCTGGTTACGTACATGGAGTGTGAAAGTAACCGCACCAATAACTTTGTAAACAATATTTTGCTGTGTAAAATCCAAACTATTCACTCCACACCATCGCTTCCATTGAACAGTGGTACGGAACCCTTCGTGCGCGATTTAGACTCGCACTTGACCGGTTTTTTATTTTTGATATCTCAGAACACCGTCACGTATAAACCGTTTTAATAAAAAAAAAAAAATCGAAAGTATGTACTTACAGATTTCTCCCATACATTTTTTATCAAAATGGGGTTCAGCACTTTGTTTTTAATTCAAAATTACTTGAAATTTTATATGGCGACTTGACTTTTCAGTGGTGAAACGGTCACTGGATTAGTGCTAATGAGTTGTCTACCATCTAGCTTCATTATAATCAGATTGAAGTCAGTTTTTGCCTTTTTTAATGTATTATCTGTTTTGTGGTGCAGCTTATTTTGTGATTAATGATTACTTATATAAACGTGATGGTGTCTTTTTTCCTCCTTATATAAATGTGGTGGTGTCTTTCTTTAGGTTTTGTTTTTATCTGCACTAATAAAAAATATATTCATCACACAACATTTACCTATAACACTGTATTGGGTTGGCGATTCTTGGCTGCATGATACATTTACCGGAACATTATATATGTATATATATATATATATATACTCATGTGTTTGTTTTGTTACTATAGTGACCAACAATTACGTGGGAATGGGCGTGCCAATCGTGGACGCGGGCGTGGTGGTCTTCAGGATCAGCAATTGCCGTAAATATTTATACCTAGTAGTTGTATTTTTTTTTAATTAGTTTATTACAAAAGCAAAATAATATAAGTTTTATTTAAATTTTAGCTCTACGAGTGCAAGTACAAGCGGGCAGGGAAGAGGGGGTGTGCGGGGACGGGGACGTGGACGCGGTCGTGGCCTAGACCAGTAAGTGTTACTGTTACTTATTTTTGTGTTAAGATTATCTGTGACGTAATATACACGCCAGGGCGGAGGCGGCATTGCTTAAACGGAGAATAAACACCATGCCCGCTGGAGTACGGAAGGAATATATAAACCGGAAGCGTACCGCACAACTTCAGCGGGTCCTCCTTCCAGACGCGCCCCCGAGAAAAAAAAAGCACGGTACTTAAAAATATCAATATTTCAACACTATATGTTCAGGTTCGTTTTGAGTAACGGTATAATTTTAATGGGTGTCAATTTATTGCAGGCCCTTTCTGAACGCGACCCTTGCCCGTTCTTTGAGCCCGCGCTCGAGCTCGAACCTGAATCCGCACTGGAGCCCGCGCCCGCGCCGGAGCCCGAACCCGAACCCGCATTGGAAGCTGAACCCGATTCTGAGCCCGTACCCGCACTGGAGCCCGAACTTGCACCTGATCTAGAGGTGGAGGATATAATGAAGAGGACACTGTCCCCAATTCCCCCTATAGTTCACCAAGCAGACTCTCTACAGCATTAAGTTTGGATTGGGCTTCGCGAACTCCAATTAAAATGTGTTATATTTCACCAACCTCGTCTGAAAAGGTGACTTGAACCATATCTAGACACATTTCTGCAAGCTTTTAATAGTGATTTATTTTAATACGTATTTTCTTTTTATCATAGATGTCATCGTAATCGAATGAAGTCGAAGTGGAGACTTCTAGTGCTGCACCCAAGACGTCCAAGACGGCTAGACGTTCCATTAGTGCGTATTAAATTGTCATTATTAAGCTTATCCGCACATACGTTGCCTTTTCGTCTAGATATCACAAACATGTGTTTTTTGTTCCAGATGTTTTAGATGCTGACTTTGTAGCCACGGTAGAAGATTGGATGTTAGAGGATGACAGTGACGAAGACCTAGACATAGACATTGAACAAGACGCATGTGCGACTGTACGCAACGCTGCGAGCGAGCCAGCTTCGTTCAATGACATGACTGAGTTACAGATACAAATTTTACGAACTGAAGACGAAAGTGACGACCGAGCATTGCGCGAATTAATACAGGACGAAGACTTTTATCAATTTGACTGGAGCAGAGACAAACTAGTATTTACCGGGCGACGAGAGACTTTTACGGTGACATCGGGGCCGACTTTTGATTTAACAGACTTGACGCCGGTTGACTTGTTCGACAAAATGTTTGACTCTAACTTTATTGACAGATTTTGCGTAGAAACTAACCGATATGCAGAACAAAAGATTGCAATTTTGCAATCTAAAAACGTGCCACTTCATAAATCACGACTGCATAGGTGGACTCCGACTAATCCCGACGAAATGGTAACTTTTTTAGCTATATTAATACTGATGGGTCTGTATCCCATGCCCGAAAAAGAGAAGTATTTTTCTTTCAATGGCTTCGGCACCATGCCATACTTCTCGCGGATCATGTCGTACAACCGATTCTTATTGCTGAAATCGATGTACCATTTCGTCGACAACCAGACATTGACAGACAGGACAAAGCTGGCTAAAATCCAGCCCGTAATTGACTACCTGAATGACAAGTTCTCGACTATGTACATGCCTTGCCAAGAGATAGCCATTGACGAATCTCTGCTAAAGTGGCATGGGCGATTGAGCTTTGCTCAAAAAATTGCCACCAAAGCTGCCCAAGTTGGCGTAAAATCGTTTGAACTTTGCGAGTCTCGCACTGGCTATCTCTGGAAATTCAGAGTATATGAAGGGATAAAGACTAACAACGCGACCAATGACGAGAACAACGACGCGGCCAATAACGACAACCACGACGCGATCAATGATGACAACAACGACGCGACCAATGACGTGACTAATGATACTGACAACACGACTAATGAGCGACCCGCCGACGAGACAGCTGACCGACTGAGCAACATTGCACGTCCCACCAACGCTACTGCCAAAATAGTATTTGACTTGGTAGAGCCGTTACTTCACCGCGGGCACACACTAATAATGGATAATTTTTATAATTCTCCGTTATTATTGCGAAGCTTAAAAAAGAACCAGACTGACTGCTATGGGACTCTTCGTTTGAACCGGGAATTTGTTCCCGATTCACTCAAGACAATGACCAAAACTGACTTGCGACAAGGTGAGGTAGTGGCTACCTACTGTTCCGATTTGAGTGTGATGCTATGGCGAGATTCTAACTCAGTAGCTATGATCTAGACCTATCATCAACTGCAAATCGGAAACCAAAACAAGTACAACCGACTGACATACAAACCGAAAATTGTACTTGACTATAACAAATCCATGGGAGGAGTAGACAGAAAAGACCAATTTCTCTCTGCTCATCCCGTGGAAAGACTCCGAAACAAAGTGTGGTATAAGAAGGTCTTCGCCAGGTTGTTGAGCACGTCAGTGTTCAATATTTTTATAATATATCAGACCAAAGATTCTCAAATCACACACAGACAGTTCCGGACAATCCTGGCGGAAGGCCTTGTTAAACGACACGCACAGATCGACTTGACGACTGAACCACGACTTTACACAAACAGACAGACGGGAAAGGTAACCCGAAATACAAACAGCCGACCGACGGTAGACCACGACCACTTTCCCGTGCGTTCATCCGCAAAAAGACCTCGTTGCTGGATGTGCACACGGAGAAAGAGGGACACGAGGACGATCTGGAAGTGTGCTCAATGTGATGTCAACTTATGCATCGAAATCTGTTTTAGGGAATACCACAAAAATCCAGAGTTGACAAACCCGACGACGTGACTTTGAACGACCTGACGTGACGTGGTGGCCCGCTTGACCAACTTTACATCCAGAAATCCAGTCATCTAGATATTATAGAAAATGTTATCTAAATCGTTCGAAGTTGTCCACGTGATATAGCGATAATAAGTGTTTTTTATTTATATAGAAAAAATATATAAATTTATAGACACATAATAATATATTTACAATACATACATATATTTTTTGATTTGTTTATATATATTATATATTATATATAAATAAAAAAACACTTATTATCGCTATAGCAAGTGGACATCCAAAATAAATTATGTATATGCACACACCTCCTGCTTGCCATCCATATATATCCCACTACTATTATAAATGTGAAAGTTTTGGGGAGCCCGTTTCAGGACCAATCGTTAATAATAGTTGGACGGTGTATTTATGGTAAACTAAACAAAAACTTTACTGCCGCGATTCAGGAATGCAAAAATGACTCAGATTTTATTGACTTCGGTTCAAATCCCTTAGACGACTTGATTTTTTATTTTTAGTTTTTTTTCCATTTATATACGCGCAGCCGAAGTCGCGTGCAACAGCTAGTATAATATAAATACTACATTGTTTCTGAAATAATGGATGTGAAGGATGGCAAGCAGGATGTGTATACATATTTTCGTCTTAAGTATGTAAATAATATTTGTATAATATTAGAAATAATTTAATATTAATTAAAAAGATCCTTTATTTTGGTGTCAAATTTGAAATGTCAAAGAAAACAATAATATATATATATATATATATAAATGATAACAATAATATAAAATTTGTTTCATTTTAAAAATTCCTAGTGTGTACTGGGCCTTAATTCGGCGGCCATTTTGCCCGATTTTCAGACCGCCCGCGACTCTGCGGTCTGGTGAGGAGTGCCTTGATAGTTTCAATTGTTTCTGATAGAAAATTAAATATTTAAAATTAAGATATTGGTGTCATTTGAAAGGGTACATAATCTAGTTTTATTAGATGTAGACTCTTTGTAGTAGTAGAATAATATAATAGTACTAGTAGAATAACAAATAACAAAATTACCTGGATTCCATACCTCAACTCATTATCCCCCTCCTTTCCTTCATTAACTCCACATGCACAACACACACAAAATTAACACACACACACTACATTCTACATTTATACTCTACATTCACATCACACTACACACTCTCTTTATAATAATTACAATTAAGTTTTAGTGTTAGTATTATACCAACCAATTGTGTACCCTAATACCTGCCAATTGTGTACCCTAATTTGTTTTTATACTGTAGATTATTATTATTATTATTTTTCTGTAGATTTACTTTTTTTGATTACCTGCATAAATCAAAAAAATAGTTAAGTACCTACTATTGTACAAAATAAAATATGTACCCACTGGGAAGTAACTGTCTCCCATGATACAGGTTTTTCCTACTTTGGGAGGCAGGGACCTCAAATATGTTAACCCTGTTATTTTGAACAGTAAAAATTATTCTTATTCTATTCTTATTCCTATTCTCTTTGATAAAAATACTTTCATTTCCTGGTATAAAACTCGATTAGAAGGAAACAACTGTTTTTTTTTTTCAATTCACGAACTTGCTTTATTTTATTGCTTTATTGTACTGTATGTACATAAATGCATTTTTTTTATTAGATTCTATGTTTATCTGGCTGCACGTAAGTATTTTTTATTTTACCATAGCTGTGGTAGTTTTGGAGGTATAAAAATTTTAGTCGCGAAGGTCGCGGCCGCCGTTGCGAACTTAGCGACGAACGGCGCTTGGGACGTTACGGACAGTGTCGCTGCCGCGTGCTGGACGGTTGAGTGGTTAGTGATAGTTTTAGGTAGTAACTTATTATTTCACTGTAATTTTCCTATGCAGCGTAAGCAACCCATGTAACCTACATACTTTTATAGTGTATTCATTTTTAGTGCCTTTTCTTTTGTTAACTTTAGACTTCACTTCAATTCTAGCATCGATTGAATATAGACATAAGTTTTAATTGTAATTTCCATTCCTTAAAATAAAGGATTAAATTAATTATCGGTTTTTATTAAATCCATCGGTTGCCGATTCCTTATTTGGTGTACTCCAATATTAATAATAATAATATTGATTTTTAACAGTTATTTATTTGTCAGTATTTAATTTTGTCCAATTTTGTTTATTGAAAATAATTATTTGTAAATTTGCAACGACCGACTAGTGTACACCCAGGACCGGTACAGACGTGGCACACAAGTGTTTACATAGTTAAATATTTTTGTTGTGCATTGTTTAAACTTTTGGTGTACACATTAGTTGCAATAATTTAATGCCTTTTTGTTTTGTTTTTATTCTTGTGAATGTTTTATTCTATTCTGCTCTTAGTTTTTTTTTACCAACCAGAACGTTACATAGTTCATTTTTGCAACAGTCGTAGTAGCTTTAGTTATTAATTAGGGAGCGTTCAACATTTTATACTGTTGTTGTTTACGTGAAATTATTAATAGTTATTTTGGATAATTTATTTTATTAATTTGAAAGTTTTTCGTAATGGCGTTCGCTGTAAAAATTTTGTCGCTTCAAAAGCCGGAATTAGAATACGAAGTTAGTATTCGTGGTGAAACTCCGGGTGCAACAGTCCAGGACTTACGGAAACAAATATCGAAATTGGGACCCTTATTTCCATTCGAGGAAATTTTAGAGAGCCCTTTCTCGGTATCGGTCGACTTGAAGGGAATTAGTGACGCCCTCTCTAAGGTTGAGGCCAATTTAGACTCGCGCCTCGACCGGAACGTTCTGTTGCGCACACAAAATTTATTAAATCATCTGTATCACCGACTTAATCGCGTTGCTTGTGACGATTCGACTAGACCTATGTACGAAGTATACGTCAAAGAGTTTCAAGGTCTCGTAGCTCGATTTAACTCCGTTAAGGATACAGCTGTGGAAACAGTTTTTCCAACTTCCAAGGCAGAGCTTGTAGCTATACTCTATCCACCGAAACGAGTTAATAGGGGAAAAATGAACTGGCATGTGATTGGTCGAACAATGACGTTAAGGCTGTGTTCACAGCGCGAGTTTTTTTAGTTTGTTCGTGCGACTCGTACTGTTCAGACGTGCTCACTGTGCTAGTGCAATCTATTATTTTATTTTTTGACTCGGCTTGTTATTTGGACTCTGGATAATTTTGTTACGTGTGACCCGGCTTTGTGATTGATTGCATTCCTAAAGACTTGGCGCTTGTATAACGGACTTTTTGAGTTTACTGTCGATTTGCCTAAGTGAGATGGCCGACAGTTTACATGGAGGTAACTCTGTGGAAAAAAGGCGACGACGAGCCTTTTCCTCGACTGAAAAAACAATGATATGGAACATGTATCAATCTATGAGGAGTTCCATGGAATCCCCTTCAAACAATGACGTCATGAAAGCTGTTGCATCATCTATGGGTGTTCATTGGATGTCCATCTATAGAATTCTGAAAGAGAAAGAAACTAAAAATGTTTTAAATTCACCCAAAAAAACAAGAAAACGTACTTTCATTGTAGACACAATCGACGACTTAACTAAATGTGCTATAAGAAGAAAAGTTCACGATTTATTTTCCCGAAATGAGATACCGACATTGGACAAAATAATGAATTCAATAAATGAAGATGGTACTTTGGGGACATTCAAAAGATCAACACTTCATAAAATCCTTAAAATGATTGGATTTAGGTACATTAAAAGATGCAGGAACAGCTTATTGATTGATCGTGACGACATATTTTTTTGGCGGAGGAATTATTTGCGGACAATGAAAATGGCAAGAGAAGAAAAGAAAAAAATATATTACTTGGATGAGACTTGGCTCAATGAAGGCCATACTACTACAAACGTATGGACTGATACAAATGTGAAAAATAAACGCGACGCATTCCTTGATGGCCTGACAACTGGATTAAAAAATCCTTCCGGTAAGTTCTTTAACATAATTCCATTGTTAAAACTGTCTTTGTCATTAATGCAATTCTTTGAAAAGGTTTGAATGTACCTGAGCGATCCTTAATTGGCGGCACTTATTGTTTGTTATGTTATCTTAAACTGTGTGAGCGTTAACTTTGTATCAGATCATTCAATACAATTTTTTATTGTTCCAGGAAAAGGAAAAAGGTTAATAATTACTCATATTGGAAGTGATGATGGATTTGTAGAAGGGGGCTTACACGTGTTCGAGTCAAAAAAGCAAGGAGATTACCATCAAGATATGAATGCCGAAGTGTTTGAGAATTGGTTCAAAAATATTCTTGAAAAGTTACATGATAATTGTATTATTGTAATGGACAACGCTTCGTACCACTCAAGAAAAGTAGAGCAAATTCCGACTGAAAAAAATAAAAAACAAGAGATAATTAATTGGTTGAAAGAAAAACAAATCCCCTTTCAGGATGATTTATTAAAACGAGAGCTACTGAATATCGTAAAAAATCATAAGGAGCAGTACGAGGCGCGTGTCGTAGACGAAATGGCGAAAGCTAAAAATAAAACTGTGGTACGACTTCCGCCGTATCACTGCGAATTAAATCCGATAGAGTTGATCTGGGCTCAAGTTAAAGGACATGTCGCATCCCGCAACAAAACATACAAGATGGCAGAATTAAAAATTTTATTAAACAACTCAATTCAAAATATTGACGCTGCAAAATGGAAAAAATGCATAAAACATGTCGAAGAGATAGTAGAACCGAAAATGAATGCCTTGGACAGAAATGTGGAAACAATGACCGAAACATTCATAATAAACGTGGGAAGTGACAGCGACAGTAGTGATACGTCGGAATAATTTAATTAATTGTATATGTTAAACTATTTAAATATACATAATTTTATTTTAAAACATTGTCTTAATATTTTTCTTTCTTTCTCTAAGTTCAATACAAAATACTTAAGTGGTTTTAGTGCTTACTATTGAGCGCACAAAATCATCGCATATGAACACACCTTAACTTTTTATCAGTATAGTTGACGCCCACTCACCTTTTTGTGTCCTTATCTTTTGTAAGGGATTGTGCGACAGAGACAATGCTCTATTAACTCGTTTCGGTGGATAGAGTATAGTGAACGTTAATGTCACTTGTGACCGCGGTAGCTCTAATGAATTGTGCAAGATCAAGTTCGATGGCAAGACCTGCGTTCGCGCTTTCGTACAGCGTGTCACCGAGTTTTCTGAGGCTAGGGGTATTTCCGATGCTAAGATTCTGTCCTATGTTACGGAGATCTTTGTAGGAGACGCGTTACACTGGTATAGAAGTGTGAATTGTGTTGTGTTGTGTGAACTGGGTTGAACTTGTCACCTTACTTAACCAAGATTTCGGTCAAAACGACTATGATTATAGGCTACTGTCTGAGATTCGTTCACGTTCACAAGCGGAATCTGAGAACATAACCATCTACCTGTCAATCATGTCTGGCTTGTTCTCGCGTTTTTCCAAGAGTTTACCAGAGGATGAAAAGCTCGAGATCATCCTACACAATATCCGGCCTTGCTATGCCAGTACACTAGCGTCGGCTTCCGCAATCGCTAACATAGAAACTTTACGTAACTACTTCGTAATTACGAGATTATTCAGGCACGTCTAGTCAACTTTCGCAAACCACCCAGACGGACAGCTGACACTTTAGCACCCGAGTTTGCGTATGCTGTTACTAGTGCAAGTAGAAACCACAGTTTCAACAAGTCCGACACTTACAAGAATAGCCATAATAAGTCTTTTACTAAATATAACTCTAGTTTTAATAATAAATCGCACGCAAATAATAATTTTAATAACTACAATAAATCAGAATCAAATATAAGACAGGTACATGCAATCGCTGCGCCTGCCTCTAAAACGTTATTTTGCCCAAGGTGTCGTAATAACACTCACAACTTGCGTCAATGCAATGCCAACAAGGATGAGGTCTACTGCTTTGTTTGTGGACATAAGGGTGTTAAGACTCCTGACTGCCCTACTTGCAGGAAAGACAAACCCTCCACACCAAAAAAACTAGAACAGCAGAATTGTGCCAGCCATCTCCTTGAAAGTAATTTTGGAATAGAGGAGTGGAACAAATGGCTGAAGACAATTAATGTATATTTCAGCTTGTATAAGATCGACCCAATTCTGCATGCCAAGCCATTTAACGACAATCGACCTTATGCTACAGTGCAAATTAACGGTTTTGATGTGTCGGGTCTCCTTGATTCTGGTTCTGCCGTAACAATAATTGGTAATGGTGCTCAACAAGCGCTTCAGGGCCTCATTGTTCAGAAATATCACTGCATCTCAGTGACTGCGGCAGGTGGCCAGTCTATGCAGAGCCAGGGTTACATTGATTTGCCTGTACACTTTCAAAACCAAGTCTTATATTAGGTGTTGATTTCTGGCGTAAATTCAATATTCTCCCCAACTACTTAAACTGTATTAGCTTCTCTAATGCTGCAATAGTTGAGAAACAGTCTAAATAAGATAGTACCAATTTCATTCAGGGTTACGATCGCTTAAGTGCATCCGATAAGTCTATTGCTGACAATATTGTCACGCAATACGAGGACATCTCTGCCGAACGTAAGGGATTGGGTGAGACCAGTCTCATTATACACCGTCTGGATACCAGAGACGCACAGCCTATCCGGCAACGTTATTACCGAATGTCGCCGGAAAAACAGCGAATTCTCGTCGAGCAGGTTGATGACATGCTGGGCCTTGACGTTATCGAGCCTTGCGAAAAAGCATGGTCCTCACCTGTTTTAATAGTGACCAAGAAGAACGGACAACCTCGTTTCTGCCTAGACAGCCGCAAGCTGAACTCGGTTACTTGAAAGGATGCGTATAACTTACCCTAAGTGTCCGAAATTTTAGATAAGATAGCTTTTTTTTTCTTGGAGGGTAGTCCTAACAAACAGCAGCCTAAGTAATTAGCTCCCTATTTATTTCAATTTAAAATTACAATTTAACATTTAATGAACATTTATTTATAAAATATACTGACCTGAACCATCCACGAATCAATTTCAATCAATTATCACATAAATCAATAAGTATTTCATCATTATTTACAATATGGATATTTACACTAAGCTGGCAAACAATATGGAGTCCATTGTGAAGTCATTCGGCGAGAGGGTGGAGAAGTGTGAGCAGGAGATACAGGCCTCTGCTCCCAAGAACGTCTCCAGCCTGGCGAGTGAGTTCTTGGAGTTTAAGTCGCTCATCTGGAAATGCCTCAGCATGCTAAGATCACAGCTAGAGCTCCTGACGCTGCGCCTAGACAGGCACGAGACTGCGGCGAGGCGTAAGGTGTTGTTGGTGCACGGAGTGAAGGAGGAGATCGATGAGCAGCCGGGTATGGTGCTCAAGACAATGCTCGCCAACCAACTCAAAGTGTCCGCCGAATGCCTCGGTGCAATCAGGGTGGTTCACCGTCTTGGTCCCATCAAGGATACAAAGACTCGGCCGCTGCTTGTGCGTTTCACAACTCTTGAAGCCCGCAGTGAGGTGTGGGGGCTGAAGAAGGGACTCAAGGGCTCGGGCATGACTGTCACTGAGTTTTTAACAAAATCTCGACACAACGTTTTTGTGGCCTCCCGCAAGCACTTCGGTATGAACAACGCCTGGACCTCAGAAGGCAAGATCATAATCGTGCTGCCGGACAAGTCCCGTCGTAAGGTGGAGTCCTGGGGTGATCTACAGCCGCTGACATCCGAGTACCCGAGCATGGACCGCTCCCAGCCATCGCAAGACAAGGGGAAGAAGCCAGCCGCAGGCGCAACTGCTAACGCCAAGAAGGGCGGAGGCGTCGTGACCAGGAGAGGAGGCCAGGTGCCTGCGAAGTGAGGTTATTGTGATGTCTCCCCGTTCATCATCTCGTCTTGCATAATGTGTGTGCATTGTGCCGGCTCGTCGGCAGTCGGCAATACAATATAGGTACTTCACTCGTTACAGCACTTTATGTGGTTTTTTCAATTTGTCTTTCGTAGGTAATTGTAATTTTGTAAATTCTTGCAGTAGGTACATTTAACTAGCTTTATATTTTTAATTGATCTGTCATCGGTCACAAAGCTGAGTTCATGTTCGTGTTTTTTTTCTTATTCCTGATTATGTTCCGGCTAGTTCCAAATCGCGAAATGTGTACTCGAGTTTTTTTTTTTTTTTTCTTTTTCACTTTAGATTTATTTAATTAATTTTGTTGTCTTCCTGTGTCAAGATGTGCATCCCGATGTGCAGTACACATTTTCCAATGTCTAAGTACCTATGAAGAGCTATTATAGTTTACTTATTGATTTCTTCCAGTATTCCTATGTGGATAGGGGCTGGGTCAGGTTCCATTATTTGTATTTTAGTTTAGTTTAGTTTTAGATATATATATATATATATATATACATATATTAGGTAGTTATTATATCTATCATTATTTTATACATATGGATAGTTTATGTAATATTGATAATAGTTTTTTCTCTTGTTCCTCAAGCGACGACTACATTAGTGCGGAGAGCGATGACTCCTTTGTGGTGGAACCGCTATCCGCCAAACTGAGGACTGTCTTTGTTGGCCTGGAGGGTAACTTAAATATTGTTCATATCAATGCCCAATACATCCACTCTAGTTACCCAGACCTTCTTGAAGCGTTCAGCACAAAACATGTGGATGGTATACTTATTTCTGAATCTTTCCTAAAACCTTCTATGCCTTCCACCATGTATTCACTACCTGGATACTAGCTGTATCGGAACGATAGAGTTGGAAAAGCTGGTGGTGGTGTAGCTATTTTCCTTCGTTCGGACATATCCTGCAAAGTTGTGAGTGTCTCCCCGAGTGAGTACTCTGAATCTGCTGAACATCTTTTCCTTGAAATCTGTCTTCACCATAGTAAAGTTCTGCTCGGTGTTCTCTACAGTCCTTCGCTTCTCATCAATTACTTCGATTCCTTCGAGTCCCTGCTCAATGAGCTGACTCCTCTTTATAATGATGTCCTAATCCTCGGCGACTTTAATACATGTCTTCTTAAAATGATTCCCGCTCGGCCCAACTCCGGTCTATTGTCAATTCATTCAACTTGCATATTCTCCCTCTAAATGCGACTCATTGTCAACCACATTGTACTCCCTCTCTCCTTGATATCATGATATCATCTGATATAGACAAAGTTGCTGCCCACGGTCAATTTAATTCTCCTTTTTCTTATCATGACCTGGTTTATTTCTCCTATACGGTCAAGTCTCCCAAGAACAGAGCCAAATTTATCTTTCTTCGTAGCTTTAAGGGCATTGATCCATCGTTACTCCAATCTGATGCATCATCAATCGATTGGTCACCTGTCATTTCTAGTGAGGCCGTTGATGACAAGATCCACCATTTCAACACAATTATTCTGGGACTATTTGACAAACACGCACCCATCAAAAAGGTCAAAGTAAAACACCTTCCTGCGCCTTGGCTCACGGACCCCATCAAACGGTTGATGGCTAAACGGAACCGAGCTAAATATCAGCATAAAAAGGAACCCACCGACGATAATTTTGCTGCCTACAAATGCCTCCGGAACCGTTGTAACCGTATGTGCCGTGATGCCAAGCGCCACCACATCTTTGAGTGCATTCAAAACTACACCCCTTCCGAAGTGTGGAAATTCCTGAGATCTCTAGGTGTCGGTAAGCCCCAGAATCAAATGGTTGGTGACGTCGATCTCAACGGTCTTAACAGATTTTTCTCGGCTCCCCCAGTCGTTATGGATCCCATCGTTAAGGATGCCACTCTGCATGGGCTCCGCTCCAGGCCGGCGTTGACCTCCACTCCTTTCGACTGCAGTCCAGTCGGAATTGACACAGTTAAGAAGGCGGTGCTGGCTATCTCATCGAAAGCTGTAGGTGATGATTGCATCTGCTCTAATATGATCAGCAACGTGCTCGATTATATTCTTCCCGCTATCACACACATTATAAATCACTCTCTCTCTAGCTGTTCTTTCCCCTATGTGTGGAAAAAAGCATTAGTCATACCTTTACCCAAATCCTCAAACCCCTCCTCTTTCAAAGAGTATCGTCCTATTTCTATCCTGCCTATCCTTTCCAAAGTCCTAGAATCCATTGTCCACTCCCAGCTTTCCTCCTACCTTACGTCTCACTGTCTGCTGAATCGATTCCAGTCGGGATTCAGGCCGGGTCATAGTACCGTTACGGCCTTACTCAAAGTCACTGACGACATTCAGTTGGCTATGGACGAGAAACAGCTCACCGTACTAGCGCTACTTGACTTCAGCAGCGCATTCAACTGTGTTGATTTCGACATCCTCGTTGAGATACTGAAGTCTCTGAATGTCTCCCCGGCCTCAGCCAGCTGGTTCGACTCCTACCTGAGAGGTCGTCAGCAGCGTATAAGGTCCGAGGAGACTTCAACAGAATGGTGCGACCTTTTTGCAGGGGTGCCTCAGAGTGGTATCCTCTCCCCTCTTCTCTTTTCTGTCTTCATAAATTCTATCTCAGATACTCTCTCTTCCTCTTATCATCTCTATGCCGATGATCTCCAAATTTACCGTCATTTTTCTCCCTGTGATGTTAACTCTGCTGTAGCCTTGCTGAATGCTGATCTTGAGTGTATCAGGGATTGGGCTCTGTCACACGGGCTACTCATCAATCCTTGTAAGTCGCAGTCAATGATTATCGGGTCCAGGCACTCTCTCCAAGTGTTACAGCATATGTTCACTGCACCCATAATGTACGATGGAATCGTAATTCCCTACAGCTCCAAGGCCAAAAATCTCGGAGTCATCTTTGATAACCTGCTGTCTTGGTCAGCGCATGTCTGCGAGGTTAGTAGGCGTGTCTTCGCTACGTTTTACTCTCTCAGACGACTTCAGCACTTCTTACCTCTTCAGACCAAAATTACACTCGCCCAATCTCTGTTACTTCCCCTCATTGACTACGCAGATGTCTGCTGGATCAGCGCAAACGAAGAGCAACTGGACAAACTCGAGCGACTTCAAAATCTTGGGATTCGGTTTATTTTCGGTTTGCGCAAATTTGACCATGTTTCTCAGTATCGCAGGGATCTGAAGTGGCTTCCAATCCGTCTTCGCCGGGATTCCCACATCCTCTTCACTCTCTTTAAGATTTTACATAATCCTCATTACCCTGGCTTCTTACGTGATTCGTTCACTTTTCTTTCTTCAGATAGGTCTCGGAGACCTCACACTCGGTCGCTGCTCACAACACCGCAACATAAAACTGTCGCATATGAACATGGGTTCCGACTCCGGGCTATCAAGCTCTGGAACAAACTCCCCAGCACCGTCAGGGACAGTCCATCTCTAAACATCTTCAAAAGTAGTTTGAAGGAACATTACCTTTCTCTTCTGTAGTAGATTATATTTTATTTATATATTGTATAGGAATTTATTGATATTTATATATAGTATTTATAGGTATTATATTATTATGTAGGTTCTCATTTATTTATATGTGTAAATATCTAAGTAATTTATTATAAATATATTAGTCACTCTGATGTTTAGTTTTTTGTTATGTTGTGCATAATAGGTCTATCCCTTCGCATGAAACTATTTTTCCCTGTCAGCCCTGGGTTTGCTGGAAGAAATCTCTATATAGAGATAAGCACGCCTTTGTATTCTAACTATGTTTGTAATTGTCCACTAATGTGTATATGCAATAAAGTATAATTATATTATAACCTCCGCGACGCTCGCTACCTTTCGAGTATCGATCTTTCGAAGGCTTTCTGGCAAATACCTATTGCTGTGGAGGATAGGGACAAGACAACTTTCTACATTCCAGGTCGCGGCACGTTCTGTTTTAAGCGAACGGCATTCGGATTGACTAATGCTCCAGCAACGCAGCAACGTTTAGTTGATCGTCTCTTCAGAGATTTGGACCTGAAAGTCTTTGCCTACTTGGATGGCATCATCATCATATCTGAGGACTTCAATTCTCACGTAGCACTTCTCTTGCGGGTATTAGACAAGCTTCGCCAAGCGAATCTCACGGTGAATCTGGAAAAGTGCCAATTCTTTCGGAGTCAACTTTAATATTTAGGGTACGTTGTCGACAGCCACGGACTACGGACGGACCCCGAGAAAGTTAAGGCCGTATTAAATTAGCCGACGCCTACTTGTCGGAAGGATGTAAAGCGATTTCTTGGCACTGCCACATGGTTCCGTCGGTTTGTGCCACAGTTCAGCACAATAGCAGGCCCTCTAAATAAGTTAACCTCAAACAAGAAGGGTGGCCCACCTTTTAAGTGGACTCCAGAGGCTGATGCTGCATTTCAAAAGCTGAAGGAATGCTTAGTTTCAGCACCTGTATTAGCTTGCCCTGACTACGACAAGGCTTTCGAGGTGCATACTGATGCCAGTAACTACGGTGTGGGAGCTATGCTGACTCAGACCATAGACGGTAAGGAGCACCCGATAGCCTACATGAGTAAATCGTTGTCAGCGGCGGAACAAAACTACAGCATTACCAAACGCGAAACATTGGCAGTGGTTTTAGCTCTTGAACACTGGCGGTGTTATTTAGAAAATGGGAAGCCATTCACTGTTTACACTGACCACAGTGCTTTAAAGTGGTTCCTTTCTCTAAATAACCCCACTGGTCGTCTGGCTCGCTGGGGAGTGCGTTTGTCAGCGTTCCACTTCGAGCTTAAACATCGTCGAGGCGTGGACAACGTGATTCCCGACGCCCTGTCGAGAGCTATTCCTGTCAGCGCCGTTAATCTATCAAATTTGTACCTTAATATGACAGACGCCTGGTACAAAAACATTTATAATTCTTGCTTAACAAGGCCTCAAAATTTTCCAAATTTCTTTATCAAAAACGGTTCTTTCGAATACGAGTCGGTGACTCGGATCGATCGATCTATCGATGGCGGCCGAGCGAGGAAACGGAAACCGACGCGCGCGATCGAACCGGATGGAAGTTAGTTCCGTCGGAAGTTAGTTCCAGATTGGTTTACTTCAGTTATTTTCACAGTATTATGTCTTATGGAATATTGCTCTGGGGGAGAGCAGCAGATATAAATACGATATTTTTCTTACAAAAAAGGGCGATCAGGGCGATATATCAATTAGATGCTAGAGAATCATTAAGAGAAAAATTCATATTTTTTAATATTTATGCTTCGGAACGCACCGGTTTTCGTTCGCGGATCGATCGCGAGTAATCGGGACATCACTAGCGGAAACGGAACCGCAGCTGTCACTCGTATCGAAACGAGATGAAAAATTAGAGGTTACTCTCTTGTCGTGAGAAAAAACATGTCTGCTCATGGCGTCGGGCCTTGAATGTATTTCAGTGTAACAATTGTCTAATACAGGTGTCGGACCTGGTCGGAGTGTTAATCATCATAATCGTCGGGAAATAAGTAGATTCGCTACCACGGAGTGAGTGATTCGTGTTGTGAAGGTTGAAGTTGTTCGGTCACCAACTCGTCGTATTCGGACTCCTCGTGTCGGCAAGCAACACCCCGGCGACAGCGTCGGGCTGCGAAAAGAGTGAGATTCGGTTCCTCTCCCCCCAAACTTGTGCTCCTATCCCGTATCCCTGCCTCGAATCGAGCTTTCGAATTCCGGTCTACGACGGCAAGGTAAAGTACCACTCACCACTCCCGTGCTGGAAAAAACCCAGCCCCTCATGATTCCACGCCGTTCGGTTGAGGCGTGGAATTAAACATTTTGGTAGCAGGCGCGGTTTCCTAGTGGGAAATCACCGATTCACGGACGGTTGTAGGGTTGTTTTTTTGCCACATGGTAGTTGGGAGATTGGCCGGCAATCAGTTGTAAGTGAGTCTGTGGTCGGTATACCACAATTAAAGGTCATTTTCGGTTAGTAAAAGTATAATTGTCAATTTAGTTAACAATTATTATAAATTTGTAGTCGGAAACTACTCGGTGTGCCTAAGAAACAGTCATTCGGTCGGACTATAGCATTGCAGTCGGGTTCCATAGCATTGCAGTGTTGTTTCGGATTACAGAGCAGGGTCATGCTATTTAAGGGGTATTAAGCTGATTTTGCTGACCTCAGTAGAAGTGTGGGTCATATCGGAGGGACCACTTCTAGAAGGTTCCCGGCTACCTACATTATATTAAAAATAGCTTGGATTTCGGAATCCAGTGTGGTTAGGGTGCTATATTGTTTAGGTTTATAGTCTCGGAGCCCACCACTTATTATTTTTTAATAAATTTTATTTTTTATTGTTTATATAACAAATTTTGGGTGTCATTTTTATTGTGCTTTATGGTGGCATTCTCTAATTGATTTAGAGTGTATATTTATAAGGTGTATGTCCACAGGGCGACCATATTAAATATTGTTTAGGATTTAATTGTTTTAGTGGTTGCCTTGGTTTTGACAACTTAGTTTTAATTTCTGTGCCCAGCGCTGACGGGCAAGTGCTGGTCTCTGGCTGTGCTTAGTTCGGTAGTGAAGCATAGGACCAGAAACAATTGAATCGGTAACCATGGCACCTTCGCCCTTGACGGTACTGCGGTATGATGTCCGTGAGGAGATGAGATGTGTTGATTGTAGACACTGACGCGAGGAATTAAAGGCGGTGAAAACTATTATGAGGTTATTTATTTCCAAAATTACAGCAGAGCCGTGCGAGGTGGCTCACGATTGGTAGCGGACTGCCCCGGCCGGCGATCACAAAACAGAATAGGGTAAACTTACATATTTCGGTCTTAATTGCTAACTACCTTATTTTCTAAATCTTAAAACTATGTGAACAATCTTGTTGCCAACACAAACCAATAGGTGTGAGAAATATGAGAACGCGTCGCTAACACTCCCCACCCTAGTGCTGAATCAGCACTCATCTCCCAGAGAGATAGGTGCGACGCGTGCCGCAGACCGTCGCCACGTCCTGGTGGCGGTCCTCACCTCGACCAGCCGCGTGCGCCCGTCCTTGCCGGGAAACACCTGTGTGACCAAGCCTTTAGGCCACGAGTTGCGAGGGGAGTTCGGGTCTACCACAAGAACGAGGTCGCCCACTTGCAGCTGCTTCTGTTCCTCATGCCACTTTCTTCTCGGTAAAGGTTGGGCAAAATTTCCTTCATCCACCTCTGCCAGAACATATCTGTCAGCCTCTGAGCTGTACGCCAATGTTTCCGCAGGTACAGGTCCGAACCGTCAAATGAACCAATGGTAGGCAGATTTGACGAGGTACCGAGAAGAAAGTGGTTTGGAGTAAGAGATTCTACACCTGTCTCGACGGAGACGTGCATCAGGGGACGGCTCTTAACTATATTTTCTACTTCCGCCAAAAGCGTGCTTAATTCCTCGTCCCGTGGTGCACGCTCGTTCAAGACGACTTTAAGTGACGTCTTTACACTACGTATGAGCCTTTCCCACGCCCCACCCCAATGAGGGGTGGAAGGGGGGATAAAGGTCCACTGCATGCCTTTGTTAACACCTTGGCGTTCCAGCTCTTCGGTGTCTAGTTCGCGCATCGACCGCTGCAGCTCAGTATGGGCACCCCTAAGGTTTGTACCATTATCAGAGTACAGGTGTGACGGCCAGCCACGTCTTGCCGCCATCCTCCGCAGCGCCATTATGAGCGAGTCTGAAGTCAGCGAGGAGACCAGCTCAATGTGGACCGCGCGCACCGTCAAGCAAGTGAACAAAACTCCGTACCTCTTCTCACGACGGCGACCCACAACAACCTCCATCGGACCGAACAGGTCTAAACCGCAGTACGAAAAGGGGCGCTGGTGGTGTGCCATGCGACCCTTAGGTAAGCCGCCCATTCGCGGTACTCGAGGCTGACACTTGCGGATCCTGCACAGCATACACCTGGATGCCACGAACTTCACGGTAGGTCTGAGGCCTAATATCCAGTACCGCTGTTTCACCTCGTTGACCACGGTCTCCTGATTTCCATGGGCTGCCTGTATGTGGTAATATCAGACAATCAGCTTAGCTACGGGATGCCGACCATCGAGTATCACCGGCCACTTCACGTCCATGGCTACACCTATGGCGGCGTCTATGCGGCCACCCACGCGCAGCAGACCATGTTCGTCAAGTAGCGGTGACAAAGCGATCAATCTGCTATTGCGGTGTAATTGTTTACCTTTTTTAATTGTAGCGATGTCTTCGCCGAAGCATTCCGCCTGCGCGTGACTTAGCAACAGTTGCTCGGCACGATCCATTGTGCTGCAATCTACTTGACCTGAAATGCCCTTACACTTGTCTATAAACGTGAGTACATTGGCCGTGGCCCGCTTTAAGCGAAGCCAATAGTCAATAGTCAATAGTCAAAGTACTTTATTACTGTAGATATTTACATATACTTAGCAAACGTCATTTTTTGCCTCTTCTCTACATTGGACCACTGTGGGAGAAGAAGGGCGTAGAAACTCCCACAGATTTATTTTTAGATCTCTTTTAAAAATAGGTTGTGCTTAACTAATACAAATATGAAAAATTTAATTGTTATGATTAATAAGCAGGAATAAATAATTACAAAATTATTAACAGCAAGGTCTGTGTTGAGCCAGATTAACCCCATACAGTCCTGTCATTTAAGTAATCTTGAACATTGTAATATCCCTTTTTCGACAAAGTCGCTTTAACATGCTTTTTAAATTGCTCAAATGGCAATTTCAAAATCTCCAGAGGTATCTTATTGTAGTAGAGAATGCACTGACCCTTGAAAGAATTGCTAACCTTCGCGAGTCTAAAACGGGGCGCACATAGTCTGTGATTATTTCTTAGGTTAACATTACAGCTGTCGCTAAGTTTGGAAAATGTTGTAAGGTTCTTGCGTACATACATTATATTTTCGAAAATAAATTGACTAGCTACTGTTAGTATGTCAATTTCTTTAAAAAGCTCTCTTAAGGAGTCTGTTCGTTTTAAATTATAAATTGCTCGAATAGCTCTTTTCTGTAAAATAAAAATAGTTTGAATATCCGCTGCTTTCCCCCACAACAAGATACCATAGGACATCACACTATGAAAGTAACTAAAATATACTAGCCTAGATGTAGCCACATCCGTGCTTTGTCTGATGTTCCTAACAGCGTAAGCCGCAGAACTTAATTTACCAGCCAATTTATCTATGTGGGGTCCCCACTGCAATTTACTATCAATGGTTATTCCAAGAAACTTCGTATCATTTACCAATTCTAACGTGCTGTTGTCTAACACCAAACTGGTCTCAACTTGCCTGACATTTGGAAGTGAGAATTTGATACACTTGGTTTTACCAGCGTTTAACAATAAATTATTAACTGTGAACCAATTCAAGGTTAAAGACAATACACCATTAACATCATCAAAATCTCCTTTTTGTCTTTCAATTTTGAAGACCATTGAAGTATCATCAGCAAACAACACTATGTCAGTTAATTTCTCCACCATGAAAGGCAGATCATTAATATATACCAGGAATAAGAAAGGGCCTAATATGGAACCTTGTGGAACGCCAATTTTAACACCCGATCCATCAGATTTTACGCCGTTAACTTCTGCCTTTTGAATTCTATTGCTTAGGTATGATCTTAGTAGATCCAACGCTTTATTTCTAACTCCGTAATGATTTAATTTAATTAATAGCGTATTATGATCAACACAATCAAACGCCTTCGACAGGTCGCAAAAAACTCCGATAGCATCCTGTGCGGCCTCCCATGCAGAATAAATATGAGATACAAGGGAAATACCTGCATCCGTAGTCGATTTACCCCTAGTGAAACCATATTGTTTAGCGTGGAGTTGTTTTGTACGGTTGAAGTGTGAGAGCATTTGATTGAGTATAATCTTTTCAAATATTTTACTTAGTGTTGGAAGAACAGATATTGGTCTGAAATTTGAAGGATCGCCCTTACCTCCCGATTTGAACAGCGGTATAAGTTTACTGTGTTTCATGAGGTCTGGAAAATCCCCATCGTCAACACATTTATTGAATATATAAGCTAAGTGTGGGGCTATAACTAGAATTACTGAACCAATGACTTTGACTGATATACCCCACAGGTCTTCCGTATTTTTTAAGTTAAGTAATTTAAACGTTTTGACAATGTCCTGGGGATATACATGATGAAATTTTAAATATACATTACTGACGCTAGTGTTATTTTTTAATAAAGTCTCTGCTTCAAATGGAGATGAATTTAGACTGTCCGTTGTGAGTACGGGTACATTGGTGAAGAATGTTTCAAAAGCTCGAGCAACATCAGCGTTGGATTTAACAACATCATCACCTATCTTTAGGCAGAAATCACTGTCCCTTGGTATAACTTTGCCAGTTTCGCGGTTTATTATTTGCCAAACTGTTTTCATTCTATTATTTGAATTTTTAATTTTTCTATTAATGTGTAAAGTTTTTGCAGTTCTACAAACCAACTTGAAAGTTTTGGAATATTTTTTAACATAGTCATGAAATTTTCGATCAAAGTTATAGGTTTTTTGATCATAAAGGTCATACAAGATAACTCTACTTTTACGAATTCCAAACGTTGCCCAGTCATTAAATTTAGATTTACCGTTGTAGTCACTGACTTTCTTTAATTTGAAAACTTTATTGAATTCTGTCTGAATAATGTTGAAGAAGTCTGAGTAGATTTTGTTTGGGTTCTGTTCATTAAAATCCGGTACTGGCAAGCCAAGAAGAAAACCGTAGAGGGTCTGACACTGCCAGTCCAGTTGAAGCTTACTGTACCATACTGACGCATTCAGGCATTGTTGAGGTCAACTGTGATGCAATAACATCCCTGGGCCACGAATATTCTCTTTCATATAAAAAGTTCGGACCCGCAAACCATTCACTGAGCTGAGTGTGATCGAAAGTTTCCCGCGTGGATAAATCAGCGACATTTAATTTCGTAGGTATGTACCTCCACTCGTCCACGCGCGATAACTCGTCGATCTCACCCAGTCGGTTCGCTTCGAACGTTTTATAAGTGCGCGTGTTGTTGCGAATCCAGTGCAGTACTGTAGTGGAGTCGCACCAAAAAAATCGACTGCCCGGAACTAACTTATGTTCCTTCCCTATAGTATTAGCTAGCCTTGCAGCTAATAAAGCAGCTTGTAACTCGGCCCTGGGTACTGTTAATGACTTTACAGGCATTACTTTACACTTGCTAGCAATAAATGCAACTTTAATATGATTATTCACGTCCCACCGCCAATAAGCCACAGTGCACATAGCTCGAGTACTGCTGTCACAAAATAAATGCAATTGAAGATTGTTATAACCTGCGGCCATCGTAGCACTGGTGGCTGCCGCTACAGATTCGTAGCCGATCGTAGCGCTCGGCGTAGGCGCGCTGTTGCCATGCGCGAGACCTGTGCTACGGGGCAGCGTCGCGCTCGAGGTGCCCGCATAGTGACTGCGATCAGCTGATTTATAACATCTAGATAAGCGTATATCGTTAATTACCTTAAGTAGGTCGACCCATTTCCGCCACTTTTGATATAAGTCGTCCGGAATGTAGTCGTCCCAATCCATATGCGATCGCCACGCATCTTGTAGCACGATTCGACCTTGAATCGTGAACGGTGCTAAGAAACCTAGTACATCAAAAATTTACATTATAACTCTTAGCATAAGACGTTTTGTAGGCCTATTTTCACCTGTTAGCACGTCGTCCGATATGCGTTTAAACGACATATCGAAACCTAGCATGTCCTCAGCAGGATACCAAATGAGACCTAAGGTACGCTCGCTTTCGTGTTGTTGGCCGACTTTGAACCTTACAGCAGCAGTACCTAAGGTCTCCCTCGGTACGCTGTCTAAAACTGCGACGCTATAACTCGTCCAATTTCTTATCTCAAAGCCGCACGCCTTGTGGATATCACTAACATTCCTTACCATTTCGATGGTCGTCTCTTCGTCTGGAAGGCTGTGGATGTAGTCGTCCATGTAGTGCGAGTTCACTATGGCATCGACGGCGGCGGGATGTGATGACTCATACCGCCGCGCATTCTTATTTTTGATGAACTGCGCGACAAACGGAGAACAGCGGGCACCGAAGATAAGTGACGTCATCACATACGTCTTAATGTCGTCGCACAGTGGTCTAGGATTTGTTCCTCCATACTCATAGGAACATAATGTCTGGAATAATTATAAAAAATATGCAATGTCTCCGATATACCTCCTTATATGTCATATTAAAACATGGAGTGGATTAGTTGCTCCACAAGTGAGAAAAAAAATGTTGATTATTTTTTTTGTATGGGAGAAAACACTTAAAGTACATTATTTCGGAACTAATTACAACTGATGGGCTGGTGCTCACATGGTCTATTGTACCTTGCACGCTGAACATAATGACATATAATTCATGCACTTTTCGGTGCAGCTTTGGATGTAGTTAACTTTTAAAAATTTGAATATTTAGTATGAGCGTATTCGTTTATGTTCGACATAATGAGAGTAGTTCATAGGTAGAATGCAGCAAACATGAATACTAGGTACTTGTGTTTATGTAGGTGCATCATCAATAACTTTGGGGATGTCTTTAGTTAATAGCCCGTTGTAATAACTTTGGGGATATTGCTAGTTAATAGCCCGTGTTTGGCTTTTATGAATAATAATGAAAATAAAGAAATTACATTGAATGACTAACCAGATCGTTATAGTAATGGTTTAGTTTCAAGCTTAATGACAAACATTAATTAAGGGAATTGCAATATATATAGGGACATTTAAGATGGGTTAATTCAGTAGTTTCTCGCACTTGTAAGCGCTTACTATACTTCATACGTTCTATTCATTTCCGCGTTATAATGGAAGGATTTGTAACCAATTTGGACATTTTCATGTTTGTTGCAAATAACAGTTGTTTCTCAGAGCCCAGTGTATTATTTGAAGTTTTTGTGAATGCGGTTAACTTATCAGAAAGTGAAAAGAAAGAATTGAAACAATTCTGCCAGACATATACATGCGCTTTGAAACAAAAGTGGATCTTGTCTAGCCGTGCGAGGCATACATTTATCAAGAAGTTTGAAACATGGTTGGGAAAAGACATAATATGGCCTAAGAATTTGAAGGAAAAGATGACACCATTATTGTCAGCAGAGAAACAGCCATGTTCCAGTTCTCATTTCAGTGTAAATGAGGATGCATCAACATCCTGCCAACCAGATATGTGCAGTGTAAGTACCTCAACATCAATTATGATTGAAAGGAAACCGTTTTCGGAGTTAAGCCCCCTACAGAAGAGAAGGAGAGTGCAAGAACTCTTAACAAATAGTACGGAAAGCCTTGCTTACGCAACAGGTTTAAAAGCAGATAGCCAGGATGCTGCAGTTATAATAAAACTTGTTATCGAGAAACCTGAAGAGGCAACAAAGTTAAAGGAATTATTGAAGCCGAAGAAAGCAGTGCCCATATATTCCGCAGATAAAGCTTTAGGTATTTTGACTTCTTTGAAGCTATCAAAGTGGCAATATCTGACTATGAGAGCTAGTGCAATAGCAGAAGGAGTATCACTTTATCCTGCATACAATGCCATCCTACAGGCAAAAAAGGAAGTCTACACAACAAGAGAAACCACAGAATTCAACAAAAGTGGCGCAAGAGTACAGCTTCAAGCAGTTTTGGACAAAACTGTAGCTAGATTTGGAAAATTCTTACGTTTGGAAGATTCGCTGGCTGGTAAAGAACTGTTGCTAATTTGCAAATGGGGCTTTGATGGAGCTTCGGGACAAAGCCTTTACAAGCAAGCAACTGACGGAGATGATGAATCCAGTATATTCATGTGCTCCTTTGTGCCTTTGCGCTTTGTATGTGGTGAGAAAGTGGTGTGGGAAAACTCAAAACCATCTTCTACAACGCTGTGTAGACCACTTTTCTTCAAGTTTGTCAACGAAAATAATTTAGATATACGCCAAGAACAAGCCCTAATAGAAGCCGAGATTGCTGCCCTGGAGCCTTCTATTATGGGGAGCCACGCTGTATAGCATTCCATGCTTATGACAATGATAGATGGAAAAATCACTTCTGCACTATCAAACACATCAACGCAGACAGACATTTGTCGAGCTACCCCTTCGGAAATGAATCAGTTAGAAAAGGTTTCACAGTGAGTTATTCAATAAAGTAATAAAACAATGTTGTCGTTCTGCATTACATTACTTGCCTTTTTACTAACTTGTTTATTTTCTTTACAGAAAACCAGTTTCAGAAGAGATTTACCAATATGGTTTGTCCACTCTTCATGCGTGGATCAGGTGTATGGAGTGTCTGCTCCATATTTCGTACAGACTGGACTTTAAGAAATGGCAAGCCAGAGATGACAGTAGTAAGCAGTTGATGAAAAGTAGAAAAGAAGCAATACAACATAAGTTCCGTGATGAAATGGGCCTTTTAATAGACATCGTCAAACAAGGTGAGTTAAAATTATTATTTCATAACTATTCTTTTCTTCAAGTTGATTATTATATTATAAATATAAATTTGATACCTATTAAAGTATATTTAATGTCCCTACCGAGGGGCACAGGCCTTTGCCCGGATACGAGTAAGATTGAGCCATATCTCTTCTCCTAGTGCAGTATTATTTTTTGTTCCAGGCTCGGGGACCACAAATGACGGGAACACAGCCAGAACTTTTTTAGCAATCCAGAAAAAACTGCAGCTATCACAGGCTTGGATTCGGGTTTGATCCAAAGATTTGGTACAATTTTGCGTGTACTTGCCTGTGGGGAACCCATTAACATTGAAGCGTTTGAAAGTTTTGCGCGGCTTACTGCAGAAATGTATGTAGAGCTCTATGGCTGGTATAACATGCCTTCGAGAGTCCACAAACTTTTACTGCATGGTGCTGAAATCATCAAACACTTTAATGTTATTCCCATTGGAAAATTATCAGAAGAGGCATCGGAAGCTAGAAACAAAGACTTTAGAAAAATCCGGGAACATCATTCGCGCAAATTTTGTCGGGAAGCGACAAACGAAGACATATTTTATAGTCTTCTTGTGTCGTCAGTTCCCTACCTGTCTAGCATAAGACCTGTGTTAAGAAAAGGTAAAATAACGCTCGTGACCGATGATATGAAACTTCTCCTAATTAATGACGATTCAGTGATAGATAAAGAAAACATAGAATTTGTTGATGTTAATGCATCATTGATGGACTCGGATAAAGAGGACTGTGATGATGACTAAGCTAAGACTCACTTTTTCATTTTGTCCTTGACGTCTTTTATTAGATATATCATAGTAATATTTGTGTTTTTATTGCAGTATGTTGTATAGGTATTACGAATCATGTCATTAAATTAAGAGATTACCTAAATATTTGTGATTAGTACATAGTTTCTAATTCTAAGAGATTACCCAAATATTTGGTATATCTATACATATTTAAATTACCTCTATTATTGTTAATAAAGATCATTAGCAGCCTGTTGACTAGTGACAGTTTTATTGTTATTGATGTATTTTGCCTTTTTTTTTACTTTTTAACAAGCTATTAGTAATTATTATATTAACCATATTGTAATTTCCGTGTCAAAAGATTAAAATAAAATAACTTATAAACTTTGTTTTTGTTATTATTTGCATTTCTATTATTTTTATGGTATTTTCACTCTCAAAGAGATCGGCTGGCATCTCATTATGTCAAAGATTATAATGATAAAGCTGATACAAAAAATTCAAAATTTCAAAAAATAACTACTTCCAAAGCTGCACCGAAAAGTGCATGAATTATATAACATTATGTTCAGTATGCCATGTATAATAGACCATGTGAGCACCAGCCCATCAGTTGTAATTAGTTCCGAAATAATGTACTTTAAGTGTTTTCTCCCATACAAAAAAATAATCAACATTTTTTTTCTCACTTGTGGAGCAACTAATCCACTCCATGTTTTAATATGACATATAGGGAGGTATACCAGAGACATTACATATTTTTTATAATTATTCCAGACATTAAGAATAAAGAATTTCCTATGAGTATGGAGGCCAAATCCTAGACCACGGAGCGTCGGTGGGGCTGTTTCTCCACAGAAACCTCAGTGCGTGCTGGTCTTCTGCTCGGATCTTGACCCTTAAGAACATGTCCCTGATGTCACCGGTGACTGCTATTTTGTGTTCCCTAAAGCGCAGCATTATACCTAAAAGTAATGACAAAAGGTCCGGCCCTGTGAGCAAGTAATCGTTCAAACAACGACCACTTACCTGACTAGCTGAGTCAAAGACCAAACGAAGGTTCTTCTTATTTTTGTTGTCCACGCCAAAATGAGGAAGGTAGAAGGTCCTCGGCGTGGCCGTGATGTAATTTTTTTTTTTTTGTAATTTCTTTATTGTACTACACAAAACAGTCATACAGAAAACTTATCTTAGAAAAAAACATGTACAAAGGCGAGCTTATCTCTCAAAAGAGATTTCTTCCAGCAAACCAAGATGGTAAGAGAGGTGATGGTTGAGCGGGGGAAGACCTGCGCGTACAATAAAACTCTATAAATACTACGACTAATATATACTACAAACAGTATGTATTATGCTATGCTGATAAACCTAATTGCTAAAAATAGACTGCATACACAATTACTTAAATACAACGTAAAAATATGAATAAACCGTATAATAAACTAATACATACAAATATATATATATTATCTAACTGGAAATGGAGAGATAGTGCTTCTTTAGCCGGTTTTTAAATATATTTAGAGATCGACTGTCCCTGATAGTGCAAGGAAGCTCATTCCACAGTCGTACGGCTCGGATTCTGAACCCGTGCTCGTAGGCTGCAGTGGAGCGATCTGGAGCTTTGAGCGTAGACGCCATATGAGTTCTCCGAGGCCTGCTTGAAGAAAGAAATTCGAAGCGATCACGTAGGAAGTTAGGGTAACGAGGGTTCCACAAAATATTATAAAGGAAACACAGGATATGAGAGTCCCGTCGAAGCCGAATCGGTAGCCACTTCAGCTCCCTGCGATGCTGAGATACGTGGTCATACTTGCGCAGTCCGAAGATGAACCGAATCCCGAGATTTTGAAGTCGTTCGAGTTTGTTCAGTTGTTCATCATTTGCGCTCACCCAGCAAACATCAGCATAATCAATGAGGGGGAGAAGAAGGGACTGAGCGAGAGTTATTTTGGTCTGGCGAGGAAGAAAGTTCTGAAGTCTCCTGAGGGAATGAAAAGTTGCGTAAACTCGCCTGCTGACCTCATTAACATGCATTGTCCAGGACAATTGATTATCAAAGATGACACCCAGGTTTTTAGCTTTATCGCTATACATGATTACAGTACCGTTATAAGTTACAGAAGGGACAGAAAATTGCTGCAACGTGTTTAAAGAGTGTCTGGTACCTATAATCATGGCCTGGGACTTATTCGGATTAACCAGCAACCCAAATGACGATGCCCATCCACTAATACCAGCCAAGTCAGCGTTTAACGCTTCCACAGCGGAATTTACATCATCAGGAGAGAAGTGACGATAGATCTGAAGGTCATCCGCGTAGAGATGATAGGAAGAAGAGAGGACATCGGATATGGAATTGATAAATATTGAGAATAGAAGAGGAGAGAGAATGCCACCTTGGGGGACACCGGAAGAGAGGTCACACCACTCCGTACAAGCATCCTCCGACTTGATACGCTGTTTTCGGTTCCTAAGGTAAGAGTCAAACCAGCTGGCAGAGAGGGAGGAGACGTTAAGAGATTTGAGAAGTTCAACGAGAATGTCGAAGTCAACACAGTTAAAAGCACTACTGAAGTCCAGCAGAGCCAGCACCGAGAGCTGCCTTTGATCCATGGCGACCTGAATATCATCGGTCACTTTTAATAAAGCCGTAACAGTACTATGACCCGTTCTAAAGCCAGACTGAAAAGGATTAAGTAGATTTTTAGAGGATAGATAATGGGAGAGCTGAGTATGGACAATGGATTCGAGGACTTTAGAAAGGATCGGCAGGATAGAAATGGGGCGATACTCTTTAAAGGAGGTGGGATTGGATGTTTTGGGGAGAGGGATAATGTTCAGGCTTCTCGGCACCCAATGACCTCGCAGGGGCCCATAGCTACGAGGTAGCGTAGCTATCAGGTGTCAAGAAGTGAGAACGTCGGCGATTCACCGAGCTAAATAAATAGATTCTATCTGACCTGGTCTGTGCTTCGTTCCCGTCAAACTCCTGTCTCTCTGCAAGGCCTGGGTGCACCCTAGGCTCTTCCTGGTAGACAGGTTCTTCAGCCAACCAGGTATGGCTGGCAGGCCAGCCTCGACCACACAATTTACGTAAATACGAACAGTATCTGGTTCGGAGAACCACAATACACTCAGCTATAAGACAATCCTGAGGGGAGCCCGAATACAACTCCAGATGGCTTACGATTTAATTTTAATGCCCTATAACAATACGCGTTCCATCGCGAGGGCGTTCCGTCAGTCAGTTGTCAAAAATCTGCTCTGTGGCAGCTCCGTCAAATTCAAAATGGCCGTTCCGAAACCATCGATCGAGTATCGATTCTGAATCGAACAATCACCCGCCCGGACAGGCACCCACCTGTCCCTTAATCTACGGGCAGCCGAGACAACGTTGCTACCGCTCGTTTTAGTACCGAGCCTCCTACTAGAACCTCTGCAGACCGGGGGGTCCCGTCCTTGCCAGGGAACAAGTTAACAATGCGCCCCCTGCGCCAACGTAGTGGCGGTAGGTTAGCATCCTTAACCAGCACGAGGTCACCAACACTAGGGGGGCTGGTTTTGTCAGTCCACTTAAGGCGCTGTTGTAAGATATGCAGATACTCGAGCGACCAACGCTTCCAGAAATTCTGAGTAAACTGCTGCAACATCTGATACCTTGACAACCGATACAATTTCACTCCCTCGAAGGGGTGCTCGGGCAACGCGTTAAGTGGCTGTCCTATCAAGAAATGGCCTGGGGTCAGAGCCTCCAGGTCATTTGGATCCGAGCTGAGCGGACACAACGGTCGCGAATTGAGAACGGCCTCGTTCTTACAAAACAATGTCGCGAGCTCCTCAAAAGTCAGCGCGGTCTGACCTACTATACGCCCTAAGTGCGTCTTCGCTGACTTAACTACGGCCTCAAAAATCCCACCCCAGTGGGGGCAACTCGGTGGGCTGAAGGTCCACTGTATACCCCGACGGGAGAGGGCCGTTCCAATATCCACTTTATTTACATTCAAAAGGTTGACTATCTCTCGTAAGCATCGTTCCGCACCGATGTAGATAGTGCCGTTATCAGAGCGGATCAAAGTTGGAAGTCCCCTTCGAGAAACAAACCTATCCAAACAAGCAATGAAAGCCTCTGTCGAGAGATCAGCAACGAGCTCGAGATGTACCGCCTTGGTGGATAAACAAACATGGCTGTGGGGCCAGTCCGATTCTCTCCTGGCAAGCCAGGGTGGTCCCCACCACAAATGGTGTCTAACGAGTTCAGGAGCCCGACATCCCCTGGATGCACAATCAGACGGGTTCAATTCTCCTGGTACATGTCTCCAGGTCAGTGGGACCTCAGACGACACAATCTGGGGGACACGGTTCGCAACAAAAACCTCTAAGGTATGGACCGAAGCCTTCAGCCAGCACAAAACAATCTGGCTGTCCGTCCACGCGTACACCGTATCCTCCAAAACCACTGACCCACACAACACTGTTAGAGTGTTATTCAAAAGTTTGGTCAAAAGAGCAGCCCCGGACAGTTCCAGTTTTGGAATCGTCATCCTTGTCCGAATAGGCGCTACCTTGCCTTTTGCCAAAACCAAACGCACGTCGACCTCCCCGGTGGAGGTGACGGTTCGCAAATAAACCGCTGCCGCAAACCCTCGTTCAGAGGCATCACAAAACCCGTGAAGGGTTGCCCTGTAATCCCCAGCAGGGACCAATTTCCTCGGCAGCGATACATTAATTATATTGAGGCCCAACCATTTCGATAAATCGTTCGATACAATGCAGCCCTGAGCTCCAGAATCTAATAGGGCGCGAACGTATGTTGGGTTGCCCGCCAAATCCCAAACAAGCACAGAGGCGATCGGTAACACCACCGTCTCCGGTTGGGGGGCAACAAGTTGTTGGGCCGCAAATTCCTAGCGAGGGCCCCCGGGGCCCCACTGTGCCTGTAACCGATCAGGTAGGCAGCTATACGCCAGAGGGTCCCATTGTACAAATGGCCCACGCGCCGGTTCCATTGCCACCCTACGACGCCCCCCGAAGGGTTGTGGGCGTGAATTCAACCGTGGCCGCTCCATGAGCGGGGGGGACATCACATGCGACCGACGAGGACGAGGCGACGAGCGGGGCGACAACTGAGGCGGCGTCCGAACCGCACCCGCATAGCTCGAAGTTGTCCCATGCCACCCGCCCGTTACGGCCTGCTCAACACACCCAATGTGCCGCTGAGTCGGATGCTGAGTCGCAACCGAGAACTCAGGGCCCCCCATGTGATGACCCTGAGTGCGGCCCTGCACCCCTGGGTGGCCTCGTGATTGTGGCCCCATTGCCCGCTGAGTCGGATGCTGAGTCGCAACCGAAAACTCAGGGCCCCCCATGTGATGACCCTGAGTGCGGCCCCGCACCCTAGTACTACCCTGTGCACGTGGGGACGCTGGCCCCTGAGTTGCGCTCCAAGTCGCAAACGAATTCTCAGGGCCCCATTCCGTATCACCCTGGGTACGGCCCTGTGGTGGCTGTTGGCCGGACCGGTTCATGCACAACAAATTGTTGTGGGCCCCACCACAATATCCGCACAATTTTGTGCGCGTGCAGTCCCTAGCCATGTGTGGCCCGAGGCACAGGAAACACCAGCCCCGCTGCTTGGCCATCCGGCGCCGTCCCTCAACCCTAAGTTCCCCGAACTTATTGCAATTGGCCACAGCATGGCCAATCTGCCTACAACATGGGCAGGTCTCACTATGTGGGGTCAATGCACTCACAGTCCCATACGACTGCCGGTTGGTGCGGTCCTTCCTCGTCGGAGGGCCCCTACTCACAGCGCTCCCGGCAGCTCTCTGTGGCTCCGAAGGATGGGTGACCGTCAACCCCAAATTCTCTGCCCGTCGAGCCTCCTCTTCCAAAAATCCGACCAAGTCGGAGAAGGCGGGCAGGTCCTCGGCCGACCTCCCGTGAGACTGTTCGAAACGAGTCTGCACGTCAGCGGGTAGGCGGGAAAGTACAATGTACAGCAATAGGTACGACCATTCACCAACCGGAAGTCCAAGATTCTCTAGGGCCTTGGTGACGGACAACAACGGGTTCAAAACCTCCGTCTGTATGGCCCCGACCTTGTTCACAACCGGGATGCTAAACAAACGGTTCAGTTGGGCATCGGCCAACCTCCGTTTGTTGTGGTAACGTCTGACCAGCAATTGCCTGGCCGTTTCATAGTTACCCTCCGTAACTGTCAAATGAGCGACCAGCTCCCTGGGCTCACCCCTCAATGCTGCCACCAGCTGAGCCATCTTGACAGACTTGGTAATGTCCGATCGCATGTGCACCAAGCTGTCGAACAGATTGATGAAGCTCATCCATTCACCGGACACTCCGTCAAAGGTAGGCATAGTTATGGCGGGTAACCTGGACCCCGAACCCTGAAGCGGCAGGGGTGCTCCAATGTCACCACCATGGCTGGACTCGCGCTGCCTACGTATGTCCGCAGCCCTCTGCGTGATAGCAGCCGCCATCTCCATACACTGGTCGACATCCCCTAGCAACCGTGACAGCCTGTCAGGTGCGCAACCATCAACTGCTTCCGCCTGCGCGGACAATTCGAGCACCCTGTTGTAGCGTTCCTTAACGTCCATAGACCGCTCCAACACCACATCATGCCTATCTAAACGGTCTATCAGACCGTGTGCGGAGGAAAACCATCTGAGCTCCTTAGAAACACCCTTCTGTATTTCAGACAACGACATGATCGGAACGATACTTACTCACAATTTGCAGTAACTCAATTATATTGGACCCTCCAGTCTACAACACAAACGAGGGAACCCTAATCTATAACTTAAACAATGCTGATTTCCCCAAACAATAGAAACCGAGTTTTATATCTACACAAATTCTGTAAACAACAATTTAGTTTCCCTATATCATATAACACACACAGATAGTCAATATTAGTTCAAGTTATAAATTGCTATAAACTGAAAACAATGTCCAAACATTCATTAGCATTACTAGACCACTAATAGATTGACTATGCAAACTTCAAACTGCAAACATGATATGACTTCAATGCAAATTTCAATTCACCTACAATGTACCTGTAATGTAATTACTATTCTGAGTCACATCTCAGTACAACTGGTCATTTAGGGAAAACTGTTATGTCTGTCTGTCTACTACCAGCAGTAGACTTATAACTTATAATACTACCAATCTATGTGGATACAGGAACAAAACCAAGTTAGCTAATAACCCCTATACCTACAGATTGATAGTCCCAAATCGTGGGTTCCTGGAGCCCTTGACGGCTGCAAATCTCAGGAAACCACGCTCTTGCTACCAAAATGTTCAGGCTTCTCGGCACCCAATGACCTCGCAGGGGCCCATAGCTACGAGGTAGCGTAGCTATCAGGTGTCAAGAAGTGAGAACGTCGGCGATTCACCGAGCTAAATAAATAGATTCTATCTGACCTGGTCTGTGCTTCGTTCCCGTCAAACTCCTGTCTCTCTGCAAGGCCTGGGTGCACCCTAGGCTCTTCCTGGTAGACAGGTTCTTCAGCCAACCAGGTATGGCTGGCAGGCCAGCCTCGACCACACAATTTACGTAAATACGAACAGTATCTGGTTCGGAGAACCACAATACACTCAGCTATAAGACAATCCTGAGGGGAGCCCGAATACAACTCCAGATGGCTTACGATTTAATTTTAATGCCCTATAACAATACGCGTTCCATCGCGAGGGCGTTCCGTCAGTCAGTTGTCAAAAATCTGCTCTGTGGCAGCTCCGTCAAATTCAAAATGGCCGTTCCGAAACCATCGATTGAGTATCGATTCTGAATCGAACAGATAACTAATGCTTGTTTCCAAGCAGTAGGGAAAGAACAATTGGAAATGGAGAAATTTAAAATATGTGTTATGGCCGGAAGCAGATCATCAAGGATAGTTAGAATCATTCGTTGACAGATATTATCATCTCCTACAGCTTTGGAGCTAATTGCTAGAAATGCTTTCTTAACCGTGTCGCTTCCAACATTGCTCAGGTTGAAAGGAGTGGTGTTGGGTAATGACCTAGAGCGCAGACTCTGAAGAGTGGCTTCCTTGATAGAAGGGTCCATTACAACTGGTGGAGCAGAGAGGAATTGATTGAGAGCGTTCAGATCAACATCACCCGAATGCATGTCCTGGGATTTGCCAATACCAAGTGTCCTGAGGAATTTCCACACCTGAGCTGGGGTGTACCTTTCGATACACTCGAAGATGTGGCGGCGCTTGGCGTCTCGACAGAGACGATTGCATCGATTGCGAAGGCATTTGTAGGAAAGAAAGTTGTCATCTGTTGGATCCTTTTTGTAGTTACACTTAGCGCGATTTTTCTTAACCATTAGGCGCTTGATAGCATCGTTAAGCCAGGGCGCCGGCAGGTGTTTTACCCTGACTTTCTTAATGGGAGCATGTTTGTCGTAAAGTCCCAAGACAATTGCATTAAAGTTGTGGATTTTGTCGTCAACGTTCTCGCTCAAGATGACAGGGGACCAATCGACCAGTGAAACATCAGACCTAAGGGACTCCACATCTATGCCTTTGAAGCTTCGAATATCTATGAATTTCGTTCTGCTCTTCGGACACCTAATCTTATAGGAGAGGTAGATGAGATCGTGGAAGGAGAAAGGAGAGTTAAGTTGACCATGAGAGGCAACCTTATCCAAGTTGGAGACGATTATGATGTCTAGAAGAGAGGGAGAACAATGCGGCTGGAAATGAGTGGCCTCAAGTGGCAAGATGTGGAGATTGAATGAATCAACTATGGACCTGAGTTTGGCAGAACGGGAATTCTTTTTGAGGAGACAGGTGTTGAAATCCCCAAGAATGAGAGTGTCGTCGTAAATTGGGGTCAAATCATTAAGAAGGGATTCAAAGGTGTCGAAGTAGTTAACACGAAGAGAGGGGCTATAGAGGACACCAAGCAGCACCTTATTGTGATGAAGAACAATTTCAAGGAAGAGGTATTCAGCAGACTCGGAGTACTGGCTAGGGGATACATTAATTACCTTACAAGCAATTTCCGACCGCGACATGGAGCCCGAACGAAACGCAAACATTTTTGCCAACAAACACTTTAAAAATAAATAAGTACAAAGTTTGAGGTTTGCGTTTCGATCCCACTGTTAAAAAGTACACAGACGCAGATGCGTGCACAATGAAAAGGAAAAAAAAAAAAAAAAAAAAAAAAAACAGTGACAGACCTACCATGTCGTAATGTCTAGAGAACCGAGAATTGTACTTTAGACTCTTGGACGCAAAGAAAAAGTGCTACTACCTCGCAAATAAAAAGTTAACACAGCCAAATGACCACTGCATCGCGAAAATGGAAGGCCGAGTATGACTGGCTTGCGGACAGACGAACCTAACCTTACTTCTTCTTGATCTGCGTCTGAGCCGCCTGTCGCCTGGTAACTGCGCCTTGGGCGGAACCAGCTGTAGTCCCCGCAGCTAGTTTCTTCCCAATGCCGGTAGGCAAGGGGGCCTCCTTGCTGGGAAACTTATCAGTTAGCGGCCGTAAATCCGCCCAACACTCAAGCTTTTGCCGCGACCCGTCAGGCAGCAACAGGTGTATCTTGCCATCAGAAGTCCAAGTGTTGCTCACTCCGAAGTGCTTGCGTGCTGCAATGAAGACACCATGTCTGGATTTGGTCAAGAACTCGGACACAGTAATACCCGAGCCCCTGAGCTCCTTCTTCAGACTCCAAACTTCATTGCGCGCTGTGTGCGATATCCGTTAGTTCCCTGGCGTAGTCATTTTTTAACAAATGACTGATTCGTTCACGGTACCTTTCGGCGAATCCTTGATCCTTGCTCATTTTGCGATACCCTTCATCCTGATGAGCGCGCTTGGGCGGGAGTCGGGCATGGCGCGCGCGTCCCGCCACGGCAGGCCGACATGCCAGCGGCCGTCGCCCAGCTCCGCCGACTGCTCCAGCAGCGCGACGGCGCGCGCGTTCTCGGCGTTCTCCCGCGGCGCACACGTCACGCCCATAGCCTCGAGCTTGAACGAGCGGCGTACCTCGTCGTGGATCTGCCGTAACAGGTGTTCACCCTCTGCAGTGGCCGTTCCTTCTTCACTTTCTGCAATAAAAAAGTTAGACTCGGCCTCGGTGGGCGGGCGGACGCCCTGCGGCACGTATACCTTTCCATGGACGCACCAACCTAGGGGGGTAAGAGTAGCACACGGTTCGTTTTATTTACCTACTTTAATCTGTGAAGGCAACAACAAATGATAATTATCTTGGCCTATCAGCAATTCAGGCTTTGAATCTGAAGTACATAATTTGTCTTTTATGAATTAAATTAAATGACAAGACTTAATACAATTCAAAATAGATAGGCCTTGCAGCGGTAAATTTAATTCATCAACACAGCGCATTCTTATATTATGCACCTTATCATCTATACCCATAAGGTCCACATTCACTACGGTCGATTCATATACCAGTTCATTATCGGTGAATGCGCCACGCACTCGCAGCGTGCTCGCGTCGCCGCGCAAGCCGGCGCGCCGCGCTAATGCCGCACTCAGTAAACTGACAGACGAACCGTCATCAAGAAGAGCGGTACTCGAGAACACACCATTAGGTCCATGAACGCGGATAGGTACCACTTTTAACAACACCTTACTGTCACTCGCGTTAATGTGCGTTAATGTTTCTGGCACCGGTTCGGACGCGGGTTCTCGCGGTACGAGTCCATTCATCGCGGGGCTACTATTCGGTGCACTTGCACTTGATAACGGCGCGGGCGGCGTGACGTCACGCGCGCTGTTGTTTTTTACCGGATAATGTAGCAGGCGGTGATGCGGAGCTCCACAGCTGTCCTTGTCGCACGCAGGGGCTTAACACGTGTCGCGCTCATGCTTGGACATAATGCATTTGTACCATAAGCCGTTTCTCTTAACGTGTTGCCATCGCACCTTACAAAGCGCCTTCTTGAATTGTTTACATTCTGTTAGCTTATGCACAAATGTACGACAAAATAGACATTTAGAATCACCTTCTTCGGTTTGTAGTAAAACAGTATGTGTGCGTGAAGATGACTGGTCGCTATGTTTGTTTTTATAGCTATCGCTGCGTGTAGTTGTAAAAAAACTAGCCGTCGTAGATATCTTCATTGCTTCGTCATTAAGAAAGTCCGATAGAATGACTAACCTTGATTTCCGTGCATCCTTAATTAGTTTAAAACTGTAGTCTGACCATTTAGATATGAGCACAGTGGGCAGCTTGGACAGGATGATGGAGACAATATTCATGCCCTGTAGGTACTCCTCACGTCCTACTGCTCGAACGGCTTCCAAAAAGTTTTGAACTTTTACTGCGAACATAACTATTTCCTTATGATATTCGAGTGGCAGGGGTTGCAGCCTTTTGATGTCTTGTAAAATGCGGGAAATTATGCTGTCGGGATTTCCAAAACGTAGCTCCAACGTCGTCATTACTCGATCGGGTGACGTGGCGCTGATAAACAATGCTGCGACTGCATCTCTTGCGGCTCCGCGAAGACATTTTCGCAACCTCCATAAATTCTCCTTATCGGTAAATTTACAGACCTCAGTAGACTCGTCGTAGGCTTGTTTGAACTGTAGCCATTCTAACTGATCGCCTGAAAATTCAGGTAAGTCCTTAGGCGTGCTGATGCGGCTGAGAAAACCGGCCAATAGTTGTACCGTGTGGTTGAGCGCGCTGACGGTGCCGTCGGCCGCGAGCGGCGCGGGCGGCGCGGGGCCAGCGGCGTGCGGGGCCGAGCTGGGCGCAGCGCCGTGCTGAGCAGGCTCGGTGTATGCATGTGGCACGGCAGTCGCTGGTTTCCATACTGGAACCGGAATGTGCAGCGCGCCCGTTATTTCACCATTGTTGGGGGGTTGCTGCTCCTCTAGTGGTTCCTTATGGTTACTCTGGTGCTCGACCCACTCCGCTATTTCACTGCGGGGCCGAGGAGGTAAATTGCCATCGATTTGTGAACTGTATTCCTCTGGGTCCTCCTCTTCATTAAGTGCTGCAAGTTGCGCGTCTTAAGTCTTATCGATTAGGTCCATTTTTATCGCAGCCTTCTCTTTTGCGGCTTCTAGAAGTAACTGTTTCCGCTTGGCTTCTTTAGATGCCGACGATTTCCGTGAGCTCTTACTGCCTAAAGGTGCGCCGACGTACGATGTGGCAGGCTTTGTCTCAGGAACGTGTTTATTATGTAACATCGGTTCCGATTTTATGCTACTTGTAGCAGTTTTATTCATTAAAAACCTCTTCACCATGGGATCTAACGGTTTTTCGGGCGCGGTTTGGTCTCTTAGCGGCATAACCTCACTTTCGGGCCTTTGTTCTCGCTCGTGCGCCATGTGTTCGGCTTGTTCCCGACGCGCTTTTGCACTTCGTGTTTCCATTTTAGCTGGCGTACGGAACATGATCTGGTTCGAAGACCACTTTGTTGATTGTAGGCACTGACGCGAGGAATTAAAGGCGGTGAAAACTATTATGAGGTTATTTATTTCCAAAATTACAGCAGAGCCGTGCGAGGTGGCTCGCGATTGGTAGCGGACTGCCCCGGCCGGCGATCACAAAACAGAATAGGGTAAACTTACATATTTCGGTCTTAATTGCTAACTACCTTATTTTCTAAATCTTAAAACTATGTGAACAATCTTGTTGCCAACACAAACCAATAGGTATGAGACGCGTCGCTAACAAGATGGCTCGCCCATACTCACAAGCATGTGGAGCGACCTGACATGGACGATGTCCTGCTCAAGCGTGTGGAGGACGCAATGACACGCGTCGGGAAGGTGTGTCGGCTGGCTGCGGAGGCTGAAGCCCTCGGGCTTACGGATGAGGCCTCGGTGGCTGCAGTGAAGCAGCTCTGCGCGGATGCTGACCAAGCGATGGAGTGCTTGGGCGACATCGAGCGTCGCGCGGAAAAAATTAAGCGGTCGCGTCGGAATGACCGCGGGGAGGGTAGCGGAGACCCCCCCCCCCTAAGGGTGTTGTTGGACGGCTGCCACACCTGGAGATTCCGGCCTTCGGTGGGGCAATTGATGAGTGGCCGGCATTCATCAATTTATTCGATAGTCTGGTCCACGGTCGGGACGACCTGGATAACGCCTACAAGTTGGCCCAACTATTGATGGCACTGCGGGGTGAACCGAAGGAGTTGGTCGGTCACCTAACGGTCACGGCGGGCAATTATGAGATAGCCCGGTCCATATTGTTTGACCGCTACCAACACAAACGGCGGTTGGTTGATGCGCAGCTGGGGAAGCTGTTTAGCATCCCAAGAGTAACCCGGGATGTTGACATCCGGGTACAGGTGCTCAACCCTGTGCTGGTGGCCACTAAGGCCTTTCAGAACCTTGGTCTGCCGGTAGACCAATGGTCATATATCGTGTTGTATATAGTTTTGTCACGGTTGCCTGCAGCTGTTCAAAGTCGGTTTGAACAGCTGCATGGGGGCAGTAGCTCGGAACTGCCCACGCTCGTCCAATTAACGGATTTTTTGGAGGGTGAATGCAGGCGATGCGACACATTGGATACGGAGGCCAGTGTGCAGCGCCAACCCGCGCGGATGCGGGAGGGGCCGCGCCCCCCGCCCCCACGGGGGGGTGGGCGGTCAAAACAATTTGGCGTTTTGAATGCCGCGCCGTCGGGTGACGGCTGTGTGCACTGCGACAGTGCCGGTCATGAAGTGACCAGTTGCGCCAACTTTAAGGCGCTCGGGGTAGCTGCCCGCAGGAAGGTAGTCTTCCGCCACCGATTGTGTTTCGGTTGTTTGGGGCCGCACCCGCTGAGCGAGTGCTCACGCGCGTTCCCCTGTGAGTGCTGTGGTGGCAAGCACCACATCGTGTTGTGCCTGAACCGGTCAGGCCCTTCGGACAGTCACCAGGGCCGGACTCAGATTGGTCGGCCACAGGGCCCAACCAGGGCCGGACCCAGTCCCCCTCCGGGCAACGGGAGTCACCAACGGGGTGACTGGGGTACCCGCGGACGGGACCCCCCCCGAGGGGAAGGGGGCAGCGCGGGGGGTAACAGGCGGGATAGCCGGGGTTCGGTCGCCGCTGTCCAGGGTCAGCGAGGACTCACCGCGTGTTACGGGCGGGTGTCAGATGGCACCTATGAGTGGCACGAAGGCTGGGAGCCCACCACCTTCTGCGCCACCCTGCCCGTCGCTCTGGGAGGCGAACAGGGAGGCGAACAGTCGGATGTCGCCCCCATTCCTAGAGCGCCCCAGGTTGGATCCGCTCTCCCCCCTCCATCCACGGTGGCTACCGGGCACACCGTACACAGTCCGGTATGGTCGGATACCGGGACAGCGAGGGGCCTATTATGCGGGTTGGGACCCCCTGATGTACATACGGTCTGATATGCCACCGGCATATCAGCAGCCGAGTTACAGCACGGCCGACGGGGTATGGTATTTTATTGTGGGGTCACGCTGCGAATGCTAATAGTATATTTATTCTGCAGAAACGGGCTGTTCGTGCAATTTATAGATTAGGGCCTAGAGTGTCACTGAGGGAAAAGTTTAAAGAAATCAATATTCTGACATTTGTGTCTCAATATATCTATGACAATCTTGTGTATGTAAAAAGAAATATAACTAATTTTCAGAAGTACAGTGATATACACAATTTTAATACTAGAAATAAAGACAAGTTAGTTGCTTATGTAAGCCGACTACATAAAATTAGTAATTAATTTAAAGACAATTGTATACGCTATTACAATAAGGTCCCTACTGATATTAAAAACTTACCTTTAGACAAGTTTAAAATAATAATAAAACAGAAATTGTATAAAAAAGGTTACTATAGGATATCTGATTACTTAGAGGACAGATGTCCATGGGAATAGATTGTTTGAACAGGCTGTTTCGATATATAATTAGCATTCATTTTGTAATTTGACAATATTTTATTTAAAAAAGGAAACGCAAAAGATGCGACGACTGTGGAGTTTCTTCGGTGAGCTCTTCTCCACAGATTCCGCCATTGTGTTAGTGAACTCACCCAAAAAATGTAATGACGGATCTAAGTGATGTAACAACATCCTGTGGAAATAAATGATTTTTGATTTGATTTGATTTGATTTGATTTGGGGTCCCCGGCGTGTCCCGCTAGGGACACGCCGCCCACTTGCAGGGTGTCGCCACTCCACAGACGGTCATGCTCCCCACCGCCTCTGTGATAGCGTGGAGTTCGGACGGCAAATCTTGTGTGGCACGAGCACTATTGGACTCGGGGGCCCAGGGGTGCTTAGTCTCGTGCAACCTTGTAAGACGGTTGGGCATTTCGGTAAGGGAGTATCCACATTCCATTCGGGGAATTGGGAACACGGAAGTCGATTCCGTTAAGGGAGTATGTCGGATTACTCTCTCGTCACGGGTGGATTCATCGGTGAATCTGACGGTCACGGCATTAGTCATGCCTAATGTGATGGGCTCACACCCTCACGTACGGTTGTCGCCCTCGGTGCGACAGTTGGTCGCTGGGTTGTCACTGGCTGACCCGGAGTTCGATATTCCGGGCCCAGTAGACATTTTATTGGGTGTCGATGCCTTGGGATACCTGTTAGTGCCAGGTGTCCACGTGTTGCAGGCGACTGGTCTGGTTTCGGTCAACACCAGACTGGGCCATGCGGTAATGGATCCGGTCATGCCGGCTGCCCCACGCCTAGCGACTCGTAGTCCCTTATTCGGTTCTGTACTCTCGGAGGTGATACAGAAGTTTTGGGAGGTGGAGGAACCACCTACGGTCCGCCGGTTGGACCCGGTTGAAGAAGAGTGTGAACAGTTTTATCGGAACAATACTGGTCGCCTTCGGTCAGGTCGATTTCTCACACGTCTTCCATTTCGGAGTGATCGCCCGCCGCTGGGCAGTTCACACCATGCAGCCGAGACGCGGCTTCTGTCGATGGAACGACGCATTAAGCGTGACGGGATTTTCCGGCAGAAGTACGTCGATTTCATGCGGGAATACGAGTCGCTCGGCCACATGTCGGTTTCGGGTATCGACTGGAAGCGTGAAGACCACTGCTTCCTGCCCCATCACGCGGTCTTGAAGACCCCGGAGGGCAAAATACGGATAGTGTTCGATGGATCGGCATCAACATCTAACGGCATGAACCTGAACCAGTGTTTGCATTCAGGGCCGAAGTTGAACCATGACATCGCGGATGTTATCACACGGTTCCGTCGACACAATGTTGTGTTTGTAGCTGACATCCGGATGATGTTTAATTCACCCTGACGATAGACGGTATCAGCAGATACTGTGGCGAGAGAGCCCAGATCAGCCCATCAGAGTATACGAGCTGAACACCAACACGTACGGGCTACGGTCTAGTCCTTATTTGGCGATTCGCACTCTGCGGGAGTTAGCGGATCGAGAACAGTTAAATTTCCCTAGAGGAGCAGCGATCCTGGAGCAGGATCTCTACGTGGACGATATCTGTACCGGTGCAGATTCCGTAGAGGAGGCGCTCGCTCGACGGGACGAGCTGGTTGAGCTCTTACGGGGTGGAGGTTACGAGCTCCGGAAATGGATGTCGAACTCTCCAGAGTTACTGACTGGTCTTCCGGATGACTACCAGCAGGATCCCCACATTTTTGAAAATTTGGAAAATCCAAATATGTTGTCGGTATTAGGCGTCCAGTACCAGCCGGTGTCAGACATGTTTTTGTATCGGGTCGAGTTGGACTCCCCGAAGGTCTGGACGAAACGGAACGTCCTTTCAACGGTGGCTAGGACATTTGATCCAAACGGGTGGATCACCCCGGTAACATTTCAGCTCAAGTGTTTTATGCAGAAATTATGGTCTGCTGAGCTGAAATGGGACGACCCGATCGGCGGGTCATTGAGCTCAGAGTGGGACTCGTTCTTTTCGACCCTCCCTGGCATCAATCGGATTTCACTGCCACGGAGGTTGGTCCCCACCAAACGATACATCGCCACCCTGCATGGGTTTTGCGATGCCTCGTAGAAGGGCTACGGAGCTGCGGTGTATCTGCGTACGGTCGACTCCTCGGGGGAGGTTGATGTGCGGTTGGTCATGGCCAAGAGCAAGGTTGCGCCGTTGCGCACTCGCCTGACTATTCCCAAATTAGAGCTTTCAGGAGCGGCTCTCCGGACTCGTCTGCTCAACCACACGATGACGGTTCTTCGTGGGTCAATAGCGTTAGAAGATACGGTCCACGCTTGGACGGACAGCCAGATCGTGTTATGCTGGCTGAAGGCTTCAGTTCACAAGCTGGAGATTTTTGTGGCGAATCGGGTTTCGCAGATTTTGAATTCGGAGGTTCCCTTAATCTGGAGACATGTTCCAGGGGAGATGAACCCAGCAGACTGTGCGTCTCGTGGGTGTCACGCTCCGGAGTTGGTTGGACATCCCTTGTAGTGGGGTCCAAAATGGTTAACTCAAGCCGAATCGGATTGGCCAATGAGTCCACGCGTTACCTCGGCGAACGGCGCCTTGACAGTCGGTGTCTGTACGACGCAACCAGAGCCGGAAGAGGAGTTCAGCCTGCTGGAACGGTACAGCTCGCTCGACAAGCTGGTCAATGTGACCGCCTGGATCTGCCGATTTGCGCGGAATTGTCGGAATTCTGAGGCGCAACGAGTGCGGACACAGGTCCTGACACCACGGAAACGGAACCATGCGTTATTCGCATTGGTACGGAACGTGCAGACGGTGCACTTTAAGTCCGAACTGGACATTCTGAGACGCGGACGCGTCCAACTGAAGGGAGCTGTGGCTCGGCTCAACCCGTTCATTGACCCTCAAGGATTGCTGAGAGTAGGAGGTCGGCTGCGGAATGCCAACCTGCCTTATGCGGCTTGCCACCCGTTGTTACTCCCTAGGAAAGGGAAGTTGGTCGAACTGTTGATACAGGATCGACACATTCGGAATGGGCATATCGGATGCCACGCCTTGATGGCGTTTCTCCAGCGCGAGTTCTGGATTCTATCGGGAAGACGCTTAGTGCGTAGCGTCGTATTTCGGTGCCTGCCTTGTTATCGGGCCAAGGCGGCTACGATGCAGCCCCAGATGGGCGATTTGCCCTCGGATAGGGTTAACGAAATCCGGCCCTTTGCGGGTGTCGGAACGGATTTCGCGGGACCATTCATGGTCAAGTCTTCACAGCTACGGAACGCCAGATTAGTGAAGGCATACCTGTGCGTCTTCGTGTGCTTGGCCACGAAGGCAGTCCACTTGGAGGTGGTCAGTTTCCTCACTACGGAGGCATTTATCGCATGTCTGGATCGGTTCGTCTCACGAAGGGGCCTCCCGACATTAATCCGTTCGGACAACGGCACAAATTTTGTCGGAGCCAGGCGATATCTGCAGGAGGTCACTCAATTCCTGAACGGTAACCAGGACGCCATCGGTACGGCTTGCTCCCGACGAGGGATTGAATGGGTTTTCAGTCCGCCGGGATGTCCTCATTGGGAAGGAATTTTTGAGGCTGCGGTAAAATCGGCTAAGTCGCACCTGACGAGGATCATCGGTGAGACCTCTCTACACTTTGAAGAGCTTGCGACGCTGTTCTGTAAAATTGAAATGACACTGAACTCGCGTCCGTTGTGCCCGCTCAGTTCGGATCCAAATGATTTGGAAACGTTGACGCCGGGTCACTTCCTGATAGGTCAGCCCCTTAACGCCCTGCCAGAATACCCATTCGGTGATGTTAAGTTAAGTCGGTTAACTAGGTGGCAGATGTTGCAGCAGATGGCTCAAGATTTTTGGAAACGGTGGTCCCTTGAGTACTTGCACATCTTGCAGCAGCGCCTTAAGTGGCCTGACCGGACGAGCCCCCCTCAAGTCGGTGATTTGGTGCTGATTAAGGATGCGAACCTGCCATCATTGAGATGGAGACGAGGACGGATCGTCAATTTGTACACGGGTCGGGATGGCACGCCTCGATCAGCAGAAGTCAAGGTGGGGGACTCGGTCCTCAAGAGAGCGTTCGCAACACTTTCTCGCCTTCCTATTGATTAGGGACAGGTTCGGGCCTGTCCGGGCGGGTGACTGTTTAATATTTATGCTTCGGAACGCACCGGTTTTCGTTGCGCGGATCGATCGCGAGTAATCGGGACATCACTAGCGTAAACGGAACCGCAGCTGTCACTTGTATCGAAACGAGATGAAAAATTAGAGGTTACTCTCTTGTCGTGAGAAAAAACATGTCTGCTCATGGCGTCGGGCCTTGAATGTATTTCAGTGTAACAATTGTCTAATACAGGTGTCGGACCTGGTTGGAGTGTTAATCATCATAATCTTCGGGAAATAAGTAGATTCGCCACCACGGAGTGAGTGATTCGTGTTGTGAAGGTTGAAGTTGTTCGGTCACCATCTCGTCGTATTCGAACTCCTCGTGTCGGCAAGCAACACCCCGGCGACAGCGTCGGGCTGCGAAAAGAGTGAGATTCGGTTCCTCTCCCTCCAAACTTGTGCTCCTATCCCGATTCCTGCCTCGAATCGAGCTTTCGAATTCCGGTCTACGACGGCAAGGTAAAGTACCACTCACGATTCTCTCCCGTGCTGGCAAAAACCCAGCCCCTCATGATTCCACGCCGTTCGGTTGAGGCGTGGAATTAAACACATATACTTACGGTTACCTGTCAATATATATACGAGAATATCATGCATGTAAGAAAAAACATAGCTTTATTTAAAATTGTAGGTGATAGCCATACAATTAACACTAGAAATAAAAATAGGTTAGCACTACCATTATTTAGACTAAGTAAAGTAGGCACATCATTCATGGGGCACTGTATTCGCTTCTACAATAAAATACCACAGGAATCATTGATCCTTCCTGAAAAGAGGTTCAAAAACTATGTTAAAAATGAGCTGATAAGAATGTCCTATTATAGTATTAAGGAATACTTAGATGACAAAACTGCATGGTCCATACCATCTCAGCGCACATAAATTCGACGAGGGGCGATGGATCAAGTCTATCACTCGCCGGCGAATTTCCTTAGACCGAAACCAGTAACTGTTGTAGTCACTTTTTTAAAAAAAAAGGTATGGGGGAGTTTCTTGCCGTTTCTTCTTTACCCCGAGGCCCCCCTTCCGAAACGGTGTAGTCTTTTTTTATTTAAAAAAAAATTGACTTGTAGTTATAAGTAAGTATAATTTTGACGTTGAATAAGATAATTTATTTATTTATATTCAATAAAAAAATGACTCTGACTCTGTTCCTTCATATCAGACTTCTTTCCCGCACTTTCTCACTCAGTTAAATTAAAACAATGGCTCCTTCTCGAAAAAGTGTAGCTTGGGAGTTTTTCTCCAAAAACACGGAGGACACCAGTAAAGTGTCCTGCAAGATAAGTGGTTGCAATTACAAGTATGTTGGCAATACTACCCCAACGCTGATGAAACACCTAAAGCACAAACATATAGTGCAATATAGCGAAGCCATTGGACACAATTTGCCTCGAGAATCTCACGATGCAAATGGACATAATAATAATATAATACAGAATGACAATAGAAGACGCGTATCCAGTGACAATGTAGGTGTGATGCCGCCCTCGCAAATTAGGAATGGTAAGTGGCCTCTAACGTGTCAATGACTTTTATGTGCTAGTACCAGGTAAAAGGTAGGTCTATGTAGTGTACCTAATTATGTACTCTAAAAACATATCACACGTCCGTACCTACTGTACTGCACGTATTAAAATAACAGTATATCTACTTAATTACTTAATTGATCAATTATAATGTCAAAATTTTGAGTTTTGAGCTGCTTTTGAGAGTAAATAAATAATTAGATTAAAATTTATTGATATTTAGATTAATCAATGTTGACGCAGAAGCGACATTAAACCATCTATGCCTAAGATTGTTTTGTCTCTGAGAGAAATTTAAATTGGATAAACCTTTTTATTAACAATTAGGAACACTGACATTATGCCTACATTGCGCTTATTATGTAACCAATATTTACATAACAAGACTTAGGGGTAGTTTCAGATGCTTTTCAGTTATTATCTGACTATAAATCGGCTCGCGTATTTGCAATCCTGCATTGATGTTTTGTACAAAATATTATTAAGGATCAAATAGTAACTATTTCTCTAGTTCTATTAGTGTAGTAATTTAATTAGATAAAAAGTCATAGTTAATTTTGTTACAGAGTTTGATGACACACTACCAAAGCGCCCAAGACAAATGCATTTAACCACACCTACTAAATTAAACCAAAAAGCTGGAGACGACGCACTACTGGATATGATTGTCTTGGACATGCAGTCACTGCAGATTGTCGAAAACGAAGGGTTTAAAAAGTTCTCAAGAACATTGAATCAGGATTAAGTCTTACCATCTCGTAAAAAAAATTCTCAAATGTTAGAAGATAAGTATAACATATGCAGGGCAAACTTAAAAGAAAAGTTAAACAATGTTGCATTGACCACAGGCATTTGGAGTTCCGACAGTCAGAAGAGTTTTATAAGTGCGACAGCGCATTTTATTCAAGACGCTAACTTGCGGTCTATGGTGTGTACAGTCAACTGTACAAAGGTTATTTTATATTTTTTGCATACATAAGCGTGTCATCGTTTTCTTGTTAAGTTTTTATATTCATTATTTTTAGTGCAATAAACGTCTTCATCGTTAGCGGTTGTTCCCTCATTTCAACTAGCACTCAACACTCACTGATATCATTATAGCTGTAGAACCCTACAGTTTTTGGTCCTTCGAACCATTGCGACTTGGTACCGTCTGTTTCCTTTGAAGTGTGTTAGCAATCGGTTGGTCAGCCTCCCACCAGCGGGAACCACTGGCTAATTGAGAAGGTGCTTCAATCACACCAAAAGGTTGCGGATGTGCTAGGCCGTACGGACCATCGGCAGTGCCATATATCTGCATACGAGGTGGTTCGTCAGCATCTGTCGACATCTACAGTCAACAGCGCCACATTCATCGGGTAGCCACAGCACTCAGCTGGACTATCGAAGATATCAATCATTCAATCAGTTCGAGGAAGTCGCAGCAGATCAACTGGGCTTCAAGAACCTCGGGGAACTTCATCACCGAGCATCAATAAAGATCTATCGACTTGTACACACAGTCCATAGCGTCACGTTCATCGGGTAGGCACAGCATTCAGCTGGACTATCGAAAATATCAATCATTCACTCAATCAAAACGGAGAATGTCATAATGGATATCACCAACATGGGCATCATTTGGCAATTCAACGCCCCCGCATGGCCCAACGCTGGAGGCTTATGGGAAGCTGCGGTAAAAAGTCTCAAATTTCATCTAAGGCGCATCATCGGAGAGCAAAAGATGACGTACGAGGAATTCACCACGCTCCTACATCAAATAGAAGCATGCCTCAACTCGCGGCCTCTCTGTTCACTCACTGAGAGTCCAGATGACTTCTACCTCACACCAGGACACTTTCTCATTGGAGGATCAATGTTATCCAGACCGCAGACCGATCCTGACCACATGAACTTGTCAACACGATGGCGACTCGTCCAATCTATAAACAAACAGTTTTGGAAGATTTGGTCCAGCGAGTACTTACAACAGCTGCAGACACGCTCAAAGTGGAGGACTCCAACGGATAATCTAAAGATCGACGACGTAGTAATCATCAAGGAGGACAATCAACCTCCTGGCAAGTGGGCAATGGGACGAGTAAAGGAGATTCACCCTGGAAAAGATGGCCATGTTCGAGTCGTTACATTGAAAACTCAAAACAATGTATTGAAACGACCCATCAATAAACTCATAGTTTTGCCTGTTCAAGAAAGTGCTAATAACGCCGACGTGATCAAAACTGCTGCGTCACCAACACCTACTCCAAGCGCGGCTCAAGAAATAACACAAGGACGTCGCAAAACGCGTGGAAAAACAGTCCAGAGTCTCTTCGCTACAGCGTTACTATTTATGTCATTACTGACACCCGGCACGCAGCAAGCCTCAAATACATTCATGGTTACGCCTTTAAATGGAAGCCAAAACTTCTACTTCGACAAAATCTCAGATCTTCAACATATCAGAGACGAGTGGAAATTGGTTGTCTATTACAACATGTCAATGTACTGGCAAGGCATAGAAGACATGGATTTATACATAAATCACATACAAAAAATATGCCGCACAATGTGTCGACATCAAGAGAAACAATACGAAGGAGTCATATTACAGTTGGAGCATCAATTAAAAGAAATTACTCACTACAACGATATACTCAAATATCAAAACAAACGATACAAGCGAGGATTAATCAACGGAGTTGGAAACGTAGCCAGCTATTTGTTTGGGGTACTGGATGACTCATTCGCAAAGCAGTACAAGGCGGATATCGAGAAAATATCATTGAACGAGAACCATCTTCAGAAACTTATCCGGAACCAAACATTAGTTGTTGAATCAGAGTACAATATTCTGAGACGCCATGAAGGTATTATCAACACTCAATTCGACACCATGAGGAAATCTTTTCGCAACATATCGATGGAGGCCAATCAAGCCCGACTCGAAAATCAAAACAGCCTTTACATCATGTCATCGACTTTATCCGCAAACATTATTTTATCGAACTTACGGAGCATTCAGCAAAGCATAATCAGCACCATCACTGACGTCACTCATGGCCGCATAGATATTCATCTATTGTCTCCGGAACAACTAGAATCCCAAGTCGATATTATCAGTCGTCAACTACAGGGTGATCTAGTTGTACCCGACAAGGAAAACATCCGAAACTTGTACAAAATACTGCGAGTATCTGCAAGAGTTACCGGCGACTACCTCATCATGGAGTTCAGGATCCCGCTGATCACAAATGAAGTTTACGAGCTGGACAAAATCATCAGTCTACCATACAAGAAAGCGCTCAGTGCAGTGCGCATAACAACAGCCTACCCATACTTGGCCTTTAATCTCCGAAAGGATATAGTTTTGTTCCTATCTCAAAGCGATTTACAAATGTGCATTCACGCTTCAAGAGAGAGGATTCTGTGCCCAGTAGACAAGCCAATCTACGACATGAGATCAAGACAATCAATTTGTGACCTGAAGTTGGTCAACATGGAGTTGGAAAAGGAATCACTCTGTACATCGCAACAATCAACATGCGACGATAAATGGATCAAGTTACAACACGGCAGACAGAATGTCTGGCTTTACGCCTGTTGCGAAGAATGCACAGTGCGCATTTTATGCCCAGCTGACACGTTAATACGAACCCTGTCCGGCAACGGAATCATTAGCCTAGGTCAAGGCTGCACACTCAAGGGAAATGCATTTACGATCCTTTCACATAAGGACCGTTTCAACCGCATAGACACGGCGGCGTCTGAGATGGACCCACCATCACTGTCCATCCTGAATAACATCATTAACACCAACACGGCGTTCAGCGCTATGCCGCCAGTCTTAGAAGATCAGTCTATCAATGGAACAGACATTCAATGGAAGAAACTGGGAGCTCAGATTGCGCAACTGAAGCATCAGTCAACGCAGACGCTCACCGTACACGATGTCCATCAGTACATCATATCGTATAGCATGCTTGGCTTGCTGCTACTGATTGGTCTCATCGTGGGAATCGTCTACATACGGAGGAGACGAGCGCAGCAGACGCTGGATGTACCAGAGCTACCGGTGCCGCAGCCACGGACGCTCTACAGGAAGACGACAACAGAGAGGGGTACTTCGCCACAAGAAGAAGACCATTCCGTGAAGTTTGACCTACCTAAGAATATTGTTATTTAAGTTTACATAATTTTATACATTCATCTTATATTCTTTTAGTTCTAACTTATCATGATTTGTAATTTTATAAGTTTATATCTGTGTTCATCTCGTTCTCGGCAGCATGTACAGTCAACTGTACAAAGGTTATTTTATATTTTTTGCATACATAAGCGTGTCATCGTTTTCTTGTTAAGTTTTTATATTCATTATTTTTAGTGCAATAAACGTCTTCATCGTTATAGCTGTAGAACCCTACAGGTGATTGCGACGATTGAACTCTCAGAGCTTCACACTGCAATGAATATTGCAAATGCTTTGCGACAGATAATGACTGAATGGCAAATTTTCGAAAAAGTAGTAAGCATAGTCACCGACAATGCTTCAAGCATGTAAAAAGCGGTAAGTGATTTCCTGCATAAACGAAATCATTTGTGTGTTGCACACACTTTAAATCTTGCAGTGAAAGACTGCATCAGCAGAGACATTGAAAATGGCCCACCGAATCATTTAAAAAATACCGCTGTGCTTGAGGTCATATCAAAAAGTCGTACGATAGTGACACACTTAAAACAAAGCATAAAATCTTCGAACACGTTAAGAGAAATGCAGGGCCAAATGAACTTTGAAGTCCTAAAGGTCAAACAAGACGTCCAGACGAGGTGGAAGTCTACATTCTACATGTTTGAAATATTGCTAAGAATAAAGGTTCCTCTATCCGCGACATTAGCTTTGCTCGACTCACCCCCACCAAACTTGACATCAGCTGATTGGTTGATATTGGAAGACTGTGTTGTGGTTTTACGACCTGTAGAAGCCATCACAAGCACATTGTCTGGAGAATCCTACCCAACTTTACCATGCATCATTCTTTTGGTAAGTGGACTACAAAGTGCTCTTTTAAAAAAGAAGCCGCATACTGATGCTTGCAGACACCTGCAGATGTCAATGTTAGAAGCTATAGATAAGAGACTAAGTATATATGAATCAAACAGGACAGCAGCGAAAGCTACTGTTCTTGACCCACGGTTTAAGAAGAAAGCTTTTGGCGTAGAAAGCTCTGCAGAGAATGCGACAAGATATGTGCTGGAAGAAATGGCCCAGTACCAACCTCAGACCCACTTGAAGAAATAATAACAGATGGTGCCTCTACTTCAACCCAAGCTACTCCAAATAATACTCAGGGCGACGAAGAACTTTGGGAGCACTTCGACAAAAAGATTAATGAAGGCAACAGAGTGCAAACACCGTGCCACAGTGCCGTCAGAACGCCTTTTTATTTTAAGGCAGGTTTGGTCACCAACCAAAGAAATCGGCTATTGCCGAAAAAAGTGGACCAAATATTATTCCTTAATTCTTATTGTGCAAACAAAAACAAATTCTAATTCTAAAATAAGGTTTTAAGGTCTAATAAATATACGGTCTAATAAAACCCCGCATAAAGTATTTTTTTACTTTTTTATTTACCTCCTTCCTTATGAATATTCTAGAATATGACTATTTTATTAACATCATGCATTACACAAAAGTACTTTAACCCATATGAGCTTACCGCCCCATTTTTGAAACGCCTAATAATATCTAATCTGTGGTTAATAATAAGTATTTATTTGTTTCAAAGAGTGAATGATTCGAATCACTACAGTACTGCCAACATTCTAAATGAAAAAAAATAAAGTTTTGGCGCCATTTTTCATGTCAATTATGGTGGGTGAAAATTGCAAAGTGCAGTTTTCACAATATCGCGCAAATATTTTTGCTATCAAAAGTATTTATTCGTGTAAAATTAGTTCCAAATATACAGTGAAAGTGTTATCTAATCATAAATTTGTGTGTAAAATCAAAAAACATTCAAATAAACAAAGTGTCCAATCGTAATTTTGGTGCATCATATTAATGCACCAAGATTACGAAACATAATAAACAAAAGTGCAATTAACTGTTATTGTGTAAATATATATTAAATAAACGAGGGAACAGAGTTAAAAACAATAAAAATCAAATAAAAACATTCAATAATTTCCAATCACCCTCATTTAAAATAAAAATCAAGTGGAGTGAATTTTGTCAACATTGTGACTCATCGATTAACGGCTTAGTTCGGACGACACAAACCTGGCCGCATCATACGACGCGCTAATTCGAGTTTACTGAACAAGGACGAGTGGCGCAGTGGTGCTGCCCGCTTCGGACGCCGAGAGTCGCAAGTTCAAACCCCACTTAGATATCTTTTTGCTATATAATATTTTTTCTTTTTTGAAATCGTTTCATTATTTTTGAAGAAAATATGGAAGATACAACAAAGCTAGTTAAGTACCCAGCTTGTTGCATATGTCAAAAAATACTCAAGACAAATGTCAAACTACGTTGTACCTGTCGCAAAAAATATTACGATATCGATTGTGCCGGCGTCACAATAACTAGATTTGGGATGATGGAAAAATGCAAGAAGGAAGGGTGGAAGTGCCGATCTTGCTATGATAAAAATAGTGTGCCAGTGTCGAGCTGCTATGCCAACACTCCCTCCTCCTCTAACGTGACTCACAGGAAACCAGTACCTAAGGCAATTCTACTCACGCCTCTCCATAAGTCGGAAGAGGAGGAGTCAACCAGCACCGATGACGACCTTCATAGCATGCCTGAAGCCATAAGTACCCCCAAAAAACGAAATTCTATAGCAAAAACAGATAAATCAACGAAGAAATCAGCTAAGAAAAAGAAAACAAGTCGCGCAATAGATTTAAACGAGTCGAGCTCTAGTAGCACTTCGGAACTAATAAACATAGAAAAAATTAAAACAATGAAATGCTTGATAACAGGAAAAAACTAACTAAAAATAAAAGAGTAATTAAAATTAAAGAAAACTTAAAAAATAATAATAATGTGATCATATTTTCTGACGGTATTGGTCAAGGAATAGCGATAAAAATTACAGAAAAAACGGATAGCCAAGCATATAATATATGTAAGCCCGATGCAGGGTTCCAACCAATATTAGAAAACTTTAAAAATGAAACTAATTGTCTTGAAAAGTGTGACACAGCGACAATATTAATAACAAAATATGACAATTCTATATATTATCACAAACGAAAATACATTAGACTTTTGAATTCCATAATAAACGATGCAGAAAGGAAGTACAATGTATTAATCACAGGTCTACGTTATAACGGAATGCATGATGAAGATATCTACAATATCAATATGCAGATAGCTAATATGGCAAGAGTTAATGAAAATGTCAAGTACATAGATCCAAATACTAGATTTGAAAATACAAAAAACTACCTAGCGCTCAAAAAGTTTGTAACAGAACATGTCATATCATGCTTAAAGAACACATTTATTGGTAATTCATCCCTACGCTTCATAAATAGAGAAGAACCGCACTCAACTACTACTACTAGAACAAATTTTCCGATAATGCAAAGAATAAGTCAAAAACCATAATTCTACATGCGAATGTTCGAAGCATACATAATAAATACTTACAAATAGAAAATGTAGCACAAGAACAAAACTGCGACGTGCTGTGCTTGACGGAGACGTGGGGGAAGGACCACCAGATACAGGCGATGACTTTAGATAATTATACGTTAGCTACTTGTTTTAATAGAGTATTTTTTGAACACGGCGGGACAGAAATATACATAAAAAACTATTTAGACTATAAGGTTAGGCAGGATCTAAATAAACTTTCTTTTGAAACCAATTGTGAATTAGCGTCAATAGAATTAAAATCATCCAAGACAATTATTGTTGCACTATATCGACCTGATTATGATATGAGCTATTTTTTGAAATATTAACTAAACTTCTGAATAAAATTTGTCGAGAAAATAAGCGAATAATAATAGCAGGAGATTTGAATTTGAATGTATTAAAATTAGACCATAATATAAAAAAGCTGAACAGAATTCTTAAGAACTGTAATTGTAAATGGGTTCTTAATGAACCCACTAGAACTGAAACTAACAAAAATAACGTTACTACTTCTACTTGTATAGACAATTTCATTGTAAATTTTAACGAATATAATAGTTCTGTCCTTAGACTTAAAATTTTAGATCACAATGTTATTAAACTAGAATAATTAAATCAAAATGACTTGTGTAATAATACGACCTATGTAGCCAGAAACTTTTCTATGAGTAATCTGAAGTACTTTAATTTCATATTTAATAACAATTATTTTAAAATAAAATCAGAAATCCTATTGGCGAATGACGCGAATGCAAGAATGAAGATTCTACAAGATGCTGTTAATTATTGTTACAATATCGCTTTCCCAAAAATAAAGAAAAGAGTTAATAACAAACAAAAACTGGTCAACTTTAGGTATAGAAACAAGTAAAAATAATTTATGTAAATTAGAATTCCTTCAACAGCATTACCCCAGCCAAAAAACAAAATTAAGAATTAAAATGTACAGAAAATTTTTGCAAAAAGCTATGCTAGCCGCAAAAAAACTACAGTATAAGGCTAGGATAGCTAAATCGAAAAATAAAATTAAAGAAGCGTGGCAAATCATAAATGAACAAGTAGGACATAAAAAGCGACAAAATACAAAATCACACATAGAACTCTTAAAAGATGAAACGGGAAATGATGTTAGAGAACCTGAAAAAATTACAAGTCTATTTAATGACTTTTATCGTAACATTGCACAAAAACTAACAACTAAATTAAATATCAATGCACAAAATTGTTTAAAATACTTAAATATACAGAATAAGCCTCTAACAACAATTGTATTTCATCCATTATGTTTTAGTGAGTTTAGAAAGATATTAACGAATATGAAGCAAAAATCTACTTTAGATATCTATGACATGAGTACGAAAACGTTAAGAAATATTGTGATAAATAACAATAACTTATTTGAATTAGTACTTCTTGTTGTCAACTCTTGCTTATCTGAAGGCATTTTCCCTGATGTACTTAAGCCGGGTAGGGTAGTACCGCTCTTTAAAAAAGGAGATGTCACAGATCTTAGCAATTACAGGCCAGTATGTTTATTACCAACTTTATCAAAAAATTTAGAAGCAGCTATAAAATCTAGAATTGTAAAATACTTCGAGGATAATAACATGTTTACAATAGCACAGTTTGGATTCAGAAAAGGTAAATCGACTGAAATGGCAATTAGAAAAGTAATTTATTACATTCTTGATTCCTTAGATTTTTCAAATAGATGTGCCAGTATTTTTTGTGACCTTTCAAAAGCTTTCGATTGTTTGCGTCACGATATATTAATATTAAAATTGCAGTACTATGGGTTTCAAGGCGTTGAACTCAGTATGATGATAAGTTACCTAAATAACCGCACACAAATTGTATCGGTAAATAATCATACTTCTCATCCAGGAAAGATGTCGATCGGGGTACCACAAGGGTCAATCCTGGGTCCCGTATTGTTCTTAATATATATAAATGATCTTTGTAATATACTTCCAAGTGAAGCTCATTTGAGCTTATTTGCTGACGATACACATATTGGCTTGAGAGACAAAAGTAAGTCGCAGTTAGATGATAAATTAAACAACGTCATAAGTTTGCTTAAAGAATGGTTTGATGCTAACGGAATTATTCTCAACTCTAATAAAAGTATCGTAATGTATTATCAATCAAGATTAGGCATTTTTGGTAACTCGACTTCTCAAGAAAATGGATTTTTAGGATATACAATAGACAAAGACAAGACATTAGTCACAAAGGGCATATTGATAAAATTTGTATGAAATTAGCTAGCAGCAATAATGCTCTTTTTAAACTTAAACCATTATTAGATAAAAAATCACTTCTATCTGTTGATTATGCGTATATACATTCAATTATTAGATATTCTATTATTGTATGGGGTAATGCTACAGAAATTAACAGAGTCCTAAAATGTCAAAAACGATCAATCAGAACAATCAATGGTTTAAAAAAACGCAGCCACGCAAGAGAGCACTTTAAAAAAGATAAAATTATGACAGTTATTTCTCTTTACATTTACAATAGTTTGTTAGAGTTTCACGAAGATAGGGAAATTCCGGAAAAGCAAGATACTGCTTTACCCTATACTTTCCGTGATAATAAAAAACGAACAATAAAAAATAATGAAACCCGTATAGTACCAAAAACAAGATTAGCTGAAGTACAGAAACAAGGTCGTTACTTTAAAATCCTGATGTATAATAAATTACCAAAAAGTCTGACCACTCTAAAATTTAACTTGTTCAAACAAAAACTAAAAATATTTTTTGAAAATAATCCATTTTATACTGTCAAAGAATATATGTCAATGGAACTTGTAGAATCTTTGTTCTTGGAAAAATTATAAATAAAATAACTATCATTTCACTGTAAAAAGTTAAATGCAGTAATTTAAATGTCAAATATTTAAGTAATGTAAAATTTGAAATATTTAAGTTAGAATAGGAATTTCAAATATTTAAGTAGTATGTAAGTGTAAAATGTAAATGACTTGCCTGTAAATTATTTTACTTCGAGGCCAATAAATATTATAAAAAAATATATATATAAAAGGTAAGTTTTTATTATTTTATTGAATACTAACAGGGTTTTTTGTATTTTTCTTATTGTTTAGTCTTTGTTATACATGGTTTGTATCGTTATTCAATTTCAACTATTCAGATATAGATTCTATGACACTTTTTTCATGTTGCCCCATTATTGGGGCGCTGAGCGCGGGCTCTCACGTAGTTATGTCTACCTTTGTGATATAGTTAGTATGTTTTATTTACAGTGCTTCTAACATGTTGTATTCATTTATTTGCACTTACAAGTTAATTTTATTATATTTACATACCTATGTTATATTTCAGCTTGTCTCTAGCTGAGATAATAGACATTTTGGAGACAGAAGATGATATTATTGAAGGCAATATCTACACATGCCTGCCGAGTAATCATATGTTGAGTGATGCTGATAATGACGAGGAAGATGCACTCGCGGGCGATTTGAATCACTTGACTGGAAATCAACTTCGAGCCCAGGCGCAAGTGGAAGTTGTACGAAAAACAGGAACTGAGTTACAGTCGGAAGTAATAGGACGTGAAGATTCAAGCGACGATGATGATAATGTACGTTTATCGGAGATTGCATCGACCTCAAACAAGCAACAGATAAGAAGAAAGAAGGTAAAAGAGCAGAGGAAATGGAAATCATTAGATTTACCTGAAAACCAAAGGAGAGATTGGAGTCGTCCTGAATTTTTGCAAACCAACAGGACACCGGTTGATTGGTTTGAATTATTTTATGACGAAGAAATCATAGACTTATTGGTTGAAAATTCAAACAAATATGCGGTCTTTGTTGGGAAACAATTCGATGTGACCAGTGAGGAGATACGCCTTGTACTGGCAATATGTTTACTAAGTGGATATTGCGTTCAAGCCAGAAATCGCATGTATTGGGATACTGAAGCCGACACTTATCATCCTGGTGTAGCTAATTCAATATCCCGATCGAGATTTGAACAAATACTACGATTCCTACACGTGAGCGATAAACCTGCTTTAGATGCTGAAGATAAATTCAAACCTTTATGGGAGATACGGAACAAGAAGTGGATGAATTATTGGCCCCAGTATAACGAAGTAAGCAGTTTAGTAAAATTTTTGAGAAATTAATCTTATCACAGCTATTACATCATTTTGAATCAAATAAGCTAATGCATAACAAACAGTTTGGATTCACTCGCGGTCGTTCAACAACAGATGCCGGAATTCAGTTCATTGAAAGTATTTTTGATGCCTGGGAAGAGTCACAAGATGCCCTAGGCATTTTTTGTGACTTATCTAAGGCTTTTGATTGCGTTTGTCATGAAACATTGATCAGGAAATTACATCATTATGGAGTTAGAGACACGTCATTGAATTTGTTATAATCTTATCTGAACGGAAGAATACAAAGGGTAGACGTAAACGGAAAACGATCACCAGGATCATTGGTTTCTTTGGGCGTGCCACAGGGCTCAATATTGGGACCCTTCCTATTCCTCATCTATATAAACGACTTACCCTATCTAGGAAGGGACTGTCATGATACGGTACTGTTTGCTGATGACACCTCACTTATTTTTAAAACAAAGCGAAACCAACACGCTACTGATGATCACGTGAACAATACCATATCAAGAGTGGTAAATTGGTTTAATGTTAATAATTTGCTATTAAATGAGAAAAAGACTAAATGTGTTAAGTTTCTTACTACTAACGTTAAAAATAATCAGACATGTATAACAATTAAAAATGAGGAATTGGAATTGGTAACCAGCACAGTGTTTCTAGGTATAACGTTGGATTCCAAACTCCAATGGGGTCCACATATTGATAAGCTATCGAACAGACTGAGCTCTGCAGCTTTTGCATGCAGGAAAATCCGTCACTTGACTGATTTAAAAACAGCCAGATTAGTTTATTTTAGTTATTTTCATAGTATTATGTCCTACGGTATTCTGCTCTGGGGCAGTGCTGCTGACATAAATACTATTTTTGTGCTGCAGAAGCGGGCTGTTCGTGCGATTTATAAAATTTATAAAATGAATAATAGAGATTCTCTTAGAAATAAGTTTAAAGAAGTAAATATATTGACAGTCCATAGTCAATATATTTACGAGAATATTATGTATGTCCATAAGAACATTGTTAACTTTCGAAGAAACTGTGATATACATAACTTTAATACTAGAAACAAGGACAAACTTGCAGTGCCCACTACTCGGCTCCATAAAATAAAAAACTCGTTCAAGGGTAATTGTGTAAGATTTTACAATAAACTCCCAAGCACTTTGACAGATCTATCAATTAATAAGTTCAAGAAATACATCAAGCAAAGGCTTATTTCTAAAGCTTACTACAGTATTAAAGAGTACATAGACGATAAAAATGCTTGGGACTGAATTGTTCTAATTAATTGTGAGCATCCTCACTGCCAGAGTTTCTTTTACTGGATACTTGGAGGCCTTTTACACCTCCAAAGATTAATTTAATTATACAACTCTTGACTGTGGGGACCATTTACATCTCCTATTATCATTGTATTATTGACTAAAGAGACTATACATCTCTGTTATTTATATTTTAATTATTTTATTATGACATGAGACTCTTTACATCTCTCAGAAACAATAATTAAGTACTTTTTTTTTTTCTGATAATATGATAATAATACCAAATGTTCTGTAAAAAATGAAATGAAATGACATGTGAAAGTGCCCTTGTGGCCTATTTACAGAATAAACGTTTTGAGTTTTGAGTTTTTGAGTTTTGAGCATTGATGAATCCATGATTCCGTATTATGGACATCACAGTAAAAAACAACACATTCATGGGAAGCCCATCCGCTTTGGATTCAAATCTTGGTGCATGGCTACACGCCTGGGATATCTTATCCAAGCCATACCATATCAAGGAGCCAGCACTGGCAATACTAATCCAGATCTAGGTGTTGGAGGGTCTGTGGTTACGAACTTGGTTGAGAAATTACCCACCGGTTTTCCAGTACAAGTGTACATGAATAACTTTTTTACGTCTTTCAAATTTCTCACAGCTTTGAAGAACTCTGGTCATCAGGGCACTGGCACAATACGAGCAAACCGAGTAGAAAATGCGCCCTTCAAACCCCTGCAAGAGATGAAGAAGACAAAGCGTGGTAGCTTTCAGCAAATATGAGATGTGAAGTCGGGTGTGACTCTGGTTCGCTATAACGATAATAGCGTAGTTACCGTCGCATCAACTTGTGAAGGCGTTTCACCCATGGTAGCTGCACAGCGATGGTCGAGCAGTGAAAAGAAGAAGATATCCATCGAACAGCCAGCTTGTGTCCAGATGTATAGCAGATACATGGGAGGAGTTGATCGCCTAGATCAAAATATCGGCTGTTATCGTACCAGCATCAACAAAAAAAGTGGTACTGGCAGCTGTTGATGTGGCCGTTGAATGTGTCAATGAATAACGCGTTCCAGCCATACAAACTAACACCAGCTGGGCAGGAGAGGGGCCATCACGATTTTCTTGCCTTCATCAGGACAGTGATGTATCTGGGTAAATATTCATCGGGTCGCTCTATAGGACGTCCTTTGAAGCCTATTTCAAGGAAAAGGAGAATACGGGACGATGTGCGTCTAGATGGGGCTGGTCATATAATTATATCCAGCCCTACCCAGATACGTTGTGGCCACTGTCACAAAAATAGGACAAAAAAGTGTCGAAAATGTGGCATTGGTTGCCATGCCAACTGTTTTGAGCAATTTCATTTATATTAAATATGTTGTTTTTGTAGGCTAAATTAATAAATATGATTCATAAAATGTGTAAACCTTGATATTTCATTAATTATATCCCATAATAACTCTTGTATGTCAGCTATGTACATAAATTTTGTTTGATAACTTCGCGTGGCAGGCAGTGCTTAGCGCTCCATTAATGGGGCGGCTAAAATCTCAAAAACTAAAAGAAAGAAAAAAAGTCTTGACTAAACCTATTTAAATACGTTACCAAGACTAATTAAAAACAGATAAAACAATGGTTCCGACAAAAAAAATAAGTTGAGCACGCACGGGTTAAAGGTAATGTCATCCATCAGTTAACTAAAAAAATATCACTTGATTAGGCACTACTACCTAGTTACTCTCTGAACCGGCAAGCATAGCCAGCCGCCGCGCCGGCGCGTCGCCCTGTCTCGACGTCTTCGTTGGCTCGAATCACATCGACGAGGTACCTTACCACCCCCGCCGCCTGCTCCCGCGTGTTCGCATCGCATCGGCTCGTATAACGCAAACCGCGAACTCGTATGGGCGTATGAACGATACGAGTCCGAGCCGACTCGTATCACGATCCGAGTCGGCTTCAAATATGATCCGGGTAATTCGAGTCGAGCAAAACCGCGACTCGTATCATCGCTAATGACGACCATAGAACCTGGGATGTGTTTATACCTAAGGTTCAATTTGCGATAAATAACTCCGTAAATGAGGCAACTGGTTTTACCGCATCGTTCCTCGTGTACGGCAGGGAACTCGTATCCTGCGGCACACATTATACTGATTCGACCTTGGTAGTGATTTGCTATTTTTATCTCGTGATATTTATGCCGGAAACCTAGGCTGTATGTCCCAAATCTTTGATCGTGTACAGGCAATCTATGGCAAGCTTACGAGCAAAATACGACGCATTATAATTTACGTCGTAAGAATTTGGAGTTTAATGTAGGAGTTGTTGTCATGAAGCGTGCTTACGTATTAAGCGACAAGGACAAATATTTCAACAAAAAACTGGCTCCAAAATTTACCAAGTGTCGAATGATTGAAAAAAAATCACCACTTATTTACATTTTGGAGGACATGTCTGGCAAGAATTTGGGAACTTGGCACATCAAAGACTTAAAGTTAGTAGGTTTAAATCAGTAAATGCGCAATCGTTACTTCCCGTGCTCTTACTACAACTTTCTGCAAAATAGTATTTGTATTGGTTCCGGTTTAACAAAAAACTGGACACCTACATTAGTTAGGATGCATTGGCATCTATAGTTATAATCCAGATGCTACTGTTTTTTTGAATGCGAGAAGTATGAAAGAAAGTATGAATGGGTAAATGCAAATACGTAAGCGTATATTGCGCGGATTTTATTCTTAGGAACAAAATCCTTTCGTGGCACGCGGGGTAATGTAACGTTGCACGTACATATCGTATTTACACTTTAATTATTAATATATATTACAAATCAATATATACAAAAACATCATATTTCAATCAAACACCTAATGAATCAATTTATTTAATTCTAAATTAAAGTCTTTTATCTACTCTCATGTCATAAAATTCGAATTATAAACGTCAAAACGAATTCATATTGATATACTTTATAAACGCAATACCGTAACCAAATTAAAAAATTTAATTATAATATAGCTAAAGATAATTGTATAAAATAACTTTTTTACCATAACGATACAGTTCTTTTTATTTTTGGGAAAGGCAAGGGTCTTGAAACCGTACAGCCAAAGAGTTTGATAGTCTGTGGCGACGGCGCGGCGCGGCGGCGGCGGCGCAGCGCGCGCCTGCGCTGTTATACGGTTGGTTTGGCGCCAATTGATAAGTTTTGTTTCAGTCAACTAAGCACTGAAATTGTTGAAATAAATGTTACATTCGCATAAAAATGTCAGAAAGTAGTGATTTTGAAGAGAATGCGACTCCGCCTGATATTTTAAGTGCGGCGAAAGATATGACTAACAACCTATTGCCAGCTAAGTCAAGAAAAGTGTATGATAGATGCTACGAGGAGTTTATCGATTGGAAAACGCAGAAAAAAGCTGCTTAGTTTTCGGAAAACGTGGTGATGGCCTATTTTCAGGAATTATCTGACAAATACAAGTGCTCGTCATTGTGGATGAAAAACTCCATGCTAAAGAGTACAATTAGCATAAACCACGAAGTCGATATATCCAAATACTCAAAACTAATCGCGTTTTTGAAAAGAAAATCACAAGGATTTAAATCGAAGAAAGCGAAGACGTTTTCAGCCGAACAATTACGTAAATTCTTAAACGAATCTCCCGGACATGAACATCTTTTATCGAAGGTACATATGTTAATTAGATTTTAGAAGGATTTTAGTAAAAGTGAAATGTAATTGGGGTTTATTGTTCTTGGGTTTTAATTTAATTTAATTTGTTTCAGATTGCACTTATTTTCGGTATCATGGGTGCCTGTCGGAGACAAGAACTCTATAATGTAAAGTTTCAGGATGTGTAAGTTCATAAAAATACAATTTTAGTGAAAATTCGCAATACCAAAACTAACATAGACCGCTCTTTTGGTATTACAGGGAAATACTATGAGTTATATAAAAAATACATATCACTACGGCCCGATCCGTGTCAAGCTCCCTGCTTCTTTATAAACTACCAACGTGGCAAATGCACTCATCAGAGAGTTGGCATCAATAAATTTGGAGCTTTAGGTAAAACTATAGCTGATTATCTACAACTTCCGAACTCAGACCAGTACACTGGCCATTGTTTTAGACGAACATCGGCAACCCTGCTCAATGACGCCGGCGGAGATATTACAACATTAAAGCGTCATGGTGGATGGAAATCGACGACAGTGGCAGAAGGTTATATAGATGATTCTATGAATAACAAAATCTTAGTTTCAAATTCCATTCTGAACTCAATAGAAAACAAAAAGAACGAAATTAATGTCAATTTGCCAATAGCCCCGACAGCAAGTACGAGCTCCTCTAATGCCAATGCCTGCCCAGCAATACAAATGCAATTCCATAATTGTAACATAAACAACTTGAATAATTATTATAAATAAATGATTTCTTACTAACTTTGATATTTTATTTATTAGGTTCAACACTAATGTATGAAAGTAGATAAAGTAGTCTATGAAACTACACATAACTAGGTATTAAAACTCTCGTGGGATACTATTAAAAACCTCGCCTACGGCTCGGTTTTTAAACACCCCCTCGAGTTTTAATACCCCTCATTATGCAACAGTTTCATAAACTACTATTATTTAGTAAAAGAAGAGTTAAATATGAAAACATTATCAAAATAAACAAATTATGCACTATTCGGCGCAACTGTACTCGGTCCCGCGATGAGTTTAGTTACTTCATGGAAATTTCCAGAGTTGCTATGCGCGGGCGCGGCTCGCCCGCCAACACCAGTCCGCGTTCCGCCGCCTTAGACAAAGGAACAGTGCCGAATTGCACGCAAATAAATATACGCATCGTCTCGCATTTTGTGCGGGCTTTTAATATTTCACCTTTTATTTTATTCGGTGGTCGCGGACACCTTTTGAGGCGACATTTTTTCGCCTGACACCAATATAAATTGGTGAATATCGCACCCACGTAATTGGTAAGTGCAGTGCAAAGTGTTGAACGTTATTTTAGTAGTAGGTATTATAAGTAGCTTAGCTTTACTAGTAAAGTAGCTTAATTGTGGTCTTCCTCGAGTAAAGTTTAATTTAAATCCATTTTATTTACTCATTGCATTTATTGCTAAACGCATTATTCGTGGCTAAATACTTCGTCTTTGTTCTTGTACCTAGTAGTCTTTACCTACCTTCTTCCTTAGAATGTTAACTATTGCTTTCTGTGCTTTTGTATTAGCACATAGGCTCACTGTAACTCCGCTCTGCTTTGTGAACACGAACACGCTTACGCTTACGGTGCCCTTGCTTATTTAAATGGTCGTAATTGAAGACAGGGAGTTCACAAAGCAGAGTTAGCACGAACAAAATTTTAACCCGGTGCATATTCCACAGGGTGCGTCGTTTTTAATAAGAAAACACGGGAAACGCACAACCACTATCTTGGCGGCCTGGGCTGGAACCGCTCGACGTTCGCCCGCAGCCGTTCCTACTCCTCATCACACCCGGCCGAGCGTGACCCCTGCGTCGGACCGCCATCGACCAGCCAGGAGAGTACCGGACCTACGGCGGCCAATCTAGACGGGGCATAGACCACCCAAGACTCTTTCTTTCAATTTACGGGACCTGTTGTCCCTAATATATATTTTTTGATGATGACTTGGTAGTGCTTATTTTGCCACCTCCTTACCTACCAAACGTCACAATTGAAATCTACAAAAAAGACCCCGGGTTCACATGTGATATTTAAATATGACGAAAATTTATATCCCGGCATTGTAGTATCAATAAAAGAAAAAGGGGTTCTAATAAGTGCAATGAAAAAGTCTCTGAGGTTATGGAAATGGCCGGAAAAGAAAGATGAATTGATATATTCAAGGGACGATGTATTAGGCTGCATAGAGTCACCAAAACATATATCAAAAAGAAGATTATTTTCTGTACCGGAGTTAAATATTTTAGAAAAGTAAATGTCTGCTTTCAGGTACCGAATCCAGTATTAATAAGAATTTATATAAAAACTAATATAAATTCTATATTACTTGTGCAATGTGTTTTATTTATTTACATAAGCAATCACTGAATGACAAAATTGTAAGCAATGTAGCCTTAGCCTTATAATCGATCGGTTGTGTTACCTATTGTCTGTTGTGTTACCTTGAGTAACGTGTGTTACCATGTCGGTTGTGTTATGGTACAATCGTAGTCGGCCTTACCCTTAAATCCATGTTATTTATTTATTTTTATTGCGATTTAATAGTGAAATCGTTTTTTAAATATTTCCTTTTAATTTCAGGCCATACCATAAAAAATGTATGGACAGACACCCAGGTTCAGTCATCTCGACAGGCTTTTCTTGAGGGTCTTACGACAGGTCAAAAAACCCCGACTGGATAAGGAAGGCGTTTGATTATCAGCCATATCCGAAACGAAGAAGGATTTGTGGAGAACAGTGTGATTTTGGAATCGAAGAAAAACGTCGAAGATTACCGTCAAGAAATGAATGCTGATCGTTTCGAAGAATGGTTAAAGGGGGTTTTACCAAAACTAAAAGAAAATGCCGTCGTAGTTCTGGACAATGCCCCATAGTAGAGTGCAGACGTGTCCTCACCGCGCTCCGATTATATGTGATCTCTTCGGTGATTGGTCGAGAGCGAAAAAACCGATTCTCGCTCTCGCACGTAGGAATCTCCATAAGAGGCGGCGGCCATCTTCCGCGTGCGACAGGGACGCACTGTGTATCGTGCCGCGAGCTCCAGGCATCGAGCCCGCGCGGCCGCGGCTACTACTTAGAGTTGTCCGGCGCCGACTGCTCTGCGTGGGACATTGCGGTACCGTAAGTGCGTTCGACGAGGTCGGTAAGTGCTGTTTTGTGTTGGGACAGGGACCCTTGGAGACCCATAGGTACTCTTTGTGACAGTGACACTTGGTGCAGTGTGGGACAGGGACCCTTTTCGTGATAGTGACACATAACTTGTCTGTCTTGTTTGTGATAGTCCGAATTGTCTAACTATACTGTGCGTTGACACTTATTGTTGCTGTGTGTGTGTACTTGTTGCTGCGTGTGTGTACTTTTGAGCGTACAGTACCAGTACTACTGTGCTGGTGATACGCTCTTTTACTTTGGCGTAAAAAGGACGACTGTGCGTTGCCGGCGCTTCATACTTACTGTGACACTCTGTGCATGTGACCGCATCCAATATGGACATGGACGGAGACGACTTGGCGGAGCAGGTGGTATCGCCATATTCTGGGCGCGCTAGTTTGGCGCGCACACTACCTCAGACGCCGGCACTGGGGACGACAAGGCCACCTAGCCTCACGATCGAGACTTCAGCGTCAGGCGATGCGGAGGGAGCCCAGAAGGCGCAGAAACAGGCGCGAGAGTCGCCAGGCACCGCGGGAGTTGCCGTCAAGGCGGCCAAACTCTCTGCCCCGCAGTTGGCATCGGTGACCTGGTATTCGCCAGCAAGGCCGACCTCATCCAGGAGGCGACGCTGGCAGTAGAAAGGATACAAATGACCATTGCCGCGTCCAACAACTGCAGTAATAACCTGAACAAAGAAGTCGGCATCGCCATTGGCGGTTACGGGAACCGGATACTTGCGGTCGTGGGGACACTGTCGGTGAGATTGGCGGAGAAAGAAATTGAGTTGGCGACTTTGAGGGGGGAGTTAGAGGCCTTCAAAGTCCAGGCGAATAATGGGCCGGGACTGCCCGCCACGCAGCAGCCTGAGCAGCGACTGTCATTTGCGTCGGCAGTGAGGACAGGGCGCAACACCGCGGCGCCCATCCCAGTCCAGACTGGTCCAGTAGAAACAGTCTACCCGGCTGAGGGGCAAGAAGATAAGATGAAGAGTGCCGAGGCCACCGAGGCCGCGTTGAAATCAGCAATCGACCCGGCGAAACAAAATATGCAGATCGCCGGCGTACGTCGCATGGGACGAGCGGGGGTGGCCGTGCAGACAACCAGCAGGGAAGCCGCGGAGAAGCTAAAGAAGGCGCTTCCCCGAACGCTGCGCGCCACCGAGCCGGAGCCGCGGAAACCGCTGGTCGCTCTCAGCAATGTGGAAGGCGACCCACGAGTGACGAGTTACTCGAGCGCGTCTACGAGCAGAATTTCCTTTCGGACGCCACCTGGACCACGCCATCAAAAGGCAGGCGAAGGTCGCATTCAAGAGGTGGCGCCACAATAAAACGTCGACTATGTGCGTACTCGAGTGCTCACCTCGTTGCCGCGAGGCACTGGCGACGCGCGGCCAACTGTACATCGGCTGGCAGGTGGTCCAAGTTGAGGACCACCTTGATATAACATGCTTCAGCAAGTGCCAGCAGTACGGAGAGATACTGCATGGCAAAGGCCGAGACCTGCGGGCGGTGTGGCAAAGAGGGGCATCGCCGTGAAGCCTGCAAGGAGCCCGCGGAGGTGTGCGCGACGTGCACGAAGTTCGGGCGGGCGGAGGCACACAGCCACCGTCTGCCTCGAGGGACTGCCAGGCCCGCAACCATTCCGCACGGCGCGCTATTCATATTCTATTGAGTACCTCAATGGTGGGCACAATAATAAAGGCTGGCCAACTTAATCTGCAGGGTATGGAGGACGCCACCAAGGAGATCCGAGCTCTTGCACTGCTCCATAACCTGGACCTGGTACTGGTGCAGGAGGAGTACCCCGGGTCTCCCAACATCATCGAGTGCGGTGACCACCCCAAAGCTGGGATGGCCATCGTCAAGAAGGGGATCGCCGTATGCGTCCTCCACCACCTTAGCACCAGCCACTGCATGGTCGCGCACGTCACCACTGGAATCGAAAACCTCTTCATGGTCTCCGCCTACGCCCAATATAGTGAAGAAATAGAGATGCACCTGCGCCAGCTTGATGTGGTCTTCAACGCGCTTCGAGGCCGCAACATCGACGTGGGCATCGACTCGAACGCCCACTCGCCGTTGTGGCACAGCGAAGACAATCAGTGCTCGGGCCATGGACCAGCCCGAGACCGAAAACGAGCACAGAAGGAGGGATTCATACAAGCCCGAAACCTACTCATCCACAATGTCTCTGGCCAACCCCCCACCTTCAAGGGGCCCAACGGCCTGTCCAACGTTGACATTACTTTCACCAGCCGCGGCGTTCGAGTCCGGGACTGGACCGTCCACGACAACAGCAGCCTCAGCGACCACCAGCTCATCACGTTCAAGGTTGGCGCAGGGGCCAGGTCAAGGGGCAGCAGCGTCTGGCTGGCGGCGCGGGGCTGCCGAGGAGGTACAGGGAACGTGGAGTAGACTGGTCCAGATTTGAATCGGCGATCCAAGAACAAATGGCAAGAATGAACACACGAGTGTCAGCGCCAGAGTTATGCAAAGAGTTTACATGCGTGATTGAACGGTCGGCGATGAAATGCATGGGAACTCGGCGCGACACAAATGACAGAGGCTATGAATGGTGGAGCGATAAATTGGACGAACTTAGGAAAAACCACAACCGCCTCCGGCGGGCGTGGCAGAGTGTGAGGCGACAAGGCGGGTTGCTATAAGAGCGACGACGAATGGAGTTTCATGATGCCCGACAGAGGTACCGCCAGGAGATAACGGCGGCAGAGACGGCCCACTACAGGAAATGGCCAACACGGGTAACCTCAATCCGTGGGGGCAAGCATATCGTCTGGCAAGTGGGCGGACTCGGCCACCGCAGAACGTAATTAACGGGACAGCGTTGGTCGAGGAGTTCTCCGAGGACGCGAGCACAGCTATGCGGTGCCTCTTATGCCCGGACGACTCGGATGCCTCAGACACGGTGCATCACGCCCAGGTTCACGTATTTGCTCATGCCGCGCCATCGGGTACCGACTCTCCGTCGTTATCGCGGGAACGTTTGCAGGCTATAGTCAAGGCTCTGCCTAACACGGCTCCGGGACTTGACGGAATCATGGCGCGAATGGTGAAATACGTATGGAAAGCGGCTCCTAATGAGATAAAGTACGTGTATAATCGATGTATTGTAGAGGGAATGTTCCCTCAACAATGGAAGGATGGAAGACTGTGTGTCCTGCCAAAGGGCAATGATAAGCCTCTGACCGACCCTAAGGCCTATAGGCCGATTACGCTGCTGTCTATCCTGGGCAAGACGTTAGAGCGCGCTATGCTGTCCTGCGTCCCACATATAAGAAGGAGTATCTCCGAGCACCAGCATGGCTTCATGCCCGGCCGCTCGACCGTCACGGCGCCTAACGCAGTCATCCGGCGCGCACTGACCACCACAGAGAGTTTCGTCCAGGCCATTTTCCTGGACATATCGGGCGCCTTCGATAACGCATGGTGGCCGATGATTTTGCTGAAGGCGAAACAAGGGGGTATTTCGCCAAACATCTACGGGATGCTGGTGGACTAATTCACCAACCGCCGCGTGGGGCTGTTCATCGGCCCCCTTGTGGAATGGAAGGAATCCACTATGGGCTGCCCACAGGGCTCAGTCGTGGGACCCTTTCTGAGGAACGTACTATGGACGACCTACTGCGATTGCCATTATAACGATTCTTGTACAAACCATATTGGTGTACCTACTACTTAATATGATATTGTTTTTTTATTATATTATTATCACGTTCGACTAACCGTTCGAAATATGTCAGAAGGTTGCGTGTTCAGATCACATCGGGGTCACCAATGTAGTTTCCCTATCAGTAGCTACATCTAGCAGTAACAACTACTCACAGCTGCCCGTCAGACAAACCAGTCACATCAGGCAACTCCTGTTCAACCATTGAAACTGTTCGTTTCCTTGATCCTAGTGTATTTCGTCGTGGCCTTTATATGATGATCAATTAATTAACGAAAAATAAACTTGTTACAGATTGCTTTTGATGGTACACTATCGATATGCAACCCTTGCTGGCTAAGATTTCGTCGCGCATTGCAAGACCGGCAAGTAGTAGTCTAGTAGCCCAGCAAGTACCATTAGAACCATTACCCCAACAAATACAAGATCCATTACCCCAGCAAGTACAAGAAGGGGAAGTCCAAGAAATAGAAGTTGACGTTCAAAAACAACAACAGGACTTTGGTCTTATGACTATTCCTGGATTTTTGCGTGTATCTAATACTGGTCGACGCTGTGTTTTTCAAAACTGCAGAAATGCACCAGCAAATAATGTGCCAAAATATATCAGGTTACATTTATTTCGTAATAATAAGCTATTCATATCAAACCATGCTCGAGTTTGCCAACCCAATATGGTAAACAATGACTGGGAAGAACTTTTTAATATGCAAATACCTCTTCATGAAAACTTTAATAGTGCTCATGTTCTCGATATTAACGAGTTGTATGAATGGAGATTGGAACGAGGAACTCGGTTGGACTTCGAAAATATTCAGGATATAGATGACAATGAACTACATTTTTATACCGCTATGGATAAAATTCAATTCAATAATATTTTGAATCAAATACCTTCTCTTCGTGATAGAACCAACAGTACTGCTACTGTTTTGGGCCTGTATTTAGTTAAAATAAGAACGGGTGAACCAGACGAACGTGTAGCTTCTATGTTTAATATGTCGAGAAGAACATTGGAACGAAAGTTGCAAATAGCTCGAGAATGTCTCTCTGAAGAGTTTGTTCCCCGTCATCTGGGTCTGGATCACATGACGAGAGATGATGTAGAGGCTCGAAACTTAACCATCCCGTGTCATATTTTTGGAGGTATCCAGAATGAACCTGCGGCCATTCTTGTGTGTGATGGAACATATATATACATCCAAAAAAGTTCCAATTTCCTTTTTTTAATTCTGCAACCTAGTAAAACCGTTTTTAATTGTATGCACAGACGGCTATATTATAGATGTGATAGGCCCATACTCAGCCACTACTACGGATGCCGAAATAATGAGTCACATGATGCAGGACTTCGCTTGGCATTGGTTTCTGAACGCCAACGACTTTTTTATATTGGACCGCGGCTTTAGAGACTATCCCTACCATTGAAGAACATGGATATGATGCGCATACGCTGCCAACAAGAGCAAGGGAAGAGCAGTTACTGTTGAGCACAATAGATGCCAATAAATCACGGCTAATTACCATGTGCCGTTGGGTCGTAGAAACGATTAATGGTCGCTTTAAAAAAGACATCAAAATATTCCGCCACGTTTATTTTAAAGGTAGCGCTTACAAATTGATGACTGATTTTAAAATAACTACAGCAACTGCAGCAATAAATGCCAATTATCGACCTTATGAAGATAACGCTTATGCAGCACAATTTATTAATATAATAAATGAGAATATAAATAGAGAAAACATATTGGCTGATTACGTGATACGAAACAACTTAAACAGACAAAGAGTTGCATTCAAGCCGCTAGAGGCAAACAATCCCGAATTAAGAGATTTCCCACAAACTTACGACGACCTACTATTATTTACCTTAGGAATTTACCATTTAAAACTGGCCGAATCGTATTGCCATGAACACATGCGGACAAACAGATTGTCATTAATTGGATTATACCATCACAGAGAGTTGGAAGAAAATAAAATATTAATTCGAGGCAGAATACAATCTCGTCACCGAAGAGCAAAACAGTATTACACCTATATACTAATAAATCCGGCCTTGCAGGGAAGACAAAGCCTCGATGGATATTACTGTTTTTGTATACACGGCCGCCGCAAAGTTGGGAGTTGCGCGCACATCGCCAATATGGTATACTTTTTATCTTGGGCAGTATGTCAAGAAGAATTTCGCGCACATGCAGCGTTTTTAGACGAAATAATGATTGATTTTGATGCAGCACAATGAAAGTAAAGATATATTTTTCCCATTTTTCCTCTTTGATTTTTGCACAAAAAAAGTGAAAAAATAATAATTTATCTACACACGTATCATTAACCCTCTTTACTGCGTACAAAAACCGCACGTTACGATCAGCATAATGTTAAACTACTTGGTAAAAACTCATTTCTTATCTGAAAAATTACACATTATGACCATAATATGTAATTTTTCTACACATTATGACAATCAAATTTCGAACGCCGACGCCCGCCTGCATGCCGCCCCTTGTTTGTCTGTGAAGTTGGTACTGACATTCAAATTTCGAACGCCTGAAGTTGGTCCCACAGAACAAGCTAAACAACTGCAGAGCCACAATGCCGGTCAAACATGCGGTTCCTGAACACATCAAAGAGGGAATATGATATGTGATTAATTCCACGCCTCAACCGAACGGGCGTGGAATCTGGTGGGGTGGTTTTTTTTGCCAGGAGTATCACAAGTGGTACTGACCTTTGACGCCGTAGACCGGAATTCGAAAGCTCAATTCGAGGCAGGAATACGGGATAAGGAGCACAAGGGGTGGGGGGAGAGGAGTCGAATCTTACTCTCGTCGTAGCCCGATGCTGTCGCCGTCGCTGCCGAACGCGACGAATTGGGGACCAAACCACTTCAAGCTTCACAACACGAAGCACTCACTCCGATGACGTGAATCTACTTATTCCCGACGATTGTTCCGTGCATATTATAATTAACACTCCGACCAGGCCCGACACCTGTGTAAGACAATTATTACTACTGAAATACAGCCAAGGCCCGAACGCCATGTGCCGACATTTTTCTCCTCGTCAAGAAAGTAACCTCTAACTCGTCATCTCGTTTCTATACAAGTGACAGCTGCTAGTTCCGTTTCCGCTAGTGATGTCCCGATCACTCGCGGTCGATCCGCGCAACGAAAACCGGTGCGTTCCGAAGCATAAATATTAAACAATATGTGTGTAGATAAACTAGTGTATGTAACTGTACATAATTAGGCATTAAAACTCTCGAGTGAATGCCCTCCATTATGTAGCAGTCACATAAACTACTATTATGTCCATTATCTCGTTATTCCCACGACCCACAGATATAGTACCTATACCATTGTAGTCTAGATTGAATTGCCTATCCATCAGACCTAATTTTATTTTTGTTCGCCGTGGGTAAATTTTCCGTACAAAAACGCGGTCTCTCCTTTGAGATTTATTATGGACAGGAGAATTCAGACAGATAGCAGGACGAACCTGATGTAGGAGCCACTGGCAATGTTGTCATTCGGTTACTGAGAGGAGTGCCAAGAATGGTAAATCACATAGTCTATTTTGACAACTGCCATACTATGTACTTCTCTGCCATTGGTACATTACTTAGCCCAGGAAGGGATTCAGTCAGTTGGTACTGTACAGCAAAACAGGATACCAAACTCAAAATTGACACATAAGAAGGAGTTCATGAATAAATCATTTCCTAGACGATCGTATGAAGAAAGAACAACTTCCTATGATGGTGTCGACATGGCTTGCCTGGAAAGACAATAAAATAGTCACCCAAATATTGTCCTCATATGTTGGGGCATTACCAGTGGGTAAAGTCTCTAAGTATGACAAGGCAAAGAAGGAAAAAAGAGAAGTTACATGTCCTCAAATAATACAGGAGTATAATGCCCACATGGGTTTGATTTGATGGATAGTTTTTTGGGGAGACATCGCATTGCAATAAGATCAAAAAATGGTACCTTCGAATTTTCGTTCATCTTCTGGATCTAACAGTCAAAAATTCCTGGGTTGTATTAAAAAAGAACGCAAAAGAGCGAAATGTGCCTACAAAAGATATACTAACGTTCCTTGGGCCAGTTCCGAAATAATTTGGCCCATGTGCTATGCAACAGAGGAGTCGCTACAGAGAATGAAGAGGGCGTCCAAGTAATAGTGTTCATTTATTTATTTTATTTATTTAGAAAACCAACAACATTACAGTTTAATTATTTTAATTAAATTACTTATTTACCACAGCCAATTATAGGATGCCATCAATTACTTAATTAAAGACTCCTGAAAGTATGGGGTTAGTAAAATAGATAAGATATTTATTCGTAACAATTTTTTGTGTATTATTGAGACGGAGTTGGTGTGAATGCAGTGTGAGTGTGTGTGTGTATCGTAGAGTCGTATTACTTTAGCCCTGGCGGGTAACTTTGGCCCATGACCAACAAAAAGTTTGAATTTCCCGCCATATTATTGTCATAGCAGATGGCGCAAAAGTTCATAGGGCATCCGGTAGATGGTATCTAAATATGTTGGTAAAACATTACACAATACGTTGGTTTGAGATCTAACTTGTGTTATGTAGTGTGTAGAATACATTCGGGACTATGTGGCTAGTGAAATCATGTAGATCAGTTCATTTTTTTATTAGTTATATTGAATTATAACGGAGGAATTACTTTGACCGGGGTTTTGGTTTAACTTTGGCCCAGGGCCAAAGTAACCTAACCTAATTAAGCAACTAACCTTTAATGATGTGGTCTTCTCTTAATTGTGCAGGATTACCACTAGAAAATCGCGTGTCATGCCTTCTAGATATAAGATGAAACCGGGGAGCCGCCGCTATGCGGCCTACTCACCGGAGAAATTGGAGGAATGTTTAAATATGGTCAGGTCCAAACAACTCACTCAGAGAGCTGCTGCAGAACAGTATCAAATAGCACGCAGTACTATCAAGAATAAGCTGAAAAACGTTCATCCTAAAAAGCCAGGACGTCCAACTATATTCACAGAGGAAGAGGAACAGGCCTTTGTTGCCCACATCATAGCTTTGTCAGAGTTCGGTTTTTCTCCTACGAGTATCGACTTAAAATTCATTATAAGAGACTATCTTATGTCGCACGGAAGAGAAGTACGTCAATTCAAAAACAACGTCCCCGGTCAGGAGTGGCTCAGGTGCTTCATGCATCGTCATCCAGAACTTTCCCAGCGGTTTGCAAATAATATCAAGAAAGTGCGTGCCCAAGTTTCAAAGACCGTTATAGAAGATTTCATTGACAATATAAAACCAGAGATAGAGAATGTTCCTCCTGAGAACCTATACAATTACGACGAAACCAACCTGACTGACGACCCCGGAAAGAAAAAGGTGATTTGCCGTCGAGGAAGTAAGTGCCCAGAGTCAATAATTAACTCTTCAAAACTCAGCTACTCCGTCATGTTTTGTGGCAATGCTGCTGGAGATTCCATTGCGCCATCATATATAAAGCAGATCACTTATAGACTACATGGACTGAAAACGGTCCATCTGGAGCCCGATATTACAGGACAAAAAGTGGTTGGATGGACGCTGTTACATTCGAGGATTGGTTTGTCAATCACTTATTGCCAATATTGAAACGGCAGGAAGGAAGAAAAGTTGTGATTGGTGATAACCTTTCATCCCACAAAAACCAAAGTGTACTCAAAGAATGCGAGGACAACAATATAGCTTTTATCTGTTTGCCTCCCAACGCGACACACATTCTACAGCCATTGGACGTGGCATACTTCAGGCCGTTGAAGATTAAATGGCGGCAAGCTTTGCTAACTTGGAAGCAGAGTTAAGAGGGTCGAAAACTTCCAACGCTGCCAAAGGATAAATTATCTGATATACTCAAGCAAGCATTAAATAACATGACTGCAACAAAGGAAAACATAATTGCCGGTTTCGAAAAAACTGGAATATATCCGATTGACAAAGCCATACCAATAAATAGGGTGCCCCGATAAATAATCGCTGATTCGTTTATGCAAAAACTGCAGCAAGCAAGAAACGATACAACTTCCCAAACAAATACTGTAAGAAAAAGAAAACTAAACGTACCTGCTGGCCGTTCAATTATAGCGCAAGATATTGCTGAAACAGGTCCATCCGGTGTGACTGTCACGAAAAAGACGAGAAAAAAAGACCCAAGCACTGCGACGACGACAACTTCACAAGGATTCTACAACTAGTTGCAGCTCCAATATGAGTGACGTTTCATCTACAGAAGATTTGCCAGACGACGAGTTTATGCTAGATAATCAAGAAATGACACGGGAGTTTCCGATCAGCCCAAAGAATAATGAAACCAAAGTGGACTTAAATGCTGCTGAATGTGAAGACGATCTTTCAATCGTGTTGATGTCAAAATTGAGACCCGAGTCAAACCTGAAAGATATTCTTCAAGTGGATGATCATGTCCTAGTCAAATGGAAAAATCAGCTGTATCCGGGAAAATTACTTTCCTTAAATGAAGAGGGTGTTATGGTAGGTGCAATGAAAAAATGAGAAAGTTCTGGAGGTGGCCTCCTATAAAAGATGAACAGTTGTACTCTTGGGAAGACGTTGTAAAGAAAATAAAACCGCCTAAATTTATGAAAAAGGGCTGCTTTTCTGTAACTGAAATTGATGAAGCTAAGTAGAATACTGCCTTCGTGCAGTAGTTAAGTTGATTCCTATAAGAAATATTAAAAAGACTAGAAGAGATTTATTAGATGTATGAAGAATTAAAATTATCCTGTGGCATAATATATGGTTACTAATAATATTTACCCTTAAGTACCTTGAGTACCTATATGTTCTAAGAAAAGCTATAATTTGTTATTAACCAAGAAGTTAGCACTTTGAAGGAAGCCATAAATGTTTAATTGTTTGTTTTTATTGAAAAATTTCGAAGAATTTAATAAAAGTTGATTTTTTTCCTGTGTACAATGGTTCTTTTTTATACAGAACAACTTAAATGTGATTACTTTAATCCATAGTCGTTAAGTCAAGCGATTAAGGTACAAAATCAGCAGATGGCCAAAGTATTCATCTCCGAAGTCAAACTTTGGCCCAAACTTTGCAAAAAAAAATACTAAAATACTGTACTTTGATGACTTTTTTCATTCCTACCCTTCATTATATCCCCTTCTATTCACTGAGTTCATTAAAACAAATAATAAGCTGAAAGGATAAAATAGATTCACATAAAAAGAAAAAAAAGAAAAATTTTGGCGCAAAGTAATACGACTCTACGGTATGTGAAAGTTGGTGTATAGCTATGATTGAAACTGTATTGATATATTTTGTTATCCGCAGAGAGTGTCAAGAATTGTATGTTTAAAAAAAAAAAAGTTCTAGAAGAAGAAATACAGGCAAAAAGGAAGAGAGGACCTGCAACAATACCTCTTCCAAAAGACATACGGAGAGATGGTCTTCATCATTTGCCAGACGTAGGTGGTTCTCTGCGCTGTAAATACCCTGAATGCAAAGGGTATTCTACTATAAGATGTAGCAAATGTGAAGTCAATCTATGCCTGAACAAAAACAATAATTGTTATAAGAAATACTACATATTATAGTTTTACCATTAAATACCTTTCCTTACTACGTGTAGGTTGCATAATGCATAGTGATGTAAATTTCCATCATAAGGTTATTAATATATTTATTATTATTTTTCCCTTAACCTCGTGGCGCCCAATGTCCTTTAAAAATGCCTTAAAGTGTATGCGCTAAGCGCCCAAAGCGATTCAAATCATGATTTGCCATGAATGCCCTCTGTGATTTATAAAGTACATTACATTTGCTACGACTTGCAGTTTGAATTTCGCGCCTACGCGCCATACATTTCCGGTTATTCGTTTGATTGGTTAATGCAGAGTGACCATTGACAACAGCTGTCATAGTGACGTTTCTCATTTGAAGAAAAAAAACAAAGATGTCACGCGCTCAGAAACAAGGTAAGTTAATCGTCTTGAATCTCATTAATCATGGCAGATTGTCAAGTATTTTTTTGCATTATATCTGTGTTTGTACCAGATTTATGCAATTGTTGTTTCATTTCAGTTTTTATCCAAGTAGTTTTATTTTTTATTTGACGTTGTTCTAAAAAAAGTACAATGGGTGTTAGTTAGGTGAACAAACAACTTTTATTTTTCCTTTTTAATTGACTGGGTTTTTATGTCCTTTAATTTTTTACAGGTTTGAAGGATGACGAGATATGTGCCATGCTTGATAATAATTCTGACTTTGGAGATTTCGTGCCCAGTGATGAAGATTTGGATGAAGAAGCATATGTAGTTCATAAAAGTGAAGAGGATTCCTCAAATACGTTTGAATCCGACTTCGAAGACAGTTCCGGAAAAACTCAATCAGCATGTAGCGTCCCTTCTAATTCCATTACCCGAGGACGTGTTTATCGTGGACGGGGCACCAGACGTGGACGAGGCACCAGACGTGGAAGTGGCGCCAGAGGTTCCCGTGGTCATGGAGCGGTACAAAACAGAAGCATACCTTCAACGTTTGGTGCTACCGCGGATACAAATTGGTCGGTTAAACTTTTTCCACCGAAGACTTTTCAACTATCAGAGCCAGCTTTCATGCAAATCAACACCGAAGCATATGATAAAGTCTCATATTTTCGACAATTCATAGACGAGGAGCTGATAAACTTGATCGTGGACAAAATGAATCAAACTTCTATTTTGAATACAGGAAAAATTTGGAGCTTACAACCAGCGAATGCTATACTAACATAAGAATTACGTTGGTCATGGCAAGCATTAATTATCCGAAGCTGCGAATGTACTGGGAGAAAAAGTTTCGCGTCGTAGCAATTGCTGAAGCTATGTCGAAAAACCGATTTTTGCTACTGCGCAATTCGTTGAAATGAGTTTGTGATGCCGATCTCACCACAGAAGAAAGGCAAAAGGATAAGCTGTGGAGAGTTCGCCCGATCATTACGAAGGTTATCACTGGATGCCGTGCACAAATCAAAGAAAAGTGCTTGAGCATTGACGAGATGATAATTCCTTTTAAGGGGAAATGCGGTATAAGAACTTATTGCCGAGGCAAACCATACCCAGTCGGAATAAAGGCGTTTGTACTAGTAAACCCAAGTGGAATCGTATATGATATTCAAATTTATGAAGGGACATATCCTGAGTATGATAATACCAATCTAGGTCTGGGAGAAAAAGCTGTACTGTCCCTAACTGAGACACTTGTTCCTGGGCATATAATCTATTGTGACCGATATTTCACAAGTGAAAAATTGATGAACCAGCTTAACAAGAAGGGAATCGGCTGCACAGGTACAATTATGAAGAACCGAATTCCCAAGGATGTAAGAGAATTGCTCATGAATGACAAGGAGCTCAAGAAAAAAGGAAGAGGTACTTCACACTATGTTGTCAGACATGATAATATGGTAGCAGTAACTAAATGGTTAGATAATAAACCTGTAAAATTGTTGTCAACAGTTGAAGCTAAAGACGAACAAGATACGTGCCGACGTTGGTGTAAGACTAGGAAGAAATATATTGTGGTTGAAAGGCCAAGATGTATTCGAGAATACAATAAAAGTATGGAAGGGGTCGATTTGGCTGACCGACTACTGGCAGTTTGTCTAAACAGATATCGAACCATAAAATGGACACAGCGGTTTATAGCGCACATGATTGATCTCTCTGTCTCAAACGCGTGGCTATCACACAAACAAGATCTTACACTAAATGGATGTCAAAAACAGGACCAGTTAAGGTATTATAAACTAAGGCAAGGTGAAAGCTTGATTGAAACATATCAAGCGTCGGAGAGCGCAAGTGTCGTTGAAGCTGATCAAGAAGACCCAGTGCAAATCCCCCAGAAAAGACAACGGGGCCGGCCCATTGCGCCAATTCCCACAAAAAAGAAAAGAACCAGTGAAGTAAAGCATTTGCCAACATTTACTGAAGACCAGAGTAGATGTCGAGCCTGTCACGAAAATAAAACTATTTTCAAATGCACGTCCTGCGATGTGCGCCTGTGTCTCACCAAAAAACGCAATTGCTACTATACCTTTCACAAAGATTAGATTCAATTTTTGATAAACAAAATGTCAAATACCTACCATGTATATAAGACTGTTGTGTTGTTATTCTAATGATTAAAATTCATTCATAACATACACTAAAGTTCCTAAATCTCTACTCTACTCTACTCTAAACCTTAGAGTAATCTATCGATTTCTGAGATTCTGCCTAAAAATAATATTAGCATAAAATTTGTGTCCAAATTAAACAAATGCTCCTAAAAGTTTATAAGATTTCATAAGTAGTATTTGCAATGTATGTGTTAACAAAACTATTTGTTTTTATTTTTCCTAAATAAAGCTGATTAAAAGACTACTCCATTTATTACTTGATAAACGCCTAAATGTCCTTTAAATAGTACAATGTTTTGTGCCTGCTTAGGGATCATCAAAATGTGGCATATCGTGACAGGGGGAAGGGAGGAGTTCCATGTTTGTGACCTCACAATCCTCACATATATTTTTTTTACAAAATCTAAGTTTAAAAAAAAAACGAACATTGTACTAAATTAATTTTCTACAAACTCGGATTTGTTTGAATACTTTCGTTCCCTATAAATTTGATACTATTTTTCTGGCCGAGTTTAACGATTTATTGTTTTCGAAATAGCGAATGTTTCACTAAGGCGATAAGGCTCATTTTACGACGCCGTAAGCGAGCTGGACACTTGTGTCGGTGCCCTTTGTGTCAATAGCCGCCGCACGCGTTAAACCTTTCACTAAGCCGACAAGTGCCAATGCCGTGATTTTTTTGCGATTCTAGTCTTCATTTAGCAATAAGGTATTTTCTGAGCACTGCTTCCGCAAAATCCAACCGATGGCGCTGTGCAAATCACTTTTTTTTTCTCGCATAGACTCAGATTGCCATTGTGCAGACCACAGAGCAATACGTGCAGTGCTTTATGGTGAGATTTTAATCTGTTAATTGAATGGGGAATACCGGAGAACACCGTGGACTTTTTTCGTGTTTTTTTCCGAGTGATCTCTTTGGGAACGAAATACGTCGTCGTTCAAGTTTTGTTCAAAACTTCAAATTGGAAGATTGGACTCAATTTTTACGTTTAAATTAAATAACTGTTCTGGCTGGACACCTTCTGGACAGTGGACACCGACCAAAAGAGGATGGGTCGTGTTTGTGTTGTGCTTGGATGCAAGAATAATGGGTGTCATAGCTTTCCAAAACAAGAACCTCGAAGATCTCTTTGGATAAAAGCAGTGAAACTAAGGAAGAAATTTCAAAACAGACAATGCCTTCAAATATGCCCATTACATTTCAAAAACTCCGATTACATGGATTCATACTACCAGCCCCGTAAGTTTGTGGACTTTTTATGGCAAAAGATACTCTAGATCTACATCATCTATAGATAGATAGCTAGATCACCATCATAGAAGCTACAAAAAAGCTGGCTCTGATGTATTTGTGCTCTCTGGCTGACGGCTGACATGTTCGCTCGCATAAATAAAATGTACATAAAATATACAATGCAACAATAAGCACCTCCCAGAAAAATAATGTCTTATTGTTTTTCCAGATTATAAAAACACCTTGAAAAAACATGCAGTACCCACCTTCCATATTTTCCTTGGAATCCAGCTCCACATACACAAGAGATATTATTTGTGTCAGAGGAACCTGCCAGCCGGAGCTCAGGATCTGATAAGCTGAATTCAGATCCTTTGGATTATTGTACAGATAATGGCAACAATACTGTTGTACAGTCGTCACCATCAGAAACCGGTTCTGAAACGTCTGATGTTGAATATGATAAGATTTTTCCATTCAACGCTACAAATAGCCTAAAGAAATATGCTAATCCAAGGAAGTAATACCTAGCATCAAAATAATAGTAATTGAACTTGCACTTCTTATTTGGTAGTTATGTGCACTATCAATTACTATATTTATAAGGCTGATGGATTTATTAATAGGTAATCTTATATTTAAGAGCAACAGGCAGACCACCACCGGCCCGTTGGACAGATGATATGGTCAAGGTGGCTGCTAAAAGACAGTTTACCAGACTAGTGGGGGACAGATACGATTGGTGTGCTTTGAGAAAGGCCTATGCCCAACAGTGGGATGATACGGGCTAATATAATGATGATGATAATTAATACTGTACAATTTTGTTTCAGAAAATCCTTTCCAATTCATAAAGGAAATGCCAATGCCTTACATTATGCCACCAGGCACCGCTACTGATGATACCACCCATGATCCACTATTAACATAGCTAACAGACCATATAATTTGCCAGCGTCATCGAACTGCTGAGGCCGACGGCGGCGGCGTCATTCTATAGTCTGTCTGTGTAGTGTGGACCGTATAATATAACCCGGCCGAGTAAAATGTCACCTCGCTGACATGCAAATAGCGCCGTAATGACGAAACCTTTACTCTGAAATGTAACCTTTAAAATGAAAATGTACGGTCCACGCGGCATTGACCTCGAAAAGTAATGTACACAGCGCCATCTATCGGTATTTTCTGAGAAAAAACCTCATTGACTCTCGCTGAGTGACGTAGTTTACGAATTATTCTAATTTGTGTGATGATATAAAAGCAAAATGTTATGGGATATTTCAATAGTTATTTCGAAAATATCAATAATAAAATGTGCCGAAAATAGTGAGAGTCTATTAGAAAGCCATGTTACAAATATTTTCTAGTCGAAACTGTTTTCTTTGCAGGAAGATATGAAAAAAGAGATGCTCACAGATACCAAAGATATGAATACACAACTAAACGAACAAAGTCAAAGTCAGATCCATCAATCGGGATCTAAAGATGCACAGAGACAAAGAGCTTCAAGAAATAAAATAGCTGTCCTGGAGTCGGAGCTGAACAGTTTGATACAATTTATGTCATGTGGGGTATCGTTGAGTATCTTTTTTAAAAATCATTGTGGGGTTGCTCTAACCATTTTTCAGTTGAAATAATATTTTAAGATATAAAGCGATTTAAAGTTTTTTAATTGGGGTTCTCACTAATATTCATATTTGTTACTAACTAAAAAGTTGGAAATAAAATTATTATTATTAAAACAAAAACCCGACTGCTTAAAATTATTGAATCAAAAAGGAAAAATTTAGTTAAAATTGCAAGTTACTTTACATTACACACAGTCGGAGGCAATGTTTTGTTGACCAAAGATACAAACTACCACTTGCAATTTTAACTTGTTTTTTCCTTTTTAATTCATTAATTTTAAGCAGTCGGGCTTTTTGTTGTAATAATATATTTTTTTGAGTTTAAGTATATCGCTATTTTGAACACTTCGAGCCACGTCAGTGTGGTGTAGTGGTCTGACTGCATGGGGTCTGGGTTCGATTCCCGGATGAACATTTGCTTTTTTTCAACATTTTTTTCACAATATTTTTGTCATATTTTATTAAATTTTGTTAAAATTGTACACTTAAGTAAAAGTTTACCAAAAATGTTTTTTCTATAATTACTTGTTTTAGGATAATAATCATAAGGATGATGAATAGAGAAGTTCTTACCGTTGCAGTTTCTTTCTTTAGAATAGAATTTTCGGATGTCGCTAAGGTAGGCATCGTATATTTTTCGTTTGCAAAATAATAGGCAAGAATACATAGGAAAAAAAATATCACTAGGTATACCTAATTATTTAATTTTAGCTTAAATTGAATTGAATTTATAAGGGTTTTGAAGCCTTCGGCTTCGGAGTCATTAGATTCCACTTTACAGCGTTTAGGTACTCTTTTTAATCATTTATTTCTTTACATACCCCTAGATTAAATCATGAAGCGTTCGCAATTGAGTGGTGCACAAAAACGAAAACACGCAGAAGAGAATAAAAGAAAAATAGCAGAAACAATAAGTAAAACAAAAAAGTTAACAAGGTTTTCCGTCCCCCTCAATCTGAACCACCGCTATCAGTTGATATTACAATTTCAGGGACGTCAAAAAGCAGTGAAGAAAATTTTACGCTTCAAGAACCTTCTGATTCTGAATTTGAAACCTCGAATAATACTGAAGATATAATAGACGAAACTGAAATTAACAGAGCACCAAATCAAGAAAATGACCAAGGGCTATGGCGTGAATTTTCAAACGTTTACGTGGAGTGGTTGGACGTTGGCTATCTTGCGGACCAAATGACAGTCAAAATCATAATACTTCATTTGAAAAATCCCGTCGAACTTATGGTTCAACGTCGCGTTATGGCTGCCACATACGCAGCGGTATATTGAACGGTATACCGGAACTGAAGACTTGTGCAAGTATACCGTTGCGTGTGTATGACAAAACTTGCACAAGTTTCCTGACTTGCACAAGTCTGGTAGGCAGATCGAAACTACGATCTGTATACCTGCGCAAATTAGTTTGTGCAAGTATGCATGTGTGTGAACGCTTCAGTCGAACGTGCGCCAGTGCTTCGGTCGGTTGTGTTGTGTGTGTTTATTTTCGCGCCAAAATGTCTGTCGACTGACGCCTCAGTAATAGAGAGATATTAGAAGAGTTTATAGATTTATATATATATGCAGGAAGTTACCATGTCTATGGCAAATAAAAAGTCAAGAATACCGAATTCGCGACAAAATGAACGCTGCATACCAACAATTGGTAGATGTTTTGAAAGAAATAGAGCCGGACGCGAATCGGGAATCACTGATAAAAAAAATTAATACCTACAGGACAAATTACCGAAAAGCACATAAAAAAATCGAAAATTCGAAGAAATCAGTGGCAGGCATCAACGATGTATACATGCCGAGCCTATGGTACTACGATAGATTGTATTTTATCCGCGACCAAGAGACACCAAGAGCTTCGCAATCGAACCTGACTGAGGAGGAATCTACGGTAAGATTTTTGTTCTGGCTTCACAAAAAATTAAACAAAATAAAATTCAAATCCAATACCATTATTTTTTTTTATTTATGAAATTATTTTGCCAAGGAACACTGCCTTCATTACTAAAGTAATCCATAAACTGTTCCCGAATATTCTTTGCATTGAGTGCAGTATTCCCATATCCCCTTCTAGCTAATGGGATCATCTGGTCTCCCGCATGTAACCCTGGCAAGATAGTTCCATTTTCTGTAATTTCTTGGTCAAAACATTCAGAAGGCGAGTAGTGATTACGTGAATGAGCGATTAGAAAGTTGTGCAAAGCACAACTCGCTATTACTACAGCTTCAATATTATTTGGTTCTATATTAATTTGTGTGTGGAAAATTCTGAACCTAGCCGCCAATATACCGAACGCATTTTCAACTATGCGCCTCGCTCGAGATAAACGGTAATTGCAGATCTTTCTATCTTGTGAATTCAAGTCCGCTCGTCTAAATGGCTTCATCATATCACATCTCAAAGGAAACGCATCATCAGTTACGAAAACATATGGCAATACTTTTGAGCTGTTGTTAATTTTTTCTTCCACCGGAATCTTTAACAGATTTTTCTGAAGTTTCTTGTAGAAAACTGTATTTTGCAGAACACCGCCATTTGTGCCAAAATCGCATATAATGAATCGATATTTGGCATCCACAATTGCTAACAGAACCATACTATGCCGCCCTTTGTAATTGTAATAATAAGATCCGCTTTCACTCTGTGGAATAATATCTACATGTTTCCCGTCGATTGAGCCGATACAGTGAGGAAAATTCCATCTGTGTTTTGCGATATCTTTCCAATCTTCTTTTGATTTCGGAAACTGAAACAAATATGAAAATAACTTTTAATAGAGGTTAAGTGAGCGAGATCCCTGTAGGTACTTAAACTTTTTACCTATGTTTTTATAAAATACTTATATTTAACTCATTGTTAAAGACAGAAGAAACTGAGGAAGTTGAAACTGATGGAGTTGAAATCTACACTGAGTCTTCTTCTGACGCCGTTCAAAGTCCACAATCTTCGACGTCTTCTACAGTCGCCCAAAGTCTACACCCACCGACAGCTTCAAGAAACCGGTCAAGGCCGACAAAAACGACTTTAAATTCTTCTGTCGGTGCGTGATCATTTCAAACGTCCGGCTGTACCCGAAGATGGATGCGATGTTTTTGGCAAAATGGTGGCAATAAAATTGCGTGACTTGCCCAGAGAACAGAGATTGTTTGCAGAAAAAATTATTACTGATACGTTATTTGAGGCACAATTTGGTAACTTAACGATATCACACAAGCTCACAAGTTCAACTGCTAAATCAGGTACCACAACAAATCCATCAGCAGCAGATGTTATCGGAACCACAAAGTTACTCAAATAACAGAAATATAAATTACAATTTACAATCTCAGCAGAGCCAACCGACATGTTTTTCAGATGCCAGCCTTCAATTATCGGGTTTACTTTCCACCGAAAACATGTCCATGACTTTATTTTCTCAGTTTAACGGTGAAAATTAAGGCCTGTACCTAATTATGACTCTGCCTCTCTATTTTTTTTAATAAAAGTAAACCGTTGATTATAATCTTGTGGTTTTACTTACCTTCAAATAGATTGTGCGAAGTACTTCATAGATATACATGTCTCAGGGATAATGATCCCTAGAGCTTGAGGTGATATTATTGTAGAAAACTTAAGATCTTCGTAAGTTCTACCAGTCGCCAGGAATCTCAAAGTTGCTGTTAACCTCTCATGCGGTGTTATCGCTTGGCGCATTATCGTGTCATTCTTTTGTATCAATGGCATTACTAAGTACAAGAGATCCAAATAAGTGTTTTCATCCATACGCAAATAATTGTGCCAGTCCTTCGGAGCGAATTTCAATTCATTTATAAGGTTGGTGTGGGAATACTTATTTCTTTTCACTAACCATTCTTTACACCATACAGAACGTTTCTTCTTACACTTCTCTTTTTTCTTAATAGCTAGCACCAAACCAACAATAGCCAAAACGTCATCATTTGTGGATGTCACTACCGGTGGCATATTTCACAAAATAGGTAAACACGACTTCTTCGGTTTGTCACAGGCGCTGAACTGAGACTGCACAGGCATACTTGAATCGTGTGTAGTCACTATGGACGTCAGGTATACTTGCACAAGTCTTCAGTTCCGGTACATATACCGTTCAAGTATACCGCTACGTATGTGGCAGCCATTACTGCCATGAAAACATATTTACTGACCGAAAGCCTAATGGCGAAAACCACAAAAGAGAGTGACACTGATACCGATCACCAGTGATTTGAGCACAGACCAACTTTATTTACACAGGACTGTGTCAGCAGTGATAGCAAACTTTGTTCCGGATGATTTGGCTCATAAATCACCAGGAAAATTATCACATGCAAGATGGCTGACCCGTGCAAACCGTATAATGCGCCTTTATGTGGCTACGGAAAATCCAGATGAAAGATTGATCGTCTTAGCTACTTTTGTAGTGAAAGTCTACGCACCGACTTGGTTTGATATAAAAAATCACCCATCCTGCAAAGACGGCGCTAGACACCTTTTCAAACAAGTATCACGATCAAGGTATCTCTCGGATAATCTTAAAAAAGTAGTAGATCCTGTTATCCAGAGGAACAGCTATTTCGCACATCCCGAGAATATGCTGCTAGCCTTGCTGACCGACGAAAAGAAGAGCGTACGAGAACTGGCTGCTCGTCGAATTGTCAAACAACAGAAACATCCCAGTTAAGGATGTTTGAGGTGCCATGCATCAACGTCAATTCATCTGACTACATTGACCTGATTGACTGGCAGAGTGGTGTAACTGAACCACCTCCACTCATCATACTCATCATCATAACATCTCTCTGACCAGGAAGTAAGGTCATTTGTAGAATCGGGCGGAGAAGGGGAACTGGACTTCTTACGGCTTCCATACCACACTCAAGCCGTGGAGCGAGAGCAGTGAAAGTCACAACAGAGGCATCGGCTTCTTTATACACACGAAAGGCCAGAATCGGGTCCATAAAAGCAAAATTACAGTCAAGAGCGATTATGCCTAAGTTCGAGACGAAAAGGGATTTTAGGGTGTAATTACCATATTATTATTTTTAAACTGTATTTGTGTACGATTAAACACTTATGTCTTTATTAAAGGATGGCTAGAATTCGTTTTTCTTAGTCGATGAAGCTGGAAAGCACTTCTTTTTTTTTTTGAGAATTTTTGAAAAACATCCCTTTTTACCACATTTTCGAATTTTTGAATGCAAAGCGGTGGCTCTAGAATTATTTTTAAAATTATAAAATAAATCATAGTTCATTATCTTCCTATAACACAACTTTCCCGCACTATTAGATCTCAGGAAAGTAAAAATAAAAAATCTCCATACATCCATGCTCCAATATCAAGCTATAAAAACGAAAAAAGAGTCCCTTACTGAGTCAGACACAATTATACACGTAGATTTCAGTGAAAATTACCTGACAAAATACGCTGAAGAAGTTCAATCCTTCCATTTCGGAGGATCGAGACAGCAAATAAGTATGCACACTGTTGTAGTCTACACTAAAGATGTCGATCAAGAGCTAAAAAGCGAATGTTACTGCAATTTGTCCTAAAACTTATCGCACTCACCTCCTGCAATCTGGGCCCATTTACAGCCCATACTTGACCGCCTACCGGCTACTGTTACGAATTTAAATTTCCTTAGCGATGGGCCGGTCACCCAATATCGTAACAAAATGATGTTCAAGGTTTTGGCAACAATGCTAGGAGATTTCTACCCTAACCTTCAAAATTTCACATGGGATTTTCATGAAACAGGTCACGGGAAGGGAGCTCCCGATGGAGTGGGTGCAACTTGCAAGAGAACTGCAGATAGACTAGTGGCGAGTGGCACCGATATATCGGCCATAGATGACTTAGCTAAAGCCCTTGAGAAAGCCTGCCCGAATATTAAAGTTTTCACCGTAGATGACGCAGACATATCAGAAAAAGCAGCTAAACTAGGATCAACTGAAGGTATAAAGACTTTTTCAGGCACACTAAAGGTTCATCAAGTTACCGGTTGCGTATTTACACCCAGTTCCCTGTCATTGAAAATTTTGAGCTGCTTCTGTGATTCTGAGTTATGTCGTCATTTTCAATTGGGGACTTTGGATTATCCACGAACACTTCCTGAATCTCGTCTGCGTGTTGATGATATATATGGAGCTAATGATTCAAAGTCAAAGTCAAAGTCAAAGTGCTTTATTACATACTGTAGATATTTACATATACTTAGCAAACGTCATTTTTTGCCTCTTCTCTACATTGGACCACTGTGGGAGTAGAAGGGCGTAGAAACTCCCACAGATTCATTTTTAGATCTCTTTTAAAGATTGCTTGTGCTTAACTAATACAAATTTTATAATATCATAATTAATAAGTAGGAATAAATAATAACAAAATTATTAACAGCAAGGTCTGTGTTGAGCCAGATTAACCCCATACAGTCCTGTCATTTAAGTAATCTTGAACATTGTAATATCCCTTTTTCGACAAAGTCGCTTTAACCTGCTTTTTAAATTGCTCAAATGGCAATTTCAAAATCTCCAGAGGTATCTTATTGTAGTAGAGAATGCACTGACCCTTGAAAGAATTGCTAACCTTCGCGAGTCTAAAACGGGGCGCACATAGTCTGTGATTATTTCTTAGGTAAACATTACAGCTATCGCTAAGTTTAGGAAATGTTGTAAGGTTCTTGCGTACATACATTATATTTTCGAAAATAAATTGACTAGCTACTGTTAAGCTCTTTTCTGTAAAATAAAAATAGTTTGAATATCCGCCGCTTTCCCCCACAACAAGATACCATAGGACATTACACTATGAAAGTAACTAAAATATACTAGCCTAGATGTAGCCGTATCCGTGCTTTGTCTGATGTTCCTAACAGCGTAAGCCGCAGAACTTAATTTACCAGCCAATTTATCTATATGGGGTCCCCACTGCAATTTGCTATCAATGGGTATTCCAAGAAACTTCGTATCATTTACTAATTCTAACGTGCTGTTGTCTAACACTAAACTGGTCTCAACTTGCCTGACATTTGGAAGTGAGAATTTGATACACTTGGTTTTACCAGCGTTTAACAATAAATTATTAACTGTGAACCAATTCAAGGTTAAAGTCAATACACCATTAACATCATCAAAATCTCCTTTTTGTCTTTCAATTTTGAAGACCATTGAAGTATCATCAGCAAACAACACTATGTCAGTTAATTTCTCCACCATGAAAGGCAGATCATTAATATATACCAGGAATAAGAAAGGGCCTAATATGGAACCTTGTGGAACGCCAATTTTAACACCCGATCCATCAGATTTTACGCCGTTAACTTCTGCCTTTTGAATTATATTGCTTTGGTATGATCTTAGTAGATCCAACGATTTATTTCTAACTCCGTAATGATTTAATTTAATTAATAGCGTATTATGATCAACATAATCAAACGCCTTCGACAGGTCGCAAAAAAGTGCGGCCTCCCATGCAGAATAAATATGAGATATAAGGGTAATCCTGCATCCGTAGTCGATTTACCCCTAGTGAAACCATATTGTTTAGCGTGGAGTTGTTTTGTACGGTTGAAGTGTGAGAGCATTTGATTGAGTATAATCTTTTCAAATATTTTACTTAGTGTTGGAAGAACAGATATTGGTCTGAAATTTGAAGGATCGCCCTTATCTCCCGACTTGAACAGAGTTATCAGTTTACTGTGTTTCATGAGGTCTGGAAAAGCCCCATCGTCAACACATTTATTGAATATATAAGCTAAGTGTGGGGCTATAACTAGAATTAGTGAACCAATGACTTTGACTGATATACCCCACAGGTCTTCCGTATTTTTTAAGTTAAGTAATTTAAACGTTTTGACAATGTCCTGGGGATATACATGATGAAATTTTAAATATACATTACTGACGCTAGTGTTATTTTTTAATAAAGTCTCTGCTTCGTCTTTTCGTCGTTGTCGCTTCATCTCCATAGATGAATTTAGACGGTCTGTTGTGAGTACGGATACATTGGTGAAGAATGTTTCAAAAGCTCGAGCAACATCAGCGCTGGATTTAACAACATCGTCACCTATATTTAGGCAGAAATCATTGTCCCTTGGTATAACTTTGCCAGTTTCGCGGTTTATTATTTGCCAAACTGTTTTCATTCTATTATTTGAATTTTGAATTTTTCTATTAATGTGTAAAGTTTTTGCAGTTCTACAAACCAACTTGAAAGTTTTGGAATATTTTTTAACATAGTCATGAAATTTTCGATCAAAGTTATAGGTTTTTTGATCATAAAGGTCATACAAGATAACTCTACTTTTACGAATTCCAAACGTTGCCCAGTCATTAAATTTAGATTTACCGTTGTAGTCACTGACTTTCTTTAATTTGAAAACTTTATTGAATTCTGTCTGAATAATGTTGAAGAAATCTGAGTAGATTTTGTTTGGGTTCTGTTTATTAAAATCCGGTACTGGCAAATTTATATCTAAGGTTTTCGTATATGTCTCTAGTCTATGGGATGTAATAGACCTATAAAATGATGGACCAGTCTTATCCTCAATAGCAATTGGGAATGAAACTGTTTGACCACTGTGATCGGAAGGTAAGCAGTTAATTACACTTTTACTTCATAATTTCATAATTTCTTTATTGCACTCAACTCATATATGGACAACAAGACTTATGTAGGGACACAGTATTATCGAGTCAACATTTCTAACCGAGGTAGCCGCCGGCGTGCGAGCCACTGATGAAGGCAGTCGTTCCTCACCCGCCTTTCAGTGGAGTCGTTTGTAGAGTATATACCGAACACGCTAAATAGATTGTAAACCTGTTGTGTTAATTATCTAATAAACAGATTCGTAAAGTGAACTATAATTCGGACTTATTAATTAACCAAAAATAAGTTACATTGGTGACCCCTGTGAACATTCCCATTGAAGAATTCGGTGAACTTTGGAGCTAGTGCGCAGTTTGTGTCAGCGTAGCATCGGGAACGACTCCCCGCGCGTACCTATTTTCCTGAGGCGCGCGGGTTACAAGCATGGCGAGCAACGGGATCGGCGTCGGACAGGTGCCGGCAGCGGCTGCAGGCCCCCCGCCTGTTCAGGAGGAAGTCGAGAGGATACCAGTTGCAGGTCAGTTAGCAGAACATGCCAATGACCTTGCCGCTATCAGTCTCTCAGCGAAGATTCCATAGTTTTGGGCCGATATGCCACGTATGTGGTTCGCCCAGTTCGAATCAATTATGGCTCCGCAAAGACAAGGAGATCGAGAAAAGTACAATTTGGTTGTAGCAAAATTATCGCGGGACGCTATTCAGCAAGTTAGCGGATTGATTATTACCCCGCCTGAGAGAGATTTATATGGCGCAGTTAAAGCCAGATTGTTGCTAGTTTACGAAGAAAGTGCCGAGAAACAGTTCCACAAATTAGTGAGCAATATGCAGCTCGGGACCCAGAAACCCTCCCAGCTGCTCCGAAGGATGGCAGAATATGCAAGAAACGCACGAGTGGCCGACGAGACGCTAAAGAATTTATGGATTTCAAGGTTACCGGCATCAGTTCGCGCGGTACTCACCGTTAACCAGGGGGAACCGGTGGAAAAATTGTCCCTCATGGCTGACAAAATCGTAGAAAGACTACGGATCAGCGACGTACAGGAGCTGGCAGCATCGTCCATGTCTACGCCCACATCACAGGAACTGGTTATGTTGCAGTTGGTAAACCAGGTTATGGCCATGTCTATGGAACTACGAGACCTGAAGGAGAAAGTACGAGGACGTAGCAGAGAACGGGACCAAGGAAGGAATTTTAATAACGGAAATCGCAATAGAAACCGCTCGGGATCGCAAAAGCCGCGCAACGGATCCGACGATCCGAATTGTTTGTGTATGTACCACTACAAGTATCGGTCGCGCGCAAGAAAATGTGAGAAACCCTGTAATTGGAAGCAGTCATCACCACAGAATTCGGAAAACTAGATGCGGCGCAGTCTGTTTCGGTGGAAGATTGTGTAACCGCCCGTGCACGCGAAAGCTAGACCCTTACCGCCCAAACGCTATGAAAAGGTTCGCGAAGAGTTTAGGCTAATGCAAGAAGTAGGTATTTGCAGGCCCTCAAAGAGTGCGTGGGCCAGCCCTCTACACATCGTACCAAAGAAAGACGGTCAACTACGATCGTGCGGGGATTACCGGCAGCTGAACGCGGCAACGAAGCTCGACAGGTATCCAGTGCCGAGGTTACAAGACTTCACCTATGGATTGACAGGTAAGAAGTATTTTTCTAGAGTTGATATAAATAGAGCTTACCATTATATCTCGGTCGCGCCAGATGATGTCCCCAAAACAGCGATAATTACCCCTTTTGGATTGTTTGAATTCACGCGCATGACGTTTGGTTTGCGGAACGCGGCGCAAACATTTCAGAGATTTATGAATAACACCGTGTTGCAGGGTATAGAAACAGATGAGAGTTCATGTCTATCATGTTATATTGATGACGTCATAATTGCATCAGAGACTGAGGAAAAGCACAAAGCACACTTATGCAAGCTTTTTCAGAGACTCAGTGATAATGGTATGACTATTAATTTGAGTAAAAGTGTTTTTGGACAAGCAAGCATCGAGTTCTTAGGTTACGAGGTATCGACAGACGGCATACGACCCCTTAAAGATAAGGTGCAAGCGATCGTAGAGTATCTAAAGCCAGAGGCAGTGGAACAGCTGCGAAGATTTGTAGGTATGTTGAATTTTTACAGAGCTCACCTGCCGCACGCTGTTGCCCAACAAGCCGAGTTGAACAAATTCCTCCACAGTGCTAAGAAAAAGGACAAGACAAGGATCATATGGAATGAGCAGGCGGACGCAGCATTTGAACAGAGTAAGGTAAGCCTACAAAGCGCCGTTACTCTATCTCATCCTGTGCCTCATGCCCCTATAGCACTCATGACCGATGCGAGCGACACTGCTGTAGGAGCAGTATTACAACAAACGGTTGGAAATAAATGGGAACCTTTAGGTTTTTTCTCAAAACAACTCTCTACAGCGCAAGTTAAGTATAGCACCTATGACAGGGAGTTGACAGCGATCTACATGGCTATTCAATATTTTCGGAATATGATTGAAGGCAGGCCATTGACAGTTTTTACGGATCATAAGCCATTGACTTACGCATTTTACAAAGGTAAGTACAACGGACAAAGAGACGCCACGACGGACCAGGCAGTTAATGTACATCAAGAATTCACTAGCGATATACAACACGTGCAAGGTTCCGAGAATCCAGTGGCGGATGCGCTGTCGCGTGTAAGTACAATAGAGTGCCCGTCGACATTCGACTACGACGAAATAGCAACCGAGCAGGAAATGGATGATCAAGTTACAAAGTTATTGCAAGAGACAAACACTAGGGTACAGTTAAAATTACTAGGTATTCCAAATAGCAAAAAACGTGTATACTGTGAGACTTCAACTAAGAGTGCTAGGCCATACCTACCGGAAAGATTTAGAAAACTAGCATTTGAGTCAATTCACAATATTAGTCACCCAGGAATTAAAACGACACGGAAAATGGTAACTCAGAGATATTTTTGGCCAGGTTAGAACAAAGACATTAACCAGTGGGCCAAAACTTGTATTAAGTGTCAGAAAAGTAAGGTCAGTCGACATACTGCGTCAGAGTTAGGATCATTTACACCAGCCGAACGCTTCGAGCACATTCACGTTGATATTGTAGGACCACTTCCAACCTCAGAGCAGGGATATAGGTATCTAGTTACGATTACAGATCGATGTACGCGTTGGACAGAGGCCATTCCGTTAAGAGAAATGACAGCTGAAGCCACAGCCAGAGCAATCTACGAAGGATGGATTTGCAGATTCGGATGTCCGGGTAAATTGACAAGTGACCAGGGTAGACAGTATGATCACTTTCATACTGTCTACCCTGGTCACTTTTTAATCAACTAATGAAAATGTTAGGAGTTATTAAGATTCGCACAACACCGTATCACCCGATTAGCAACGGGATTATTGAAAGATGGCATAGATCATTAAAAGCAGCGTTGACAGCACGGCTAACAGGAAACACATCGTGGGTTGAGGAATTGCCAACCGTATTGTTTGGACTTCGTGCCGCAGGCAGAAGTGACTCAGGTATAAGTTCCGCAGAATTGGTACTAGGACACACGCTGAGACTGCCAGGAGAGTTCCATGGCGAGGTATGTAAAGATAGCAGCGAGCAGTATACCTATGTTAGTCATTTACGCAACATCATAAAAAGATTGCAACCACAGTCACGAGCGACGAGTGATTCACGTAAGATTTTTGTTCATTCAGATTTAATGAAATGTAAACATATTTTTGTAAGAAACGACGCGGTAAAGAAACCCCTAACACCTACTTACGATGGCCCATACAGCGTCTTGAGTAGGGATAATAAGGTTTTCAAGGTTCAGTTACCCAATAGGCAATCACACATTTCAATTGATAGATTAAAACCCGCTCATATTATTGTGGATAGCCCCCAGACAGCAAATACGTCCGACGATTTACCGGATAAGAATCAGTTTAGTACTGGGACGGAAACGCTCGATCAAACGCTTACGCTCATGGATGAAAGCGCACCACTAGTTCGTACTACTAAGAGTGGACGCGTGATTAAATTGCCAGTAAGATTTTTGTAAGTAATTAGGACAATGATTACAGTGAACATTTATTTTTTGGATGTATTTTAGAGTTAGACTTAGTTCACTGCTAGAAGTCAAGTAATTAAGATGGGTAAAACCATTAGTAAAAACGAAGAAGTTGTCATAGCACAAAATGGTGCAAACGACGCCAGGAATAGTCATATTGAGCGAAAACTGGAGACGTACAGCACGCTATTGATAGCAATGTCTGTTTTGATATTGTATTTATTGTTGTACGTATTGTGTACTTCGTGTGGTCGTCACATGAAAAAGTGGGTTAGGAAAGAACTTCTAGTCTACGGGGCGGGCAAGGCATCTACAGCTACCCAGCCCGTGGCAAAGGAACGAGCCGTCGTCGTGTAGCGACGAAATTAGTTGACGAATTTTATGAAACGAACTTTCCAAGTTGGGCATTCCACTTTTTAATCCGATCAAGCCTTCAGTTTGTACCGGGAAACCGCCCTCGAAGAATCGTAAAAGTGGACCGGTGTTAGGTATAAAAAACTCTGTTTTCTTTCAGTTTCAATGGACCCTAAAAGGCAATCAGAACTTAGTTATTATTTTTCCTCTTGTAAACGTAAGATACTTACTTGTATTGATACTTACATGCTAAATGTAACATTTGTTTTCTCTATGTGTGTACACATGTACGTGTGATTTTTATTTTTTTGTATCATTTATTTGTTACAATACTGTAATGCAAGGTTTTGAACCTAGTGTTCGAGATTATTCGGTGATAAATGTAAGCAAGTAGCGGATGTCTAGAATTACATTCGAAGCAGTAGAGTCACAAACAAAAGTGTAACATTACGATTACAAAGCAATGTAGTGTACTGGTTATTTTTGTCAAGTCAGACAAATAGGTGAAGACATTGAGTTTGTTTAAAGCAGTTACTATTAGACTTACAATTACAATTCTACAAGTTACAATTGTGTTTTTGTTGTAGAAGGGGATGACTGTAGGGACACAGTATTGTCGAGTCAACATTTCTAACCGAGGTAGCCGCCGGCGTGCGAGCCACTGATGAAGGCAGTCGTTCCTCACCCGCCTTTCAGCGGAGTCGTTTGTAGAGTATATACCGAACACGCTAAATAGATTGTAAACCTGTTGTGTTAATTATCTAATAAACAGATTCGTAAATTGAACTATAATTCGGACTTATTAATTAACCAAAAATAAGTTACACTTACATAAAAATAGTGTACAAAGGCGAGCTTATCTCTAATAAGAGATCTTTTCCAGCAAACCAAATTAGGATGGGAATGGTCGATTGCTGATCAGGGGTGACAATGTGTACAACAATATAATTTAGTACATATCTAAATAACTAACATATGGTTAGATATATGTTATATCTAAATAACTAATATAAAACAATATTAACTAAATATACGAGGGCTTACATAAATATCATATAATATACTCGTACATGCTAAACATAAATACTATATAAATATATATAATTTTTAAATAAATATACTAATAAATACATACATACTACCTATATTTCTAAAGAGAAAGGTAAAGGTAATGCTTCTTCACGCGGCTTTTAAATATGTTAAGAGAAGGATATGTCCCTGATAGTGCAGGGGAGTGCATTCCACAATTGAATGGCCCGGAATCTAAACTTATGCTCATAGGACGCGGTGTTATGCTGTGGGGTTGTGAGCATTGAAAGCGCGTGAGTTCTCCGAGGCCTGCTGGAAGAAAGAAATGGAAAACGGTCTCGTAAGAAGGTTGGATAGCGTGGATTGCGTAAAATGTTGTAGAGGATGTTGAGGATGTGAGAATCCCGACGAAGACGTATTGGCAGCCACTTCAGCTCTTTGCGATGCTGTGATACATGGTCGTATTTGCGCAGCCCAAAGATAAACCGAATCCCGAGATTTTGAAGTCGTTCGAGTTTGTTCAGTAATTCTTCGTTAGCACTGACCCAGCAGACATCAGCATAATCGATGAGGGGTAGAAGGAGAGACTGAGCGAGAGTGATTTTGGTCTGTCGAGGCAAAAAGTACTGAAGTTTCCTGAGAGAGTGAAAAGTAGCAAATACTCGTCGACTGACCTCATTGACATGCGATGACCAGGACAGCTGGATGTCGAATATAAGACCCAGGTTTTTAGCTTTATCGGTATACACGATTGTGGCACCATTAAAAGTGACAGGTGGAATGGGCTGTTGCTGCAACAAGTTAAGAGATTGTCTGGTGCCTATAATCATGGCCTGGGATTTGTTCGGGTTAACCAGGAGTCCGAAGGATGAAGCCCAGCTTCTCACCCCCTCCAGATCAGCGTTCAATGCCTCCACAGCAGAGTTTACATCGTTATGAGAGAAGTGGCGATAAATCTGGAGATCATCAGCATAAAGATGATATGAAGAAGACAGGATGTCCGAGATGGAGTTTATGAAAATCGAGAATAGAAGAGGAGAAAGAATTCCACTTTGAGGGACGCCTGAAAGGAGGTCACACCATTCAGTGGATGTCTCTTCCGTCCTGATTCGCTGTTGCCGATCCCTCAAATAAGAGTCGAACCAGCTGGCAGAGAAGGAAGAGACGTTCAGGGATCTGAGAAGCTCAACGAGAATGTCGAAATCTACGCTGTTGAAGGCACTACTGAAATCAAGTAAAGCCAACACGGAAAGCTGTTTGCGGTCCATGGCTAACTGGATGTCATCTGTGACTTTCAGCAGAGCCGTGACGGTGCTATGACCCGGTCGGAATCCTGACAGGAACGTGTTTAGCAGATTGTTTGAGGAGAGGTAGTAGGAAAGCTGGTTATGGACAATGGTCTTAAGGACTTTGGAGAGGATGGGCAGGATTGAAATGGGACGGTACTCTTTGAAAGAGGTGGGACTGGAGGTTTTGGGTAGTGGGATGACTAGTGCTTTCTTCCACACTGTGGGACATTAATAGGCTACATTGATTATTTATACCTAATAAGGCATAATTATTCTTATTGTTTTGTTATCTTTGCACATACACCCGCACTGAGCAGGCTGGATAAGGTATGGCTCAATCTTACGCATAACATTACACAAGGGTCCCCGCATATTTCCGGCATATTTCCTGTAGTTTTCATACATTTTGTGTGGTTGACGCCGGTTGCCGCCATACGCTGCAAGTCGTCGCTGCATTAGCTAAAGAAAAGTTTATAACGTGTGTTATTGCTGGTAATAGTTTGTCAAGGATTGTCAGTAGCATTTTAAGGCAAATTTTGTCATCGCCTACAGCTTTCGAATTGACTTCCAATAGCGCCTTCTTGACCGCATCGATTCCAACATTACTCAAGTTGAATGGTGTGGTGTTGGGTAAGGACTTAGAGCGCAGGCTCTGAAGCGTGGCTTGTTTGACAGTGGGATCCATCACAACAAGCGGGGCAGAAAGAAACTGGTTAGGACCGTTGAGATCTACATTACCAGCATGTAGGTCCCGGGCCTTACCTACACCAAGCGTTCTCAGGAATTTCCACACCTGAGCTCGAGTGTAGTTCTCAATGCATTCGTGTATGTGCCGACGTTTAGCATCGCGACAAAGACGGTTGCAACGGTTGCGAAGACATTTGTAAGAGAGGAAATTATCATCTGTCGGATTCCTGCGGTATCTACACTTGGCTCTATTCCTCTTGGCCATTAGGCACTTAATAGTGTCTGTTAGCCAAGGGGCAGGGTGGTGTTTAACCCTCACTTTTTTTGTAGGTGCGTGCTTGTCATAGAGACCCAGGACTATAGAATTAAAATTGGCGATTTTATTATCAACAGTCTTACTGGTAGTGACAGGGGACCAGTCAATCGACATGGCATCAGACAAAAGGGACTCATGGTTGATATCCTTAAAGTTCCGGATATAAAGGAATTTCGCTCTGCTCTTGAGAGGCCTTATCTTATAAGACAGATAAATGAGGTCATGATAAGAGAAAGGAGAATTTAGCTGACCGTGTATTGCGACCTTGTCCAAATTGGAAATGATCATAACATCGAGAAGCGAGGGAGAGTAATGAGGTTGGAAATGGGTGGCATCAAGAGGCAGAATATGCAGATTAAAGGAGTCAACCATAGACTTGAGTCTGGCAGACCGTGGATTGTGTTTAAGGAGACAGGTGTTGAAATCACCAAGAATGAGGGAATCATTATAAAGTGGTGTCAGTTCATTGAGGAGTGATTCAAAGGAATCGAAGTAATCGATGCGAAGAGAGGGACTATAAAGAACACCGAGGAGGACCTTGTTGTGGTGAAGAATGATTTCGAGAAAGAGATGTTCAGCAGACTCGGAGTATTGACTAGGGGACGCACTGATCACCTTGCACGGAATTTCCGCACGTAGATAGATAGCGACGCCCCCATCGGCCTTCCCGACTCTGTCGTTCCTGTACAGCCTGTAACCTGGAAGGGAATACAATGAGGATGGCAGCTAGGGCTTGAGGAACGACTCGGAGACAAGAATGCCGTCCACGCATTGTTCACTAAAAGCATCGAGCAGGTCCGGATAGCTGGAATGGATGCTTTGTGCATTTACGTGGTGGTCATATAATTAAGAACGACTATTTGAAAACAAGCTTATTTCAAACTTACGAGAATAACACTTATTGCATATCGTTTTGTATCTCTCTCGGTATCGTAAAACTGTTTTACACAATCGTAGCATACAGTTATAATATGATAAATTCTACAATATTATTATATAAGTAAACTTTTTGTATATAATATATCTTAACATGTTATTGCAAACTTACTGGCTGGCCACATAATGAAGAACGCTGGATAGTTTATTTTTTTATTCAAATTTAAATAGAGAACACTCTGTAACTAGGCCACTATTCGAGTAATTTTGGCGCCATTTAGTTCTGTAAAAGTCAAAAAGTTGATCGTTTCATAATAAAAAAATGGGAAAAAATAAAAGTTGTGATGCATCTACAAGGGAAGTAATAATAAAACTTCGCGATATGAATTGGTCATATAAAAAGATTGCCAATCATTTGCAGTGCTCAAAAACGATGATATTCCACGCTGTGAAGCATTTTAACACACATCAAACAACTTTAAATATTCATCGTGTACCTAAACAGAGAAAGTCATCTCAGCGAGACGATCGAAATATCGTGCGTTTGGTAAAACAATACCCTTTTAAGGGGTCTAATGAGTTAAAAAAAGAATACTTTGGTGAAAATAACCCTTCAGCGATCTCAGCGCGCCCTATCCGAAGGCGATTGGTAGAAGCGAAGTTGAACGGAAGGATAGCAAGAAAGGTACCCATGTTGAAACAGTGTCATAGGCAAGCCCGGCTTGCATTTGCTAGGAGGTATGAAAGCTGGAAAGCAAGACTGTGGAAAAATGTTCTTTTCTCTGACGAAACAAAAATTAACAGAGTATGTTCTGATGGGAAACGATATGTTCGACGCCCTCCGAATACAGCATTCGACCCCAAGTACACAAAAATGACATTAAAGCATGGTGGTGGAAATGTGAAAATTTGGGGATGCTTCTCTGGTCATGGTGTTGGACCTGTTAGACTGATAGAAGGAAACATGGATCAATTCCAGTACAAAAATATACTCGAAGAAACTATGTTACCATATGCTGAAGACGTACTTCCGATTATTTAGAAATTCCAACACGACAACGATCCGAAGCACACTGCACGCACCGTTAAAGAATTCCTCACATCTCAATCAGTTTCTGTCTTAGAATGGCCACCGAACAGCCCAGATTTAAATCCCATAGAGCATCTTTGGTGCGAAGTCAAGAAAAAGGTTTCAAATCGACGATGTGGTAACCTAACTGAGTTATATAACGTTTTTTTAGAAGAATGGCGCTCTATTTCTCTTGAAAAATGTCAAAAATTGATAGAATCAATGCCTCGTCGGTGTAAGGCAGTTATTAAAAGCCATGGTCACGCTACAAACTATTAACTTAGAATAAAATGTATTAAATTATAATTTTTAACATTGTCACTGTCTTATTAAATATGATTTGTAAAATCTAAGTATCTACGGAAACAACTCTCGAGCAGCTTAAGAATCGTTCTTAATTATTTGTCCAGCATTTTTACTACTTGAATTTGTAATTATCGATAATCAATTAAATTTGTAAAAAAAATAGTAAATGTTTTAAATATTTACTCCTAATCCCGTTTACTTTATCGATGTAGCTATTTCATAACACAACTAATTACTTTTAAGAAGGAACTTAAAAGTACACATAGCATAGTTTTGAAAAAAAATAACTGGTACTAAAAATCGTTCTTAATTATATGACCACCACTGTATATGTACGATGTTTAGATTTTCCTCCACACCACCAAAGACAGTCTTAATTTAGACAGATAGGGGTTCCTCTATAGAGGAGTCATTGCTTTCCGCACTCAAAAAATCATCGTTGCTAGAAGAACACGAAAGGAAACTTTGATTAATAAGATCAGGTAGAATATCCATATATATAAATATACTTATAAATTACTTGTGAATGCACAGTCACAAAAAACGTTATCTAAGCAAGTTTGGCTGGTAAGTGTAAATCTAGTCGGCTCTAAAAATACATGACATAAATTAAACGATTTGAATAAAGTTATTAATCGTTGTTTCATTGTTGTTCCTACAAGCAAATCTACATTAAGATCGCCATAAATATTTAACTTTTTTCTGTCATTACATAGTTTAGTGAGGGCTTCCTCCATAATTTTCTCAAATATTTCGAAATTGCCATGGCCTTTTTATTCCTCGGTGGCCTGTAGACACAAACAATAATATGGCTATCTAACTCAGGTATCCTGTTGAGTTAGATAGCCATATTCAAGTCTATTTGTCTTTCAACAGTAAGTGCAAGAATATCTTTCCGTTGTTTCAACTTAATATTATTTTTCACTAAGATTAAAGAACCACCTCTATCAGCAGCTATTGTAACAACTGACAATTTTGTAATTATTTATGTTAAAAGACATCATATTTTCCTTCAAACAGTGTTCTGTAACACAAATAATATCAATGTCAGAATTTTTTAGAAATAATTCTCATAAAAGTTCTTTGCCAGGTAGCCCCTGGATGTTTTGATGGGCAATATTTAACTGGGGCTTACATTTTGACATATTTAGTGGTTCCTGTATGCTAGAGATTTCCTCTATTGTCTTATGAATTAATTTAAATTACTTGGAACAGATTTCAATGTTGCATGCAAAGTATAATTAACAGGTGAATTCCCAATAGGGGTGCATGTCATATTACTCTTAACATAAGCTGATGTCAAGTTGTACTTGGTTAAACCAAGTCGTCGGTCGTCGTCGCATATATTATAAGCTAACAATGTAGCTACTAATTTTCTATATTTATTAGACAGGTACAATGTATCCTGTGTCAGAGTAAAGTTATGAATAAAATTATTCATGTCTAAATATAAAATAGCATCGCTGTGATGACATGTTAAATTAAATAAATGAATATTCATTCTATGCACAGATTTGTTCTGTAGTTCTGTCAAGTTACAGGCATATGGAAAATTGCATAGTATAAATTTGCATTTCATCCTACTACGTAAGTCTAGAAGTGTTTCAACACTTTTATTCAAATCATTCCGACTAATGTTTGAATGATTTCCTACCATAACCACAATAGTTCTGTACACATCATAGATACCGCGACTACTTCACTAGATCTACAAATGAACTATTTGGACAGCAAATGTTCGTTACTTTTTGGTTAAGCCGGTTATGTAATAGAGGCCCAAATCCTGCACCTACTTTGTCGGAGAACAACAGAGTTTTTCTCTGAGCACATATTTTGGTAGCTGGCGGTACACGAGTGGAGGTGAGTGGCGAGACACACGTGTTGGAGTGCGGTTTGATGTACGTGGCGGCGGTTGGCGCGGCATTCGCGGCAGCGAGCGTCGCAACGTGCGCAACGGCGAACGGCGCGGCCCTCGGGGCAGCTTGCGGTATGACACACGCCTCAGCAGGGACAGCGAGCGGCGCGGTGCTCGCGCTGTTGAGCTGCGAGGTGCCTCCTCGTCGACGAAGGCGACGCTGTTTTTTGGTTGGGGCAGCGGTGGACGCTGCAACACTCTCGTTGAGGGGCGTCGAGACCAAAGTTTGTGATGTGGGCTCGTCCTCCTTGCTGGTCTCATTCTCCTCATTATCAATTAGAATGCCCACCAATTCTGCATACTGGCGTTGTAGCTGAACTAACTGAGACGTCACGCTAACTCACTTTGTTCTTTGGCAAAACATTGTAGTGTATTTGCTAGGAGGTCATGTAGATGCTGGATTTCTACTCGGGCATGTTGAAGGTCTGACTGTAAACCTACATTTTTTCCTCGGAGCTCTTGCATTAAGGAGATTCTTAATATTCTGTTTGATTGCCGTTTCAAGGCTAATTTCAGTAGTTTTATATTACCTCTAGTTTTCTTCATGAATTTATTTAATTTAAAATATTTTTTAATTTTTCTGCTCCTTGTCTGCATGGCTTGAACAATAGTGCTTAGGTTGGCTACTTCTAGTTCTTGTTGGATAGAGGTAATGTGGCGAGATTCATTGTAGTCTTTTTCTATGCACATATTGGAATTTACTGCGGTCACAAGCAGAAGCAAGGTCAGTGCGCAGGGTGTCAAAGATTCCACTACAAGCTAGTTTTATCGTCAAAAGTACTTCCACAGATTGGCAAGTGCTAAGAGACAAAACAAAGACGCTGCGGTGTGAGGATGGACGTTTCTCACAATAGTGAGAGTTGAGCAGTATGTAGTGTATAAGTATATAGTTAAGTTCAAGTCATAGTCCTTCTTCCATTGGATCGCGACAGCGCTTAGACGTGTAATCTGTGTCGTGCGTGAATATCAGTCTAAACATATTTATTGACTTAAAATAATTGTGTCCAACGCAAGCTGACCTCCGGCTAGGTAAACATCTGCGGTGATAACAGATCAACATTAACTGGACGTGCTGCTTTGTTAACTGACGGTCGAAGGTTCGACCACTACAACTTTTGACTTGTGCCAATCTTCAACTCAAGACGCCATGAATTGCGATGGGCAAAAAGAATCTCCTCGCATAGAGAAAATTCCCGCCATGAACGTATCGTTGAGCTCAGAAAAATTTTACTCCTCTGAGCCTAATCTTAATGTGACTACCAGAGGAAAGCGACCCATGTGTGAAATAAGTACAACACAAGAATTCGCGGATTTTAGAGATGAGATGAAAGAACTATTTTCCTCTATGATGGCCCAGAACGAGTTTCAGCTGCAAAAGTTATTCCCGATCCTGTCGGAAATAAAAGGAGCTAATTCAAAAATCGAAGCATCCGTATCTTTCCTGAACGAGAAGAATAAAGAATTTTTCAAGAAAATTGAACAACTTGAGATCGACCTAAAAAAGAAGGATGACTTGATAGCTAACCTTGAAGTCCAGCTAGAGGAGACCCAAAGAATTACTTGCAAGAAAACAATGGAAATAAGAAACGTCAACGTTGAACAGACAGAGACAAAAGAGGGTTTGGTAACGATGGTCTCCAAACTTGCTGAAAACCTTGGCATGCCACTCGTCAAATCAGACGTTAGTGACATCTATAAGGTTTCTGGAAAAACTGGAAAGACGAAAATTATTGTAGAACTGGTATCGGCTATGACTAAAGAAGAAGTCCTGAAGAAGACTAAAGAATATAATGTCAAAAACACGCACAACAAACTCGGAAACAAGCATCTGGGTGTGACAAAAGAACCGGACGACCCTATCTACGTTGTGGAGCAATTAACAGCTAAAGCTTCTCGACTGTACTTCCTGGCAAGAGATTTGAAGCGCTCCAAGGAATTCAAGTACTGCTGGACGTCTTTTGGTCGCGTCTACCTGAAAAAAGAAGATGACTCCAAATCAATTCTGCTAAAAAGTGAAGGTCAGATTCATATGCTATGGAATAAGTGACTCCTTTTAGATTGTCCAAATCTTCGTTTCCCCCAAACTTGTCTATTGATCTCTTTATCAAACACAAACACTACTTACCTAATAGTTATGATTCGTACTCACTTAAACCTAAAAAACTCGTAGCACTTCGACTCTAAAGGTACTCTGATTAGCGAATGTACAAATATCTTTTCAAAAAAACCATTAAAAACCTACAACATAAACAAACTAAAAATAAATAACTCATACAAAACCAACACAGTAAAATACTTTATAAAACCAAGACAAAACAACATATACATCAATTATTATCTACAATTAACCTAGTGAAATACTTTATAAAATCATGGCAAGACAACCTTTTCACCAATTATTATCTACAAATAAAAAATGGATGATCACACAGAGACTTTACTGGATAAATTGGATACTATGACGACAAACGATATAACCGCATTACAAGGTCCCATTGATGTCATAAACGCAAACATACCTAAATATAATCCGTTTTTGTCAATTATTACACAAAACATTCGTAGCGTTCATAAGGAAACTAACCTAGATGATTTAGATATAAACATAACCTCACTTGCAAGAACCACTGACGTCATAGTTTTGACTGAATGTCGCATAAATCCTGACAAGCCTCTCCCTCAAAAAAACGAATTATTTTACCTACAGTAGTGCCAGAAAAGTGAACCAAAATGATGGTGTTGTGGTTTTTGTAAAAAAGGAAATCAACCATAGAGTTAAGGAAATTTCATTAGAAGGGGCATCGTGTCTTGAGATTAGTTTTATCTACTCCTCATACAATCAAAAACTTATCTGTATCTACCGCCCATTAGGTGAGAAAAATCCTGAACCTTTTATAAATTCCTTAAATTCTTACCTTGACTCACCTCACCTTAGTTCCAATGTAATTATTACAGGGGATATCAACATTAATATCATTGAACACTCTAACATTAAATATTCCGATATCTACCTAGATGCCCTAGCGACACACAACTTACTACCTGGCCATCGTTTCGATACTAGAATAAACAGTTGTTTAGACCACACTATATTAAATCTCGATATCACACGGTTTAGTATATTTATAGGTGTGTTAGACACTACTGTTACAGATCACAAAATGACAGCTATTTATTTATACAATAAATCAAAAACACATTCTAAACCAAAAACTAAATCAATAACTAACTATGAGGAAGCATTTAAAACTTTACAATTAGACTACGATCCAAAATTGCTTAACTATGATGATCCGAACAAACTCACTCAAAAACTAATATCATTAATAAAAGATGCTCTTGACAAAAATACTAAAACAGTTAAAATACCATGTAATAAAATAATAATCTAAATAAAATCTAATAAAATAATAATAAAAAAAAAATACACCGGGAATCCTAAAATGTATAAAAAATAGAAATTTACTTCAAGAACAGCTAAAAAAAGACAAATTCAATGAAATTTTAAAAACTACGTATCGATGCTATCGCAATTTTTGTAATAATTTGATAAAAAGTCTCAAACATAAATATGAAACAGAATTATTAAATAAATCAAAATCTAACAATAAGTCGCTTTGGAACAGCATTAAAAAAATTACTAATTTGAACAAGAAAAGACAACATAACTTAGAACTCACAAACTTAAAAGCTACGCCCCGGGAATCTGCGAACCATATAAACAAATACTTCAATAACTTTGGACAAACCTTAGCACAAGAAATATCAATTGACACACAACAAATACAAGTCTATCTCAACCAACTTCCTTCTCAAGTTAACTCGATTGGAATAATAGAGCCCGACCTCTGTGAAGTGGATACGATAGTAAATGGCCTGAAATCAGAATCAGCAGCAGGCTATGATAATATTCCTACAAAGTTCATTAAAACAGCCAAAAAGTTGCTGATCCCGATAATACACAGAATATGTACCCTATCACTTGAGAAGGGAGTATTTCCAGATGAACTAAAACGTGCGATTATCCATCCTGTGCATAAGGGTGGGCCCAGGGACGACGTCATTAACTATAGGCCTATTTCGGTATTGTCAATTATATCAAAAATATTAGACAAGATCATAAATAGTAGAATGATCAAGTACCTAAATGCCTATCACCTCCTTTCAAAGAATCAGTATGGATTCCGTGAAGGTGTAAGTACTGAGGACGCTATCCATGAACTGACGCAAAATATAACAAAATACCTAGACTGTGGAGAAAAGGCTCTCTGTGTTTTCCTTGATTTGAAAAAAGCTTTTGACACAGTCTCCGTGCCCATCCTTATTCGTAAGCTTGAAATAATTGGAATTAGAGATTCATTTTTAAAAGTTCTAATTGACTACCTCCGGAATCGTACGCAGTGTGTTAAACTGAATAATGAGGTCCATAGCTCAAATGAAAACACGACCAACTATGGTGTTCCGCAGGGCAGTGTACTCGGCCCGACGTTATTTCTTATTTACATAAACGATCTTACTAATCTATGTTTACTAAATGGTCAAGTAATTTCTTATGCTGACGACACGGCTTTACTCTTTCGCGGGGCTTCATGGTTGGATGTGTTTACATCAGCCGATAGAGGCTAACATTCAATTATCAAATGGCTATCCCTAAACTCACTTACACTAAATCTATCAAAAACAAAATACATAACTTTTTCTATCAGAGACTCCACCCAGCCTAGTGCAAACCTGTTCATTACAGCTCATACTTGTGACCTTTCAAATCGCTCTAACTGTAACTGCCTAAAAATTGAAAGAGTTAATCATTTAAAATATCTAGGAATTTTAATTGACGAAAATTTATCGTGGTATCCTCAACTTAAATTAGTAGCCAACCGAGCAAGAAAGCTCATTTGGATTTTTAGACGTTTGTGACGTCAATATTATTAAATATATTTACATCACTCTAGTCCAATCAGTCCTACTGTAATGTGTACGTAGTTGGGGTGGCACATTCAAAACAGAATTCTTAAGTATTGAAAAAGCTCAGAGATCGATAGTTAAATGTATGATGGGGAAAAAAAGGTTGTTTAATACGTTTCAATTATATAACGAATCTAATATTTTAACAGTCAGACAACTTTATATACTCCAATGCATACTAAAAGTTCATAGCAGAATAAAACTTGACGATGCCCTTATAAATAAACGAAATAAAAATACAATCATTAAATTAATAAAGATCAAAACTGAATTTGCCTCGAAACAATTTAGCTTCCAGTCCATTGTCCTATTCAATGCAGTAAATAAAATAATACAAAATCTATACTTAATGAGCACAAGAGAATGCAAGATCAATGTTACTAAATGGCTTAAAACACTTACCTATGACGAAACCGACAACCTATTACGAAAACAATATAAAATCGCAGGTCTACAATACACATACATAAATACACTCCCATCTACCCACTACAATAACACTTTAATTATATTCATTATGTACATTACTTACCTGACCAAATCAACTGCTTACTGACCTAAGTCCATAGTCTATTTGGTCGCACGTAATGATTCGCCCAACCTGTTAACTGCTGTAATGACCAATGCGCCTACGTCTACACACACATTTACGCGGCTTAATCTAGTGCGTAATAAAGCGGGAAATCGTGTGACACAAAGCAAGTAGACTATCTTCGAACTACCGCCCGCCGCCGCCTTTCGCCGGTCAGTTAACTGCTGTTTTAGAATATACCTACCTACCTACCTGTGTTACTAACTTGTCTCATTGTTTAATCCCGAAAACATGCTTGTTTATAATTATTTGTAATCCATTTTCAATTCAATTGATGTCTGGTTTATTTAAGTACTTCGTGTAAATCTGAGTTATTTGTAAACAACATACCTACTCAGTTGAACTCGTATTTATTGGTTTGTGTAATTTCTTTATTGTACCACACAAAACAGATATACAATTAACTTACACCGATCGGAGTAAGACCTGCGCGTACAATAAAAAATAATAGTTATATTACTTACTTTATAGGTATAGTCTGGGAGGCGATTGGCTGGGCCGGCCTGCATACTAGTTTGTTGTGCGGGCCGGCCTGGCTAGTTTGGGTTTCGGACTGTACACACATACTTATAATAGTTATATTAGGTACTTACTTTATAGGTACAGTCCGGGACCCGATTGGCTGGGCCGGCCTGCATACTAATTAAGTGTGCGGGCCGGTCCGGCTAGTTTGGGTTTCGGACTGTACACACATACTTATAAGTTTATAAACTTAACTACATACCTGGTTTATTAAGACGTAAGTGTAATGAGCGGTCTCCCCTACCACAGGTTTTTATTAACTTAAAAGGGGAGTCCCACGACCTGTGCTGCTGTACTTACTGAAATAAACTAATTTTTGATTTTTGATTTGATTTGATAGTGCAGTTCGAGATTAGATGGAGATCAAATCATTATTGTATGTCAAAAAAATAATATACTTGTAAAATATGAATAAGCAAATATGAAAAACGGGTTTTTCCGTTGGCAGTTTGAAATATCCTTTGTCTTTCGGTCCGTGATCGATTATTTTATCACAATTACAATTCTGACCACATTTAGCACTCGCACACTTTAGTTGACTTAACAAACACTTAAATTAACACTATATTCACAAATAGACGAATTTAAACAAATTAATTTAGTTAAAATACAGCACAACTGTTTTTGACGTGTAGCCAGTCAAGCGTCCAGGTAACTCTACTCCCCAAAAATAAAAGAGGGTAGACATGAGTCATTCCGGATTGTAATAGTTTCAGGACAGATGTCCGGTCCCGGAAAGATATGGTTCCAATCCGACCTGTCTAAATAAACATTCTCCACCATGTCCGGCGGAGTATGGAACGATCCCGGAGTATGGAACGCTCGCCGGAGTATGGATCTGGCGGAGTATGGAATGATCGCCGGAGTATGGAACGATCGCTGGGGTATGGATCTGGCGGAGTATGAAACGATGTCCCGGAGTATGGATCTGGATCTTAATTATAGTGAATTTTGTCAATACCCGTATTTTGACACCCGGAAACATATACATACATACATTTTATTTTATAGATCGTAAAAATGTACGTATATATATTTTGTTTAATTTCCCACGCCTACCGAACGGCGGGGAATCATGAGGGGACCTTTGCGCCGCACGTGAGAGAAAAGAATGATGAAATTTGTTTATTACCTTGTCACCGTAGACAGGAAATCGAAAGCTCGATTCGAGACGGGAATTCGGGAAAGGGGCACAGTTTGGGATAGGATAGGAGTCGAATCACTATCGTTGCTGCCCGACGCTGTTCGCCGGCGTGCTGCTGCCGACACGTGGAGTCGCCGCTACCGATACGACGAGTTGGAGACCGTACAACTTCAACCTTCACCACGAATCACTTGACCGCTGACGTGAATCTCATTACAATCAATAGCCCGACGCTATGAGGTAGATTTACACTCTGACCAGGCCCGATGCCTGTATTATGGTAATTGATACACCGAAATACCAATCAATGCCATGGGGCCCGAGCCGCCATGTTTTCTCACCGATGAGACCAGAACAAGAGAGTTGTCAAGATAACCTCCAATTTTACATTTCGCTCCGATACGAGTGACAGCTGCGGTCCGATTCCGCTTAGTGATGTCCCGACTACTCGCGGTCGATCCGCGCAACAAAAAACCGGTGCGTTCCGACGCATAAATATTAAACAGTCACCCGCCCGGACAGGCCCGAACCTGTCCCTAATCAATAGGAAGGCGAGAAAGTGTTGCGACCGCTCTCTTGAGGACCGAGTCCCCCACCTTGACTTCTGCTGATCGAGGCGTGCCATCCCGACCCGTGTGCAAATTGACGATCCGTCCTCGTCTCCATCTCAATGATGGCAGGTTCGCATCCTTAATCAGCACCAAATCACCGACTTGAGGGGGGCTCGTCCGGTCAGTCCACTTAAGGCGCTGCTGCAAGATGTGCAAGTACTCAAGGGACCACCGTTTCCAAAAATCTTGAGCCATCTGCTGCAACATCTGCCACCTAGTTAACCGACTTAACTTAACATCACCGAATGGGTATTCTGGCAGGGCGTTAAGGGGCTGACCTATCAGGAAGTGACCCGGCGTCAACGCTTCCAAATCATTTGGACCCGAACTGAGCGGGCACAACGGACGCGAGTTCAGTGTCATTTCAATTTTACAGAACAGCGTCGCAAGCTCTTCAAAGCGTAGAGAGGTCTCACCGATGATCCTCGTCAGGTGCGACTTAGCCGATTTAACCGCAGCCTCAAATATTCCTCCCCAATGAGGACATCCCGGCGGACTGAAAACCCATTCAATCCCTCGTCGGGAGCAAGCCGTACCGATGTCATCCTGATTACCGTTCAGGAATTGAGTGACCTCCTGCAGATATCGCCTGGCTCCGACAAAATTTGTTCCGTTGTCCGAACGGATTAATGTCGGGAGGCCTCTTCGTGAGACGAACCGATCTAGACAAGCGATAAATGCCTCCGTAGTGAGGCCACTGACCACCTCCAAGTGGACTGCCTTCGTGGCCAAGCACACGAAGACGCACAAGTATGCCTTCACTAATCTGGCGTTCCGTAGCTGTGAAGACTTGACCATGAATGGTCCCGCGAAATCCGTTCCGACACCCGCAAAGGGCCGGATTTCGTTAACCCTATCCGAGGGCAAATCGCCCATCTGGGGCTGCATCGTAGCCGCCTTGGCCCGATAACAAGGCAGGCACCGAAATACGACGCTACGCACTAAGCGTCTTCCCGATAGAATCCAGAACTCGCGCTGGAGAAACGCCATCAAGGCGTGGCATCCGACATGCCCATTCCGAATGTGTCGATCCTGTATCAACAGTTCGACCAACTTCCCTTTCCTAGGGAGCAACAACGGGTGGCGAGCCGCATAAGGCAGGTTGGCATTCCGCAGCCGACCTCCTACCCTCAGCAATCCTTGAGGGTCAATAAACGGGTTGAGCCGAGCCACAGCTCCCTTCAGTTGGACGCGTCCGCGTCTCAGAATGTCCAATTCGGACTTAAAGTGCACCGTCTGCACGTTCCGTACCAATGCGAACAACGCATGGTTCCGTTCCCGTGGTGTCAGGACCTGTGTCCGCACTCGTTGCGCCTCAGAATTCCGACAATTCCGCGCAAATCGGCAGATCCAGGCGGTCACATTGACCAGCTTGTCGAGCGAGCTGTACCGTTCCAGCAGGCTGAACTCCTCTTCCGGCTCTGGTTGCGTCGTACAGAAACCGACTGTCAAGGCGCCGTTCGCCGTGGTAACGCGTGGACTCATTGGCCAATCCGATTCGGCTTGAGTCAACCATTTTGGACCCCACCACAAGGGATGTCCAACCAACTCCGGAGCGTGACACCCACGAGACGCACAGTCTGCTGGGTTCATTTCCCCTGGAACATGTCTCCAGATCAAGGGAACCTCCGAAGTCAAAATCTGCGAAACCCGATTCGCCACAAAAATCTCCAGCTTGTGAACTGAAGCCTTCAGCCAGCATAACACGATCTGGCTGTCCGTCCAAGCGTAGACCGTATCTTCCAACGCTATTGACCCACGAAGAACCGTCATCGTGTGGTTGAGCAGACGGGTCAGGAGAGCCGCTCCCGAAAGCTCTAACTTGGGAATGGTCAGGCGAGTGCGCAACGGCGCAACCTTGCTCTTGGCCATGACCAACCGCACATCAACCTCCCCCGAGGAGTCGACCGTACGCAGATACACCGCAGCTCCGTAGCCCTTCTCCGAGGCATCGCAAAACCCATGCAGGGTGGCGGTGTATCGTTTGGTGGGGACCAACCTCCGTGGCAGTGAAATCCGATTGATGCCAGGGAGGGTCGAAAAGAACGAGTCCCACTCTGAGCTCAATAACCCGCCGATCGGGTCGTCCCATTTCAGCTCAGCAGACCACAATTGCTGCATAAAACACTTGAGCTGAAACGTTACCGGGGTGATCCACCCGTTTGGATCAAATGTCCTAGCCACCATTGAATGGACGTTCCGTTTCGTCCAGACCTTCGGGGTGTCCAACTCGACCCGATACGAGAACATGTCTGACACCGGCTGGTACTGGACGCCTAATACCGACAACATATTTGGGTTTTCCAAATTTTCAAAAACGTGGGGATCCTGCTGGTAGTCATCCGGAAGACCAGTCAGTAACTCTGGAGAGTTCGACATCCATTTCCGGAGCTCGTAACCTCCACCCCGTAGGAGCTCAACTAGCTCGTCCCGTCGAGCGAGCGCCTCCTCTACGGAATCTGCACCGGTACAGATATCGTCCACGTAGAGATCCTGCTCCAGGATCGCTGCTCCTCTAGGGAAGTTTAACCGTTCTCGATCCGCTAACTCCCGAAGAGTGCGAATCGCCAAAAAAGGACTAGACCGTAGCCCGTACGTGTTGGTGTTCAGCTCGTACACCCTGATGGGCTGATCTGGGCTCTCTCGCCACAGTATCAGCTGATACCGTCTATCGTCAGGGTGAATAACCGTCTGTCTAAACATCATCCGGATGTCAGCTACAAACACAACATTGTGTCGACGGAACCGTGTGATAACATCCGCGATGTCATGATTCAACTTCGGCCCTGAATGCAAACACTGGTTCAGGTTCATGCCGTTAGATGTTGATGCCGATCCATCGAACACCACCCGTATTTTGCCCTCCGGGGTCCTCAAGACCGCGTGATGGGGCAGGAAGCAGTGGTCTTCACGCTTCCAGTCGATATCCGAAACCGACATGTGGCCGAGCGACTCGTATTCCCGCATGAAGTCGACGTACTTCTGCCGGAAAATCCCGTCACGCTTCATGCGTCGTTCCATCGACAGAAGCCGCGTCTCGGCTGCATGGTGTGAACTGCCCAGCGGAGGGCGATCACTCCGAAATGGAAGACGTGTGAGAAATCGACCTGACCGAAGGCGACCAGTATTGTTCCGATAAAACTGTTCACACTCTTCTTCAACCGGGTCCAACCGGCGGACCGTAGGTGGTTCCTCCACCTCCCAAAACTTCTGTATCACCTCCGAGAGTACAGAACCGAATAAGGGACTACGAATCGCTAGGCGAGGGGCAGCCGGCATGACCGGACCCATTACCGCATGGCCCAGTCTGGTGTTGACCGAAACCAGACCAGTCGCCTGCAACACGTGGACACCTGGCACTAACAGGTATCCCAAGGCATCGACACCCAATAAAATGTCTACTGGGCCCGGAATATCGAACTCCGGGTCAGCCAGTGACAACCCAGCGACCAACTGTCGCACCGAGGGCGACAACCGCACGTGAGGGTGTGAGCCCATCACATAGGCATGACCAATGCCGTGACCGTCAGATTCACCGATGAATACACCCGTGATGAGAGAGCAATCCGACATACTCCCTTAACGGAACCGACTTCCGTGTTCCCAATTCCCCGAATGGAATGTGGGTACTCCCTTACCGAAATGCCCAACCGTCTTACAAGGTTGCACGAGACTAAGCAACCCTGGGCCCCCGAGTCCAATAGTGCTCGTGCCACACAAGATTTGCCGTCCGAACTCCACGCTATCACCGAGGCGGTGGGGAGCATGACCGTCTGTGGAGTGGCGGCACCCTGTAAGTGGGCGGTGTGTCCCTAGCGGGAACCCCCGCGGGATCCGAACCCGCTCAGACCTCCGTCGGCCTGGTAACTCGGCTGCTGATATGCCACCGGTGGCATATCAGACCGCATGTACATTAGGGGGTCCCAACCCGCATAGTAGGCCCCTCGCTGTCCCGGTACCCGACCATACCGGACTGTGAACGGTGTGCCCGGTGGCCACCGTGGATGGAGGGAGGAGAGCGGATCCAACCTGGGGCGCTCTAGGAATGGGGGCGACATCCGACTGTTCGCCTCCCTGTTCGCCTCCCAGAGCGACGGGCAAGGTGGCGCAGAAGGTGGTGGGCTCCCAGCCTTCGCGCCACTCATAGGTGCCATCTGACACCCGCCCGTAACACGCGGTGAGCCAGCGGCCCGAAGTCCTCGCTGGCTCTGGACAGCGGCGACCGAACCGCGGCTATCCCGCCTGTTACCCCCCGCGCTGCCCCCTTCCCCTCGGGGGGGGTCCCGTCCGCGGGTACCCCAGTCACCCCGTTGGTGACTCCCGTTGCCCGAAAGGGGGACTGGGTCCGGCCCTGGTTGGGCCCTGTGACCGACCAACCTGAGTCCGGCCCTGGTGACCGTCCGATGGGCCTGACCGGCTCAGGCACAACACGACGTGGTGCCTGCCACCGCAGCACTCACAGGGGGACGCCCGTGAGCACTCGCTCAGCGTGTGCGGCCCCAAACAACCGAAACACAATCGGTGGCGGAAGACCACCTTCCTGCGGGCAGCCACACCGAGCGCCCTAAAGTTGGCGCAACTGGTCACCTCATGACCGGCACTGTCGCAGTGCACACAGCCGTCACCCGACGGCGCGGCACTCAAAACGCCAAATTGTTTTGACCGACCACCCCCCCGTGGGGGTGGGGGGCGCGGCTCCTCCCGCGTCCGCGCGGGTTGGCGCTGCACACTGGCCTCCGAATCCATGGTGTCGCATCGCCTGCATTCACCCTCCAAAAACTCCGTTAATTGGACGAGCGTGAGCAGTTCCGAGCTACTGCCCCCATGCAGCTGTTCAAACCGACTTTGAACAGCTGCAGGCAACCGTGACAAAACCATATATAACACAATATATGACCATTGGTCTACCGGCAGACCAAGGTTCTGTAGGGCCTTAGTGGCCACCAGCAAAGGGTTGAGCACCTGTACCCGGATGTCAACATCCCGGGTTACTCTTGGGATGCTGAACAGCTTCCCCAGCTGCGCATCAACCAACCGCCGCTTGTGCTGGTAGCGGTCAAACAATATGACCCGGGCAATCTCATAATTGCCCGCCGTTACCGTTAGGTGACCGACCAACTCCTTCGGTTCACCCCGCAGTGCCATCAATAGCTGGGCCAACTTGTAGGCGCTGTCCAGGTCGTCCCGACCGTGGACCAGGCTATCGAACAAATTGATGAATGCCGGCCACTCATCAATTGCCTCACCGAAGGCCGGAATCTCCAGGTGTGGAAGCCGTCCAACCACACCCTTAGGGGGCGGGTCTCCGCTACCTTCCCCGCGGTCATCCCGACGCGACCGCTTAATTTTTTCGGCGCGCCGCTCGATGTCGCCCAAGCACTCCATCGCTTGGTCAGCATCCGCGCAGAGCTGCTTCACTGCAGCCACCGAGGCCTCATCCGTAAGCCCGAGGGCTTCAGCCTCCGCCGCCAGCCGACACACCTTCCCGACGCGTGTCATTGCGTCCTCCACACGCTTGAGCAGGACATCGTCCATGTCGGGTCGCTCCACATACTTGTGAGTATGGACGAGCCATCTCATCTCCTCACGGACACCATATCGCAGTACCGTCAAGGGCGAAGGTGCCATGGTTACCGAGTTAATTGTTCCTGGTCCTATGCTTCACTACCGAACTAAGCACAGCCAGGTACCAGCACTTTCCCGTCAGCGCTGGGCACAGAAATTAAAACTAAGTTGTAAAACCCAAGGCAACCACTAAAACAATTAAATCATAAACAATATTTAATATGGTCGCCCTGTGGACATACACCTTATAATATACACTATAAATCAATTAGAGAATGCCACCATGTGGTACAATACAAATAACACACAAAAGGTTATTATAAAAAAAACTATTTTTCTAGCAGTGGCCGCCCCTCCGATAGGAACCACACTTCCCTTGAGGTCAGCAAATTCAGCTTACTACCCCTTAAATAGCTGCTGTGTAAACCGAAATAACACTGTAGGACTATAGAACCCGATGTTCTATCGCAAGTAATACAATCTAGTTACTTCGCAGAATGACTGTTCAATCTTTTATTACACACACACACTAACAGTAGTTTCCGACTACAATTTTATAATAAGTATTAACTAGATTGACTTATACTTTCACTAACCGAAATGAACTTTACTTGTGGTACCGACCACAGATTCATTGCCAAACAGATTGCCGGCCAATCTGAGATATTCTTTTCTCTCAACTACAATGTGACAAAGGCAGCCCTACAACCGTGAATCAATGATTTCCCACTAGGAAACCGCGCTCCTGCTACCAAAATGGTTAATTTCCCACGCCTACCGAACGGCGGGGAATCATGAGGGGGTGTGCCTCTGCCCGCACGTGAGAGAAAAGAATGATGAAATTTGTTTATTACCTTGTCACCGTAGACAGGAAATCGAAAGCTCGATTCGAGACGGGAATTCGGGAAAGGGGCACAGTTTGGGATAGGATAGGAGTCGAATCACTATCGTTGCTGCCCGACGCTGTTCGCCGGCGTGCTGCTGCCAACACGTGGAGTCGCTGCTACCGATACGACGAGTTGGAGACCGTACAACTTCAACCTTCACCACGAATCACTTGACCGCTGACGTGAATCTCATTACAATCAATAGCCCGACGCTATGAGGTAGATTTACACTCTGACCAGGCCCGATGCCTGTATTATGGTAATTGATACACCGAAATACCAATCAATGCCATGGGGCCCGAGCCGCCATGTTTTCTCACCGATGAGACCAGAACAAGAGAGTTGTCAAGATAACCTCCAATTTTACATCTCGCTCCGATACGAGTGACAGCTGCGGTCCGATTCCGCTTAATGATGTCCCAACTACTCGCGGTCGATCCGCGCAACAAAAAACCGGTGCGTTCCGACGCATAAATATTAAACATATTTTTTTCTTTTTTTATAAAAAGTCAAAAATAAAAAAGTTATGATTTTTTTTGGGAATCAGTTCACACTTGGCCGTTTTCGATTTCGTCTATGTGTGCGTGTGGCGGCGTGTGCTTATGCGGAACGCAATGTAGCTGTGTGTACGGCCGTTGAAGTGACCTTGGCGTGGCCGAGTTAAGCCGAGCCGAGCCGAAAACGAAAGTACGGACACTCAAAGTCACGCTGTCACTGTCTCTCGCTTGGGAAATGAGTGCGTGCGATAGTACTTTCGTTGTTTGTGCAATTTGAGCATATTTTTTCTATATCGATGCAGTTTGGTTTGTTATGTTGAATTAGTTATTCGCGCGCGCTCGCCTTGAATAGGTACTTATAGCAAAAGGTTACCTGTTTGTTACTGATATAGATCAGATAGCGCATATAAAATTAAGCTTTGTATATACAAAGTGTGTAGTGTACATAGTGGTTTTGTTTGAACAAATATACAGCTGTAAAGTGAACTATATAGTGATTAATTTGGTGATTGGATAGGACTTATTAAAATGGCATCAAGGAGAAAATATAGTGCATTGTGGAATCATTTTAAAGAAGAAACCGGGAATAAAGGAAACTGCAATTATTGCTCTGCTAGGATTTCATACACTTCAGGGACGTTAGGTAATTTAAACAGACATTTAAAACGAAAACACCCAACGATTTCATTAGCACCGGAGGAACGGATACCTATTCCGATTACAGTTTGTGATGATGATGGTACTCGAACACAACCACCGCAAGCACACACCGAACAACAACAGTCAGCCAACAGACATCATCCTCCAACAACCAATCCAAAACCGACATCTTCTGCTGCACAACCGACAATGGACGAATTTACGTTAAAACCCATGACACTGAGCAAAAAAGCCCAAATCGACCTGCAGCTACTACTCATGATTGCCAGGGAATACCAGCTCTTCAACTTAGTTAATGACAGAGAATTCAGAAAATTTGTAGCCTTACTGAATCCTTCGTACAATTTGCCGTCTCGAAAAACCCTGTCAGAAAACCTCCTGCCTCAACAATATTTAAAGATCAAACAAAGAGTGAAGACCGAATTGTCGAAGGCTCCTGCAGTGTGCATCACAACCGATGGTTGGACTTCCGATAATAATGACAGTTTTATCGGTGTCACTGCACATTACATCGAGCCGGACACTAGTGAGCTATGTACCTATTTACTCGGCTGTATTGAATACCAAGATAGTCATACGGCGACAAACCTTCATCGGTTTTTGGAGGAACTGTTCATGGAATGGGAGATTGGACATAAAGTGGGGGCAATCGTAAGCGATAACGCAGCAAACATTTTGGCCGCCGTGCAGCTAGGTGAATGGCGGTCAATTAGCTGCTTTGCTCATACACTCAACCTTGTAGTACAATCTGCTCTGGGATGTGTATCAGAAACAACATCAAAAGTAAAATTTTTCCATCGATCAACAACGGGTCTAAATAAACTAAAAGATATCCAGACTCAAATGAATGTATCTCAATTAAAATTAAAGCAGGACGTTACCACACGGTGGAATTCCACATATGATATGCTGGATAGGGTATTGAAGATAAAAGAAGCATTGATTGCTACTTTGGCCCTAGTCAGACCAGATATGGTTCTATCCCTAGAAAGAATTATCCTGATAGAAAGAATTGTCCCGATACTAAAAATCTTTTACGAAATCATCACCGAAATATCGAGCGAGAAAACAGTCAGTTTGTCAAAAGTCATCGTATATTGTCGGCTACTTTCACGACAAAGAGACCAATGCGTGTTGCAAGAAGAAGTAAGAGAAGAAAGCCGGGTCAAAAACCTGCTACGATCATTACAAGAGCAATTCAACAGACGTTTCTGTTCTATAGAATCGAGTGTGTTGCATGCGGAGAGTACTATATTGGACCCTAGATTTAAACACCGAGGGTTCCGCAATGAACAGAACTATAACAAATGTATAACAAGCCTAAAAATTAAAATTGGAGCCAGGCGTCCAGAAAACACACCGTGCCTGGCTGCACCTGTCGCTTCAAACACAGTATCTACACCCGCACCAGATTCAATTTGGCATGAATTCGACAAAAAAATAGCGAGCCTGGTTCCAGTAAATACCACAGCGGCAGGGATAGTGGAGTTTGATAAATATTTACTAGAGCGCATTATTAACAGATCAGAAAATCCCCTGCTTTGGTGGCAAGCCAGAAAACTTGTCTATTCACTACTGTACAAATATGTAATAAAACGACTGAATATCGTATCAGTGCCGTGTGAAAGATTGTTTTCAAAAGCCGGGCTTACAATGACTAACCGAAGGCGAAGACTGAAAACGAAGAAACTTTCCGAACTTCTGTTTATAGGACATAATCATATGTAAAGAAATATTTAAAAAATATTGTGCATTGCTCTACTACTAGGTAAGGTACATTAAAATACATAAAAACGAAAAAAATATATAAAAAATACAAGAAAAAAAAACTAAATGAAAAAGAAACCAAACGAAAAAATAATTTGTACATAATGAAAATCATGTATATACGATCAGTTGATTTATAAATACGCCAACCAAAATACTACTTAACAAATGAGGAAAGAAACTAAACTAACAAATTCGTTAACACAAAGTTAAAAGTAGGTGTGTAAAACTAAAAATTATGTACATACATTTTGGTTGACAGTCCTAAGCCTGTCAAGTATGAAGGTAAATCAATTGATTGGTAATTTGATAGTAAGTAAAGTAAATACATAGCGGATTATAAGCTTCTCATCGATGCAAATGCGATGAAAACGGTCGGAGTATAGGTATACTCCGCGGACTATATTAACGGACATATGTCCGGACAGAAGATGTCTCGTTCCATGTCCGTTCCTTTACAGGACAGGATTTGCGCACGTCTAAAAGAGGGTTAAGCGTCCGGGGGAGGCAAGACACCAAAACGACTTGCGGTATCTAATGCCATCTTTTGTTGATTTCTTTAAACTTTAGTACTGCTACTCGGCGCTAGATGGTACTCTTGATTGTTTTTTAGTGGTATAAAACAGAAATTTCTTTCTGGCAACATGCAATGTGCAAAAAAAATTGGAAATTTCGCGAAGCGATTTCGAAGTGACATTTTGTGAAATTGGTGTTGTGTATCTCCGCAATTATGAGGTAATTACGCTGTTTTTACTATTTAATTATACAAATATCATACCAAAATAGAATCCTGAGGATGCCTAGATTACGTATAGGCACGTATTATAATAGTTTCATGGCTACCAAGCCCAAAGAAATGCAAAAGATAACTTCTTCATACCGAATCAAACATGCCGTCAAACTACTTACGAGTTTCTAGTGCCAATTTTACAAAGACCTGATGTAATTATAGCAGAAATAGAAGGATTAGTTCCTTAATTAAGTTGAACAACCGGCTCACCTTTAGCGGATGACCTACTGTCTGGGGCGTCCAAACTTTTTTAAGCATCATTTTGGGGTCATTTGATCATCTTCCTGAAAGTTTCAGGGTGCGGAATTCAATAGTTTTTAAGATATGATTTTTTGAAAATCTGAAAATACTTTGTAAAATGATGTAACGCAACGCAAATAATATGTTTAAATCTTGTCTGTGGTCAAAATATATTACCTACATTTCGTTGTACGCATATTTGAAAAGGTGAGAATTCTCTAAAAAAGGAGGAAATGTGTTTTTTTTTTTTTTAATAATACCTATTTTAATAAAAACGTTCATTTAACTTGCAATTTTTGTTTGTTTATTTATTTTACGTCAATCAAAGTTAATTTAGTATTTCTTCCGTAAAATATCACTTTTGATAAATAAAAAAGTTGTAATTTTTGTTTAAAACGGAACGCATTTTGTTGGGGCTTTTTGCCGCGTTTTTGGTTGGGCGGCAAATTTGAATCATTCAATTCTCGTACTTGCGTCAGCAAACATAGTTTCCTTTCGTTTGAGTCGTTTTGAATGTTCTTGTGCTGCCATCATGTCTTCTAGTTTGTTTTCTAGTGACAGTGATAGTGAGTGGGAAGTGATGCCGGTGTTGGACTCTTTCGAGCCACCGGCTCCTTCGCAGAGTGGTGATGTGATGCCGGTGTTGGACTCTTTCGAGCCACCGGCTCCTTCGGAGAGTGGTGATGTGATGCCGGTGTTGGACTCTTTCGAGCCACCGGCTCCTTCGGAGAGTGGTGATGTGATGCCGGTGTTGGACTTTTTCGAGCCACCGGCTCCTTCGGAGAGTGGTGATGTGATGCCGGTGTTGGACTCTTTCGAGCCACCGGCTCCTTCGGAGAGTGGTGATGTGATGCCGGTGTTGGACTCTTTCGAGCCACCGGCTCCTTCGGAGAGTGGTGATGTGATGCCGGTGTTAGACTCTTTAGAGCCAACGGCTCCCTCGGTAGTGATGCCTAGAGGAGTTAGGCGAGCTCTGGAGTCCGATGAAGGAGAAGCTGCTGCTGCTGTTCCCCAAGCAAAACGCAAGCATTTATATGCATGTGAGGTACTTGAAATATGGAGTTGGGATCGCATTAAAGGTCAGTTTTCTAATTCAGCCAGATATATACTTATTATTATTGATTACTAGTGGGTTGATGGGGTTTAGTTTAAACCATTTATCCTGTTTTAAGATTAGGCCATCTGGGCAGTCTTATGTCTACTATTAGGTTAGTGTTAGTACCAAACCGATATTTGGGCAGTCCTTCCTGGGCAGTCTTGTGGCTACTCCCTAGAGTGTTTTTTATGAGCCGGAGTAGAAGCATAAGCAAATATGGATTTTAGTAGAAAACATGTATTAGGTTAGGTTAGGGGGAAGTTTCATATGTTTTTAGGTACTGAAAAATTACTCTTTTTTACAGATGACCTGGGTACTGAAGAGCAGTGCCTCTCTTACTGTGAAGAGAGAGGACTAATTTTAAAAGAAAAACTTTGCCGCCACCACCGAATACCTATGAAATTGGTGAAGAGGAGAGCAGTTGGTGAATTTTGATGCTATAAAGGCCAAGACTCCAGTCACAAAAGTAAATATCACTGCCGCTCAACTGGAACCTGGTTCCACAGGACACAGCTGCCCATAATGATCATTTTCCGGCTCATGTACAGCTATGCCAGGAACTTAGATTATTATCAAGCTCGGATTGAGTGTTCCCTTAGGGAAATCGGAACGGCTGTGTCCGAAGCAACAATATCGGATTGGTATAATTACTGCCGAGAGACCATTGTGGTGGTTATGAAAAAAACATTAGAGGAGCGGCCAAAAATAGGAGGACCGGGAAGACTTACGAAAGCAAGTTTGGAAGAAGAAAAAACAACAATGGCCGCCGTGTAGAAGGACATTGGGTGCTGGGGATGGGAGATAATGTTACCAATGAGCTAAGATTGGAGGTGTGCCCGGGCAACGTGAGGTCTACAGAAGTATTGATACCATTGATACAAAAAAATGTTGCCCCGGGAACAATCATCCGCACCGATTTCTGGAAGGCCTACGACTGTCTCCCGAACTATGGCTATGTTCATAAAAAAGTCAATCATAGTGACCCCGAAAGCCCCTTTATCACCTCAGATGGAATACACACCAACCACATTGAAAGCCAATGGAGAAATTAAAAAAAAAGGTTTTATGAAGTGAATTATTCGAATCCGGAAAAATTTTAAGATTTTTTAATTGAATATTTGTGGAGGAAAGAGGGAATCGACAACAATAAAGATCTGTTCGAGGAGTTGATTTTAGCCATTTTAAAAATATATAAACTCTAAATTTTGTTTTATTTTAACAACATAACCTCAAAACTTTTATGCAAACAAAAACGATTGGCTAGAGTAGGTTATTGTGGCTACTTTTCAATCGGGTTATAGGTTATGTTAGAACGTTGAAGAAGCGAAACCGGAGCGGAGCGGAGCGCAGCGTATGCCAAAAAAAACGATTGGCTAGAGTAGGTTATTGTGGCTACTTTTCAATCGGGTTATAGGTTATGTTAGAACGTTGAAGAAGCGAAACCGGAGCGGAGCGGAGCGCAGCGTATGCAAACAAAAACGATTGGCTAGAGTAGGTTATTATGGCTACTTTTCATGTAACTTTTGATGATAGCATTATGGAGCATTTGTGGAGGAGAAAGGTGTTTAGGCAGAAAAATGACCCTTTCGAAGAAAACTAGGCATTTCCGCGCGGGGGGGAGTAGTAGGGGGGGGGGGCATCTACCCCCTTCCCCCTCCCCCCACTTAAAGATCAAGGTCAGTCTAAATTTTTTTTTATTTTAACAACATAACCTCAAAACTTTAAATAATCATATCTCAGAAAATAGGCATTTCCGCGGGGGGGGGAGTAGTAGGGGGGGAATCTACCCCCCTCCCCCACCCCCCCTCCCCCCTCAAGGTCAACAAAAGTAGGTCATCCGCTAAAGTCCTTCCCAACCGGCTTTGTTGTGAAGATTTATTGAGAGATTTGTGACTATTTCATGCTTTGAGTCAGCTTTGAGTACTTTGGTTGGTGCCGTTACCGGTCTGGGGACTTGTCTCCCCAGCGGACGATTGCAAATGAATGACAATAAGGCTCTCGACAGACAGACGTAGGAAAACGGGAGTTTTTTTACTTTGATTTGGATTGCTTTTGCATTACCTTCATTGGACTCCTACGGAGTCTATACAGGATGACTTTTATTTAGCTGACCAGATTATTACCATTTTTAACTTAAATTGGATTTGGTTTTGCAGTACCTACGGGGTCTCATTCATTTCATTCATGCACTAAACAGGGTGACTTTTAATTAACTGACTAGAGTATTACCATTTTGAACTTAGATTGGAATTGCTTGTAACTACGGGGTCTTTATGCACTATACAGGATACAGGATGACTTTTAATTAGCTGACCAGACCATTACCATTATTTATCACTTTTTTTTAATATTGCGGTTCTTTTGGGGTCTTTAATAAACATTATTTTCGCATGTTTTCATTTACAAAGATTGTATTTTTTATTATAAAAAAGATATACTAAAGTTTAAATATTTTTAGCGACGAAGTTACGATGAGCTGCGGCCGAGGAAGGGGGGTGAGGACAAGGGTAGGCAGAGGTGGAAGGGGGGTGAGGATAAGGGGAGGCAGAGGTGGAAGGGCGGAAGAAGCTGTACCGTAAATATTTTTTATTTATTTTTACTTTAGAGATTTTTGATTATAGGGAAATCCTTAAGTCCATTACATAAAAACGTGTGTCAGTATGGGTATTTACGTAAATCCAAGAGCTAAGTAATACATGACATGTGTTTTTCAATGTGTTTTTTTGTTTGTAGAAATGTTTTTTATGGGTTTTGTTTAATATTTATGCGTCGGAAACGCACCGGTTTTTTGTTGCGCGAATCGATCGCGAGTAATCGAGACATCGCAAGCGGAAACGGACCGCAGATGTCACTCGTATCGGAGCGAGATGTAAAATTGGAGGTTATCTTGACAACTCTCTCTTGTTCTGGTCTCATCGGTGAGCGAACATGGCGGCTCGGGCCCCGCGGCATTGATGGCATTTCGGTGTGCCAATTGTAATACAGGCATCGGGCCTGGTCAGAGTGTAAATCTACCTCATAGCGTCGGGCTATTGAAATAATTAGATTCGCGTCAGCGGTCAAGTGATTCGTGGTGAAGGTTGAAGTTGTACGGTCTCCAACTCGTCGTATCGGTAGCGGCGACTCCACGTGTCGGCAGCAGCACGCCGGCGAACAGCGTCGGGCAGCAACGATAGTGATTCGACTCCTATCCTATCCCAAACTGTGCCCCTTTCCCGAATTCCCGTCTCGAATCGAGCTTTCGATTTCCTGTCTACGGTGACAAGGTAATAAACAAATTTCATCATTCTTTTCTCTCACGTGCGGGCAGAGGCACACCCCCTCATGATTCCCCGCCGTTCGGTAGGCGTGGGAAATTAACCATTTTGGTAGCAGGAGCGCGGTTTCCTAGTGGGAAATCATTGATTCACGGTTGTAGGGCTGCCTTTGTCACATTGTAGTTGAGAGAAAAGAATATCTCAGATTGGCCGGCAATCTGTTTGGCAATGAATCTGTGGTCGGTACCACAAGTAAAGTTCATTTCGGTTAGTGAAAGTATAAGTCAATCTAGTTAATACTTATTATAAAATTGTAGTCGGAAACTACTGTTAGTGTGTGTGTGTAATAAAAGATTGAACAGTCATTCTGCGAAGTAAATAGATTGTATTACTTGCGATAGAACATCGGGTTCTATAGTCCTACAGTGTTATTTCGGTTTACACAGCAGGGTCGGGCTATTTAAGGGGTAGTAAGCTGAATTTGCTGACAACAAGGGAAGTGTGGTTCCTATCGGAGGGGCGGCCACTGCTAGAAAAATAGTTTTTTTTATAATAACCTTTTGTGTGTTATTTGTATTGTACCACATGGTGGCATTCTCTAATTGATTTAGAGTGTATATTATAAGGTGTATGTCCACAGGGCGACCATATTAAATATTGTTTATGATTTAATTGTTTTAGTGGTTGCCTTGGGTTTTACAACTTAGTTTTAATTTCTGTGCCCAGCGCTGTCGGGAAAGTGCTGGTACCTGGCTGTGCTTAGTATAAAAAAATTTGAGTGCCGCGCCGTCGGGTGACGGCTGTGCGCACTGCGACAGTGCCGGTCATGAGGTGACCAGTTGCGCCAACTTTAAGGCGCTCGGTGTGGCTGCCCGCAGGAAGGTGGTCTTCCGCCACCGATTGTGTTTCGGTTGTTTGGGGCCGCACCCGCTGAGCGAGTGCTCACGGGCGACCCCCTGTGAGTGCTGCGGTGGCAGGCACCACGTCGTGTTGTGCCTGAACCGGTCAGGCCCATCGGACGGTCGCCAGGGCCGGGCTCAGGTTGGTCGGTCACAGGGCCCAACCAGGGCCGGACCCAGTCCCCCTCCGGGCAACGGGAGTCACCAACGGGGTGACTGGGGTACCCGCGGACGGGACCGCCCCCCGAGGGGAAGGGGGCAGCGCGGGGGGTAACAGGCGGGATAGCCGCGGTTCGGTCGCCGCTGTCCAGAGCCAGCGAGGACTTCGGGCCGCTGGCTCACCGCGTGTTACGGGCGGGTGTCAGATGGCACCTATGAGTGGCGCGAAGGCTGGGAGCCCACCACCTTCTGCGCCACCTTGCCCGTCGCTCTGGGAGGCGAACAGGGAGGCGAACAGTCGGATGTCGCCCCCATTCCTAGAGCGCCCCAGGTTGGATCCGCTCTCCCCCCTCCATCCACGGTGGCCACCGGGCACACCGTTCACAGTCCGGTATGGTCGGGTACCGGGACAGCGAGGGGCCTACTATGCGGGTTGGGACCCCCTAATGTACATGCGGTCTGATATGCCACCGGTGGCATATCAGCAGCCGAGTTACCAGGCCGACGGAGGTCTGAGCGGGTTCGGATCCCGCGGGGGTTCCCGCTAGGGACACACCGCCCACTTACAGGGTGCCGCCACTCCACAGACGGTCGTGCTCCCCACCGCCTCGGTGATAGCGTGGAGGAGTTGCGGACTGAACTTCGACAGTAAATTATTTCGACATGTAGCGGACTTCGAAAACACATAGATCGACAAGTCATTGCTTCGACTGCAAATTGTTAGACAAGACACAGCTTCGAATGACCATTACTTCGACAGCCAATTAATCGACAGACAATACTTAGACCACACACATCTTCGAATGACCTCTACTGCGACAGATTCTTTTTACCCGACTGGCGATGTAGGGTACTTTTATATTATTATTGTCACTTTAGTCATTGCTTCAATTTTATATCGCAGGCAGAGTAGTTAGTTTCTCACTGTGTTTTAATTGCGTTATGCTTTGAAATCATGTCTTCGTGCGAAATTATGTTATCTCGAACCGGAAGAGAGCAATTGATATTGGGTGGTTATATTTACTGTAAAAACAAAGTGCGAAATGATGTGTTTTATTGGACTTGCATTGAAAACTGTAATAAAATGTGTAATGTAGGACTGAAAACAATAAAGCGAGAACAAAAACATTACGTTGCAAGTAAAAGTCTACATCCACACAGCCATATACCCGATCCCGATAATATAAGAAAACGTAAGTTACATCTGAAGCTCAAAGAAAAGGCTCGAGGAAGTATGGATACCCCAGTGCAAATTATTCAACAATGTACTCAAGATGTCCCATCTACCAGTGCGCCGTTTATGCCAAGTAAGCCGTCCATGAAAAGAATGATTAACCGAACTAGAAACCAAGGGCTACCGAAAATACCTACCAAACTGGAAGACCTTGAAATTCCTGAAGAGTACGAAGCAATTGATGGGAAACAGTTCTTAATAGCTCATTATAATTCAAACGGTAATATTGTGCTAGTCTTTAGCACAGAGGAAAACTTGAAATTGCTTAGTTGTTCAGATTTCTGGGTTATGGATGGTACCTTCAAATGTTGTCCGTTATTGTTATATCAAATGTACTCTATACAAGGCAGAGTCGGGAAAAAGAACAGTACCAATGAAATTCTTCCGCTTGTATATGGCTTTATGAATAAAAAAAATGAAGAGTCCTATTTCATTTTTTTTGAAATATTACAACGCTTCATTTTCAACAAATTCGGCACACAATTGAAGCCACAAGTGATTATAACTGACTTCGAGAAAGCGGCAATCAATGCCAGTCAGCGTGTGTTTCCTTGCGCAAAACATAAATGTTGCTTATTTCATCTTAAACAAATTATTTGGCGGCATATTGAGGGGGCTAAACTGGATGAAAAGTACTTAAATGACAGCGATTTTGCTCATAAGTTGAAACATATATCAGCCTTGCCTTATATACCAGCGTCTGAAATTCCATCTGCATTCGAGCAAATTAAAGAAACAGTATTACCCGTTGAGGCTGAACCAGTTAGCGATTGGTTTTCCAAAACATATGTTAATGGTACATATAAAAAAAAAGAAATCAAGACTAGTCCCCTCAAAGTTATATATGAGAAAAGACCACCAACCTTTCCACCAGAATTGTGGTCTGTCGCAGACTCCATTGAATGTGGAATTCCTACAACCCAAAACTCAATTGAAAGCTGGCATATGAGATGGAATACTATGCTCAATGGAAAAAAAATAACATCTTCAAAACTTTGGACGAAGTTAAAAAAGAAATAAAGCGTACAGAAAACGATATACAGAGAATTCTGGCTCAAATTGAAAGACCAAAGAAAAGAAAACAATTACAATTAAATGTTAGACTACAAAATCATTTGTTACTTAAAGATGACATGGATATAAATTCATTCCTTAGCGGAATAGCGTATATTACTTACATGTCTAAAAAATAATAAAAACTGTATATTTATGTGTGTGCAGTGAAAAAATTATCAATCAGCTTCAGAGAAAAGTATCTCCCCGAAGTCATAATTTCACCATGTTTCAATACAATAGTCACTGCCGGGAGGATACTTTTCTCTGCAGCTACCAAACTACAATCCATGTTCTAGATCTTGTTGATTTTAATTTGTGAAAAGATTGTATGAGTATGAGTTTAAAATTAAAGAAAAAAAATTTGGTTGTAAAATTTGTATTTTCATTAAACCGCAAAAGAAATCAATTGGGTACTAATTTAGGTAAATTTTCAGGGGATTATTAATTTGGAAGAATGTTCTGTAAAAAGAATCTGTCGCAGTAGAGGTCATTCGAAGATGTGTGTGGTCTAAGTATTGTCTGTCGATTAATTGGCTGTCGAAGTAATGGTCATTCGAAGCTGTGTCTTGTCTAACAATTTGCAGTCGAAGCAATGACTTGTCGATCTATGTGTTTTCGAAGTCCGCTACATGTCGAAATAATTTACTGTCGCAGTTCAGTCCGCAACCCAGCGTGGAGTTCGGACGGCAAATCTTGTGTGGCACGAGCACTATTGGACTCGGGGGCCCAGGGGTGCTTAGTCTCGTGCAACCTTGTAAGACGGTTGGGCATTTCGGTAAGGGAGTACCCACATTCCATTCGGGGAATTGGGAACACGGAAGTCGGTTCCGTTAAGGGAGTATGTCGGATTACTCTCTCGTCACGGGTGGATTAATCGGTGAATCTGACGGTCACGGCATTGGTCATGCCTAATGTGATGGGCTCACACCCTCACGTACGGTTGTCGCCCTCGGTGCGACAGTTGGTCGCTGGGTTGTCACTGGCTGACCCGGAGTTCGATATTCCGGGCCCAGTAGACATTTTATTGGGTGTCGATGCCTTGGGATACCTGTTAGTGCCAGGTGTCCACGTGTTGCAGGCGACTGGTCTGGTTTCGGTCAACACCAGACTGGGCCATGCGGTAATGGGTCCGGTCATGCCGGCAGCCCCACGCCTAGCGACTCGTAGTCCCTTATTCGGTTCTGTACTCTCGGAGGTGATACAGAAGTTTTGGGAGGTGGAGGAACCACCTACGGTACGCCGGTTGGACCCGGTTGAAGAAGAGTGTGAACAGTTTTATCGGAACAATACTGGTCGCCTTCGGTCAGGTCGATTTCTCACACGTCTTCCATTTCGGAGTGATCGCCCACCGCTGGGCAGTTCACACCATGCAGCCGAGACGCGGCTTCTGTCGATAGAACGACGCATGAAGCGTGACGGGATTTTCCGGCAGAAGAACGTCGACTTCATGCGGGAATACGAGTCGCTCGGCCATATGTCGGTTTCGGATATCGACTGGAAGCGTGAAGACCACTGCTTCCTGCTCCATCACGCGGTCTTGAGGACCCCGGAGGGCAAAATACGGGTGGTGTTCGATGGATCGGCATCAACATCTAACGGCATGAACCTGAACCAGTGTTTGCATTCAGGGCCGAAGTTGAATCATGACATCGCGGATGTTATCACACGGTTTCGTCGACACAATGTTGTGTTTGTAGCTGACATCCGGATGATGTTTAGACAGACGGTTATTCACCCTGACGATAGACGGTATCAGCTAATACTGTGGCGAGAGAGCCCAGATCAGCCCATCAGGGTGTACGAGCTGAACACCAACACGTACGGGCTACGGTCTAGTCCTTATTTGGCGATTCGCACTCTTCGGGAGTTAGCGGATCGAGAACGGTTAAACTTCCCTAGAGGAGCAGCGATCCTGGAGCAGGATCTCTACGTGGACGATATCTGTACCGGTGCAGATTCCGTATGAGGAGGCGCTCGCCCGACGGGACGAGCTAGTTGAGCTCCTACGGGGTGGAGGTTACGAGCTCCGGAAATGGATGTCGAACTCTCCAGAGTTACTGACTGGTCTTCCGGATGACTACCAGCAGGATCCCCACGTTTTTGAAAATTTGGAAAACCCAAATATGTTGTCGGTATTAGGCGTCCAGTACCAGCCGGTGTCAGACATGTTCTCGTATCGGGTCGAGTTGGACACCCCGAAGGTCTGGACGAAACGGAACGTCCTTTCAACGGTGGCTAGGACATTTGATCCAAACGGGTGGATCACCCCGGTAACGTTTCAGCTCAAGTGTTTTATGCAGCAATTGTGGTCT